>JAAFCF010006680.1:5782157-5842333 GCA_013389785.1 Helicorthomorpha holstii | reverse complement strand
TTGAACTAACACGATTTAGTCTCACTTATTTGTTGACCCTAATTTTTTCATTGCAAGAAAAAAACTGGAAAAACAGCCATTTGAACTAATACGATTTAGTCTCACTTAATTGTTGACCCTAATTTTTACACGACAAGAAAGAAACGGGAAAAACAGCCATTTGAACTAATACGATTTAGTCTCACTTGTCTTTCGACCCTAATTTTTTCATGGCAAGAAAGAAACGGGAAAAACAGCCATTTAAACTAACACGATTTAGTCTCACTTATTTTTTAACCCTAATTTTTTCATGGCAAGAAAGAAACGGGAAAAAAAGTCATTTAAACTAATACAACTTTATCTCGTTTCTTTGCTAACAATTTTTAATTTCGAAAATCACCCTGTATAATATATAAAATCGATTGACAGCCTAAAATTATTAACTTTTCTGTAGCATAAATATTAATTAAAAGCAACGAGTAGTTTCAATATGCAGTGTAATTATTGAATATTCTTGCAGTCAACACCATGTAATAATACAAGAGACAAAAAATTCACCCTGTATAATTACTTAATAATAAAAATTCAATTCAAATTTAATATTTGTTAAGCTAGAAAAAAAATTAATTATTGCAGCAGTTGATCTTAAAATTAAAAGTCAAGAAAAGCTAATTTACATACACAAAAAAATAATTTGAAAACGTAATTAACTTTTGTTGTCAATTTATTTTATATGAATTCCAATGTGTTTATCTCTCAAAGGAAAAGGAAAAAGTATCAAATATTAATAGCTGTTAATTAAGAATTAAAAGTCAAACATAGAAATTTAAAAAAAAAATGTTTAAGCAAAATAAAAGTTTTGTTTTGTATTATTACTGAACTAACTCAACTTAACATAGCAAAAGGTATGTTTTTATTTACACAATGTCCTTTTATTTATTTTTTGTTTGTTTGTTTATTTTTTCCTTTCTTGCATGAAAACATTGGCATAAATTATTCAGGTTTACTAAGTGAGGTGAATGAATGGAAAGGCAAATGTATTCGGTAAAAGATTATCTGATTCAAATTCAAAAGCGTTGCTATTCGCCAAATCAATTCAATTATTAACGTGAATACATCAAACTTTAAACATTATAACGTTTTCCCTATACATAAACAATCTCTTTGCAACAACATATTACGTCATCACAATTTTTTTTATCTACAAGTCAGTTGAGATCAACAGCAACAATTTCAATTTTTTTTTTCTTCATTTTTCAGAAGACGTTTTTTTTTTTATTTTATATAATAATTACTATGCAATTTTAATCAATTTTATAAAGCCAAAAAAATGACAAAACTGCTCTCAACAATTTAAATTTAATTTCATGATTACAATATAGTTAAAAAAAACTAATAAAAATGCCCAGATTGTTATAAAAGTAAAATGAATTAAGTTAATGGCAAAAAACATTGATTTCTTTAAGAAAAAAAAAACTTCAGCAGATCTTATTGGGTTCAATGATAATTTTTTCATAAAAAAGTGCTTTTCTTTGAATTTTTGCTTTACATAATTAATTATTTTGCAAAATTTTAAAATAAGAAAATTTCTAATAAATAAAAATAAATACCCGGTGTTGCCCAGGTTATAAAAGTAAACTAATTAAAAGTCTTCGATAAAAAAAATATAGTTTCTTTTTTTAAGCTGGCATTTCCCATTGGGCCCACTATTATTTTTTATCCCAATTTTGTTATAAAAAAACTTTTCTTTAAATTTTTACATTTTAATCAACAAGTACAAAACTGTCATTAGAAATCTACCTTTAACTTTAATATTATTATACACAGTACCGGTATTTAGAAAAAAAAAGAAAATTTCTAATAAATTAAAAGAAGTACCCGGTGTTTCCCAGGTTAATGATTTCATTTTTTTATTAAAGCCTGCAGTTTCCATAGGAATCACTGACACTGAATCAATGCTCTTATTTCCATTTTTATTTTACTTAATTAATCACTATGCCATTTTAATTAACTAAGCAAAGCAAGACAAGTACACCACTGCTATTAACAATCTACTTTTAACTCTAAAATTATTATATACAGTAGACCCCCGGTAATCCGGCATCTGGCTAATCCCACACTCCTTGTTATTCGACACGTCTGACTACAGAGAATTTGTGACAGTTTTTTTAATCCAACATTTCAGTCATCTGACATTGTTTTGCAAAACGTTTGTCGGATTCTTACTGAGCCATTCCCTTAGTTTCTTTACCATGTTGCCATTCCTTCAGCTTTTTCAATGTTGTTCAACATTGTTCCTCACAAATATTTCATTTTCTTTGCCACGTGACTTAACGCCAAAACCAAATTGTCTTAAAACTTTATGAACTCCCAACGAATTACTTTTCTTTTCCAGCTTTGACTGGTGTTCATAACTCAGTTAAACCCTTGCGTGACAAAGGGTTAATAACGTTACCTTCTAAAGCTAAAAAGATAAATCTCCTAACTTCTCAGCTATTAATTAATTAATATTTATGTCGTCCATTAAGAGGAGTAGTAATTAATGGTCTAATTTGAAAAGCTTGATATTTTGAAAGAGGACAACTTAAATCATCGGGATTTTCCTTCCACATTGAAACAGTTGAATTACTCTGGATTTACAAAACTCCATGCTACAATGCTACAGTGTCAAAATCCGACAATGGCATTGATTGTTTTTACTGGGCTGTCGTTGCGCTAACATTGTTGGATTGATCCCAAACTGGCAACAACCAAAGACTGTAATTAGGATGGTGCTCGGGCTAGCGTAACTAATTATCTCCAACGTCAGCCTAGTGCAGCAAACGGAAATGAATGTCAGCTCTAGTAAAAATGAGCAAGCAAAGCATCTCAATGATGATGATGATGACGACGATGACGTTAACATCAACATGACTTATAACTCTGCTAAGTGGAAATATAAAAATGTATATACACAAAGACAAAAGAAAAAGAGCAAAGGCACCATCAAAACAGTCGACAGTTAGCATCTGCAACTAACAGCCATCTCCTTTCCTCCCACAACCCACGTTCTCAAGCCCCAACGTTAAACACGCCGTTTGCCAGCAGTTAACAGCTGCCTGCCATTTTGGAAGGAAATGGACACAAAAACACTCACAATCACTTTTATTATTTAATAAAACTAAAAAAAATCACTTAGTAAATTGTTTAAATATTCGGAATTTTGTCAATTTATGCTTTTAACTTAAATTCTATTGATTTTGTAATGCTACTTTGCAGGTCACTCTTTACTCTTTGACGACCCAAACGTTGATTTTCCACAAATTTGACATTTGATGTTGAGAAACTAACATTCAAATGTTTAAAAATATTCTAAAAATTTAAATTAAGTAAAATAAGAAAT
This sequence comes from Helicorthomorpha holstii, assembly GCA_013389785.1. Lineage (NCBI taxonomy): Eukaryota > Metazoa > Arthropoda > Diplopoda > Polydesmida > Paradoxosomatidae > Helicorthomorpha > Helicorthomorpha holstii. The sequence continues at coordinate 5,838,972 of JAAFCF010006680.1, read as the reverse complement.
TTAAACATATTACAGTTGCCATAGTAACCAATTAAAGTGTCTTGCAGCGCCACAGTAAGACTAAAATAATAATAAAAAAATCTTATGGTCAAAAACAAAAACTGGAAAAAATTTCAGATGGTTTTACATCTTAGTAAGTTCCCCAAAACATGATGACAAATCAATAAGCAAGTGGTTAATACTTAGTAAATATCCATTATTACATCATTAATGAGCGTAATAGACAACGTTAAGACCATTAAAGATGACGTAAACGGTCAATGGAGCGCAGGGTATTTTGCGCTGACCCAAGCCGAATTAATAGCGTCTTAATCGTATATATTTTCTTAAGTCTTTTTATCCTTTAACCCATTACCCATAACATGCAAAACGATTCCATTACATAAAGAATTTTTATTTTGCTGTGTAGATAAAAAGACCGTTTTAGTCTTCTAGGGTCATCATTGAAGAAGAAGAAGGGCCATTATTGACAACTGCGGTCTTTGCGACTTTGAAAAGGTCAAATCCAATATACATGAACTTTTCTTTCAGTTGAATGAACTTGGTGAAAAGCAGTAAACGTAAAAAAAGCGTCTTAACTTTTGCATCAGCGATTAAATGATGCATATTATCCAATACAAATAAATGGATAATGGTTAGCATCAGATGTACAAAGATCAGCAATGCTAAGTTAGTGGAAGTTAGAAGTCAACGTTAATGTTAATCGTTGAGGAAAAGCAGAAACAAAAAATAAATAAATAAAAAGATTAAGTTTATTTGCTTTTTTATCTTCCACCCTCCCACCTTTTATCCCTGACGATTTAACGTTATTTGGAGATATAAAACTGTCACTATGGTTACATCAAAGCTCAACACCTTCCCCTCATTCAAGATGACAACTTCACCTAGGCGTCGAGAATCATTTAGGAAGGAAATTAACGAAATTAAAACGCTTATTCAATTCATTTGTAGTGATAGAAATTAAAACATCACACCGGAATTAAAGATACCGGGTGATTTTCTCAATTAAATTTGCTAAGAAAAAAACCAGACAAAATCTGATCACTTCCAATGACTATTTGTCTCATTTATTTGTTGCCAAGAAGAAGAAAAAAGTTTAAATAAATAAGTGAGACTAAATCTTATTATTTCCAATAAGTATTTGTCTCATTTCTTTCTTACCAAAAAAAGTTACCAAGCTAGAAAATCATCCGGCAAAAAAAACATTTGCTTAGCTACTGAAGAAACCTCCCGGATGACTAAGCATCGCAATTAATATTAAAAATACCAACAACAAAAATTAATTCTGACTAATACCACAAAGATTATCGATTGATATTTGACGATATTGATTTCCAAGTTTATTCCAATATAATTTTTTGACATTTTGATAAATGTGAATGCTTGTGTGTGCAATTTTGTGTATGAAAAGATGAAAACTGCCTTTCTCTCTTCAATCAAAAAAATAAAAAAACTAAAGTGTTATTTTGTTGGAAGTAGAGGGAAACTAAAAAAAATGATGAGAAAACTAGGAGAAGGGGGATAGGGGGAGAAGAGAAGTACACTTGAAAATATTTTTATTAAAAAACATCGCCTAAATGTCACCTCCACTCATTTTGAGCACAGCTGTACAGTAAATGCAACGGATATATAAATGTCGACTTACTTTTCAGACAATGAATAAAATGAAAGACCATATTTTTACGACTGTAATTTCCTCTCCCCCCTCAACACTTGGCACCCCTCTACACCCACCAATGCCATTCTCTTATCTAACATGTGCGAAAGGGGTAATTGTCGCCTCCTTCTCTTCCCCCCCCCCACCTCCTCCCAGCCAACTCCATATATACTCCATACTACAATATATAATAAATAAAACGTCACCATAATAAAAAAAAAAAAAGTCAGACACGAATTGTAAAAATATTTTATAGTCATCTGATCCCCATTCGTAGTTGATATAATAAATTGCGTGTATATTTTTATACATTTGATACAGTGTGTGTTTATATGGCAGTGTATATATAAACGACAACCCATTTTACGTTTCGACAGTCGATGGAAACTCAATATTTCATTCGTGTACATTGAGCAAATTGAAATGCCCGTTTTTTTACTCCATTAAAAATATTGTGGAGAGAAACTATTTCACCAGTTTATTGACATTTCAATTTTAGAAATTGTAAGCAAAATGCACAACACTTTAAGTATTATTAACAGTTAGAGATGAAATACCAGAGCTCCAGAAGTAAGTTATTGTATATCCAGGATGCTCTTTTCTACAACTGCATCCAATCCTCACAGAATCATTGGAAAAAAGACGTTGGACCAACAAATAAAAGAGAAATGGAATTTTTCAATATTGAGATGAAGGGAATCCAGTAAAATAGTTCAAAGAAAAAAAACCAGCAAAAGTTTGGTTATAACTAAGTTAGTGCAGTTATGACTTGTGTTTAATCCAATATCAATATGGAAAGTAAAAGTATCAATATTCATGATTTGATACCACAGTGAATGAAAAACATCGATACCAGAAATAAAAGAAAAGAATCGATAACCGTATTTTTTACCAGAATTTAAAAAAAACATTAATCTGTGATGGCAGTCAAATCGCCCAGTCGGTAAAAGCGGGAACTGAGAGTCGGGAGATTGTGAGTTCGAATCCAGACCACTGCCAACACATGGGATGGATAATGGGCTTTTTCATCCATTACTCCCTGACTCATTTAGTGGATGGAAATGGTTGGGAAATGGTACTACAAATTTGAACAGTCACTACAAATTTGAGCTGATATTATGAATTAAAAATATGAATTGTGCACAACTGAAAATAAAGGGCACAGGCGAATGCTTGGATGCTCCATAACCCCATGTCTTGTAGCCCACAGGTTGAAAGACATAAAAAATAATCACAGAATCATTAATCGGCACTTTTAAAAATACATGTTATGTAATATCAGTATATAAGGTTAGGAGACTTGCTGTAGGTTGAGAGATTTAGATTAAAGAGACTTAAGTTGAAAAACTTCGATAAAGTGACCTAGGTTGAGAAACTTGGATTAGGGCTTAGGTTAAGAGACTTAGGTTGAGAAACTTAAGTTGAGAGACTTATGTCATAATACTTGGGTTAGCTAACTTAGGTTTAGAAACTTATGTCATAATACTTGGGTTACCTAACTTAGGTTTAGAAACTTAGATTAAGAGTCTTAAATTGAAAAATTTCGGTTAAGCGACTTAGGTTGAGAGACTAAATTTAAGGGTCTTAGGTTAGAAAACCTTTGCCACTCCCTAGCAAAGACCTTGACATCAACACCAGTATTAAAACGAAAAGCACTCATACCTGATCCAATTTTGGTATAGAAAAAAAGTATCCTAAATTGATACCTAAATACCTATATTGATACCAGCATAAAAACTCAGATTTGAAAGTTGTGCACTTAACATGTGCAATACAGAGACTAGATAAATGTTGAATAATGGTTGCTGCAAATTTACTACTTTAATAATAGTAAAAAAATACATAAATTTATCAATATTTTTCTTATAATGGAATATATCACTTTCAACCCCATCAACATGATATTCTCAGACAATGCCAATCGCAACAATGTCAACTGGCATTTTTATTTAACTCAACTTTGACAGAAATGAAGGAGAAAGAAGAAGAGTGAGAGTGGATGTAATAACATTGCATACTCATTTAAAAAGGAAACACAAGACTTAAAAGTAATCCAAATTCATTAGCCATGTACAGTGGTACTTGTCTTCAATCAATGTAATACAAAACACACAAAAAAAGGCAGTGTTAAGACACTTTCACTTCACAATTTTAAAAGCAAAGAGAAACTCAAAATGTCACGTCCATTTATTGTAGTAATAGCGTCGTCATCACGTTGAAAATGAACGTCGTTAAGTGCCCAGTTGCATCACTTGCCATCAAGTACTCGTAACGGAACGCCATGGATATATCCAGTGGATGTGCATATACTATAATATACAGTATATACATACACATCACTTGCCTGATTCATCCAGTGCTACTTCAGGTTAATTGAAGTGTGTACCTTTCAAGAAGTAAATATCGTAAAACGACGTCAAAGATAGTTAAAGTAAAAGGATGCAGGATATTTGTACCTTGAAGGATATAATATTAGGATGTACTATGTACAGAATACTTGTATACCGGGTGATGGGGTTGGATGGTGGTAAACCAATAAGAAGAAAACAGGCTAATTGGAAATAAAGATTACAGCAACTTACGAGTATTTTAGCTTGTGAAAATGTCAAAAGACAAGTACTGTACAAGACTAAGTACAGAGCCTCCACTCCATTGCTACAGCAACAAGAATTAAAGATTATCTACAGTATGTGTCAATTAGATACACAAATAAATCACAACTTTTTCTCCTTGCAACCAGTTCATATTTCATCATTCAGTTTTTATGACAGTTTAGCAAAATACACAAGTAAATAAAATTGTAATGTGAATGCTCATAGACATAATTTAGAAATACATTCTTATTGTAGCTTTGTAAAGCATAATTTTTAGCATTTTAAAATACACTAATTGTAATAGAAAAAAATAATTAATTGGGATATATCGTCAAGGGAACCTATAATATTTAGTCTTGCTTCTAAATTGGTACTAGTACTAAGTGATATTTCAATATATCGATATATAGGATGTGGTCGATATAGTAAAATATCGAACTGTATGTTGAATTTCACTATATCAACTTAATACTTCAAAATATTAACTCAATATTTTAGATAACATTGTCAACTTAATAAAAATTAAATAATGAGACAAATTATTGTTGAAGCCAATGCAATTCTGTCTCATTCTTTTAGAAGAATAAAAAACGAGACAAATATTCAGTATTCAGATCGATGCAATTTAGTCTCGTTTCTTTATAAGTGAAAAGTAAAGTTGCAGATTTTCTAATGTATTTGACATAAAAGCATGTACTGGTATTAAATTGACATAATATCATGAAACTAATTTACGAATTTCCTTATAGAAGAAAAATAACAAAATATTGAAAATTAAATTATCGAAATTTTCCTAAATTGCCATACCTACTTGGCACTTCTTTTTCATGACTAAATACTGTAGAAACAGGCTAAATCGCTATTCTAACTAATCATATTTAGTCTCTTCTTTGGCACTATTAAAAATATTCAACTGCTCCAATTTGAAAAATCAGTCAGCGTAATCGATAACCATCGAATCTGTAGCTCACAGTGGTTTAGTAGCCATTCAAAACGCATTAACCCTGTACATTACACATGGAAATTCAGCTTATTAAATTAGTTCAATTCAAATTTTTTAATGTGTCACTCAGTATAAATATTGATTTAAAATTAAATAATTCATTTTCCTTCAGCAATTATAAAAATTATGGAAAAGAATCACTTGAAATGCAATTGTATTGCGAGTGATCTGGATACTGACTGTTAACTACAAAAATCAATAATACACCAAAACAATTACCAACTAATTGACAGTTCAATATCCCATGTCCAATCTAATGTCCAATAGTTATAACTCTCAGATTTCCTCTATAATAACATAATACACTGCACGGTGATGTGATATCGGAGTTACTACAATAACATAACACCAGATTATCTCTCATTTAACAGCATTTTTTTTCTCCAATATAATGTACTGTACACACATACAATGTAATAGTGACATTACATAAATGACCTTTCACATGTAATACACGTCTTCAGTTGCACTTAAATGACACGTGTGATGACAACCACACCCACAAACTGTCCCCAATTTAATTTACAGCCATATCGCATTACCCTTGCTTTCACAATTCATCTCCATCACTTTCACCCATCCCCCACGACTAAACGTTCAAACAATCAATTTCCAACCTAAAAATTTCGATGGCAACTTTTGTTTCCACTGATATTACCCAACGAATAACAAACCAAAAAAAAAAAACAATCACACCAAATAACATAATAGCATGAAGTTTATCTACGTTACACCGGGTGATCTTCTAAAATAAAACCCATTTTCGCATAACAAAATATAAAACGGGAAAAATCGCTATTGGAACTGATGCTATTTAGTCTCGTTTATTCTTTACCGCTGTAAAAAACTCATTGTTTCAATTTAGAAAATCATCCGGTATAGCTAGGAGCTTTTTTACTGAACCATTGGTAATTTTTCCATCCAATATACGAATGTGTAAAAATAAATGACGATCAGTGTATAGCACCATACCATATCTGATCAATGCGTTACTTATCATTTGTTTGTGTACAGACGCGTATGAAATAGAAATTGTAATTGTGTCCATACAATAAACACTACAAACCTCCCATAAACAGAAACACAAACATTAGAAGAAGAAAAACCCATAGATATAAAAGATGGAAAACAATCGGCTACAGCAAATATAGACACAGTCCAATAGTCACATAATGAAATTGGCCAAAAAAAAAACTAGGGAAAAAAGTACACGAAATTAAATTAATGTTAAAGCCATCAAAGCCGTATTCAATCTCGTGTATACAAGAAGTCTGATCAAATACAAATATTTTTGTCGTTCATCCCCCCAAAAAGTCATTATCGATTTGTTTGCAAATTCAACATCTGGAACTGAAATAACTTTGATCAGCAATCCTCACACAATAATAATAAAAAAAAGAGGCGACATCTTTTCCTCTTATATTCCATCATGTGAACCACCACAGCCCAACACATCTATTATCTAGCTTTCTAAAATCAAAAAAATTAATAAATAAATAAAAGACTATACACAATACAGTATGCCGGGTGATTTTCACCATTGAAGCACTGATTTTGACAGCTCCAATAAAGAAAAGAGACTAAACTCCATCAGTTACAATAGAGATTTGTCTCACTTCTTTCTTGGCACGTAGAAATAAATGCTAATAAAGAAACGAGACAGAATCTAATCAGTTTCAATAGTGATTTCTCCAATTTTTTCCTTTTGCAATGTGAAAAGTGTTCAAATTTAAGAAATCACCCGACAGATTATAGTCAATGCCCTGATCAAAACAACAAAAAAATAAAATCAGAAATTTCAGTCTCATTTTTTTCCTATTCTTCAGTTGAATCTCTAACAAGTAACAAGGCAGTCATGCACCGTCGATTTCGATTGATTTGTTTTTCTTATCTCACAGAAAGAAAGAAAAAAAAAAGACTAAGAAAAGAAATCAACGATATAATACAGTAGATTTGTTACTTTATCTACTACTGTACTGTACCTTAATGCTGAATATCGACCACATCTATCCCATTCCCAAGTCGAGTAATAAAATACATCAAAAATGAACAAAATAAAATTTGCAATTATTATTTGACCTGAATTGAGTCAAACACCAATTCATCATCAGCCGTACTGTACGGTATATGCATTAAAAGTTCAAATTACGCTGTCTAAACAACGCCCAAATCATCCAATACAATAGACTAATAGAGCACTTAATTATAAAACAAAAAAAAAAAAAAAAGTAGATCACAAAGTTGAACATTAATATCCCTACTAACCTAAATAAACCTTAGAAATAATCACTACGATTTACTTTGAAAATATTAATAAAATTCATGACAATCTTAAATTCGTTCGGTTATTTTTCACCGTTTATGATATTGATGCCGCGACGAGTACGCACGCAGCCGGCAGACGATTTATTAAAGTACGGAAATTATTCCACTTCTGCTACGGGCTGCTTTCGTACCCATTGCGGCATAAATATCACAGTGATGAAGAAAAATAGCAGCAATAAAATTTTTTAAATTTCTTCTGTTTAATTAATTTTTAAATGCTTAATATGAATTTTATAGTTCTTCCCTTGTAATCTTTCGTCATATAAATAAGCAATTAATTGCAATCGTAATTCTTAATGACAAATTGGCTCTTAATTATTTCGCACAATTTCTCAATTGTAATCGAGAATAATTAATTAAAGTTTATTTGATGATTTAAGTGTCTTTTCACTTTATTCAAAATAGCTATACCCCTTCTCTATTATCAAAAATTAATTTCTTAATACTCGAAACTGAGATCCATTATCAACATGATACTGCACACAATATAACTCAATCAATCTCAATTTTTAAAAGTACCGCAAATTAATTAAATCTTGAAGTTACTTAGTTAGAAACCAAAATTACTGGTTATTCCTAGTTACCAAAAGGAAACAAAAATTTATATGAGCATATACTGTAGTTAGAATTAAGTCGATATAAAAGTTGGATTTGTTTCCTAGGCTACACTATTAAGACATAGGAATGCCCCAAAGATCTTCAGTATAAGAAAAAGAAAAAAATAAATCGATTTTGTTAACTAATCCTTATCTACAAGTAAAGGAGGTTGTATTGTGTGCACTTATAGAGAAACCGTTAGAAATTTTATAAACAAAATCAAAAAACAGCAAATAAAAAAGTGTAAATAAAGAAACGAGACAAAATCCAATCAGTTACAATGGAGATTTGTCCCATTTCTTTCTTAACATGAAGAAAAATAAATTTAAGTAAAGAAACAGGACTACAATGGCTATTTGTACCGATTATTTCTTGAAATTAAGAAAATTACTGTCAATAAAGAAACGAGACTAAATCCAATCAGCTATAATGGAGATTTGTCTCTTATTTCTCGCCATGTAAAAATAAGTGATCCAATTTTTAAAATCGGCCAATATGAGTGGTACTGTATATTAGATAGAAGATGGAATGAAATTTTTGCTGGTAATCACTGTTATTTGAAGCAATCCTTTTAAACGAGGTCATTTATCGTGACCCATTCCATCAGAAGCATCAACCAAAAACGAAAAGCGTTTTGTGTAAATGTAATATTGGTGTGTATGGATCTTCACTTACAAAACTATATTCAGTGTATATAATAAAGGCATCGATAAACCGGTATTCAAAGCTAAACTAAAACCCAAAAACACTTTACAGACAACTAAACATCAAAATGCATTACCGAAACGAAATGTTAACGTCATTTTGCATTTAACTCAACAAACACTACAAAAACAGCGAAAAAAATTAGAAAAAACACTAAAATTTCAATATTAGTGTTTAGGTTTTTTTTTAATTTATCATCAACTATTACAGTATTTCGATAATAATATCCAGATATTTACACCAGCATAAAATTGAGCGTAAATAAATAACTAAAAGCAAGAAATGAGACTAAATTTCATTAGTTCCAATACCAATTTCTCCCGTTTCTTAATATGAGACTAAATCTCATCAGTTTCAATAGCAATTTCTCCCTTTTTTATACCACACGTAAATTTGAAACTACCTTACTGCAACTCTTTATAAATAATATACGTCAAAAACAATTTTCTTTAAAACAATATATCTTTTGGTAGTACTGCTCAAAAGCTTAATACTATCAATAAAACAAAAGTTCTCTATCCCTATCCCTATCTCCTCACCTAACCAAACATCCCTCACCCACATTTCATATTCTCTCAAGATTCAAGAAAGAATTTGCTAAAATCTCATCGGTTCAATACGCACTCATAGCGTTTTAATATTTAAAATAGTTTGCCGCAAAGTTGTTACCTAAGCAATATATTATGGAGAGGAAATTCAGGAAAACGTAACAACGAAAAGATTAACAAAATTGAAGATGATTTTTTAAGAAGTAAAAAAAAATATCTAAATAAAAAATTGCTTGTTCGTTATACCGGATGATATTCTAAAATAGCACACTGGTTTTTTTTAGTGCAAATAAAAACAGGAGACTCAATTAGATCAGTTGCAATGGTGATTTTTCCCGTTTCTTAATTGTCATAAAAATAAACGAAACTAAAATCTTATCAGGTAAGTTGTCAAGTAAACAAATATAAAAACAATTTTCCAATTTAAAAAATCACCCGGTGCAGTACAATCATTTATTAAATAGATATTAATGTTTGAATCATCTACAAATTCTTTTAAAATCAAAACACACTAAAAACAGGAAGTGCTTGAAATTTAAACCATTAAAAAATACACGAGCATGCGTAGAACGGTGATTCCCGATCATATTTGTTACCTTAGCAACTAAAATGTTAATTTATTGTTTACATTTAACTCGATACAGTTAAATTTCCTTTCACAACTGCCATTGTTTGGTACTGTTCAAAAATAAATCACTGCAAACTGCCTTTCAAAATCAAAAACAATATTTTAAGATATTAAAAAAATAAAAAAAAAATGACTTTTGAGTTTGATCTGAATTCCCTGAAAGCAATATTTATTTGTGCATCAGAAACTTTAATAGCTAAATATCAAAACTTGCAATATGTAATTCTAGCAATTCATATGATTTTCCATCAACAACAACAACAAAAAAAAAAAAGTAGTCAGTTACAGTTTTCAGTGCGGAAATAACATGAAATTTTATATGCAAAAATTTTTATATGCAAATATTGCGTATTGAAATTAGAGATATCATATTTTGAAATGCGCGTATACAAACGCCCGTTTCCGTTAGCAACGATTTCAAAATGACCAACGATTTTCAGCTACAAAACACCCATTTAAAATCCCTTAAAAAAACCCCCAATACTTGTTGTTAATTCTCCATGGAGAAAACCGGCATTTATAATTGAATTAGTGGTGATCAACTTTAAGCCACACTGCGTAAAAAACAAAAAATATACTTGTAAAAAAAAATAAAAAAGAAAAACATTATTTACCATTCAGAATTTGTGCGACAAATACAGTTAAGATTTAAGCTAAAATGAATAATAAAAAGCAAAGCGATAACAACATACGCAGTACTTTTTCTTGTCGGTGTTTTTTTTTTTGTGTATATATTTTTAAGATGTTAAAGATGAAAGCCAGAACGATGCTATTGGAGAAGTACAAGGCAAAGTGAAATTTTCGCCGCCACTGCAATACAGCAGAAATCTCTAAAGAAAGTGAAATGGGGGGGGGGGGGGAAGATATAAGAAAAAGGAGGAAAATTTAATGTTATCAGGTCCCTATGCATAGTGCACACACACAGTACAGCTTTTGATGTGCCATCGAACTTGCATGTTGTTTGTATAATAATTTTATGTTGCTATACTCATGTACTTGAAGCTCAGAAATCTTTCTACTTAAAATGCGCGTGTGAAAGTATTTTCAATAACAGCAAAAATAAATAAAATACTTCCCTTCCATTTTACATCTATCATCGGTAACACTTCCTTACTATAATTTGCAGTAGTTGCTACAGTATATGGCCATTTTGTGATAGTGAAAATGGCTTAAAAATCGAATATGCATTCACCAGTTTTTTTTCCCTATTATTATTTATCATTCTTGTGTAGAAAGTTTATCAAAAAGTCAACCAGCCTATGTTATGTTGACAAATATTTTTCTAATAAAATACTTTAAAAGAAAGTTTTGTAGCCAAAAGAGACCAAAACAACTGCATATTCCACGGATGATTTTCTACATTGGAATACAGTTTACTGACACAGCCAATAAAGTAACGAGATTAAATGTTAGATGTTCCAATGGAGAATTGTCCCGATTCTTTCCTGCCATGAAGAAAAAAATTCAAATAAAGAAATGAGACTGATTCTTATCAACTTCAATGGCGTTTTCACCTGAGTTAAGCCAAATAAACAAACGAGACTAAATGTTATGTGTTCCAATGGAGAATTGTCCCGATTCTTTCCTGTCATGAAGAAACAAAGTTCAAAATAAAGAAATAAGACTAAATAGTATCCATTTTAATGGCTTTTTGTTCTATTTTTTTTTTTGCAAAGAATTAAAAGAAACATAAAAAACACGATTAAATCTAATTCATCTAAATGACGTTTTGTCCTGGTTTTTCTTAAAGAAAAAAATAGCAAAAAAAGAAACGAGACTAAATGCTATCTGTTCCAATGGCGAATTGTCCCGATTCTTTCTTTCCATGAAAAATAAAAATTCAAAATAAAGAATCGAGACAGCATTATATGAATTTCAATGGTGTTTTGTCCTCTTTCTTTCTAAAAAAAATTAAACAAAAGGACAAAATAAAAAAACGAGACTAATTCTTACAAGGGAAAAGTGTCACAATTTAAAACATCACCCGGTATAAATATCCATTGTTTTCTGTTTGTCTAAAACTAAATAAAAAAAATAAAATACACATTGAAGGGATTGTTTTTCTTCTTTAAATCTGAGCCAAGGATTTACTTTACTTGAAAAATTAATGGCTTTCTACAATAACAATACTTTAAATAAATACTTTTTTATTTAAAATTGGACAAATAAAAATATAAAAGATGCGCCATAGACACATGTGATTATACAGTATTTTCTAAATCTGCCCATAACTTTTATATAGCGTCATATGAAAATACATAAAACCCACCTGTGTCCACTGCCATTATAGAAGTATACAAAATAAAGTTGCAGTAATAAAATAAAATAGTAAAAGCTTTAAAACTGACCGTCAAACTCAATATACAGCCCCAATTTATCAATAAGTGGTATACAGTAATACAGTACAGCTTCCCTAACTATAACAGACCATAACCTGACCATATTGTCAAGCAGCACTTTCAAAGTTAGGAACCAAGCATTTACAATTTCACACAAAAAAAATTACATTACGTCACTGGACAAAAAAAAAACAATGAAATACTTTTAACGCAAAAAACTACACAGTATTTACCAGAATCAAGTAATTCTCTGGATTGTACAAGTAGCATCACGTGAAATCAAAAGTTAACCCAACACATTTAAAGCTTTAGCATAACACGAAAAAAAATTGTAAACACGAAAATTGAACGATGTTATTCTGGGTGTCAAGTCATAAAACTTCAACTGACATGTAGTAAAAGCCTAGGTACAGTATATTGAAGTTCTGGTACTCATACTCAATCCCTCGTGTCTTGCCACATGTACTACTACATCATAGTACAAGGAGCTCCTCATGACAACAGCTTTAAAATACAAAATTTAATATACAGTACAACTTCACTATATAATAATCCGAGTGACAAGTGTTTTAGTCCTCCCCTTTAACTGCTATATTATTTTACATTCACACCAATATAATGTATTACAACAACGAAAAAACAATTTAGCTCGTGTGTTTTATAAGGGGAGTTGTGCAGTATTGTAGCGGCACTGAATAATTATTAATTAAACATTAAGGGAAAATGCATTGCTTGTTTATAATGGATTTTTCTTTAACCGCCCAGTGGTGTTTTTATATGAAACCACAAAAATTCGACACTCCCCTCAACAGAAAAAACTTTATTATTAACATAAAGCTAGGATCATCAAACGACATGCACGGAGAGTCACTTTTCTCACCAAAAACGTCCCAATAACTAATGCAATTAAAATTATGTGTTTAAAATGAATTTCTAGTTATCAAAAATATTCTTTAAATGACTGTAAAATTTTATTTTTAAGTAATTAAAATTTAAGACGAACCTCACTTTGAGAAACCATTAACGAAGCCTTAAAGATCTCCAATTACCAAGCTTACAAAAAGAATGAATAGTCTATCAACTTCAGCTAACTTGTAAGGTTTCATAGTACATTAAAAAAATCAAATTAATCAACAAGTTACTGTACAAACAGAAATTAATTTACTTAAATAAGCAATATTTACAAAAATTGAAATTTTTTTTTAAGACTTTGGTGGTTATTCACCTGCATCACCATATAATTTCAATATAATTTTTGTTTCACATTATTAATTGAAAAACCAATTAAATTTTTTCTATGAATCTTTTCAAATATGGTGAAAGCACATTGACGAAAATAAAAACCTTTTCTTAATATCAATTTGATGTTTTCAAATGTTAAGAAAGAAGTCCCAAATAAAAAAAATACATTAAATACAGTTTGAATGGAAATGTGTCTATGAAAGCATGGAAATGCTGCAAATTGCAAATGTTTAATTGCCTATGACATCCATTTAATGTAACATTTAACTGTAGGCGTGGCTGTTAAGCGTGATTTAATGACTTTCTAAGGAAGGGCGTGGTGAGAAGGTGTCTGAATAGGAAACCACCGCCATGGCGCATCTTTATTTTTGATAGGAAAAAGCGAAAAAGAAAATTAACCCGGATGATTGCATAAGTTGGAGCAGGTTTTTTCCCCAATCGGAAAATAAAAAAGTTAACGAGACAAATCACCATTGAAACTGATAAGATTTAGTCTCGTTTCTTTATTCAAACTTTTTTCTTTGTGGCTAAAAAGAAAAGGGAAAAATCGCTATTGGAACTCATAAGATTTAGTCTCGTTTCTTTATTGTCACTTTCTTTTCTTTGCAACTAGAAAAAAACCGGGACAAATCGCCATTGGAACTGGTTTCTTCATTGGTACCATGAAAAAGTGCTCCATTGTCTATAATCACCCGGTATAATAAAGTGTATAAAGCAGTAAAATTAAATAGGATATAATAAAAGTGTGCATTTTACGGGTGGTTCTTATGTGGTCATAATACATTCAGAGAAAACACATGTGGAAAATGAAAGTCGTAAAATTTTTAAAAGACTATTATAGATATTCAAACAAACTGTTTGTCCTTTAGTTTTACAGTTTTAAGAGTTTCGAGAAAGGGGTACAGTATAATTGACAAATCTATCGTCCTTATATTCCCTTTTTGTTTTCATTTCGCCTCATTAATTTTACACGGATGACAACACAATACACCATTAACATCACTATAACAATAAGCTTTTTATTTTGTTTGACAAAAGTCTCGTTAACCTTATTATAAGCGGCCAGAACCAAAAAGATAAACTATTTCAAAACTACGAGGAACACCCAATGGCTAAATAGACCAAACACTTAAATAACTTAAAACCGTTTGTAGTGTACAATTGTTATTATACTTATTAGCCTCCGTCTAGTCTACAGTAATCAATAAAAAACATATTTCAATAATAAATTATACCAGGTGATAATCAAAAGTAGAACATCACAGAAAAACTTTAGGGAAAAACTTTAGCAATTAATTAATCTATTATTATTTTTAAAAGAAATTACCCTAAATGCATTCACAGCAGCAATCCCAGATAGCATTGTGTACAAGAAAATAAAATCCCCGCCCTCAATCAAGCAAGTTCCATTAAATAACGACTAATTCAAGCGACTTTTGTATACAATAACACACCAAAAAAAATAATATAATTGCACCATATCTTGCAATATGATTGACTACAACTCCAAAAAGCAAAGTCAGAGGAGAAAAAAAAACCCTAACTATTATATTATACGCTCCACCCAGTCCAAATGTTGGTAACGCTCGAAATCAAAACAGTCATCATCATCATCATCTTTGCAGTAACGCCATGGGGAATTAACATTACGTTGACGTGAAAGCGTTACAACACTGTACAACAAATTATGTTATTACCGGCGCCGTGCATTATTTATGGGGGCGGCCATCTTTCTCCCACTTATAATTGCATCTGCACTTTTAAAGCATTGTACAGTGTACGGTACTTACAATGTACACGACGACGGCGTCTTTTAAGCTTTACTTTTCAACCACAGCATGATATACCAAAAAAAAAAAAAAATTAGGTCAATTAAGACAGCTGCATAGACACATAGATACACATACACACACACACCGGTGTCGGTCGATATAAAAGTCAGCTTATATTAGATTCCTAACTTTGCCCTAGCGATGATGAGCTTCCTTTTTCATCCCTTCAACCATCTACCCTTCACTCCCTAAAGATGTCATCAAAATGAATTTGTCAACTGGCATTTTTTCTGACAACTAAGATTAAGGTCACGCAATTGATGCAACAATAAGAAGGACTCACAAATGCTGTCACCTTTGTAATTAAAACATTAAATCATAACATAATTAATAGAAAAAACCAGCTTTGTAACATAAAAACAGCAAAAGCAAAGCATTTTCTGTAACTTTGCCAATTACCAGTAAAGAAACGGGAATAAATTGCATGGCTTACCATACATATTTGTCTCATTTCTTATATGAAAGCATCTTGGTTTTTTATTATCACCCTCTATGTTTACTTGTACAAACAAATTTGAAGCACATTTTCTTGCATTATAAATACACATATAGTCTGTGTACGTAATTGTATTGACATATTCATACTGTAAAGATATAATATATACAGTAATGCTTATGTACATATACAATTATCATTAAACAACATGTTTTTTTGGTGTTGTGAATCAACAAAAAGTGCTTGGACTAAATGGGATTTCTGACACAACGTTTACCTTTCTCTCATTATCAATATTGCATATCAAATTATACTGTACGTACAAGATCATCATCATCAACAGCATACAAGCCACTCTCGCGTATCCCACTTTAATATTCATAGGCAATCTGGCTTTATTTGCGTTAGCACTACTATTTAATATCAAAATAATAACTGGCTTGTAAACGCAATTATTATTACCACGCACTGATCATAATGAATGACACAAAAACGTTAAATTAAATGAGTAACTGTATGTCATTTTATTATGTATTGTGCTGTGCTTTGTGTACAGACACTTTTCACATGATTGCTAAATATGACAGCTTCACTTAATCCTCGCTAGAGGGACGTTAAGTACAGTACTATACTAGATTTGTAAAAACACTTTCTCACTTTAGTATAAAAGTTGGACAGAAGAACTGACCATTCAACTCACTAAAGGCATTAAATGTAACTAAATAGTAACTAAAACTCAAAATTCTGTTCATTAAAATGTAGAATTTTGTTCATTAAAATGTAGAATTTTGTTCATTAAAATGTAGAATTTGGTTCATTAAAATGTAGAATTTGGTTCATTAAAATGTAGAATTTTGTTCATTAAAATGTAGAATTTGGTTCATTAAAATGTAGAATTTGATTCATTAAAATATAACATTTTTTTCATTAAAATGTAGAATTTTTTTCATTAAAATATAACATTTTTTTTTTCTCACTAAAATGTAGTCTTTTTTTTTTGTTAAAATGTAACTTTTTTTTCATTAAAATGTAAAATTTGTTTTGTTTTTTTTCGTTAAAATGTAACTTTTTTTTCACTAAAATGTAGAATTTTTGTCATTAAATTCTAACATTTTTTTCACTAATATATAATTTTTTTTTCATTAAAATGTCAAATTTGGTTAACTAAAATATAAAATTCTATTAACCAAAAACGTAGAATTTTGTTCACTAAAATGGATCATTCAGCTCACTAAAATGGATCTTTCAGCTCACTAACATGTAGCAAACTAGTCCCTAAAAGTTATCAAATTAGTACTAAAATCTAACAAAATGTAAATTAAAATTTCACAAAATGGAAACTAAGCTTATGCCTAAAATGTAAGAAAAGATTTAGTAAAACGTAAAGCTACATAATAATCTCCATTAAAAATACAGTAAAACAAAATATAAATACTCTTTTGTGCTTGTTGCAATTCATAAAAACACTCAACTACAGAATTTGATTAGTGATCCAAAAATGACGACTTCAAAATAGACAACTCCTGTCAGATAACGGCATTTTGCTTCAGATAACTTTCTTTTTCTATGTATATTTTTAAAAGCTAAAACAAGCAATTAATCATTTGGAAAATACGTCAACTTTAAGAAACTCACTTTTCACTCTCCCATTTTGAAAGCGTCAAAAACAATATCCAACAACCGTTGATGACATTGCAATAAATTATTCATTCCCCGAGCAAATATCTCCATTTTACGGCAATATTAAAATTCAAGTATTGTCATTAAATAATTTCTAATATGATGATTTGCGGGAGGAGGAATAACCCAACGTGTCATAAATTATTGTAAACAATCTTAATATGAAAAATTTCCCCCAGAACATATAAAATTTAAATGCCTTTTGCTTTCTCGGTACCGAGTCTCTTGACTCTCTTTTACAGTCATCTTCCTCTGAACTTGGCTTCTTGCAAGACAGAATTAAATTCATTTACCAAGTGATGAATGAAATGCTGAAAAAGAAATACGGTCTTTGAACCCCAAACCAAAAAATACCACAGATATTTATAGATCACTTCAAGTTCACCGTTCTTACTCTCAAGACTTAAAAAGAAAGTCAAGTCAGTCGACATTTGTACAATCCCCTCACTAAATACTATCTCTATTAAAAACCCCATACACGTCTGCAAGAAGCTCAGAAATTCTTTAACTTCCTTCTTCATTTCCTGTTTATCATTTTATGCTCAACACAACACATGAAAACAGCTAAACATTTTAAAATTTTAGAAAAAAATAACATAATAACAATAATAGAAACCAGCTCAAAATTTAAAAATTCATTTTATAATAGTTGAAATTCATTCTTCCATAACCGAAATTTTTCAGGAGCAGAAAACACATGATTTTCTAATGAGAAGCTTTTCTAATGCAGCGCTGCTTTAATTTTTTCAGCCGGCTGAGTTCGTTCCTTACACGGCAGAAAGTTTTCGAACGCATTAACGCATCATTTTTATGCCGTGAAAGGTACGCACGTTACCGGCAGAAAAACCAAAACCTTCACGGCATAACTTCCCATTGGAGTATCGACAACTTTCCTTTAAAATCCACTTTAACATTGCATTTTAAACTATAAATAAAGTTAACAAAACCGTTGAAAAAAGTTTTTTAAACATACTTTTCAGCAGTAATTTGGTCAAATTAGTGTCTACTAGCTTTTAAAAATATCTTAGATAAGCTTACTGGAAAGTTCAATTAGTGTTTTTTAAGAGGCAAAACAAGTTGAGTTATGATGACAGTCGCCTTTGACCTTTTCACTGATAATCGGAGAATAGGAAGAGACGGGCGACAAGTAAATTATTTTTCGCTTCTGCTCACTAACAAGTGAAAATGTCATCAACCTTTTATATTCTCGTGATATTGAAATTTGGTCATCTTGCTCATGGGCACAAGCAGCTTAATTTACGATTAGACCAACGATATTACGATTAATGCAGATGAATGAACATAAAACTTTTATAGAGGATGTAGGAGGGGTTTGGAAAAGGAAACTTACTACATGTAACTTGCTACACAGAATAATAATGATATGCAAGTCAGTATATTTTGGGAAGTTTTTCTATGCTGCACTGGTTAAGTTTTGCCCATCAAAGTACAGGACAAAATGTTTCATCGATTGCTACAACATCATCAGTTTAATTAAATGCTTGACACAGACAGCATGTCAAATGATAAGCTTCACTTTACTACAGTACTTCCTTTTTCCCCTACTTTATAATGACTCTTAAAACATTAGCCAAGCAAAAACAAACTCAATTCACTAAATTGCTATTAAGTAAGTCGTTTTGATTGTTGACATTAACAATTTATGCTTATTTAATCGAATTGCCTCGTTAGAAGTAAAAGTAAATAGTTGATATTCAATAATATTGCAGAAAAACACCATTTTAATCAATTTTACTCAAATTTAACTTAAAATTTGGCACTAAATTTACTCAAATCTTGCACAAAACTCATTCAAATGTTGCACAAAACTCACTCAAATCTTGACCAAAATTCACTTAAATCTTGCACAAAATTCACTCAAATCTTGCACAAAATTCACTCAAATCTTGCACAAAATTCACTCAAATCTTGCACAAAATTCACTTAAAATCTTGTACAAATTTCTATCAAAACCTACACAAATTTATCACAAATTTAAAAAATTTACACTAAAATCTTGCACAAATTTCACACAATCTTGAAAAAGATTTACTCAAATCTCGCACAAAGTTGACTTAAATCTTGTCAAATGTGTACTTAAATCTTACACAAAATGCACTCTTATCTTACACAAATCTTAAAAAAAAAACATTTTTCATAAGTTACAGAAGTCGTTTATAACAGCATAAAATTACCACACAAAAAAAGCATTAAACCAAAACACATTTCGTTTTAAAAATACATAAAGCGATTTAATAAATGACTTTATAACAACATTTTTCTATGTTTTGTTCCCATTACTTTTTCACCAACTCAACACTTACAGTAAATCTAACAAATAAAATCACAAATGCTGCTTTTTATTTTTTCCCCTCATCTTTTCTTATTTGTTTTTGAAATTATTACAGACACCTATTTACTTGCTTGACATGAATTCCACTTTTCATCTTTCGTAACAAAAACGTTAGATTTGTTCATTCATCTAAACAGTCTATTGACGAGTTTTGCATCGTCATCAACAAACACAAATACACACATACACAATCCTTACCAAGCTGTCATAAGCTTCCTTTTAACAATTTCCCCCTCCCTTTCCTATCCCTCCCCCAAAACTACATCACACATAAATCAATTTGACGAGCATCAGTGAAATTCATCTGCATTTTTCCTATTCCCTTCTCATCATCAAAATTTCTACACTCTAAAAGTTAGCTCACTCTCTCTCTATCTCTCTGTGTATTATATGTTATACGTAAGTTATATCCCATTTACACAAGGCAAAAGGGGTCAAACGCTGGTGGCGATGCTGTTGTCCTATATCCAGTATATATCCAATATCAAACCGCGATAACAGCAGCGTTGTCCGCCGTTAAATTCAACAGCATTTAAAGAGTGGGTGAGGGGGGGGGCAGTGATAGTCAGAAATAGAGAGAACATTTCATGGCTTAATATTTCCCTTTCTCCCTCTCCCCCACCACCCATTGATGACGTCACAAGTTATTTGCGTAACGATCAGGAAAACAACTTTCTATTTATTATGGTAATGTATAAACATGCAACAGGGGCCTGGGGGATAACCGGGTAAGGGATAGCAGTAGGAAATGAGAAATAGAGTGGAAAAAGAGAGAGAGAAACACGTCTTTTCTGAATTAATAAAATAAAAATTCAGTTTTTAAAATTCCAATAGCTTTTATCATATTATTTTTAAGGCTAATGGCAGTTTAATACTTAAAAACTCGGGTGTTTAAAGTGTTTACCATATTAAATAATTTATATAATCTTTCTTTAGACAAATAAGTTGTTTCTTTACATAGAAAAATACAACGTGTAGCTTATATTTGAGAAACAACATAAGTTATAAAGCAGCTGCTGCTTCTCATTCCATCGTGTAATCCTACGTAACAGTATAACATTATAAAAGTTATAAAAGTTTTATAACATTATAAAACACACAAACCAAAAATGCAGTTGATGATATAGCATTACTACAATAACAAACGTTACTTGCTTATTTTTAAACATAAAAGATGTTTACAAAAATCAGCTGCTTACAAATTGCAAGAATTGATGTGCTAATTGTGCAGCTGACGTTGCATCATTGAGTGCAATGATCCAAATAACAACATTAAAAGTACAAACTATTTAGTCATAATCATTTTGTTGTGAAGTTTAATATCTACCGGTACTGTATATTATAACCACTCGTCTATCAAGAAAACAAGTTACACTAAATATAAAAAAAATCGTTTAACACAAAATAATAATGCGGTCCTGACTAAAAAACAGATACAGTATTTTAATACATTTTTTCTTTTAACACGAACAAAAATCTCAAAAGTTCCCTTCAGTTTCGTATTAAACAGATTTCACTGTATTATAAAATAATTTCAAACACTGTAGTTTAAAATTTTAACAATTGCAATGAAAAAATAGCTATAATACAAATAGAAAAATTTAATTATTGATTAAAAAAAAGTGGTTGTTATAATTAAAAATTTAAAAAATTTCTAAAATGCAATAAACAACGTAATAAAAATTCAATAAATATTTGATTGCAATTAACCACGTTAATTTAACTTGTTCTTTAGTAAATTGGTAATTAAAAAGCTTTGATAGCAAGTCATTACTGTTAAAATTGAGATTTGTTTTAGAGTATTAACTTTCAAGTATGTTTATCAAGAGAATTATAAAACCGAAATTTTATCTCAAAAGAAGAATTGAATTTTCAAATCTTAATCTTCCACCCAAAAAGTTACAACCCCACAACATTCATTGTATGGAAATAAAAATTGCAACTGTTTTGCAATATATGTTATTATCGATAATATTAAATGCGTGATCTAGTAAAAACTTTGATGAAGAAGGTTTATTCTATGTATCTTCTTATACTTATAGTCTTACATGGCAAACAATCAACTACGTTGTCGTCTATGAGAGTTTTATCATAAAGCTGAACCTTTATACTGATATAATACACATGCAGCAACATTAACGTCTGCTACTTGCGATTTGGTGTCATTGGCAGATTCATAAGAAGAAAACGCTAAGAAAACGAAAAAGAAAGAGAAAAAAAACCTAAAGAAAATAGGCAGCGTCTTTGTTCCAACTTTTCTCTTTAAGTTTTCTATTGCCAAACACTTCTCGCTTTTCTATTCAGGGCTGTTTTAAGGAGATGGAGTGTGTATGTGGGTGGAAAGAAGTATTGGGGAATCAGGAAAAGGGGTGTATGTGATAGGGGAAGAAATCAATGTCATCTTTGCAACCAAACCAAACGTGTCTCCTTCCTTAACTTACTGTAAAAAGTTGCTTACATGCGCCGGCTCAAACGCTGGATAAATATGTGTTCTGATGACGTGTATGGAAAGAAGGAGATATGCTTTATACCCGGGTGATTTAAGACATTGGAACACTGTTTATAACAGTTTCAATAGTTCAAATGACAATTTCTCTTGTTTCTTGAGAAAATAAAGAAAAGAGACTAAATTTCATCAGCTCCAAAGGCCATTTTTCTCGTTAGTTTTTATCCCGAAAATATTTATAATAAAAAAACGAGACTAAATCTCATCAGTTCCAATAGAAGTTTGTCCTGTTTATATTTTGACAATTAGAAAAAAATACCAAAAAAAACAAATAAACTTAATTAGATCATTTTCAATAGCAATTTTTACCATTAATTTCTATCCAAAAACAATTACAATTGTAATAAATAAACGAGACTAAATCTCATTCGTTCCAATTGCGATTTTTCCCGTTTTTTTCATTTCATAAAAAGAAAAAATTCCAATAAAGAAACGAGACTAAATTTCACCAGTTTCAATGAAAATTTTTCCCGTTACTTTCTTACCATGAGGATAAAAAATGCCAATAAAAAAGAGACTAAATATAAGTAGTTCAAATGGCAATTTTTCCATTTTCTTTCTTTTCATGAAAAAAATGCCAATAAATAAACCAGACTAAATTTCATCAGTTTCAATGGCAGTTTTTCCTGTTTCTTTCTTGCCATGAGAATAAAAAGTGCCAATAAAAAAATGAGACTAAATCGTATCAGATCAAAGTCGCTTCTAACACCTAAAACCGCCCGGTATAACCAATCATTGAGAAATGTGTGTGTATCCATGGATGGATTGGAGAGTCGATAGATATAGATAGAAAATGTGTGTGGACGAATTGTGAACGCGGATGGCGCCATGGCGATGGCCTTTATTTCATTTTGCCCGCACATCCGCCGCCTGCCGTTGTTTATGACTTACACCATATTGAACATTTTTTCTCTCTCTCTCTCCCATCCCCCTGGCACTCCTCCCACCCACACCCCCACTCCCTATAACCCTCTCAAAGCTTTATTTATACAGCGGTCACTCATATGTTACACTTTTTTGCAATTCAAAAACCTACATTTTCTAAAAGGAGACAAAAAAAATTAGTTTTCAAGATTTGTTTTTTAGAGAAAATGTCGATGCAGCTTTATACTTGTCAAAGAAATGTACATGTTACATGGGTGACAGGGAAGTATAACATCTACTGACATACTGTACTGTACTGTAGTATTTCAACGACGTTGTTTCTTAATTTTAAAACAACAGCAGTTTTGTTTTACAAGTTTTACGTTGTCATGTACAGTCCACAGAGATTTATGTCAGTAATTCAAAGTAGCTCTTACAATAATATTGACTAAAATACAATGCATTTGACTGAATAGCAATTCGACTTTGTTATTATATTTTTAAGTTACGAATTTGACTATAAACTATTTTTCCTAATGTACTATATTTGAAATTTTTAAAGGTTGGAAAGTATTGGCAAAATATGCTTAATGACAAAAACAAAAATATTCAAAATGTTATAAAAAATATTATTAAATATTGAAGAAAAAAAGACTAAATGTTGGAAACCGATACTATACGTTGAAAACACATATTAAATGACGATAAAAAAAACAGAAATTGTTGGAAAAGCATATTAAATATTGACAAAAACATATTAAATGTTAAAAAATATACTAGATGTAGACAAACATATACTGATTAGTGACAAAAACATACTAATTGTTGACAAAAACATACTAATTGTTGACAAAAACATACTAAATGTTGACAAAAACATACTAAATAGTGACCAAAACATACTAAATAGTGACCAAAACATACTAAATGTTTACAAAAATGAACTAAACGTTGAAAAAACATATTAAATAATGAAAAATGTATTAAATGTAGACAAAAACCTACTAAATGTTAAAAAAATAAACTAAATGTAGACAAAAACCTACTAAATGTTAATAAAAATAAACTAAATGTAGACAAAAAGATACTAAATGTTGTCAAAAACATTACTAAATAATGTCAAAAATTTATTAAATATTGACAAAAATAAACTAAATGCTGAGAAAAACATTATAAATGTTGCAAAAACATGAATGTTGATAAAAACATACTACAGTATTACAAAAACAAACAAAATGTTAAAAAAAAAATACTGTATACTAAATGCTGAAAAAACATATTAAACGTTGGGAAAACATACTAAATGCTAGATAAACTTTCTAACTGTTGGCAAAAACATTGAAAAAATCTTTGAAAAAAAAAGTTGTCTAAACCCAATCATCAGCTAATAAAATGTGAAATTTTTATCTCCAGTGGCACAGTTGCAATTGCGCTTTCGCCTACTTTCCATACCATGACATAAACTATAAACCTTGTGCAATATTGTTGTACTGTATGATGAAAATTCAATTAAATGGCTCCCTTTGAGAGAAAACGCCTTCCGTTTTACAATTCCCCTGACAATATCACCTTAGTGGAAAGTTAATACTCAATTTTTCTTACGTTATATTATGATAATAAAAACAATAATAAAAAAATCCCCCTCCATATCCATCCATCCAACCAACCAAACCATTCATGATCCATCCAACAACACTCAAATGTTGCTGACAAAAACAAGCAAACACTTTCATCAGATAACAAAGTCTAACTCTTTATTACTAACAGCTCATTATCAAAGACTTTCTTAATTAACAAAATACATCTAAAATTAACTCGAGTGCGGTTAAATGCCTTCAAAACAATTTTACTTTTTTTTATTTTTGGTCTTTCATTCAACTTAGACGACGTAAAAGTGATTAAACCCTCGTAACTTTCAAGTCAAAACGAAGTAAAAGTAATAAAAATTCCTCCTCACAGTCACCCCACCCCACCCCAACCAACCCACTCATCTTCAAAAGCTAACTCACTTAATAATAAAAATAAAAAAAAAAGTTTTAAAAACCCAAAAGAAAAATAGTTCAAGTAATTAAGTCCCATCTTCAATAAAATAATTAAAAAAAAGTTATAATTAAAACTATAAACTCTGAAAACATGTTGACTCGACAAGTCCCAAACTCTAAAAAAAAAAAAAAAGACTAAATAAAATAATAAAGATATTAAATGAATTAAGCAAATAAATTTCCGTTGATTTAATTCGTGGAGCTTTGTATAATGAAGTGGCTGAAAGCTGATTGGCTTAGAGAAAATATCAAAAGCCTTAAATATAAAAGCATATTACTCAAGAGTCCTTAAGGCAGAAAAAATAAGAAGATGAAGTAAAAAAAATAACAGACAAATAACAAAAAAAAAAGTCGTCAAGTACTTGTAAATGTTGGGAAAAGGTGTTATGGGGCTTTTATTTTTCTTTCAACTCGGTCTTTATTTTCTTTTCTTTTTGTCTTGGACAGCATTAGCCATCTTATAAGGTACTGTACACTAACAAAACGCCAATTTCACTAAAGCTTCAATGTACAAGTATATTCCGGGTGATTTTCTACATTCAATCAGAGTTTTTACAGTGCCATTAAAATAACAGAAAGAGATTTTATTAGTTTCAATGACAATTTATCCCAATTGTTCTTTGCCATGAAGATAAAAAGAGTCAATAAAGAAATGAGACTAAATCTCAACAGTTCCAATAGTGATTTTTCCCATTTGTTAAGAAACGATTTGTAACGATTATTTTTTTTCCTAAATAAGAAAATCACCCGGTACTGTATATGTAACTTACTTATGTAAGTATACTAAATAAATGGACAAAATCTAAAGAAATAACAATGAGAAATATTGTTATTGCTATGGTTAGCTAAATAATCTTATGTCAAAACAGCATAGAATTTACACAAATACGATTTTCCTGGTAAAATGTTTACTCAACTAGCCATTCACGCTCTCTCTTAAACAAAAACAATAAAAATTGTAAGATACACAGTATAAGAAAAAACAACAAAAAAAATATTCAGTCAGTTATGTATTGATACTGAGAACTAGTCATTGCATTCAGAAATGGCTCTTAGAAACTGAAATTATTAAATTGAATACAAACTTTGTCCATAAAATGTGCAAAAATAGTGGTGAAAACAAACTATCTGTTGGAATTTTAACCGTCATGAATGATACAAAATGTTAGTGATAAAGCCCTAAAACTACAGTACATGACACTGCTCAGTCCATTGAGTACAATATTCTTTTGGTCATCTTCAACAACAACAAAAAAACGTGTTACGTTCAAATAAGTGATGATTCTGCTTTTGAAAAGATTGAAAAGAAGCGGTCAAATGTATGACAATCGGAATTGGCTCCTCAACACGAAAGGGAAATGACCATTGGCGTGTCCTTTACATACTACAATGGTCGTAATACGTTTAAGTTAAAGCACATAAAAAGCAAAGAAAAAAATAATAATAATAGAAAGAAGTTGATGATGTATAGCAAATGCATATTATATTATGATGTAGAGGACTGGAAATGGTCGTCGTGACTCGTGACCATGGTGACAACTCACTAAAAATAACAAACTCAAAAAAAGTTATACCAGCAAGTCTATTTTCAAAAACAAAAATATTTGAAACATTTAAACCAATAAACATTGAAAATTTGATACCGGATGACTTTCTAACTTAGAACATCTTTCTTTCATAACAAGAAAGAAACGAGACAAATCGCCATTGGAACTGATAAAATATAGTCTCGTTTCTTCATTGACACTTTCCCCATGTCAATAATAAGATAGTAAAAACCAACATTACTTAGAAAATCACCCGGTAAACACTGACCCCTTATAGCAGTATTCAATTTCTAACAATAGGTTTTTTGTGTGTATACATATATTTTTTGTACATAACATAAAACATGTATAAGATTCGCTTTTGAAATGCCAGACGTTTTTCTAATCAAATATTCAGCCAGTAAAAAAAACCTGATGAAAAACATGAATTAAAAATAATATTGAACGGATCTTTGTATTTTTTTTTACATTATACGAAAATATATCAAATACACTGAGTTTAAAAATTTCCACAAATTCATAATAGATGTTTACAAGTACTTTTTTTATGAAATATTCATTGAATTAGACAGTCCCATATTTAGCACACAATTCAAACATTTAACCAGGATTAACCTTGAATCCAGTCTCAACAGTCTACAAAAAAGCATTGAAAAAACCTCATTTTTTAGAGATTTTATGGTACAAGACACATACATTTTTTTATTAAACACTAATCGTCACTATGTTAATATAAATCTAAGAAAAAAATAAATTAACAGAATGAGAAACATTTTTTAACTTCTCTAGACGTCATAAAAACTTAAGATGTATTGCATTGCTGCACATGCGCACAAACTACACATGAATAACCTTCATAAATTTAAGTAATTTCGTCACACACAAAAAAAAGCACTAAAATTTGATTGATTTTCATTTCAATTTTAGTGCAATTATAAATTTTAGACCTGATTAAATGTGTCAATAAAGAAACGGGAAAACTCGTCATTGGAACTAATGATATTTTGTCTCGTTTCTTTTTTTTAGTGCATTGTAAACCCACTGCGTTCAATCGACTTAGTGGTCAAGTTAAACTTGGCATCGAATATAATTAAATAAATTATCGTTCAGTTCATCTCTCATTATTAGTGGCTCGCATTATTAGTGACGTAAACCCTACGGAAGCTCCAATGCTCATTTTCGCATTCTCTTATCAATTTTCCACACTTCTGCGCCTTAAAATGATATGAAAATCTCTTAAAGAGATTATAAACCATAACGTAAACTGTGTCATATATTAGTTACTTGCCATAACTCAGAAAAATATTTTAAAAAGAGATAAAAATAAGACATCATAAAAATAAAGTACTATGTTGATTTAAAAAAAAAAACAACATTATACAAGCTACATCAACAATTCCCAAAAGAATTAATAAGGTTTCTCAGCCATATACACTAATACAGGAAACGGAAATTAGATCTCACCCTACCAAAAAAAAAATATAAGAAGAAGCCCAGTTTGAATCCTCAACGGCAAAATATAAAGTGCAACACTGGCATCCGTTACAACGCGCATCAATTCCCTATTCAATGTTCATACTTAAGTGAATTTCTAACGAAATAATTGACAAAGGGTGGGAGTAAGTGTGTGTCCTTTTTTAAAACTCACAGCTGATGCCCAATTAAATTAAACCCAGGTGCTCATCGATGGTGAAAGTGTGATCATCATAATTAACCACGTCACAACCACACCATAACACCGACAACATAAAATATGCATTAGAATTGCTTTATTATCGATTCAAGTTAGCATCAATCTGGCCTGGAAAATTCAACACAAACATTTTTAAAAAGCAAATCCATCACAAAATAAAATAAAAAAATTTAAAAAAAAAACAAGAAATAATAATATGGCACAGATTATTTTACTGAATTAGCAAATACTCAACTCACTTAAGTGAAGGGGTTGATTGTGAAGATGGGTGGAGAGTTTGATGCTAAAATAAAATAATAAGAAAGAAAGGGAGTGGGAATGCAGGAGGGAAGATAAAAGAGAAATCAAGCTACTATAGTACCGGTATATACAGTATAATAATAAAAGTTGCATTCGTTAAAGGAAAATAACGACTTAATCATCATCCATGGCTCCCATAACACCCATATTTGACGAACAAAAGAGGAACACGGAAAAATAACAAAAGCACACTACATAGAAGAAAAAAACAAAACCATTTTTTTATACACTTACAATCCACCGGATGATTTTCTAAATTAAACCAAATGAAAAAAAACGAGACTAAATCGTATCAGTTACAATAGTGATTTTTCCTGTTACTTTTTATCCCTTCAAAACAATTTCAATAAAGAAACGAAACAACAAGATTATTCACCTATAATTTTTGTCAATAAATAAACGAGACAAATTTCCATAGTAAGTCATGCAATGTATTCCTGTTTCTTTCTTATCATAACAAAATATGTTCCAACTAAGAAAATCACCCAGTACATAAAATATATACGCTTAAAAAGTACACACAATGGCAGACAAATTGCCCTATTTAGTCAATTTAATGGTTACCTTTAGTACAGCATCCCCATAATAGCACTAATGTACCCAAAGCAAAATGCAATGACACAATAAATCAAAAAAATATTTTTTTAATATAATCAAGACTCGAAAGAGTGTAAAAAAAAAGTGGTTGAATGAGATTGCATGGGTTTAGTGAATTATATTACAATAAAGTTGCTGCAATTGAGCAATTCCAGATTTGCTGTTCAATGTTCAATTGCTTTGATATTCTTATAATGCTTTCTCAATTACCATTCATATAACAGCATTTTAATTATAGCAGTTTTTTCTGACTTATAACTGATAGACAAATAATCGAATTTAGCATTGAAGTCTAAGAAAAAATTTAACATTGAAGTTTAAGAAAAAAATGAGTATTAAAATCTATGGCACGAAATTAATAGCACACATTTAGCATTGAAGTCTCTAGTTCAATTTAAGTTGTGAAAATTAAAAAGATTTTGCATGGAAGTCAATAACTAAATTTAGCACTGAAGTAAATGGCTACTATTTGCTAGATTTAGCACCAAATTCTACAATAAATTTAACACGAAAGTCAATGCAATTTACTGTGTTCAGTTTTCAACTTTAGATTAATCAATACAATTTTTTTCTTGAACCATTTCAGATTTTAATTGCTCCACCTTATCTCATCCCTTCTGTCATCTTAATAACGTCTGAATTATTTTAAGAGCTTTTGCTAATGTCTTCGCTAATCACATGTTTTTTAATTTCAACTAAGCTTCGGGCTTTTCACAAGTAACAAGATACCATTGACTGAGAGAGCAAGAGAGGTAAATCGGTTCAGTGGAGACCGGAACTAAGTCATTCGATATACCCATATCTCACAAACCTGAAGTTAATAAAACCATCTGGCGCTACAAGAAAATGGCCTGCATGTGCGCATCCGGTTCAAGCCCCACCTACCGACCAGCTTCTCCCACCCCCTGTTACGGTTGTTCACTTTCCAATGTAACACTACTGTACTTCTCTGTACAAGTCGATAACGTTATCTTGAAGCAATTAACTGGATAATCTCGCCTGGTGGTCAAACGGGGAAAACATTTCCGGCTGCTCTAAAGTCTCAAAACTAATAAATTACACGTGAACGGGTGGAAAGAATGCAGGGAACCAAAGGGGGGGTCAGTAAGTTATCAATGGGCAAGAAAAACCACTTCCAATCCAGACATACAGTAGAAGGAAGGAACCGCTGGACTATTTTACCAACAGTTTGGTAAAAATCAAAGTCTATGACAAGCCATGCGTTTTCAATGCCATTCAAAATACATGGCTTCTCATGGAATCTGATTTTCACAAACTGTTGACCCAAAGTACAGGCAAATTTTATCGCAAACATAAAGTAAATTAATATTAAAATGACTAGTCAAAAAGATAAAAGCTATCGTAACTTATAACTTAATTACCACCGGATTTTGTTGTCAGTAAAGAAAAAGACTCGTCAACCTTTGGAACGTTTTCAATGTAAACATTTGAAAATCAATAAAAATGAGGTTCCCAACGTCACAAAATATTTCTCAATTGTTTTTTACTAATTACTAACATGGCATAAGGTGTCAGTAAATAAGCACACCTAATGTAATGTATACCGGTACTAAAAAAATGATCATAATACATAGTGAAAACCATTTAACTCAAAATCGTTTAACATGAAAAATCAGTTTACACTAGTCCCGACCAACTACTATGTATTTTCATACATTTTTTCTTTTAACAATAACAAAATTCGCTTAACACAAAAAGATTTCGCCTAAATAGTACATTTTTGTTTATTTTTACAAAAAAAAATTTAAATTTCATTGTTTTTTCTTAAATTATAATAATTTAAAATGTAAAAAGTGTAATTAATATGATGTACTCTTAATAAATGCCATTTTGTATTCTTCTTTATCACGAAATTCTTTTAACACGAAGAAATATTTCGATCCCAACTGTTTCGTGTTAAACGGTTTCCACTGTATATGCTCGCAAGTACTGTATATTACAAAAATATAAAAAGAAACGAGACAATTGCCCAATATAATCCATACATCATAAATAAACGAGACAAATCTCTATTGTACGTAATGCGATTTATTCCCGTTTCTTTACTGCCACTATTTACTGTATATGCGAGCACATATCTTATGATTGCCCTGTACATTGTGTAAAAGCATGACATCATAATATAGCTATTTCTTACAGAGACAAGGTCCATCTGCTAAAAAAAAAAATATTTCAACCATACATCTTCCATATCGTTATGAGATAGCATGATAGCGGCAAAACCCCACTTGCATATAATATTTTATATCTCAGTTTGGAAAAATTGTAGGCTGAAATAGGAGCGAGGGTGAAAAAAAACATCCCCACAACATGGCTATTATATGCATAACTTCATAGTGAAATATGGAAACACACAAACTCAACAAAAAAAAATAAATAGTACATTATATCCAAGTGATGCCTTCTGGCTTTCTATGCGTCAAGATACAGACATGTCTGCTGGCTGGCTGACTACAATCATTTTTATTCATTTCCGTTACATTTAGTCTATAGACAGCCGTATGTGTATGTGCTCAAGGTTCATCCCCCACCGAACCGACAATCTTTCAAGGTAACCACAAAACAATCCAACGCAAGAAAGAAAATGTAATAGACTTCACAACGAGTGCATCATCTAAAAATATTCTTCGTTCAATTTAGTTTGCTAGATTGAGCAAGTAGCAAGTGCAAATGACAAGTGACAACTAAAAAAACATTCATCAACAGCTGATGAAAAACTTGAGACAAATTCAACCGCAGTTCCTCAATAATTTTTACTATTTTTGCCAATAAAGAAACGAGACAAATATCAATAGTAAAAAGCGCAATTAATTCCCATTTCTTTATTACTTGTATGTGAATATTTATCTTGTGTTCACCCTGTATTTCCAAAGCAATTAATCAAGATTAATCTGAACAGAAACACACGAATCATCACTCTCACAAAGTGCGCAAAATACGGTAACGTGATTAATGAAATATCTTATGTACAAGATCTCAATCTAATGAAAACAAGAAACAAAATACAATTGTCCTATTTTCACCAAATATAAAACCGTAAAAAAAGCCTCTTGTAAACGTTGAAATTAAAGAGCCGATTTTGATGGTATTGCTTGTTAAACACGCCAAGCAGCTTTGCAAAATTGCAATTGATACAAATTAATTAAACGAAAATAAAATGGCATCTTCAAATAAAAATAACCAAACCAGTTTTGTACTCGTACTAACCACGATTTTAGTTTTGAAACATCTGTTTTAATCGCATTTCGACAACTTCCATGGCTGTGTTACTTTGCTTCCACAATAAAATGCTTTTTATGATACCGTCATTACGTAACAACAAACAATTGGTCTTGGCAACTGTTTTACTTTACCAAACACTCAACACAATAAGAAAACACAAGTCGATTTTCAATTTAAGTACGAAGACTATCGCTTCCTTATTAGAAAATGCAGTACTAAACTTATATTGAACCACTAAAACAAGTTATAGCCAAAAATCACTGTCAATAATCGCACAAATAAACATTCGGTGAACATTTTTCTTCAAATAAAAAAGACCTTAATACTTTTATACTGCATTGCATATTCAGCATTTAATGCATGAAAGTCAATTCAAACATAGAAATCCATGAGAAAATTCTAGCATGAAAATCCATGAGAAAATTCTAGCATGAAAATCCATGAGAAAATTCTAGCATGAAAATCAATTCAACAATTTAACATGGACGTGGATAGAAAATTTCAGCACTAAAATCAATAAGAAATTTTAGCACTGAAATCAATTACAAGTTTAACATAGAAATCAAATGGAGATTTTAGCATTGAAGTCTAAACTACAAATAAATAATAAAATTTAACAAGAAAGTCTACGGAATAATTTATCATAGGCGTCTAAGTTACTTGCTATTCATCTTCGAAATTTCTTATTAAGATTATAAGATAGGAACCTGATATTATCACATTAATTAATCAATATTGTAAACTTGGCAGAGTTGCCAGATTAACTATGTTTGTATTCCACACAACTAAGAATTCTAGGTAATCTCCAAAGAAACTCCACCAAATTCTTATAAAGCATTTAAGTTATATATACTTTGGCATTCTAATCATTAAAGTAAGCCGTATCAATTAAATAGATTACGTAATTTCCAAATATATGCAACAGTTGACTTACAAGTCTTATACAACTTAATTTCAAAATCTTATAGATTTACAGGAAAATTTTACACTGTGGAAATAAATCAATCAAACCATTAAAAAAAGAAAGAAAAGAAAAGCAGTATCACATTTGGCGCCAATAAAAATGGCAAATAAATCGATTTCACCACAATAATTCTGAAAAAGTGTATAAGTCACTTCCTCGCAAACAGATTGTTTAAATATCCGTATTACAAAACCCAAAACCTAACATTATACAAATACAGACAGCACATTAAATTCGCGGAATAAACTGATTACATATTCACATATCAAATACGTTTTCTAAGAATAGTTTCATTTGCTACATTAAATCACATAAATACCCAAAAACCAAAAACATATTAATCGGTTGATTAACTGAATTTGAACAGTTTTTTTATTCCCATAACAAGAAAGAAATTACCATTAGATCTTATACTGTACAACTTCTTACAAGTCTTGTTTCTTAATTAACACATTTTAAGAAATTAACGAGATATATAAAAATTGTGACTAAAAAAAAAAATAATAATAAATAAATTGCCATTAAAAATCTCAGTCCAGTGTATTTAATCTCGTTTTTTCATTAGAACTAATCTTTTCTCATAACATATAAAGAAACGGGAAAAATCTTCATTTAAATCAATACTATTTAGTCTCGTTTCTACATTGGCACTTTTTTCCCATCATGTCAAGAAAAAACTCAAGAAAAGACGTCATTTTATTCGTCAATTTACTCGGTACACTGTATAAACAATATTAAAAAGAAATAAAACTTATAAAAAGAAAAACCTTTCTCGTATAATCCAACAATAAAAAAGTATCCAGCATATTTTGAATAAAATGTCAAATGCATAGTATAAAATTCCTATGAAAATCGCATAAAATTATTTGTTGAACACTGTTTTATTAAACCAATAGAAAAACAGTCACAGGGAGTGCAGTATAAGCTTAGAAATATTTGGATGTGATTATTTTAGTGCAACTGGTCGACCATAAATAACTAACAGAAACACCACATGCTGCCCCAGTGGCAAGGGCAGTTTATGTTTCTTCAATGAGCATCACATTATAAGAAATACACAAGACAGAGAAAGTGAGAGAGGAAATAGAAGCTCCAGGATATTTAACACAGTCATCTAAAGCCACATTACAACTGTACAGTAGTCTAAACGATCACTTGACAGACTCAATCTTTATTTAAAAAAAAAATTACACTCAAAAGAGTATTCAGTAGCCATGTGCCCACCATTAGTATTCCTCTCAAATCTCCATGTGGTCGATTTTGTTTATAGTCCAGCCAAGTTCATTGTACATATGGACTTTTTTATTTTCCCCCAATTTTTTTGTTTACCAAATAGAATTTGAAGCACACGCTCGTTTTGCTCATTAAAATGCCCTTATACAGTTATAAACTTATAAACAAGCATTCATTTTGGGTTTTTGTTTAAACTTTTGAAAGAAAATCCAAGGAAGAAGATGAGAAAACAAAAACTCTTTTTTTTTTTCTTCTTTAGTTGATATTTTAAATAGAAAATTTTTTTTGTGTTGCACGCCACATTTCCTGTGCAATTGTTTACACTTTACGCCAGTCAAATTCCTTTATACAGTCTACAGACACTTTTTTTTAGGTGCTATTATTTTTATATTAGATATATACAGTATACAATATATAGTAGTAGGCGTTTTATGAAGCATAAGTTGATTCAAATTAAATGTTATGCCTTTCCAGAATGTTATTAAATTGCTGACAATTCACTGTTGATATTTTTTTGTCATGTCTACTGTCTACAACAACATCAAAAGTTCAAATAATTTACATTTAATAAATACTTGATTATTTTTTTAGATAACTGCACACAACGTTTGCAATTATTTATAATTAAAAATTAAGAAAATTGTAGATTACATTTTTAAAAACGAAAATAGTAACTGTTGACATTTTGAAATTCATAAAAAAATGATGTCTTGACAAAAACAAACAAGCCTTAGGGGAAATGTATTAAGCTCCATTACATGAAATGTACGTTACTTTAAAACCAAATAGCTTTTTTTTAAATTTGATACGCTAATGTACACGCAATTAATGTTCACTATACAGTGAAATACGTTAAACAGCAAAAACGCTTCACATAAAAAGTTGATTAACACAGGTTTTTATATGTTGGTTTCAACAAAACTCGCTTAACACGAAAAGATTTCGTAAAAAAAATTAAAGTAAAAAAAATCAAAAATTTTAAAGTTGTTATAAAAATAAATAAAAAACTCAATAAATTTATTTGTTTAAAAAAAATTAAAATTTACAGTTTAAAAAGATTTTTCTCGTGAAAAACATGCAAAAAAAAGTAAAGTAAAATAAAAATTTTAAAGTTGTTATAAAAATAAATAAAAAACTCAATAAATTTATTTGTTTAAAAAAATTAAAATTTACAGTTTTAAAACATTTTTCTCGTGAAAAACATGCAAAAAAACAAGTAAAGTAAAAAAATCAAAAATTTTAAAGTTGTTATAAAAATAAACAAAAAACTCAATAAATTTATTTGTTTAAAAAAAAAATAAAAATTTACAGTTTTAAAACATTTTTTTTTTCGTATTAAATGTATACATACTGCATGTGTATGTACAAAACGTATAAGTTAATTTCAAATGTAAATACAGTGGACCCTCGGTAATCCGGCATTTGGCTCATCCGGAATTTCACCCTCTGTAATCTGGTATGCCAATTTTCTTACGTAATTGATCGAATTAAAATGCATTGAACTCTTAAGAAATATCATTTTAGTCATTAGATTTTTCTTTCTTGTAAGTACCGTTTAAAATGAAATTCTTTTAACAAGAAGAAACAATCAGCCTAAGTCGTTTCGTGTTAAGTGATTTTCATCGTATTTAAAATTACAACTCAAGATCCTTCAAAAAAATAATATCTTCACTCCCCAAGTGTATTTTTGCATCACTTACTGTATGTTATCCTACATTTTTTTTAAAATTTACTAATAAAAACATGGTCAATTTTATCTCCACTTCTCAAATTTGTATTCTCAGAAGAAACACCCAGAAGCAAATTAGAAACATTGTATCCCAACAATCATTTCGCAACCTAATACCGTATAAACCACTGATAAACTGAAAGATCAACCAGAAAAAAAAAAGTTATCTTAAAACTTACAGCAATAAATTCAAAAAAATAATGTCACAAAAAAACATTTTTTAAAGAAAAAAAAAAAAATCAGGAAACTTTTTGATAACGTTACAACACAAGAAAGCCTCTAGAGCCTAGTGTCTTTTACAAAAAAATAAAAAAAAGCTTAGTTTTAAATAAGCCCATCATGTGAGTGTTATCATGTGGCGAAGCGGCGAAGAGGAAAAAATCCTAAATCCGAAGCTGAAAACAGACACCACCTAAGGTACCGAATATATCGTTTCTTGTATCAAAATGTTCAAAGTAATCATCACTCCCTTCGCTTATTTTCATCAACCCCTCCTTCTTTTATACAATTTTTTTTAAAATATACGCAAAAACTGTTGCCCAGAATCAATAATGAAATGGAAAAGGCAAAAGATAGAGAAAAGATGTCAACAAATTTGAAAACACATCAACAAAACTTCAAAATTGCGTATAGAAAAGACCAAGAAGACTCACCCCACTCCATACAACCCTCACAAATTTTTCACTATACGCTTTGAAGATTTCTCTATTATCCACATATACAATCCAATCAAAAAGTAACTATGCACATACACCGGGTGATTTTCTATCGTGACATTCACCACATTTTCTTGTGTTTCTCCAACACAAGAAAGAAACGAGACAAATCTCCATTCAAACCCATCAAATTTAGTCTCTCTTTCTGTTCCAATTAATAAAATCACCTAGAATACGTGTAGCAGTTTCCTTGTGTCTGTGCACAGTTAGTTTTTGATGATGGTGCATAAAGAGTATTTGGTTGAACAGTGTAGCGAGATATTAGTATAAAAAGCCACTATAGTTAGGTGAAAAGTGGTTGATAACCCCTCCCATTCTCATTCCTCCTCCCCCAACCAACCAAATAGTTCAGTGATGTGTTTGATTTGGCGATGAAAATCAGCCAGCCAGCACAACATTCAAACTCGTTTGTGTGTGACCACTTTCTATCTTCATAATACTCACTATATGAGTGTTTACTTGGGATTTGCAGTACAGTAGTAGTACTGTACACTGTGCTGTTATTACGGTAAAATGAGAGAATTTTTTCCTTATACTCAAAGGATATTACGTCGATACCAAGCGGAACTTTAAAACTTTATTTCACGCTAAATGCTTTAGTCATTATTCATTAAAAATCAAAAACCAAAATCATTGTTAAGAAACACATATCGATATTAAAAAATAGTCATTTTATATGCTCAATCCAGCCTGATTAAACCTAAGTGTCTTAAGTAATGCATTCCGGTGATATGGGCAGTATTTAAGGGTCTGTACCCGATGATACATTTACCAAAAACCATGTACTATTGGTCAAGTGGTTTTGACCAAGTGTTGGGTCGGATAGGTAAACTGATCCAGTTTTTTACTGGTCTATAACAAAAAATTCCATGCAAAATAATGTTTTTCCCAATATGTTTCTTACTTATTATTAAATTAATCATTAGCTCGATTATTTTGTTCAATTTGGTCCACTATTTAGTCAAAATTTCAAATCTCGTCAATTATTTAGACCAATTTCATCAATTAATTAGTCCAATTTTAGCCATTATTTAGTCTAATTTTATCAATTATTCAGTAAAATTTAATCAATTATTTAGTCTAATTTCATCACTTATTTGGTCCAATTTCATCATTTATTTAGACCAATTTCATCAATTATTTAGACCAATTTCATCAATTATGTCGATGAAATTCGTTTTCAATTTAGGTTAATTAATTCTATGTTGACTAATTATGTTCATATTAGTCAATTATTTATTGCATTAATAAGCAATCTTTTTACCTAAGATTATGGTCAGTTATGTTGTCTATTTTGATCAATTCCTAATTTCTTCTATAGCAAAACGTTCTCAGATATCGTACATCTTTTTCTTTCTTTTTTTCATTTTCTCATAAATTTAATAACAAAAAAACTGTATTTCCATTTCCTAAATTCCTTTGAGTATTAGCTACAGTAGCTACTCTTAAAATTATTATTAAAATAAACTAATAAATCAAAACAAACTCATTTAAACACAAACAGCTTTCATATGCCCTGCAACTACAGTAAAATAAATAATTTCTGTTTTTCCATTTAGTCAAAACACTCAAAACTACCGAGTGAAATAAAATGCAAAAATAACAAGTAAAGTAGTCGTTTTCTTAAGCTCTTAACTGCGTTGAAAAGAAATTTAACCTTATTTTGTAATCAGATACAGTCAACCAACCCGAACCACCACCACCCATACAGTATGCCTAAAAGCATAAAAATACACTCAAAAATTCCCACATTTCGTGTAAATAAAATAAAATTATAAGACGTCGTTGGGATTTACTCTTAGAAAATATGTTCACACGTATTTCCGTTTTGCATATCTATATTCTCAACGTCATACATACAGTAGTACAGTACCACAACTGAAAAGTGATTGCATATTTCGGTATTCAAGGTGATTTTCCATATCAGAACACTGCAATTTAAATTTCATCATTTCCAATAACAATTTATTTCGTTGTTTGTCATTAAAAAAAAAGATAGTTAAAGTGCCAATAAAGAAACGAGACTAGATTTCAGCAATTCCAATAGCGATTTTTCCCGTTTCTTTCTTCCCATGAACAAACTAAGTGTTCCAACTTAGAAGTTCACCCTGTAAATGCAATATACTACTATACACGTCATCGACAAACAAGATTTTCTTCAAATGAGAAGAAAACTCTTCACTTTACGCGTTTGATATTTAGTAAAAGCATAATATTAAAAGCGTACCAAGATATAACACTATGAAGCTTGTTGAAAGAAAATGTAAATGCATAGATAAAAGTCTTTATCCCAGCTACAACAGTGAAAATGGTGGTGAGGAGAGTTAAAGGAAGTAGGAGGGAGGGGGGTGGGGGTAAGAAAGAAAATGATTTGATGGGTGGTTCTCTACACTAAATGAGTAGAAGTGTATAATGTTTCTAAAATAACGTCGTGTGCTGTGGTGGTGGCGTCGTCTGTTCTGCCTTATCATCCAAACAGATGGTTCCAGCGACAATCTTTACCACCACCACCACCAAAAAATTAAATTAATTCATAAGTAAGCATGTAGATTTACATTTAACCATATCCACCCCCTTCCACCCTATCCCGTTTCTATGTCTCTCTTCTCCCTTTCCAGTTTAACTAAACATGTCTACGTAATAAAATGATCAATTTAGATATTTTGCTTTTATGACTTGCAATATGTTTTGCAATTTAACATAGTTAGATAATAGCAAGATAGTTTGGGCCATACGATTTCCTACTAGTCTAGGGAAACCGGTGGACTACAGTTGAGAGTTTTCTTAAAAACACTGTCTTTTCAGGATCTATCCAAAGTCAAGAAATTGGTTGCACAAAGCCCCCCCTCCAAAAAAAAAACCCCTCCTTCTCAAAGATGTATTTTTAACGTTGATTGTGCAACATACAAAAACGACCACACGGCCAGAAAAATATGAAGTCTATACAAGTTATAAGCAACCACAGAGTTGATGCCCCGCAATTACTTTTCAATGTGATTTCAAATACATTAAGCG
Organism: Helicorthomorpha holstii; assembly: GCA_013389785.1. Taxonomy (NCBI): domain Eukaryota; kingdom Metazoa; phylum Arthropoda; class Diplopoda; order Polydesmida; family Paradoxosomatidae; genus Helicorthomorpha; species Helicorthomorpha holstii. The sequence goes on along the minus strand of JAAFCF010006680.1, from coordinate 5,798,584 downwards.
CCATAGACTCGCTGATCGCCCATAACTTGATCCCGAAAGTAAACTACATTAAGTCTTTGAGCAACACAGTTTGTGTCCTCAAATCCACATGAAAAATGACAAGTACATAACTGAAATCTTTGTACTATTTAACCTGTGCAGTGGTCGAGTACTCAACAGGGCTGGACAATATTTTTAAAAAAAAGGCCAATATAACTCGATACTTGCTTTCAATATTTTTCTCACATAATAGAATTCATAAATTAATTTCAAGATATTACCGGTATGTCATCTTTATTACTGATCCATGCCCTTATGTCAACTACATAAGAAAATTTGCAACTTCACTTTTCACTCATAAAGAAATGAGACTAGATTGCATAGGTCCAAATACAGATTTGTCTCTATTTTTATTACTGTATATTTCTTAAAGTGATGAAACTGGATTACATATCGAATCGATATATCGATACATTGGAAGTAGCTATATTGCAATATCGCCCAGCTCTACTGCTCAATTATTAAAACCCTTTTTATAGTTGCAGCTGGAAAAACTACAGGTTAGGAAGAAGAATAACTCAATTCCAACATAAATCCATAAGTTCTAAGTGCACAAACTCAGTTACCGGTATATCAAATTAAATTATACTCTTGGTCAATGTCCCAAAATAAAAACAAAACCACCAAAAGCTTGGTTCCTGCGAAATACAATGCTATCATCACTATAAATACACACAAATTAAATTAAAACGACCTAATTCCATAGCTATAAATAAACTTAATTTACAAAACAAAATCCACCATGAACAATATTGCAATTACAAAACATTTCACATAAAATTAATTTCCAGTTCTGTTAAAAAATTTACTCCCCAAAAATAATACATTTTCCCTTTAATAAAAAAAAATTTAGGCCAATTAAAACTTATTAAAATTTTATAAGGGAGTGGTTATACAAACAAAAAAAACCAAGAGTTTTTAATATATAAATTAAGATAAGCCAGCAGCTATTATTCATATTAAAAAAATACCAAGAGTGTAAATAATCAGCGTTTAAATTGCGTAGCAATTAACTATTCAAATATTTATAATAAAATGTTGAATGTGTATACATTGTGTAGGAAGAGCATAATCCTAAGCAGAGACAACAAAAATGTCATTTGTTTTGAGAAGGTTCATATCAGGCAGACAAAGTGCATGACGTCACAAGTCACCATCTTTATCTTTCATTCCGACAGCTCTTGTTTTATTATTTATCCCTCTCAGTTTCACACATATCCAGAATCTCCCAGCGAGGGAATCCATATCAGTTCTACTGTACGTGTAAAGTAAAAAAATGAACGCAACACACATAGTCATAGACAAGAAAAGAGAAATAATAAAAAAAAAGAAAACATAAAAGATGAAAAGAAATTTTGGTGGTGTCTTTTACCGTTTTCCAATACTTTTTTGTTCATATCAGAAGCGAAAAATATAGCCATTTCAGGTTATTTTTTCTGTCAGAGGGGAGAAAAAAGAGAGGGGAGTATAAGAATAACCGTGTGACATTTCCACCTTTTTTTTTCCTTATCTAATTCGGTCTTATTTCGTTGTAACTCTTTTGTTTCATGATGTCATCCATATACAAGGTGATTTTACCATTTGGAACCCACACAATCGCATATCAAGAAAAAAAACGAGACAAATCGACATTGGAACGGATGAGATTTAGTCTCGTTTCTTTATTAGCTCTATAAAAAAACTTAAAAAAGTGTTCCAATCCATAAAATCACCCTATATATCCACCACACAAAGTCACCTAACTAATATCTTGCAAGTGTATTGAGCTTTTTTAGGTTTTGAAGTTAGTGAAGCGTAGCTATGGTCACGACACGCTACAAGGAATTCTTTCTCAATCTTTCAATTCATTCATTAATTATTTTTTGATTTTTACACATGAAAACAAAGCCACATAACTGGTTAACTGAGATGATGGTTGACTTTTGGTTGGACTTCACCAATTTCATTTTATTCCAAGCAACATCATCATTTTCTTATTTTTCCGTTCAGCTAATTATCGATCATCTTGTCCACCGCCGATCGATATTGCCCGACCAAAAATAGTAAAATACCATAATTTTTAATTAAAGGTGATTGCCGAGTTGATTCAACGACTCCACAGAGAGATAATAGAAATTTCTCTTCTCAAATCACAAGTACATAATATTAATAATAATGATTGCTGAATGCTAAAGGAATTCAGCATGTGTTATTACATACCACGATTTACCAAGCCATTCAATTGATTGGATAATAAAATATTTAAGCAAACCCATTAAACTTTTCATGATGGAATAAAGCTATGAGTTTTATTTTTTTATAACAACAATAGCAATGTTTCGACAGAACAAGCTAGTAAATGCATTGCCAGTAAAAGCCGTTTACTAACTCAGATTCACAATGTAGAATTGCATTCTCTTAACTAATTATTTTATGAATTAAAATGAGAACGTGAAAAAGGTGATTGAGAAACACTGCACTGACCAACACTTGTTAAGTTGAATTTAAGTTGAATTAAGATTTTCTTCTAAAATTAAGATTTTCTTCTAAAATTAAGATTTTCTTCTAAAATTAAGATTTTCTTCTAAAATTAAGATTTTCTACTAAAATTAAGATTTTCTACTAAAATTAAGATTTTCTACTAAAATTAAGATTTTCTACTAAAATTAAGATTTTCTACTAAATTAAGATTTTCTTCTAAAATTAAGATTTGCATTTGTATTGAAATAAAAATTTCATTTCAACGTATTATAAAATTATAATAAAAATAGTAATTAATTTTTACTTTGTTATAAAAATTAATGCTTTCTACATTTGATTAAACTTTCATATTTTCAACAGCAAATTAAATTAAATTTAATGGCTTTTTTTTAACAATTAATAAAATTTTATTGTTCTCTGCAGTTATTTAAATTAAATTTTAAATATTTTCTACAACTTTAGTAAAATCCGTTTAACACGAAATAGTCAAAACTAAAAATTTCTTCGTGTTAAAAGAATTTTTTCTTAAGTGGAACAAGTTGTTAACCGAGTTCGCGTTAAACGAATTCCACTGTCATTAAATTTCAATATTTTTTACAATTAATTAAGTTTCAATATTTTCTATAATTGCTTAAATTTCTATTGGTTCTGACATTATCAATTCAATTTCCATTTTTCTGATAATAAATAAAACGTCAACTTGTTCAATAATTACCACTTACAGTACATTAAATTCCTTCTAAAATTCAAAATCAATCGAAATCCCTACAAAATTATCATTTATAAGAAGCAGCAAAGTGTGTCTCAAGATAAAATTTACAATTTCATACATGATAAAAACCCAGCACAGTAGCATCCAAAAAAAAGCAATAAAAATCCTTTGAATAAAAACGTACTATACAGTACAACACGTACCGTCAATAAAACAACACTAAATAACAGAAAAAGAAAAACATCAATCTGCTCAAACAATCATTAGTAAAAGCTGGCTATGCTTTTTTTGAATTCAAACAAGCCTTCAATTCCGGATTTCGATTCACAGATAATGCAACAAACAAGATAGCAAAAATATTTCCAATTCTACAAATGAAAATGAGATATAAAAGTTGTGTTTGCCGAAAAGTGCAAAGAGTACAAAAAGTGTGTTATCGTTTTGTATTTTCTTATTTGCATTCAACTTGCATGTGGGTTTGTACTTGCTTGCTGTTTCTCTTAAAAAGTAATAATAATACGTGTATACATGCACTGTACATCGTGAAGGTAGACATGTAAATATTGCTGTCATCTTTTCAAAACATCGATCTCATTTCATACCAGAAAATGCAATGTCAACGGCTTCAAATTTGATTCTGTTAACTTTCATATTTCAGCACGACAAGATGAAAAACATGCATCAGAAAAGACAGAAGAAAAGAGGTCCCAGCCTCCCAATTTCTTTCCCAAAAATCCCCATCAACCTAAACACCCAAGAACACAGAACATTTTTCTTCTAAACAGCCAAAGAAAACCCAGGATGAGTTTAAATCTCAATGCGTTTTTAGCTACCAGTATCTAAATTTCAGAAGAAAAAAACCGGTAAGGCTCCCTACTTAAACTGATTCCCAAAATAATTTCCATTTCCAGTAGCTGAGTTTTGAAAACACAAACAAAATTAAAAGTAGCGCATAACCTTCGCATTTAAGACCCTTAACCTGCCGACAACTCTCTTCATGTCTTTTACATAGGGGAAAAGTCAACAATTTGTTTTTGCAGACATCAAACACAACAATTCTATAAATTCAACCAAATCTATGTCATAGACTTAACCCGGTGAATAACGAGCTCAGAATGTAAACAAACATTTTCAATGTGTTCAAGCATTGCAACGGCGGCAGTGGTAGTGCTAGTGGCGGCGCTCTGAATAAAAATAATCATTTGTCTGCCATAACAAAAACTTTTCTTTGTATAAAAAAAATAACTAAATAATACATACAGCATGTTTAAAATCCCCAATTCGGATTAAGCAGCTGTGGAAATGACAAATGCTAAATGATTTTTACTATACAGGGTGATTTTCTACACTGTGCCAATAAAGAAACGAGACTAATTTCTTACAAAATACAATTGTTACTATTTAAAAGATCACCCGTTACAAAGTGGCGCAGATGATGCATTAATAATTGCATTGTAAAAGTAAAAATAAAAATGCACCTAACAGCAAATTAACACGCAGCTGGTTACTTAACACTGTAAAAATAAGTAAAAAACAAAAGTTGCGATTATAATGGTTGTACATACTGTAATTGGTAGCAACACCCATGGGCTTGGTTGCAACTAAAGTTTGGACTAAAGTTAATTACCTCAGGCACAAAGTTTCAAATCTTAGGCAGCTGATATTTTTGGCTAGACATCATCACACACTAACTCACTCGAAATTTTATGCAGTCTACTGTATCATAATATATTGGAAACAGATAAACGAGATACTAAAATGGCACCAAATAAACTTTAGGATAAACAATTAAACACAAAATTCTAATGAGTTGTAAATTACGTTTACAAAGTATTGTACACATAATATAGCAGAAACAGTATGTGAGGAGTATTAAAAAAATTATAAAATTTACTACAAATTATCACAATATTTTTTAAAAATTATTTCAGTATTTTCTAAAAAGTGTTTAAATATGTTATCTAAATAGTCAAAATATTAACTAAAAATTGTCCCAATATTATCTAAAAATTGTCTCAATATTATCTAAAAATTGTCTCAATATTATCTAAAAATTGTCTCAATATTATCTAAAAATTGTCTTAATGTTCCTCAAAAACTGACTTGATATTTTATAACAATTGTCAAAAAATATCCTAAAAATTGCCTTTAACCAAAAATGTCTCATTTTCAAAATGAAAAACAAATTGTATAATGTTTAATTAATAAACATTGAAACCACATAAAACCATAACATTACAATAGCATAAAACCACCACAATTTGCTACAGTAAATAAACAATTTTCATAGCCCATGCCATAACCACTAGCAGTTTAGTTAAAAATCCTATAAATAGATACAAAGCATGAATAGGAATACATGACACAAAACGTTTATCATACAATGATCTTGTGCCATCCTAAACAAACATTTACAAACTACTTCCAATAAAATATTATGTTTCCTATGATTTTCCATCAAAAACACGCTTAACATTTTTAAATTCCAGTAAATGAGATACAACACAAATATTAATTACGCGCCCCAATGGATTAAACACACATACACTATTACTACAAATATTTCAAATCTGGTGTTACTCTCTGCTATTCAAACTGCATATTTTACCATAATAATTATGATTAATTTGACACTTCAACTAACAAGCTCGTTTATCACGTAAACACACACAAGTAAAGGAAAATTACCTAAAATGTTTGCCTTTTTTTTCTCAAGACAAGAGATTTCTGTTTTGTAATAAAGCGCGTAAATTTCATGCGCTCGTTAAATTCAGTGATTTATCGTAGCGTATAATGGCAATGGAAAAAGGGAAAGGGTGGGGGAATAAAAGTGGGGGTGGCTTAACGACTTCGTAGAAAAACACATCCAAAAAGAGTCACCTATTAGATGACATTTACTTAAATCTTTAAGCTTCCTAAAGCTGCAAAATTAGTTACAATTTTCAAAGCCTAAAAATGCAAAGGACAAAAATACTTTTAATAAACTTGAAAACGAAAAAGCAAAAAGTTATTTAAGTTAACAAGTCGCAAACACTCACTCGACCTCACTAAAATGAGTGATGTATGAGTATCATCGACTTACTTCATAAGAGGTGTTGATTGATTACGTCCAGAAGTGTCACTTGACAGTAAAAAAAAATTGATTAGCTCAAAGTGCTGTATATCATAAGAAGTGGGTGTCTGTGAAAAGAAATATGTGGGTGGAGATACTGTATGTATTGAACTGTGAGTATAGATAACGAGATAATCCTCCAAAGCCAAAAAGTCAAGTTATTATTAAACACAAAATACTGAGTTTCCACTACATCTAAATTTTAACACTTCTAAGATCCAGTTCGATAACCACTTATAATTGCTGAATAATTTAATCAAATTGTCAATCTTAGAGAAGCCATTCATTATTGGCAAAACAACAATGACAAAAATTTAAAGCTGTTTTCTTATCCAGTAAAATACGTTGAACACGACAATTCTTAACATGAAAAATCGGTTAATACAAAATAATAATGCAATGTACAGTATTTCTATTAAAAAATTTAACACAAAACAAAAATCGCTTAGCACAAAAAGATTTCTCTTTTCTGAATAAACAAAATACATACACCTCAACAATTTGATGCTTAAAAAATTATTAAAATTATTTTCCAAAAAGTCAATCAATTTTCGTAATTGTTTTTTCTTAAATTACTGTATAATAAAAAAATGTATACTAATTCTAACTTAGTCCAAAAAAATGTCATTTGTTGCTTCGTTTAATACGAAATTATTTTAACACTAAGAAATATTTTATCCCTTCAGTTTCGTGTTAAACGGTTTTCACTGTATATTCTTTCAGCATTTCTACTTCATTTTTTTTTTTTTAATAAAACTACCAGGAAGTTCAAATATGCCAATAAAAGATAATAAGATGATCAATTGAGTAGAACTGATTGTCAAAGTCACTAACTTCCGGTTTGAGAGTTTTGATCAAAAAACTGTTTCATTTTTTTCCACATTTTTTAAATTTTTTTCTAAGCAAACCACTAGGAAGTTCAAATATGGTAATGAAATGTAATAATAAGGTCTATCGAGTAGAAGTGTTTGTTATGAGTCACTAACCATGTCCAAACCCGTTAATGTAACCCACAAGCAGTTTTTCATTTATTTAAAACCGTGTTATGGATCATTAAATTAGTAGTTTTCATCATTGAAACATTTCTGAATATTTCATATTTTATAAATATAAATTACTGCCAGTTTTAAGCCGCTTTTAGTAATTACAATTTCATTTTCTTCCTATCAAAAACCTAAATTAATATATTTGTTGTGTTAAATTCAGCCTTAACGTTAATAACCTTTCCCAATAATTAATACAACTGCAGAATATTTCATGTACATTGTGTGACGCCCATTTTTCTCAATAAATCAAATGTCTGTATGAAAAATGACAAAAACACGACTAAATCAATGAATAGTCAGTCGTACAGTTTTAAGGACCATTTCCCCTTGTCATATACACTGTACCACACAGTATATACTTTCACTTAAACAACATACAAAACAAAAAGAGAAATAAAACACGATAGGTCATTTCTAACATAAGACAATTGAAATGCAAGACACAAATAAAAGAAATTTTATATTTTCTTGTCCCAAAAGCACGCAATTGTAACTTAAAACTCAAACCCAATACACAGTGTATTAGATATTGATACATTCCTGTTAAACACATGACTTCTCTTTTACTTTTCCTATTTTTTTTCTCCCAATTTCTCTGGAGATTTTAGGTTTTCGTCGGCGAAACAAACGCAATAGGAATATAATTAATCTTCAACGAGCTTCAACAAGGACAAAACTAAAAGCTAAAAACAGACCAATCATCTTGGAAATAAATCAGCAACCTGATATACAGTATGAGCTTTGAAGACCAATAAGCAATCGGAAACCATTCAACTTAATAGTATATTAATAAACAAAAGTCAAATAACCGACCAAAGTTTTTGTTTTTCTTTAAATTCAAATTATAATACAGGGTGATCACAATATAAGAGTATATAAATGCTGGCAAAAAAGAAACGGGAATAAACGACATAGTTTACAATCGATATTTGTCTCGTTTCTTTATTGTTATCAAGTATAAGTGAACCAATAATTATGATCACCCTGTACAATAATTTCCTCGAAAAATAAAATGCAAAGTCCTTGTTTTAACCACCATGAATGGTCAACTTAAAAAGTCCTTTAGCTTTAACAACAAAAAAGTACATTGATTTCTGTGCAAACACAAGACGACCCTCTACTTAAATTGTTGCAATTTTCGCTCAACCGAAAAAGTTACTGTTTTTAGCCTGAAGAGGGAAACCATTAAAAATCCAGCGAATTCTTCTGCCATGAAAAATATAACGAGGTCATAAACCACCACTTATATCCCTCAAACAATCTATAATACAGTAACTTAGATCTTTCTTTTTTGCCCTCAAGTCACTTTTCAATAAAGAATTAATATACAGTGTTTCCAATCCGTTAATTATTAACATTCATCACAAAAATATCCATCAAAAACAGATACTACTTGTATTTCCTATTAAGTGTTGACTTTCTACACAGTGCATACGAGTAAATGAGTTACAATTATTTTTGTCTCTACAATCATCCAATATTGATGACAGAATTCGTTTGTATGATTAAATCATTTGAACGTCACAATTTAATTTTAAGCAATCTTCCCATCACTAAATTATTCAAAAAGTGTTTTCATCAAGTGAATTAAATCAATTAAAAAATTGGGTTTTCGATTTAATTAGTTTCTTTTTTTAAGAAATATAATTATTCTCGTACCAACTCAATAAATAAATATTTTAAACCCAAAAATAGAACAAAAATTTTAAACTAAACTTCATAATAAATACAAAAATAAGAATTTTAAATTTGAATCGAATATTTAAAAACAAATTTTAATTAAATTTCAGACGTCGAATTTTAAAATACACAGAAAAAAATTTAAACTGCTTCTCAGAATAATTTAAAAATTATATTCAAAATAAAATTTAAATATTTGAAATCCAATACCAAAGTAAACTTCAAATCGAATTTCAAATAAAATTTCAAATTCTCCATGAAAATAATATTCGTATGCCAGTATAATATAATTAAATTTTAAATAAAAAATTGCTTTAAAACTAAAAAAGTAAATATGCTTCCACAATAACTCTGCATAAACATCCATACAGAATTGCTACCCTTTACATCAAAACCCACAACTAACTTAAATCCAATTTGAATATTCAAATACGCAAACTCCACAAATGCAATTTTTTTCAATTTACCAATTTACGGTAAATTAAACTTCCACAGAGAAATTAATCCTTCAAAGTTGAATCCCTCAAACTCCAAAAAACACAACAATTCAAGAATAAGAAGGAAAAAAAAAATACCTCAGAAAAAAAAATAAATCAAGTATATTTCCTTACCAACTATTGTTGCGCTCGACGTACAAAGCCACTGAAAAGCCGAAATGACTGTGGGACGTTCCCTGATGGATTAACGCCGATTTGACGTCCAAGTTAAAGGCATGTGTGGTGGCCGTACAAAGTATCCTGAGCAATGCCAATAAAAACAATAACGCGATATTCCAATAACTAGAAGAAAACATTTTCAATTTTAACGACGAAGCCGCTGTTTTCCTATGAACTACGTTGACCGACGACAACGAGGACGAAGACGGCGTAGAAAAAGCACCACAAGTTCCGTCATTTACACTCATTCCCAAATAATTACTAAACATAACTGACGACAAAGACCAATAACAACAACAACCACAACTTTTGCCGTCGGACTTTGGCCGATCCTTCGTCGGGTAGTTCCTCCAAGGATGACGACGAAGGCTGTGGCGGTGCAAGCGGCCTAGCCCCTCGCGATTTCGTGGATGCACTTCTTCATCCTTTCGCATTATTTGTGTGTCATCAAAGTTGCTCCAACATCACTTGACAACTTCTCAATTAATTCACACACACAAACACCTACTCAAAACGACAAAACACACAGGGTAAAGTAATATTTCCGGACAAACTGATTTAAAAAAACACTTAAATTTTTTTTTTTTTTTTGGTTGATGTTGAAACGTCTATGAGATTATTTGTTATTATTTTTGGTAAGCAATTTTACCGCATCTCTTTTTCTCGTCGTTATCTTTTCTCGTTGAAAAGAGTTTAGTGGGGACGTGCGTGTATTAAAACGCGCTGTAAAATGTAAATACGAGCGTCGATTTGCGCTGCTCCGACGTTCACTGTTCACTGCTGCCGAAGCCAAACTCTGCATGTGCGGAAAAATCTCGGGAAAAAATTTTCAAGTATCCTCACTCTTTTTTCCCCTTGCATCATTCTACTTGTTAGTCCAATGCGGGATTCTAAGGAGCGCTCTCGATACGATCTAAAGAAGCTGGCTCTCTTTTAGCCTCCAAAACTGTATCTCTTTCTTTTTCATCTTTTTTTTCTATTTTTCAGTTTTTTAAATTAAAAAAAAATGTATAAGTCAACTTCATAAGAAAACATCACAACGCAATTATGCAATTAAAAAACAAGATAAAATTTCATTGAAACCGGTGTGATTTAATCTCATCTTATTAACATTAAGAAACGAGACGAATCTCCATTGAAGGTATCGCAATTTATTCTCGTTTTTTAATAACAATAAAGAAATGGGAATAATCTTCATTGAAAGTGATGTCCCGTTTTTTATTGGTATATTTAATGGAGTTGCAAGGTTTTCTTTTATCAAGGGCTTCATAAGAAAATCTCGAAGCTTGATTATATAATCAATTAAGAAACGAGACAAATCTCTGTTTAAACTGATGTAAATTAGTCTCGTTTCTTTATCAATATTGTATTATAATTGAGTAAGGAGGTTTTCTTATGAAGCTGATGATCAAAATGGATAATTTATCATTTCATTTTTCAACACTTCAACTAATGTTGAACATATGTCACTGCAATCAACAACTCAATTACATTTCCTCAGAACAAAGTCTCCAAAAAACTAAAATATAAATAACTAAAATAAAAAATAAATCTTAAGCTCGTCTGCCTTTTCTTAACTGTACATATAAAAATTTATTTTTTAAAATAAATTAGCCATAGACAGTTTGTACAGCACAGAGCTAAATAATGGCGCACTAAAGCGCTTGAGCCTTAATTTGAAATAAGAGAAAAAAATGCTGTATATTTAATGATACGTCAATTAATTAAAAGGAACAAACGCCTCTTGTTATTTCAATGGATGAAAACTTGAAGAAAGAAAAAAAAGAAAAACGGTTCAGCAAAAATCAAAACAAACTTGTAATTATCTTTTAATGAAACTTATTGCTAAATGGGATGACATTATCCGTATATTATTACTCTGGAATTGTAATTTGTACAGTTTGCTGAATTGCTGTTGCTTCTGCTCTCTGACAACTAATTTATTAATCTGTCTCAAAGTCCACTCAAACTTTAAATTAAATAAATGAAATTCTCTCTCCAATTACCAAAAAAAAAAAAAAAAAGGAGATACTGTATACGTGATGATCATAAGATAAATGTGCTCACTTATACAGATAATATTGAGAATAAAAAAACAAAACAAACGTTTCATGTAAAAAATACAATTAATAACTGTGTTTGGTTTTCCGAAAAAGAGATGAGACAAACACCAATTGTAAGCTAGGTGATTTATTCCCGTTTCTTTATTGACTTTCTTTTTCAAAATAAAAAAACAAATAAGTATAAGTTGTGAAATTTATACTCGCTTCCATATAATGTGAACACATTTCTTATGATCTTGTACTCGGTTAATGTATACTGTATGTAATAAAAAAGTTCATGATAGATCACATGACATAATCAAAAAGTTGACTATTGAGTCTATTGACCAGAATAAAAGTCAAGGTCCATCATCCCAAAATAAATCATCATTTTTACTTACAGTTTTCATAGACAAAATTTAAAACTTTTAATTTTTTAACAATCGGTTATGTAAAATCAGGGCGAGTCTGGTCTATCTTCCCCTGTATTTTTCATATTCAATTTTTATTTATTTTGATGTTCCTAAATATGAGGTGAATAGAAAATGTATTGTGAAGTTATAATCAAGTATGTTATAATCATGTATGTAAGTTATAATCAAGTTAATTTATTGTTTAAAAATAACGAGACAAAATTGCATTGATCTCAATGCAGATTTGTCTCGTTTTTTATTAATTTAAAGAAAAGAAACAAATCTCATTTGGTTTCAAAAAAGATTTATCTCGTTTCTTTATTATTTGAAAGAAACGATATTTAATGTCATTGATCTTCATGCTGATTGCTCTAGTTTCTTTACTGTTACTAAAGAAATAAGACCGAATTGTATTAATTTCAATGACAATTTGTCTCGTTTTTTAATGAACATCTAAGACTATAAAGGAGTTGAGGTTTCCTTACGAAATCGACAACATCTTCATTAATAAAAACATCATTAGATGATGAAAAACACTTCCACGATGATATTTACATTCATATTTATAGCGTAAACCTAAATTTAAGAGACTATGCACCTTTTAGACGCTCATAAAAGCTGGTGATCAAAGAGTCATTTTTGCCGTACCGTATTGTGATCGTCAACGCCCGTTTGACAAAAAAAAATAAATAAACAAATTATGTATGGTAAAAGATGATAACTTGTAGCTACTGTACCCGTCTATGATAATTAATAATTAAACTTGTTAGTTTTACGGTTTAAGTTTACCTTTTTCACCACCGAAAATTTCATGCCAAACACAAAGCCGTAGAACATGGCTGAAAACGTTCGAAAGTTTTTAAAAAAGATTTTCCACGTTCAAATTGTTTTTTACGCAGATAAATTGCCACAATCATCAACCACCACGCTTTACTTAACATTATTACACTAATAAATACTATAAAATAATTATTCTTTATCAGAATTAATTAAATCAACTACCGGAGTTACGCAAAGACATCAGACTCGGTGAACTTCGCCCGAATTACTCCTCTCGATGCTTCCGCGCATGACTTGTTACAACTTGTTGCGTAAAAAGCGCCAAATATTCTAAGCGCGCCTCAATTTTTAGCGCCTTTATTTTGGCGATACAAAATCGTCTGCTTACGCATTGAAAGTCGCTGTACGGTACTTTGATTTTTCGTATTTGAAAATGAAATGCAACGATAAAAATGAATGACATGTACACACAAAATACTTTAATAAAAATGACATTTGTTACGTTTTAAGAAATTTTCCTTGTATAAATATCCTGGGAACATCGATTCCCTCTTTAAAATTAACTGTTCGTCGATGAACGTACTTGTTTATGTCAGTAACAAATCCACTGTCAGCGAACACTTTGTCAGTCATTTCTGAAATGACAAAAAAAAATTTGGTTGTTTATATAGTTATTTTTTAGTCTGGATTAAAATCACCTTTAGAAAAGTAATAAGCCCTGGTTCCATCTTGACGAACGTAAAAGTTATCAGTTAACTTGTGTCCTGGTTTAAATCTCAGCATTGCAGCATCATAAATACCATAATCACGGAACAACACAATTCCTCCTGGTTTTAATACCTAGTTTTCGTTTTAAACGTTGAAATAAATGTTGTATTAGTTTTTGTTTATCATAATTAACGACATGCTCTTTTTATTATGCTTTAAACTAAATGAAGTTCATTACAGCAAAAGTTTGCTATTTAGAAGTCAAATATGACTGAATTCTTAAAGGCAAACAAGTGTTCGTTAGATACTACGTTTGATTCCTCAAAACCCAATTTTGCTTTCTAATAGTCTAAAGGCGAGCTAAAAAGTCAAATTTTGTTTCTTAGAAACAAATTATGTTTCTTGCATCTACAGAAATAAAATGTGACTTATAAGAACCAAATGTAAAGTCAACTAACGTTTCTTAGAAGTCAAATTCTGTTCTTAAGATACCAAACTTTGTTTAGATACCAAACTTTGTCTTAGGATTTAGATCCTAAGAAGCCCCTTGCAATTAGATTATACTACCTGTCATAATTATTTCGTTTTTAAAAAGCTAAATTATGTTCTTAAGGACACAAATATTGTACATGCAACTTAGATTCTGAGAATCTGGATTTTGCTTTTTGTAAGTCCAAATGTGTTGCATAGAAGTCAAATTTACTACTTGCTACTGGAATTTGGATTCCTGGAATCAAACTTTTGTTTCTCGGATACGAGATTTGGTTTCTTGATTATTAAATTTATACCTTGCAACCAAATTTTAGTTGTTAGAAGCCAAATATTTTTCCTTAGAAGCAAACATTTGATTCTTAGATACAAATCCATGTTTCTCGCTACAAATCTCCTTTTTTGATAGACAAATTGAGTATTGCTATAAACTTCGCAAATACAAACTAAAAGTACTGTATAAGAACATCAAAGCATAATCAAATCATCAAAAGAGCATGTCCTGAAGTTCACTCTGTTGTATTAAATGTTGTTAATTACTTTATAGACATTTTTCAAAGCTTGAATAAAAGTGTCTGGATGAAGTGCTGATAGAACAAAAATGAGGCTGACAATGTCCACTTGATCTTTAACAAATTCAGTCAAATCCTGCTTTGTAATATCGCATTGGAAAGCGCAGCATCTTCGTTCATCGTACAGTTCGTTTTCCTTTAAAAAATAATCAATAACCAGTTACAATGTTTTAATAAATAAATAACTACAAATCTTAGTTTTATGATGTCTAAGACCTTAACTTATACCTTAACCAAGTTGACAGCTCTGAGTGAGAAATCACAAGCGTAAATAAAAATGTTTGAATTTTCTTCAAAAATTGGAAAAAGAAAATTTCCAACTCCACAGCCAACTTCTAATAAAATCTTCTTGTCAGTTGAGGTCTTAACAATAATCAAAATATAAAATAACAGGGATATTAATAGATTGAGATTAGTAAAATGTCTCGCCGTCTGTGATTGTGCCTATGACGGCAGAATTATAAAACATAAACCATTGCATTATTATTAATTTACACGAATTTTAAACTGATAATTACGCACGTGAGTATTTTAAACGTTTATAAAGAAAATGACAATTGATGCACGTGGGTAATTAAACAGTTTTGAAATTCAGGACATTCTATTCGTTTTTAGATAGTTTATGAAAACCTAGTGTATTATCGTTACTTGAGAATGACTTTCGCCGCATAATTCTTGAAATTCTCTCGTCGTCCAGTGCCTGTCTTTAAAGAATCTGGTTGCATTTCTCTTGTAAAATAAATCCCAGTTTTTTTGAGCTTCTTTTTCCAGTTTCAGCTGATGAAATTCACTCACTAACTTAACGTCTTTGCTTAATTTCAGCTTCTCATCGTCAGTTAATTGCCTTGTATCATTCACGTCTGGATCCATTGTGAAGTTTTTAAAATCGCAATTTAATTAACTTTAAATAAAAATTGTTTAATTTGTAAATGCAAAACAAAACGCGAGAGCATGTGCCAACAAAATACTGTACTGTATGTGTAACAACTTACAACTAGTGATAGCAAAAAAGTATCGATATTTACGAGCATCGATAATTTTCCTTCGATACTACTCATTAAAGTACTCGTTTAAAAAAGTTGGGTTTAGTTGGGTTTAAAAAAGTTAGGTTTAGTTGGGTTTAGTTGGGTTTAAAAAGTTGGGTTTAGTTGGGTTTAAAAAAGTTGGGTTTAGTTGGGTTTAAAAAAGATGGGTTTAGTTGGGTTTAAAAAAGTTGGGTTTAGTTGAGTTTAAAAAAGTTGAGTTTAATTAGGTTTAAAAAAATGGGTTTAATTGGGTTTAAAAAAGTTGGGTTTATTTGGGTTTAAAAAAGTTGGGTTTGGTTGGGTTTAAAAAAGTTGGGTTTATTTGGGTTTAAAAAAGATGGGTTTAGCTGGGTTTAAAAAAGTTGGGTTTAGTTATGTTTAAAAAAGTTGGGTTTAGTTGGGTTTAAAAAAGTTGGGTTTAGTTGGGTTTAAAAAAGTTCGGTTTAGTTGGGTTTAAAAAAGTTGGGTTTAGTTATGTTTAAAAAAGTTGGGTTTAGTTATGTTTAAAAAAGTTGGGTTTAAAAAAGTTGGGTTTAAAAAAGTTGGGTTTAAAATAGTTGGGTTTAAAAAAGTTGGGTTTAGTTGGGTTTAAAAATGTTGGGTTTAAAAATGTTGGGTTTAAAAATGTTGGGTTTAAAAATGTTGAGTTTAAAAATGTTGGGTTTAAAAAAGTTGGGTTTAAAAAAGTTGGGT
>JAAFCF010006680.1:5732364-5771575 GCA_013389785.1 Helicorthomorpha holstii | reverse complement strand
AACTAAACCCAACTTTTTTTAACCCAACTAAACCCAACTTTTTTAAACCCAGCTAAACCCAATTTTTTTTAACCCAACTAAACCCAACTTTTTAAACATAACTAAACCCAACTTTTTAAACATAACTAAACCCAACTTTTTTAAACCCAACTAAACCCAACTTTTTAAACATAACTAAACCCAACTTTTTTTAACCCAACTAAACCCAACTTTTTTAAACCCAACTTTTTTTAACCCAACTAAACCGACCATCTCAAGGGTCTAGTAGATGCCATGCACCAGAGCCCCAACATCAAGAACTTAAATAATGTAGTCTTACACATAAAAACTTACAAATGGTTCTGGCACCCATGTTCTCTTTATAAAGAAAGCATGTCCTGTCTCGAAAGACGTTGCTCTTCCAATCTTATCAACTGTCAAGTGAATAAAGAATTGTTACTTGTTAACTAATTGTCGCCCTGATCTTTCGAGAGCTTTTAGTTCTTTAAAGGTTACAGGAGCCGAGCCTCATCATCTCGCTCCCACACACTAGACAGCGAATCACTTGAATCGACTATAAGTTGCCAACTTCTTATGGACCTCGCAATGTACATTATATAGTTAAAATCCAAATGCGAAAAGCTAATTTCATGTATTTACTTACATTTCTTTTAATTTTAAACTTCCAATGCAATGCAATAACATAATCACCGATGAAATGGCTGTGTTGCAGTAGCTTTATATTCGGTGGGATTAACGACTATAATAAATGCTTTAAGTTTTATAAATTGTCTTTAAACGCACTTACAAATTTTACATGAACAAAGTTAGTTGTTATGTCATTTTAGCCATAATCTAAAGGTTTTACGATCGAGAAATTCTCCAGATCTCAATTTTGAATGATTATAAAGTTTTATTTATATAGTTCCAAATGAATTTAATTAAAAAAATGTCCTTTTAAAACGAAATTTCGGGAATGATCTCTCAGCCGTTACGAATTCCTAAAGCTTGTTCAAGTTCTGCTCTTTTTTGTTGCACCTATTGATACCATTTAAATTATAATTCTGTTAAATTATAAAGTTGAAAATGAAAATTACCTTTGTGTAAAAGTAGCGGCAAACAGCTTCCTGAGCCCATGGCTGGTAATAAAATTCTGCATGGCGTTCTTCTTCTGGGTTTCCAGCCACATCAGTCATAGTCTAATTAAACAAAAACAAATAATGAAACACAAAACTAACCACAAAAAATAAAAACAATTACTTTGAGATCTCTGGTCTGTGAAATTAACCACTTGTTAATAAACTGTTGAGGATCTTTAGAGAAACTTAAAAAGAATTCTCGGTTTGTTTTTAGCTGATTTATAGTTTCAACGGTTTCATGAATCTACGAATTTAATAAAATTCATTGAATGAGCTAGCTTTGAAATTCAAATTTTTCTTATTAACCTTGTTATCCAACTCCATTATTTCCTGCTGACTGGCAGTTGAAAGCAGGAAATTATTCATCTGAGTTTTCAAAGTGTCATCCTAAAAATTTATAACAAAAACATTGATTTTCAAATACAAGTCCACAAAAATAATCAAAAAGTTAAACTTTTATATATGGGCGTGTTTTGAATTTAAAACGATTTTTTATCATAACAATAAAGAAACGGAAATAAGAGCCATTTGTCGTTATAACTCGATTTAACTGTATGTATGATTACTCACCACTTCAACATCTATATCATAACAAGCTGTTTTCTTCAATTCTGGTCCGTCAACGCTAAATTACACGTAGAAAAACGATTTATATTAAAAAAATCAAAAGGACATAAAAGATATGAAAGCACACACATAAAAGCAATTTGATTACCTGATTAAATGATTAATAACTATTGGATCAGGTGGATGCAACAGTTGATTTAATCGCTGAGGAATTTCAGCAAATTTCATTCTGGCGCACTGGAATATCTAATTAAAGAAAAACACCATAACATAAAGATAGGAAACGATACAATGAAGATACAAAAAATTTAAAGTAATACTTGTTCCAAGTATTTGTCGCATTTAATGAATTCCCGTTCGTGAGGATCTTGAAGTTTGTGGTTTTTAATGTACTGCCATAAAGCGCTGATTATGACTGGGCGTGTTTGTGTATGAACACCTAAAAGTCTGGCTAATCGTGGGTCCAGTTTGTACTGTAATGGCTATTTAGTAATATTAAAAAATACCGTTAATAAATGATATAATCTTTAATAACAGTCACAAAATTATACCTGATAATCAAGAAGTAAAAGAATTGTACATCGTACATTTTTATCGCCAGGACGCTTGACTTGAAAACCATCAGTTTCCTGTGTAGTAGGTGTACGATGCCACTAAACATGGTGATTAATAAATCATAATTACTACTAGTTAAGATTGTCGTAAAAACCTCAAAAAAATTAGGAAATGAGATTTACGAGGTTTTCTTGTAAAGTCAACGATTTTAAACTCATTTCGAGTCATCATTTACCTCAACTAAATGATTGTCTGGTCCATAAAGTTCCTTATCCAATTCGATAACCAAACTTTTAAAAAACGAAGAAAATTTTCTTTTAACTTTATTGGGATCGTTTTTGCCGGCCATGGGCTAAAATAAACAATAATGATAAAAACGATTCACTTTTAAAAAAAATTACTTTTAAAATCATGTTAATTTACTTCTTCTAAAAGACGTCCTTCCACACGAAGTTCCCAAGATGCAACAGTTCCATCTTCAGCGTCCTAACACACAAGATAAATAATTGAAATTCCTGATAATGTTAGAACTATCAAAAGAAATTACTTCTCCTTCCTGTTTTGGAGGATTAAACGCGTTTGTAATAAAAATCCGCAGCTTACGTTTTTGCTAAATCAAAAATAGTAAATTATTACTTTTAGTACGTAAATAATAGAAAATAAAGTCATCTTCATAAAAAAAACCTCGCAAATCCGCTATTTACTATTAAAAATAAAATGAGACTAATTGCATGAATGCAGATTTATCTCGTTTTATTAAAATTTTTTTTTAAAAAAAGACACTAAATTATATTGATTTCAATTCTAATGTGTCTCATTTTTTTAATGACCAGGTTTTCTTATGAAGTAAACGACAATACTCAATAACTCACTTTCATCGGCCGTTTCAATGCCTCCTGAATATCTAATCGCTTCCTCATAATTGTCGAATCCAGTTTGCGCTCAAATGCTAGCAAATCCATGTAAGCTTGAGACTCAGGAACGAGATCTCGAACCTTAAAGTAAATAAACAGCAAAAAATACAGTTAAAACGAGATTAAAACCTAATGTTATTACACTTACTTTTTGAGGAAGAATTTTATCTGCCATTTTCTTCTTCTTTTTATTCATTGGCACGGTGAACTCGCTGCAAGTTAAAACCTCAAATCAAAATCCTAAACACAAAATAATACACTCAATATGTTTACGGTTTAGGCATTTGGCCTCCTCGATTATCGGGTGCTGGTCTTTTTCTAGACATGTCAGGAGATCCAGTATGAGTTATTGCATGACCGCCAGTTACTTGCTGCATTCGTCCACCATAAGGATGGTTAGGATGAGCAACCGGTCCACCCGGTGAAACTCCCTGCTGTTGTGGATTAGGACCCATTGGGCCTGGTGATTGTCCGGGATTCATCCCGTGACTTGCTGTTCCTGGATACCAGGTAGATCTCGCTTGTTCCCCCATTTGCTAAAATAATGACATGTATTTACTCACATTAGCTTGATATGATGATATTATTAAATCAGGATTCAATAATGATTCAAATGAATGACATACAGCGTAGGCTCCTGGATTATGTGGACGTATTGGTGTTGGATACCTCGGTGAGCCAGGCGCATTCGGAGACACATTTGGCGGCTGCATCGAATAACTACGCTTTCCTGACATTTTTTTCTACCTTGAGATGTTGATTTCCGACCGCTATTGATTGGTAAATATTGATGATTAAGTCAAACACAAACAATAAAATAAACTCCGATCAACAATGGCTTCCGACCATTACCATTTGCCAATAAAATCATAATGGCGCCACCTATGAGACGCGCTAACATACAACATCATCACTACTGATTTACATACCAAAGCTGATCCCTATTTCTATTACAGTACCGGTACTGTACTTCATTGCGTTTTCTGTATGTTCCATTGGTGTGTTAAAAAGAAAATAATTTGCACAAATTTCTACTCTTCATTTGATTTTATTACCTTATAAATCTATAATAGCTATTCTTAAATTATGCTTTTAATATCAATATTACCCCCTTTAACACTTTGATCGTTTGTAAAAGAAAAAAGCTGTAATAAATAAAATTGATTCTAAATTCTCTAATCCAAAAAGCTTACTTGTAAAAATCGCAGTTAGAAAAGTAATGAAGACAAAATGTCTTAAACCGAATTTCCATTTAGAGAAATGCTGAAACTTGGTACACTATTTTCTTTAACCGAATGAATTCGTAAAACCGATTTGAAAACGCCCTTCGTCTTTGGCTGAAATCGTATTGGCATCGACAAATAACAGTTGGCTCTATTGATACATTATTAAATAAACTTACTACAGTAGTTGCAACATTTGATATAAACAAATTCTTTAACTCACTTGACAACAGTCTTGTTTAGTTTTAGAAAAAAAGGACTCTCGTACGATTTAAACCAGACCTGGAAAAACATAACTTCATTAACAGAACATTAACCGTTTGCAAAACTTTATATTGTAACTAACTGGACAATCCTGATGGCTTAAATTTTGTAATCTTAGTTTATAAACAGCAACATCGTTAATTGGCGTGTCCTGAAAATCAACAGTGGTTGAAGACACTCTGAGAAGACGAGTATCAGCTGTTGGAACTGTGGAGTCTTCACAACAAGATGAAGCTTTCATCATACTTGGCCGTTCATTATCTCTAAAATAAATATTGGATAAAATGGAACAAAAATTAACTATTGCACGTAGTTAAAGATATAATCAAAAAGCAACACAATACAGTAAATTTACCCTCCAAAGTAAGTAGCCTCTGTAAATGTCTGCTCAGGAGCCAACGTTACAAAGCCAGCTGCTGAACTCTGGCTGTCACCGTTACATTTAATTTTAACGCAAAACAGTCTTATACTTGAAAAAAGTCTATTCAGCTCATCTTGACATGGAAGATTGCTAGCGTCTACTTCACTGTCAGCACAATCAGGCAAAGCAAAATGCGGATTAAACAAAAACTGCTCCATAAAATGTGGGTTACGAGAGCCACTTGTTAAAAATCCTTTTTTCTGTAATATCATACACCGGTGCCAAAGCACGTCTTCTAAAGAACTTATTATTAAGTAGCATTCACATGTCTGGCGCCGATCAGCAAAGTTCAACGACCATGAGACCGTAGTATTGCTGGCAGGAGGCACAATAAATGATGATGGTTGCACGTTTGCCTGGATCCAAGTCGGTAAAGCCTGATACGTTTTGGCTTCTACGTATAAACAAATTCATGAGAAATTAATCTAAATAAAAATGAAATAAAGAAGCAGTTTTACCTAATGAATGTACCACACTGACATAGGCTGCACGTTCGCCGTCATTTCTGATAAACAATTGATGACCACGTCTTAATTTTGACGCCGAAAAGCTGTAATTATCTTGACTCAACACCGAAATGCTGTCACTATTAGGAATTACCTTGTCAGTCCTTTGAGGTGTAGGTGGTTCTTGGTCTAAACCAAAAAGGCGCAACAGTGTTATGCCACCATAACCGACTAGAGGTATTGAATATTTCAGCAGAAGCCCGGCTGCGTGTCTTTGGGGTTTAATAACCAATAAAGCGCTGCATTTCTTAATTAAAAAAGGCACAAATTTCAGCAGAACTTCGCTCTGCTGTCCTGGAGATAATGTTAGAAGTGCTTTAGTTGACGAGTCATTAAATGAAAAAGACCCTTCGTTGCTTTCACCGCTCGATTTCACAATTAAAACTAAATTTAAAGTTTCTGTCTGGTTAGTATTACGCAATGTCAACGATTGAATAACCTCCTGGTCAACGCCAACTGTTCCCCAGAAAACTGCCCTCCGATCGCAGTGCAGATGAACGTTATTTTGAAACGCTGATGTCATTTGTAATGTTTGAGTATTGTGTGGGTTTCCTATAACTTGGATTTCAAATAGAGATCCTCCAGGGCAGATTTTTATTTGAATAGTGCTGAAAATTATACAATACTTTCATTTTGATTTTGTAAATAAAACCCATATCGTCGGTTTCATAAATATATAATAAAGTTATGAGGATTTCTTATCAAGTCGACGGTAAATTTATTTGCTTACCTTTGTAATATATTTTGGAGATCGAGGGGATGATAATGTACTCTGATTTCCGTACTTCCTCCAGGCATGATCATAACTTTATCGGGAACCACACTAAAGTTCTGAGGATGTTTAGAAATGAGCTGTAAATGTAGAGGCACACCTCCTTGATTGTAAAGTGGAAAGGCGTAACTTGTGGCAAATGACAAATTTAGCTGAATTGTCTCGTTCTTGATCGGTGCAAATAATCGCACGGTTCCCACAGTAGCACTTATTGGAACTGTAGCCAAAACCGGGTTTGGAGCAAGTCCGTCTAGCTCAACTCGAATAACAGCAGAATGCAATTGAAATAATCCTCCTATAATTACAAAAAAAAAATATTATCAAGCAAAAAGATGAAAATAAAATGGCATACCGGTCATTTGTGAAGCATTCTTAGGAGCTTTAAAAGCCACCGGGATATCTATTTCAGCCTCTGATTTGCAGCAAACACAAATGGAGTTCCTAGATTGAGTAACACTGCCACTTTCATTCGGAAAGTAATATCCAATACCTCTGCTGAAGCTCTGAGATAAATTTTATTTTAAGGTTAAGATTTCCTTTAAAATAGAAAAGTCAAATATTCAAAATACCTCGTCTATTGTGAGCCGAATAGAGAACGACACACTTGATTTGCTCTTAATCTGAATGTGTTTTACAGTTAAACTCTCTTCAGTAACAATTCCAAAATTGATTTCATCCTTCGGCAACAAAGTTATATTCGGAGTTTCCGCGATTCCATCCAATGTCACAAAGGCTGAAGACTCCCATTTCAAGCTACTTTTTACATCGTCGACTGAGACCAATTCAGAGTTATTGCATGAACTAATGGCTCGAAAGTAAAACTGAATTTGCGCTTTCCAAATGCCTTTTTGAGCAGGGCAAAATACAACGTTGAGAAATTGTGTTGTGTTCGGCTGCAAATCCCAAGATTGGGGTATACTAAAAACCTGTAAATTGCTTCTCGAGATCCATTCACGACCATCACACGTAACCGACAAAATCTTGTAGCATCCTTCCAGCCAGTTAATATTTTCGTTTTGCATTTTAATCGACGATTCGGTTGACATTCCAACGCAGCACGGATTAAATTGAACGGACGCTGGCAGCACAACATCAAAAGGCAATGCTAAAAGAAAGTAAAACCAAATCAGAATAAAAAGCACTTAAAATCAGATAACTGACTTACCTTTAGTGCTGGATTTAAGTTGAGAAAGAATTGGTACTTGAGATAAACTACTAACAGAAGAACTGGAGCTTCCTACGTACATAGGATGAACCATCACTCCCGGTTGAAAATCAAAATTTGAGACTTTGACTGGAAGCATTACTTGCTTGAAATTGTCGACACTATGCGAAATAGGAATATTTTCTGATAACTGATTCTGTGTTGTTGGAATAGGAGTATAAGAGGATTTAAAATTAGAGGGAAGACGCGACCTTTGCTCAATTTCTTCATGTTGTCTTTTCAAACCTGGAGTACGAAATTTCTCTGAAGAAGTCTGCAAACTTTTGTCCACTTTACTCGCTATTTCCATATTTACAGGTTGTATCGACTCGGACACGGATTGACTAAATTTACTGTGTACTGACGCTGTCTGTTGAGTGGTACTGTTCGTTTCTTTAGCCATAAGCGGTGGATCAATATTCTTTGACACATGTTCCAGCATTCTTTCAGTCATTAATTTTGTATCGTCATTTATTGACATATTCTCCAGAACAGCTGATACTTCTTCGTGCAGCGCGGTGTCAATGTAGACGTCATTCATAGAGTTTAACTATAATTAAATTTGACTTGAACCATTAAATCTAACTTAAAAAAGCGTATTATTTTACCTGATCAAGCCTACTTAACCCATAGACATTACTGACACATGTGTCATTACTTTTAGCAAACGAAACTGATTTTTGATCCCTTCCTAAATCGCCTAATCCACTGTCAGTGAGGCCGCTCTCGATCGATGCACCTCTGGCAGCAAATAATTTTCCAATAGAAATTCGTGAGCCCAATTCATCAGGAACCCAAGATGGTCGCGTGATGTCTTGCAAACTGGTTCGCCAGTTATCACCATTATGCACATAAGTTTCAGTTACGACATGAGGGCTACCATCAACAGTTGGATTTTCCTTTTTGAGAAAAACTTCCGTTATAATAATTACAAGTGTGATACTGTATTATTGTGCATACCATGTTCATAATAGAAAACTGGTGCTCATTTTCAAAAACCGCTTCGTCTTTTTCAAGCAATTCTTTAACTGCAATGAAAACAATAATTAAAATAATGCTTAATTAAATTTAACCATAATACCGTACCATCGGTGGTAAAAAATACGTCGAAGTCCTCCGTAATTTTATCACTTTTATCACCAAATCCGGTGTAATAATTGAGAACGTTGTCAGAATCTGGTTGAAAAGAATGACTACTAGCCACAACTTCATCATTTACAGTTCCTGAATAATCAAGTTTAGGTTCTTCGTCTGTTGAAAGTTTGTTGGAAATCTCTGGATAATTATCCTCCAAATTGTAATCGCTTTGATCTCTACATCCGGCGTAATAATCGAGAACGTTGTCTGGTTCGAAATAATGATTGCTAACTGCAATGTCACCGTTTCCATTCTTAGAAAAATGAACTGCTTTGGGAATTTCAAGTTCAGGCTTTTCAGCCACCGACTGTTTAGACTGGTTATAATTCTGGACTGACGTTGATGGTAGTGATTGTACAAATCCTGAAGTATCTAACGTATGACGACGAAAAACATTAGAAAGCAAAGTAGACGTATATAAACTTTTCGTTTGATTTGATTTTTCACGCTTTGTGGTGGATTCACTGTCATCGCCATCAACTAACGAAGATCTGGCTGATATTTGCTGATCACAAAACTCGATCTGGAATCAAAATTTCGAGTTATTATAAGAAAAAATTGACTTTGTTTTCATTAATTTAAGACTTACGTTAGTCAAATCGGATATGGAAAAATCCTTGGTAAATTCAGACATTTTTAAGGATTTTTCTCGGTTGTCAGTAACGGCCGACGCTTTCAGATTTTCGGGAGATGCAAAAACTATTACAAAATTTAAAAATAACAGCTAAACATAATACTTCAACTATGAAAATGTCGATTAGTAATTACCCTCATCAGAGATTTCTCCGGTCGAAGTTTCAAAACGAGCTCCATCAGGAAGTTCCGTTACAGAAGGTAAAGTAGGTGGTTTGGAAGAACGTTTTGATGATTGATTTAACGAATTGTCGACAGCGTCCGAAAAGTTTAAAGGTAAAATACCCAAGGAAGACTCGTCGCTGCTTCCATATGATGACATATTTAAGTGGTTTTTAAGTGGCCTAAAATATTCAATGAACTAAATATCAAAGCTTCATCTTTAAATGTTAATCGCTTCTAGAAATGACAGTGAAAAACAACTGTTCTCTTTAAGCGTTTTAAGTTTAATCCAAACTGCTCAATAAACGTTTATAAACCACATTTCAAAATCGATTAATAGCTTAAAATCACATAGCATAACTTTTACAAAACAAAGTGTCATCTTGTTTTGTTACTTTACTTTGAACAGATATTTTGACAAGCACAATCAAATGGCTACTTAACATTTAGAACAATTTAATGTACTCAACACGAACTAAAATAAAACTAATTCTCGAATCCAATTATAATTAATGATATATTGTATTATTATGTTATGTATTGTATGACAAAATTTGAATTAAAGTTAATTTGTGGTGTCAAATAGTGAGGTCATGAAGTACCAAAAAGTTCGTTACCTTAAACATTTAATCCTGTCGTTATTAACATGAGTCGAAGTAGCTTTCGGAATTGGAGTGTTCTGGATTGTCACATTTTCCATTGTTCCTGATTGTGTAATTTTGATCAATCGTAGTTTTATTAGGTAACTTTTACAACTCTTAATGCCTGAAGCATTTTAAAATGTAACAAAATAAAGCGCCAAGCAGACGGCACTCCTTCTTCCCAGGCCTCTCCCATTTAACGTGCAGTATTGTATTGATTTTATTTATAAAAAACGTATTTGTTGATATTGCACAGTTATTAATATTTCAATATAATAAATATATTTAGCAAAAACGTAAATTCATAAACTATTTCAGCTTCAACCGTCGCAATAATATTTGGTCGGTTTAATAAAACCGCATTAGTTGATATAGAATTGTTATTCATTTGCCTATATACTAAATACGATTGCGTATGATGTATATTGTAAAACAATTTCAGTGTAAACCATAACGTGTGTGCTGTTTTACTAACTGTGGGGTTAGTAAGTTTTTGCTGATTATTTTTATATTATTAGCGACGTTTGTGAAAATTCAACTAAATAAAAGGAGACATTAATTAACCAATATTGTATTTAATTGGCCAAAATGAGTAGTGCTGCTGAACTGGAAAAAATGAAGGCAAGTTAATATTTCAAATTGGTGTTGTTTACATTGCATCATTGATTAACAATATTTTATTGCCAAAGCAATATATTTTAAACACTATTTAATAAACAAGAATTATATTTTAGGTGGCTGAATTAAAAGCAGCAGCCAAAATTAAAGGATTGAGCGCAGTTGGTACAAAAAAGCAACTTATTGAGAGAATTCTAGAGGCCTCTAGCAATCAAAATGGTTTGTTTTACTCGTTTCAGCTAAACAAATGATCCTTATTATTAAAGTTTCACAAATTAATAGCTGATTCAACATTGGACACGACAGCAGATGACGACGACGAAGATGTCGAAGATGTTAATGAAGATTATGTTCTTGGTGAAGGGGTAATTTAATATTTTAAATTAAATTCCAGTAGTATGACACTAATAAATGTATAAATTCTAGGATGAAGTTATTGAAGATGACCAGAAATCATCCGATTTATTTATAAATGAAGATGTTATGTTATCACCAGTATCAAAATCTAACCCAGTTGTAATTAAACCAATTAGTACTCCACAGAAAGAAAACAAAATAGAAACATCTCCTATCCAGCTAATCCCTAATGAAGACGACCAATCTCCAGTAGCAGCAAAAATTACTCTGCCAGCTGCAAAAATATTAACAGAACAAGAGGTATATTGCTGTAAATTCTATATCTGATGTGCTAAACATTTAAAATCACTACTATTTTATTTAATGATAAACAGAGACGAGAATTGCGAGCAAAACGATTTAACGCTGCCTTAGGCGATACTACACAAAAAGCTGCAAGGGCTGAACGGTTTGGACTTGCTGCTAAAGGGAATGGCACTACAACCAATACAAATGCTACTGGAAATTCAGCCACTACTGTTGTAAGTATAATAATTTAGCGATTTTAAAACATGTTATAGTTATTTTTTTTTTTGTTTTTAAAGACTAAAATGTAATGTTTGTTATAGGTAAACAATTTAGAAAAATTACAGCAAAGGGCCAGTCGTTTTGGAGTTAGTACTTCATCCACTGTTGTAAAGGTTGATATAACTTATTTTAATTTATATCTGATGGCGTCGTATGGGCAGATGACCTAGTGAAGATAGGACCATCTACTGTAGAGTATTGAGGAAGAACTAAAAGTAACATCTACTTTTTCAGTCTACACAATTTTTGTTACAGCATGTTTCAAATGGTGTCCTTAAAATCCGACCAGATATTTTTTTATTACGCATTTAAAACATATTGTAAAGAAACTTGTGTAAAAAAGTAGCTACGACTTGTGGTTCTTTCTCAGTTCTTCTAGAGTAGATGACCTAGTTTTCACCTGATTTCAATAAGTTATCTGGCAGTACGACGCTGACATTACACATTAAACAGAAATTAACTTTGTTACTGACTTGTAGGGCGAGGACCAAGAACGGCTATTAAAACGTAAAGCAAGATTTGGCATTGGCACAGGCTCAGGACAATTTTCCGATGAAGAAGTAAGATTTTTATTTCGTTTTCGTTTTGCTAATATTAACAGTGACTGAAATAATAACTGATGATTTATTTATCATTTCAGGAAAGAAAGAAAAAACGTGCAGATCGTTTTGGTTTGAAATAGTGAATTACTTGATACGAGAATTGCGTATTAAATCGCTTTTTGTTTTTGACATTTTTACCATAGTGTTTTTTTTTGTGTGTCAATAGTGTTTTGTCAATTTATCATGACTGAAAAAGATCGTTTTTCATTGTCATAATTCATAATCATGTTGTGGTTTTTGATTTTTTTTCTTAAAACAAAAAAAAATCGTGATTTGACATGAAGACATTTATTTTCTTTCATTTTTTTTGATATAATGATAATTCATTCACAACATTCGAGTATCCCATTAAAACGTTATAACAGATTCCAATAATAGACACAATTTTCAAGGCGAAAAAGTCCATCGCAAACTTACTGTATATTAATAGAAATAATTTTTTTAAGTAACTATTCAGTATTCACTGGTAACTGACTAGCACATAAAAATTATGGTCATCATATGTTTGAAGAAAGATATAATAATAATTCTAATAAAAAGCATTACAATTTCTTGTTTTGAGAAAAACGAAAATACACGAGCTTGACAACTGAAAAATGCATTTTATCGTTTACAAATGTTAAAGCATAATAATAATAATATATAGCGACCTGAGCAGGCACATAAGAATTCAACAAACAAAATACAAGAGTACATGGATCCAGATTCCAGATTTTTTCATTTAAAAATTCCATCACGCCCACGATTCACCCATCAACTTTTTTAAAATACTGTTTGGATACAACAAATTCTCAACCCGTGATTTTGGATGCCAAGTATTTTTTTTTTCATTTTTAAACTTTTTTCTGCTGTTTCTCATTATAACTGGTAATTTTATCAATTGAAGCACAAATTTTTTTTCAGTGCCAACAAAATAAACGAGAATAAATCGTACTGGTTCCAATGATGATTTGTCCCATTTCTTTTTTAACAATTGAAAAAAGTGTTAATAAAGAAACGAGAAGAAATCTCATCAGGTCCGATAAAGATTTATCTCGTTTAATTCTGGTCATTAGAAAAAAATGTTAATAAAGAAACGAGACTAAATATCAACATTTACAATGATGATTTGTCTCGTTTTACTTTTTTAAAAGCGCCTAAAGAAAAGAGACTAAATCTCATCACTTCCAATAGCGATTTGTCCCGTTTCTTTTCTTGCAAGTGTCAAAAAAGAAATGAATCTCAAAATTTACAATGAAAAATTACTCCAGCTTATAAATTCACCTGGTATAATGTTAACTTTGGAAATCACCCCCGCACTTTTTTTTTAAATTTGGGCACAAATTGGGATCACAGCATTATAGTGTTTGTGTGACATTCAACTGTAAATGTAATATGCATTTAAATTAGATTTTGATCATATTACAAATATACAATTCATCTACAGTATCTTTGATGCCGTCTTTAGGTTTATACACAGTATTCGAGGTAAAGCACATTATGGGAGTATAGATAAAACTACGTGTTTTGTTTTCTTCAATAATCAAATTCACTTTTTTTTCTTGGATGAATTCACAAAGCAGGTACATGTATGGTTATACAATAATAAAGATGCAAAATGGCTTTTTTATTACACTACAAAGCCACTGCATAATAATTATAAATTTATTTAGATTTGAGAATGATTAACGTATTACAGAGTACTGTATAGAAGTATGTACAAGCCATTAAAATCCCTCTTTTTAAACACCGGTCTTGGGTATACCATGAATCACTATTCAAGAAAGACTAAACTTGGTTTAAAATGCTTTTTTTTGCTTTATAATTATAAAGTTTATAAGTCTTACAACTTACTAAAATACTGCTTTACTAACTTAAACAATTTTACAATACATGCACAGTTTTTGTAACCACAATTCATGTTTAAATCAACTCTACTGTTAAATACTGCCTGGCATTTATAATTATATAAAAAAACCTTTAGAAAAAAGAAAACGCCCAATAGAAACAGACTATGTAAAAAACACTATTCTATTACTTGTAAATAGTGTTGGAAATATTTTTCAACTTAATTATTAAGGTTAATCTGGTTAGATTAGTGTCTGACAATACTGTAAACAAGTTGGCAAGAACACCAACCATGCAACAGGGTATTTTCCCGAAAAAATTACGAAATAATTAAATAAAAATAGTATCTCAAAACGTTTAAAAGGAAATAATTAGTATTTTATAACTAAATAAAATTAAGTAATGATATTTGGCAACAATCTAATCATGAGCTGTTCATTATCAAAGTGGATTAAGTTCCTCAAAATTGATTTCGAGATATTCAGAGGTTAAAGTGCTGTATTATGCCAAATCAAATTAAACTTTTATGTAGAACCATTTAGGTGTCAAAAATTAAAGTAGGCAAAATGTTTTATTGCATTTGAAAGATATGCAAGAATTACATATGATTGCATGTTTAAATCACTTGGGAGATAATCCACTGTGATAATGAACAGCTCTCATGTTGACAACACCACTAACTTTGTTCTTCAAAAAATTATAGTTAAGACAAAAACATTTTCAAAACATGTTTAGTTTGTAGTATTAGTAGTAAATTTATTGGTATCTGGCAACCCTGTAAACATTTTTGGCAAATACAGTATGTCTCAGGGGATTTTCCCGTAAAACTAAAAAACTTGAATACCTAATGGTATTGGCATTTCAATACTTGTAAGAGGGAAAGTTGGTATTTAATATTTCAATTGATTTTCAAAAGCATTTCCACAACACTATTTACAAGTTTTATAACAGAAACAATTAAATATCACTTTGCTTGGTATAAGAAAATGGTGGTTATTAACTTTTTTCTCGTTCATTATGTATATTTATGGCTTGTACAAGTAATATAATTATTATACCGTATATCATTATAATAACAGGAAAATGGATTAATTAAAGCACAATTTGACCCTCATTTGTATAGAACACGCTTTAGCCCATGCGCGTCAATAAGTGGTTTTTTTATAGTTTCAAGTTACATAAATACATCAGTTTGACACTTGTATCACTAACTAACAATTGTTTTGGTCTATATCATTTGGCACGAATGAAAACTCAATATAGAGAGAGCAAGGGAGAAATCTCTTGAATTTTAAGATCAAACTTTGAACCTTTATCCATGATTTTACTAACTTAGTTTTTGTATTACTTGTCAGACATCTAGCACTTGGCTAAAAAGAAGAGATATTTGCACCTTAATATTAACTAATTAATGGATATGTCCATATCACTTCAGCTTCTAAAAATTATTTTCTAGAAACTTAAAACAACTTGTCACTAAATGGATCACAAATTGATTTACGTTTTATACACAGTTTGCCATCATTTGTTAAAAATGAAATTTTAAACCAAAACAAATTTCGCATATTCACAATTTAAACTACCTATATTATAATTATACTGTATAAATACAATGAATAACTGAATAACTTTTTAACTAAGTGAGAAAAAATATAATACAAGAATGTGATGATTTTGTAGTTACTTAGGGCAAATCGACACCGGAATTGCCCAATACTTGTCTGTTAAAATTGATAAAATAAAGATTAATATAATAGCTGTGTTATGCACTAAACTTGTTAGATTAATTAGTCAGTATCGTATTCACATGTAATAAAAAAATCTTAAAACGTTAAGTAATAAACAATCATTCATTAAAAAAAACTAGATTATAAAAATGACGCTTTTTTTCATCAGTTTCAAACTATTTTAGTATTGTTAAGAAATCAACAAGTAAGAATCAAATAACAATGATCACTGAATAACAGACAAGTATGAAAAAGCAAACTAAAATTGTTTGTTTGAGTACAGTAGTTACACGTGTTAAATAAGTTATACTGGCATGTAATTTTTACACTTAACATACAAATCACTCATAAATCGTAATTTATAGACGCCCCTACTAATTAAACTTCATGCAATGTTGAGAAATTCTAACAATATTGCTGATTTCAATTTCAATCAGATCAACAATTAATATTATGCTAATTAAAGTTAAGTTTTGCATTACAAGATAAAAGGCAAAAAAAAAAAATAATAAAAAAATCTACAGGTGCACCAATAAAAAGAATCAATGAGCATAAACAAAAAAAATAACCGATAGTGCATAAAAACATTATTGATGTACAAATAAAATAAAGACGTGACGCACCAATAAATATAAACGAATAGTGCATCAATAAAAAAGGAACAAAGGTGCTACACAATGACCAGTGGTTCACCAAAAATATGTACTCTCGGATATTATTAGGATTGTTGGGTTGTCATAATACAAATATTTTTCTAGTTAAAACCTATTTAGGTGCACCAATAATTTAATCATAAGTTAAGTGTTGACGTTAATTAAAAGACACTAAGCTAACCTGTTATTGTACGCTGTATTAAATAACTAATAAATTTCCCACATTATAAGACAATTATATCGTATAAACTGTAGGTCACCGTGTGATATTCTGTGGCAAGAGCACTTATAACACTTCATGAATCATGATGGATCAACCATTTAACAATAAAACAAAACAAAAAATTAAATGGTTTTTATATTAATAAATTACATATGATTTTAGTTTCTTTCGATTTCATAAACTATAGATTAGCTATAAAAATGTATTTGTTACGAATTTACGGAGGTTAGAATATTTTAGCTCAACATGTCACTGCATTTTGTATTATTAAAATAAAATTGAGGCTCATTTGCATAGCAAATTTACTGCTAGATTAAAAAATGTGTTAAGCTCAACTTACAGTAAAAGCAGCATTAAGGCAGCTAAAATATTGTAAACTATTAAGTAGATTATGATTAACCAAACAAAATTCACACGATGAAATTTGAATGCTAGAAAATTAGAAAATATATTCCGAGTGAGTTTTCTAAATAAAACACTGTATTTTACGGTGTCAATAAAGAAATGAGACGCATTCTTATCATTTCCAATTACAATTTGTCTCGTTTCTTTGTTTATCACGAAAGAATAATAGTGTTCCAATTTAGAAATCACTCAGTATACAAACTCGCATTTTAAATGATAACAAAATAGAAATATTCATACGGCTAAATTGATTTGAAGAAGGAAGAGATTAGTAAGAATTGTACTACTTGTCTGTCAAGAGTTATGAACTTATGGATTATAAACTGTAATAATGCATTGTGGTCCATACATTTTGTTATCGCTGTCAATACAATTCAATTAGCATTTAGCATTAAAACCG
The DNA here is from genome assembly GCA_013389785.1 of Helicorthomorpha holstii. Lineage (NCBI taxonomy): Eukaryota > Metazoa > Arthropoda > Diplopoda > Polydesmida > Paradoxosomatidae > Helicorthomorpha > Helicorthomorpha holstii. The sequence continues at coordinate 5,754,079 of JAAFCF010006680.1, read as the reverse complement.
TAAAAAAAATTAAAATATAAAAAAAGAATGCTAGGAAGACTACATCAAACACATTATGAATTAATAAACAAAAAAAAAAAAGTCTCTAAACGTTATGTAAAAACTTGGACTTAAAGCGTATTTTCACTTCTTTTTGATATTATAATTGTTTTTTACTCAGTTTTTAACTTAACGATCATTTCTTAAAATCCATCAAACTGCGTTTAACACCTTCTCTTCCGTTAATTTGTTACTTTTTTTCCATGTCAAGTGCACATGTGGAATTTCAATTTTATCACAGTTAAAAACCTGACAAAATTGTAAACTTTAAAAGCCTAGAAATAAATAAATAAATACCCCGAGAGAAAGAGGAATTTCAATAAATATTTTCTAGCAAGTGACCGAAAAAAACAAATAAACTCGACACAGCCTTTGGAAAAAGACAACGGATTTTACAACCATGAAGAGTAGACTTCTCCCCTCATTTCTACAGTAGTTTTTCAAGCAAAACTAAATTGTCAAGAAATTCCAATTTAATCCTATCCTCTCATTAATTTTTTTTGAGCAATATATGTATACACACTGTATGCTTAGGTTATAATTAACACATCTTATAACTTTTGCATGCTATTCTCAAGACAAACGACTGCAATTGTTAAAAAAAATCCTATTTAGCATGCTTCTCCCTAATAATAATTACAATTTAAAAATGAATATAGGTATTGTCTTTTCAAAATTTTAACATATTAAGTTTTTCTCAGAGTAAAGAAGAGCATCGTCATAATAATACGTGTACTTATCTTATTTTGTTGTGTCAGCTCTACTTACAAACTGTATTGGCAAATGCAGATCGAGGCACATCTGGTTTCGCGCACTGAGACTTAGTAATACTCGGAATCAGAACTCTGATATGATTCAAACTGCTCTTTTCCATCAGGACTTTCATAACGGCTTTCAGTACTAGATTCAACTGCACTTCCATTGACCTGCTGCTGATCTAGAAAACCCAACAACCACGCATGAAAAATGCACTTTGAAAAGAGGAAAGTAAGCAGTTGCGTAAACTTACATGGCATATCCGAGAGACGTAATGAATCTCGGCAGGTACCTATCAAATTCGCAGACATCACAGCTAAAATAAGAGCTAAACAATCAGCCACATCATTATTTGGAGCACAGGCAAGAGCAGGGGTATGACCGTTGACGTCTTGAACATGAACACTTGCCCCTTTACATAAAAGGGCTTGCACCACTGATGTCATACCATTACGAGCAGCAATATGCAGTGGTCTAATTTACAAATAAGTTTAAAATTAGACCATTTGTTTTATAAGTGCTATTGATCAACTTTTTAATAAATGAAGAGCTTACGTTTTTAGATCGCAATTAAGCGCTGCAATGCTATGATGAATTCCATTCTTTTCAAGAAGCAATAAAGCCGCTGCTTGATGGTTCTATCAAAGTATACATTTTAAAATTAGCAAACTAATCTCTCAATAACCATCATTTAAACTTTTATAACGTACTCTTAAACATGCATGATGCAAAGCGGTGTTTAGTTTATAATCTACATTCTCGGTCTTTGCATTATGTTCCAGTAATATTTCTAATTAAATGTTGGGAAATAATTTTAGCAAGTGATCGACATTGCAAAAAAAAAAATGCTACTTAAAATTACCAATGGAACCGCAATGTCCATTCATTGCAGCCATAATAAGTGGAGTACGACGTTTGACATCTTGTGCATTTGGATCAGCGTTGTGTTTCAGTAAAATATGAATGCAATCAACGCTGTCATGGAATGCAGCAGCATGGAGAGGTGTCCTAGCAACGCAGAGTAAAACACCCATTTTAGGAAACATTTCAAAATACACAGATCACTATTTACCTTCCTTTGCCGTCTTTTAAATGAATAATCTCTTTTCCAAACTTGCTTATGAGAATATCAGTGCATACGTCGTTTCCTTGAAATCTAAAAAAATTATTTAAAATTTATTAATGCATCACGTTAAATGTTTCATGTTTTACACTTACGGATTGCTCCTAAATAAAAGCAGCAATCAATTACAAAAATAACTTTAAACTTATGATAATCGCATAAAATGCTAGACTTTAATTAAAATACTTACACCGCACAATGCAAAGGGGAAAATTTGTTTCCATAAAACTGCCTTAGCTCAGTGCTCTCCAAGAGTAGCTCCACACAAGCGTCATGGCCACCATAGCAAGCCCAATGAAGTGGCGTATAACCCCATTTATCAACAAGTTTATCACAAATAAAAGCAGACGTCCCTTGCAACAGACTTCCTAAGACAGTTACATGGCCGCAACTGGCAGCTAAATGGAATGGCGTTTTCCCAACGCAGTCACAGTGAGTTACATCAGAACCAGCACTAATAAGCATGTCTACACACTCTTCGAAGCCCCCAACAGTCTAAAAATGCATTCAATATTTATAAAGTATGTTAAAAATGATCTTAAAAGATCAGTTATATTACCGCGTATAACAATGCAGTTCTTCGTTTCTTATCCATAGCAAGAACCCCAGCTCCATGATGTAATAAAAGATTAATGCATTCTTTATGACCACCAACAGCAGCTGCCATCAGTGGAGTTCTACATTAGCAAATGTTAGATTTGCATCTGAGTAGATTTTAGTAGCACGAGTACCTTTCCATCATGTCAACTACATCCGTCATCGTAGGGCAATTAGCCGCTTCTAATAAAAGTTGAACGCATCTTTTATGACCATTTGAAGAGGCAGCATGAAGTGGCGTGCGACCAGTGACAGTATCGTAAGCCCAAATGGTAGCTCCATGCTCTAAAAGTGCTTCTACGCAATCGGTATATCCTTTATAAGAGGCCAAATCAATTGCTGTCCTTCCTAATAAACAGTTTAAGTTTCACTTAATTGTTTTAATAATCGCCATTCTGCCAACTAACCATTTTGGTCAAATGCAAACAGGCTAGCCATATATCTAACCAGTACTTCTAAAGCTCCTAAATGGCCATAATAAGCCTGCAAATGTTACAAGTTTTTATAACAGCAATTTTTCAAAAAGAAAAAACAAATTAATATTAACAGCTTACAGCAAGATGAAGAGGTTTAATATGAGATTCAGATTCGGTTGATCCTTGTTGCAAATCCGATGGATTTTGTTTGTCGTTCTCCATTAACTATAAGTCCATAGAATAAATAACGCTGTATAAAAATAAATTAAATAACATTTTTATATACGATTTCTAAGCCATGACTATGTCCAGCAGCCGCTGCATAATGAGCCGCTTTCATTCCTCGTTTATCAAGCCAAGCCACATCAGCTCTACGTTGCACCAATAATTCCACACAGCTAATAGTTAATCATAAAGTGTTTAAGCTGTAAATCATTTCTGTAATTCATAAAATATATCTTACCGTCCTTCAATGTCAGATGCAGCAGCATAATGCAAAGGCGTGCAACCATTCACGTCTTGAATTTGTAAATCGGTTTGACTAGGTAGCAAAGCCATCAGCGCCTGATAATTACTCGCAGCATAATGAATCGGTACTCTTTAAAATCAATCAATTGCATTAAACCATCAAAAATAAAAAAAAAATCATTTTTCTAGTTTACCTTGTATTTTTGTCAACAACTTTAAAATCAGCACCACTACTCATCAGCAGTTCAATACAATCAACATTTCTAAAAACGATAATAAAGAATTATGAAGTATAATTCGGGAAAAAATCAAAAAGCGATCTCACCCTCCATAGGCTGCTAAATGAGCAACTGTACGTCCATTATCATCTCTAGCATTAACGTCGACACCAGTCACCAAGAGTCTTCTACAACACTCAGTGTATCCATCTAAGGCCGCCAAATGTAAAGGTGTCAACCCAAATGCACCTCTTCTATAACGTTATAAAAATAAAACATCAATTTATTATATATGAAACTTTTTGAATTAAAAATTACCTGTTAGGATCAGCTCCATGGCTTAAAAGCGTACTGATTAGTAGATCATGACCATACTTGGCAGCGATGTGCAAAGCTGTCCAACCCTTTCTATCACAGTAATCTATAGCAACTCCTAATTAAATTGAAAAATAAAATTTACTTCATCAATAAGTGTCACTTAGTTATATGAAACTTACCGCAGTCGATCAACCCTTGAGCACGACTAATTCGTCCCCGAATGGCTGCCATATGAAGAGCCGTTCGACCATCTTTACTCTATCAAAACATTACAAAAAGATATAAACGTTTAGAGCTTTGAAATAACTCAAAGATAAGTAACTAACGTACTATCACGTTAACATCAGCTCTTTCACGAATGAGAAGCTCTAAGCATAGTCCTCCATTTGTGGAAGCAGCCGCATAGTGCAGAGGTGTCTTATGTTTAAAAAAAAAAAAAAAACCGTTATAAAAACGACGTAACAATTTCATTTTAAAAACATGGTGATGTTCTAAATCGGAATACTTTTTTAATGAGAAAACAAAAACTAGCTAATATTTAGTCTCACTTCTTTATAGGCACTGTAAAAACCAGCATTCCAATTTAGAAAATCACCTTGTATGAAAAACTTTTACCTGTCCTTTGTGATTTACTGCGTTAATATTAGCGGAAGCATTAAGAAGTTCCTGAGCAACCAAATCTTGTCCATTAAGACAAGCGATATGTAAAGGCGTATTACCATTGGCATTAACAGCATCATAATCAACACCAAAACTTAACAATAACTTTACGACGGATACATGACCACTGGAAGCAGCAGCATGAAGTGGAGTGTATAGCTTTAAAGATTAGAGAAAATTAATTTTAACAAATCAATCCATCATGTAAATAGTTGTAAACTCAAATACCTCTTTGTCTAGAACATTTAACTCTGCTTTATGAGCAACAAGAACACGAATAACATCAGTATATCCCATGAACGCAGCCCAATGAATTGCTCTCCTATCTTTTTTGTCGAAAGCATTAATAGAGGCTCCTTTCCGAAGCAATAATTCCACCATCTGTTAATCAAATTAACCACATTTTATTTTGTGTAAAACATTAACAGTGTAAAACATTTACTTCTGTGTGTCCATTATATGCTGCGTGATGCAAACTCGTTCTCCCGGCCCTGTCAGACACATTAATATTGCTAAGGCACGGGATTAAGTAATCGGCACAGGTAAGAGCATTATTGGCAGCAGCAACGTGTAAAGGCGTTTGCCAATTTTTATCTCTAGCGTTGACATCAGCATTATGACTAAGTAGCACCTCAACACAATCCTATACGAAAAGAAATTCATAGTTCATATAACAATACCCACAAATTAAACAAAGCACAAATGTGTAAATACTTCACAACTGGAACAGCAGGCACGATGCAATGGAGTGAGCCAGCGATTGTCTTTAATGTTTACTCGAGACCCACTCATAAGTAACAGACTAATAATTTCAGCTTCTCCACAAAATGCAGCAGCATGTAGTGGACTTCGCCTCTCAGAATCCTTACAATAAAAATCAATTATTGTATTCTCGATGATGAAAATAATAATAAAGTTCAAAACTTGATTACCTGAGTGTTCACATCCTCTCGCATTTGGAGAAGACCTCGAATTTCATCGATATCTCCTTTAAATATTGCTTGAATTAGCGGCGGCTGTGTGCATAAAAATAAAATGCTTTTTTTAATAAGTAATTTAAAAAAGTTGATGAAATATGATCGTATATCAATCGGTTTTTAAACGCCTACATCATTTTTGAGCACCAAAATGATTCTAAAAATGCACACACTTACCTCGTCAACTAAATGCTGAATAACCATTTCTGAATAACTACACGTCTCTCTTCTAATCATAATAATTGTATTTTATAAGAAGAATAAAGATTTTGTCGACTGCCGCATTATTTCCCAAATCTTTAAAAGCAATCGACATCGCACATTCAAAAATTTTTTGGCTGTCAAATACTGTAGAAGCGCGAAGTCGCTTTGGGAGATGCTTGCACTTTGTCGCACATTAATCGCTGCTGAGAAAATGAAAATTGCAATGAATTTTTTGCATAAATATTACGCATGTTAAATTGGCATAAGAAAATCATACCTAAAAAACGTGACTAACACCCAGCCACTAACAAACAAACGAAAAAAAAAACAAACCAAACAGCAAACACACGTCTCACCCTTTCAGACACTTGAACGCGCTTCAAATCATTGGTTCTGGTTTTGGCAACGCTAGAGGGCGAAGCTGTTCCATGCTATCCAGAAATTCCATAATTCTCAAAATACCGACAAAAATACAAATCATCTGTTAATCTACCGTGTAATTTACCTAGAAATGTCGGTATTGTGAGAATTCCTGTTATTCTTAAGCGTTATTGTTACTGTATTTAATTTAATAACTAATTCAATAATAACTTATAAAGTAAATCAAACATCCTAAAATAATTGTTATAGTATTTATTATTTAACGTTTTACCGGTAATAATGAATTTTAGAAATTAACATTTTCACATTCCAATACCGGTAATAAAAACGGTTGCATAAGTAATTGCAATGATTTAAATGGACTACCGGTATTTTTCTTTATCAAGTGAGAATTTCATAACACAAAGATATTTGTTATAACTCCATGTCACGTCAAACTTGACTACAGAGCCTATAAACCGTCATGCATATCTAAATGCGCATTGAAGTTACATTGCGTCCCATATCCTCTGTAGTCAGGTTCAAAGTGGCATCGAGTATATTATGTGGCGTATGAAAGATTGGAGGGTGGAGCTTAGGCTTTATACAGGGTGATTTTCTAAATTGGAACATTTTTATTTTCATGACGAGAAAATAACGAGAAAAATCACCATTAGAAACGATATTATTTAGTATCATTTTATATTGGAACTGATACTGTATATGATTTATTATCAGTTTCTAATTTACATTATTTTTATCTGTATAAAATTAAAAAAAAAAAACAGAAACTACAGTTGGAACTGGTACGAATTGATTATAAGCATACTGTATATTTTTTGACACTTTTTATCTGTATGGCAAAAAAAAAAACGGAAAAATTCACCATTGGGACTAATATGACTTAGTCTCGTTTCTTTTTTAGAACTGATATGGTTTGTTATCTTTTTATAATTCACATTTTTTATCTGCCTAAAATTAAAATAAAATAAAAAAAACAGGAAAAACCATTGGAACTGATATGAATTGATTATTAGTATTTTATTTTATTGACATTTGTTTCTTCATGTCAAGAAAGAAAAGGAAAAAATTGCTATTGGGACTGATATGATTTAGTCTCGTTCTTTCTTTGGCACTGTAAAAATAAACAGTTCCAAATTATAAAATCACCCTGTATGAAATTGTTATATAAAACTGTCACTGGTTAGATATTTAGGTTACATCGTCACAGTCTCGCTCATTGGTGCTCTTGTTTGTTTTATACTAAAGCTACAATGTCGGCGTACAACAAGTGGTTTGACAATAAGAAAACATATTGTTTAATAACTGGAGCAAGTCGTGGATTGGGTAAAATCATCGCATTAAGATTTGCTGAACGTTTTGGTCCCGATTCGGTTCTAGTTCTCGTTGCAACGGATTTAAGTAAGCTCGAGCAATGCAAAAAAGAGATTAATCAGCTGAATCCAAAGGTCAAGGTAGACTTGCACCGTTTGGATCTGAGCAACCCAAGTGCTGAAGCATATCAGCAGACAGTAACTTCGTCTTTCAATAACACCAGCTCAAAAGCAGGAGATTTTGAGCAAGCAATAATTGTTCACAATGCTGCAACAGTTGGGGCTTTCAAATTGGCTGTTGATGCTTCTGATCCGGAGGAATGGGCATCATATATGAGGCTAAATTTGTCATCACCCATTTGCTTAAATTCTGTTTTTCTTAAAAGCTTCGATGGAACTTCAGCTCATAAATTGGTGATTAATATTACGTCTTTAGCAGCTTTTTGCCCTATGCTTTCTGCTGGTTTTTACAACACAGGTACATAAAGCATTACTTTTTTGCGAATACAACTGTTTTGATCATTTTTTTTATATTAGGTAAAGCAGCCAGAGATAATTTCTTCAAGACTTTGGCTTGGGAAAATCCAGATATAACCGTGTTCAGTTATTCTCCAGGATTATTAAAGACCGATATGGCAGACAATGTTATTAATGACATTGCTCATCCAAAAGCAAAGGAATCGATTCGAGGTTTGAAAGCATTTTTCATATTAGTATTGCATAATTTGCATGGACTTTAAAATAATTTAATTATTTTTGTAGATGCCTTGGATAAGGGTTTACAATTGACTTGCGATCAGACTACAAATAGATTGATTGAAACACTCGCTAAGGGAGAATTTAAATCTGGTGAACGTTTTGATTATCACGGACGTCACAAAGATTAAATTTCAACAAAAAAAAATAATTAACAAAATAAAACAAATAATGACGTAAAATACTTAATTGCGTTCCTACAGTATTCTTGCATTTAACTTTGTCAAATACCACAAAAATGATGGAGTGTTGTGAATTTTGTCAAAAAAATTAAACTTTAAATTTCAAATGGAGTATTTTTGTTTTAAATTACGTTACAGCGACTGGAAGCCAGAATTACAACATCACGTATTACAATTGTTTTTAACTTTACAACTTAAAAGATAAAGTAATAAAAACGAAAATTAAAGTTCAATTACACGATGACTTTATTTGTCAATAACCAACAAATATGTATGAAGAATTTGGTAAAAATATCTTCATTATAATTTTTATTAATGAACCATGTATGCAATAAGAAATAAAATTTTTAAAAGTTAATTTTTTTTTTTTCAAATCTTTTTTAGTGTTTTTTATCAACAGTAATCAAGTGCTTGTAGCGCCCTCTGTAGTGTATACTATTACACGTTTTGGAATACGTTAACGCTGTTATATTAAATGCGTTTTAATTTAAAACTTTGATTTTTGAGACGTCAGTTAAAAATGTCACGAAAAAGACAAGATAAATGCCCAAATCCATTATTTGAAAAGTGGTTAACGGAATGGATAGGCGAAGCAAAAGCTCGTCAGCTAAAAACAGCTTATGTTTACGCCCAGGTAAATTTAAAATACAATTATCCAAAAGTTCAGCTTTAAATTTACTACTGGAATTGCTAACTCATGTGTACTTAATCATATTGTTTATTAGGCTCTCAAATCTTTAAGAAAATATCCTCTTGTATTGAAAAGTGGGAAAGAAGCCAAAATACTTGAAAACTTTGGTAATATCTTTTGGTAAAAACTGGTTTGTGATAAGTGGATTAATTTTCAAACAATGTTTACTGTTAACTTCATAGGAGACAAGATATGTTCTATGTTGGATAAAAAACTTGAAGCTCATAGAAAACAGACAGGTAAGGCTCTAAACATTGATATATATGAAAATATTATAAGAAACAATACCAAGAAAAATTGATATTAGGTGAAAATATGGATGATTACAGTCAAAACAGCCAGCTAGATGATATCATAGCAGGGGATGTAAGTTGGAACACTGAAACTGAAGTTTTCAACTTATAATACTAGTAAAATTTAGATAAACTTAATTGGATATTTTTCCTATATCTTAATAGACTGGTAAAACATCCAAGAAAGCAACGTCTCCTGCTTCTCAAAGGAAAAAACAATCGCCAACGAAGAGAACAAATGTTTACCTTCCTAAACGGAGATCTGGCGGTTACGCTTTGCTTATTACTTTGTACAAGAACTTCCAGGTAAAATAGTTTACAGGAAAGCAACATTTCTTGGGCTCCAAGATTTCTTGTCTTGTTGTTTAATCATGCCGTTATGTTTATTGATTTAGATGCCCGACAGTCGAGGGTTTATGAGTAAATCTGATCTTCTAGTTCAAGCACAACCTTTCTGCGACGCATCATTCACATTAGTACAGTTATATTTTACAAATTAGCAAAGAAATAACTGACTTAATACGTTACTTTATTTTAATAGCCTGATCCCGGTTCTTATTATACTGCATGGTCAACAATGGCAAATTTAATTAAAAAGAATCTCGTACGAAAAGAGGGGCATCCTGCAAGGTACATTTAAAAATTTCCATTATTTAAATAGATACAGTCTTGAAAGTATCTCGATTTGTTTTTTATTTTTATAAATAGATACAGTCTCACAGATGAAGGAGCACAGCTAGCAGATAAAATTATTAAAGGCGAATCTAATTGGGACAAAACTAGCGACATTTCCAGTCAAACAGCTTCGTCTCAAACATCTGTACAACCAAGTCGTAAGTTGTAATTTAATTCTTATTTAAGTATGTATTTTAATATGTTTCATTCTTTTAAAAAAAAAGAATCGGATTTTTCTCAGAGTCAATGTGCCAGTCAGTTTACTTTACTACCAGGGGAGTTTGAGATAATGCTCTGCGTGGATAATGCCGAGACTTTAGGGTACTGAAAACTAGAAGAATTTAACTATTGACTTTTAAGTAATATTGTGAATACTCTTATCAGAAATTCCAGCGAAAGAAGAGCTGCTGTTCAAGCTGGTTTGAGAAATAACGGTGTTAACTTCGATATACGTAAATTACACGTTGGTGATTTTGTTTGGGTTGCTAAGGAAACTGCGAAGTCTCTTCCAAGCACTTCGCGACTTTCACATTCCAGGGAACTGGTGTTAGATTACATTGTGGAAAGGAAGCGAAAAGATGATCTTGCACACAGCATAATGGATGGACGATTTAAAGAACAAAAAGTACAGTTCGTATAAAATCAATATCATATTGATTTATTTTTGACATTTTAAAACGTTTAGGCGCGGTTGAAAAATTGTGGACTGACGAGGCCCATCTATTTAGTAGAAGAATTTGGTAAAAAAGACAATTTTAGCATTCCTCTTGCTTCTTTACAGCAAGCGGTTGTTAACACTCAGGTGAATATGAATAACTAGATAAATTTAGGGTTGCGCTAACGTTAATGTTATGGAACCAGATTGTCGATGGCTTTACAATTAAAAATACGAAGGATTTGTCGGAATCCATCGCCTACCTCACGGACATGACCAGACAACTACATAACTACTATTCGGTAATATGTTAATTACTACTTCATTACCTTCTGATTTAGACTGAATAGTGGTTTTTATGGTGTCAAATTCAAGACTAAGATTCTGCGAAGTGTATCTCTTGAAAGCCGAGTCAAATCTCAAACTTCAGACACTGATTTTGTCGATCTTCCAACGTTTGTGGATTTTAATAGCAACGCTGTGAAAAATCGGGTAATAAAATGCAGTAAAATTTGTTTTAAAAATAAGTAAATTTGTTTAAAATTTTTGAATTTCTATACCTACATAGCCGATGACAGTTGAGGAAACATTTGCGAAGCAACTGATGAAAGTCCACGGAATGTCGGTTGACAAAGTAAAAGCATTATTAAGTTCTTATTCCACTCCTTCAAGGTAAACCCACTGCATAACTACAGTTGCATACTGTACATACCGGGTGAATTTCTAAATTGAAACATTGTTTTCTAAGACGCCAATAAAGGAAGTGAGACTAATATGGCGATTTGTCCGTTTGTGTAGTGCCACTAGGAGTGGGGGGAAAAACGTGTTTCTATTTAGAAAATCTCCAGATTTTGCCAAATACTTGATTATAATATAGATGTTTATTGAAATTAACAGCCTTATGCAAGCCTACTCAGAATGCACAAGTGAAAAAGAAGCAGTTGGGCTGATATCGAATATTAAATGGGGAAAATCTGAAAGGTAACAATGTGTTTGAATTGGAAATATTAAGATGTGCTAAGTTTACTTTTTTATCAAATTATTTCAGAAATATGGGTCCTACTATTAGTCAAGTTTTGCATCAGTTGTATACTAAAGAGATTTTCCCATAACTTGTGAATACTTAATGTACATTGTCATAGGTTTTTTTTATTAAGTTAAAATATTTTATCAAATAAACGTTTTACAATTATACATGGAAATATCTGATAATTATACCTTTTTTTTCTTCTTTGATTAAAGAATGATTAACATTCTTGACTTTGCAATCAACTCAGTATGTTGCATGCTGTTACACGGTTTTCTAAAGCAAGTTAAGTGTGAAATTATTAAGAACTAATTTCAATTATAAGAATGAAACCTTTTACCTGGAACAAGTTGCAGTAACGATGTTAAAAGATGGATAAACTCTTTATCATTACACTTTAAATAAAACTGTAACCGTTCAGCTGCATCTTAATAATCAATTATAAAAATTATAACCTAGTTAACAGTTTCAATTTTAAAATATTTTAATTACCAGATGAAAAAGATATAGAATGATCAATAAAGTACTTGTATTCTTCACTAAATTTTCCACATGAATAATGCTGCGGAAGAAATCCTAGCATGTTCACTATCTGACAAAATAAATTAAACGATTGAAATTCTTAATTAGGCGAATTTCATGCAACTTACCGATTGCATGACAGCAGCTGGAGTTTCACCAGGAAATATTTGATGCCCTAAATATAATTCAGCCAAAATGCAACCAACTGACCATAGATCAGCAGCAAATCCAATCTCGACTCCACCAATTACCTGTTGAAAATAGATTAGCAGTTAAAGAATTTGTGTTGATATATTTCAGTGAAAAACCTCGGGTGCCCGATACTGAATTGTTTGTAGATCATAATCGTCTTCGTACAAACTAATTTCTTCAGGGGTACATTTAAAACTATTTCCAAAGTCGATAATGCACACTTCAGCATCTATTATAAAACTTTCAATCAATAAAGTAAACTTTGGTTTTAAAATTGAATGGAAATATTGTTTGCTTTTTTTGATCAAGAAGGGGAGGAAATGCTTTGGCTATAAAGAGTGATTTTCTAAATTGGAACATTGTTTTTTTCCTACATGTTAAAAAAAAAACGGGACATATAATTATTGGAACTGTTAATCCTTGATGACATTAAATTAACGGAAACTGATACAATTTCGTCTTGTTTGCACTTATTTTTCCTCTAAGGCAATAAATAAACGAGAAAAATTCCTGTTGATTGACTGCCATAGAAACAAAAGTGTTCCAGTATAGAAAATCACCCTGTATAAGTAAACAATTGTATGGTCACTCGCAAGTGAAGCCATTTGCAAGGGTCAACAGTAATAAAATTCTCCAAGGAAAAAAGAAATAATTATTTTAAAACACGTTTTGGGTATTATCATAAATATAGAACACTATATCATGTAAGTGGACTGAAGAAAATACCCTTCAGTGACCACTCATACGTAATCTCCAATTCAATAAAGTAAACATATACTGTACCGTTATCCAATAACAGATTTTCAGGTTTTAAATCAGCGTGAATAATGTTTAAGTCACGAAGAAAATGTAAAACATGAAACAATCTTGATGCCACTTTCGTGATCGCTTTAATACACTGAAAACAAATAAGAGAAATGAATGGCTGTTTTAAGTAAACATTATGATTTGTACACACTTAACTTACATCATTTCCATTCCAACTTTGGCTGTAGAAATATCTGGTTATTGGAAGAGGGTGACAGTAATTGAAAATCAAACAGTAATGTTCATCAATTCGGAATGTGTTCTGTTAATAAAAAAATCAATTTAAATAAATCATTAATATTTCAAATTAATTAATTAGTTTGACAATATTGTACAATGTATTGTACATAATGTGAAACTGAGATTAATACAAAAGTTCAAATGAAAGGATAATAAGAAATAAATAGAAAATTTGAAAATTACTCGTAGATAAAAAAAATTCAAATTGCATGCAACAAAAAATAAAATTGCAAAAAAAAATTAAAATTTTATGCAAAGAAGTTAAAAAATAGATGCATAAAAAATTAAATAGCAAGAAAATTAAATGCAAAAAATATTAAATCGCAAAAAAATAAAAATAAATGCAATAAAAAAAATAAAATAGCAAAAAAATTAAATGCAAACAAAATATATATATATATATGCGAATTGACAATACCTACAAAAAACTAAGTTCAAATGCCAAAAAAAAAAAAAAAAATACAAAAATTTAAAACTAAAACCAAAGGCAAACTAAAATTACAATAAATGCAACAAAAATTTAAATCCGATTATGTTTCTTAAAATTCCATACATTTTACAGCTTATAAAACGACTGGAATTTCAACAATAATATTTTTGGTTAGTTTAGCCACCGCAGTAGAGATTATGCAACCATAATACAAAAGTTTCTCAATTTTATTTTTAATATTACTCTTGGGATTATATAATCTTCGATCGAGCCACGTTTGTCATCACACTACAAATTTGACAAGTCACTTTTAATTTGATTAAATGATTTGGTATTTGCCTGTTTGACCTATCCCCCATCTGTTTATTTTTTATAAGGCCATAACGTCACACCCTTGTTAAGCTCCCCAACATTATACTGTATTATAGCCAGTGTGGCACAAGTGCATCGTCATACACCCAATTTCGTTTTTGGTCAACCTAAATTAATTACTTCGATAAATTTTTGATGTTCCCCATAAGTTTTTTTTCCTTTATATTTCGTAAAATATATATAAAAAGTTGGGGTGAAAAACAAAAAAAGCGTAACTTTCTGATAACAAAATGACAAATTATATTGAAAGTTTAATATACAGTATAAAGTAGGGGATATACTGTACAACATAAAATGTGGGGTTGGAATTTGAGATTTCCCTGGATAGAAAAGAATGACCAACAACGACCAAAAATTTAATATTTCATAAACCAGCATGACAGCGCATAATCGCTTCAAAACAATTACTGTAGACCAAAAATATAAAAAAAACATAAAAGAAAGAAAAATAATGTTTATAATTTTGTTTTTCTTGAGTTTCATAATAAATTACCACAAGTACTGTAAACAATGTCAATACTTTAGCCAAGAAAAACTCATTAATTATAGGATCTCGGTTGCAAATTAATTGTAATTAAGCTTTCTAAAGTTTTGGATAATTACTGCATACAGGGTGATTTTCTAAATTAGAACACATTTTTTTAAAAATTGTAAATGAAGAAACGAGACTAAATGTTAACTACAATGTTTCTTTTTAATCATTAGAAAAAAAAATGTTCAAATTGATAAAATCACCCGGTTAAGTAAAGTAGCTAATTAAAATAAGAAAATTGTAATTTACCAGCAACGGTAATATAGGTATCTTCCGATCTAAATCCATCCTTTGAATATGTCTATGTATATCCGTTTCTTGGCCACCAATCAGATAATTGTGGTCATGAAGAATCTTAATAGCTACTAATTTATTATTCATACATGTATCCTATTACAACATCAAGACAAAAAATCATTTATAATTAATTACTGCATCGTTAAATTTGGCTTTCATTTGTTAATAAGCTTACTTTAGCTAAAACGACGACCGCTGTCCTTCCATGGTTTATAATTTCAATATATTCATATCGTTTAGCCAGAAAATCCATTCCATCTACCGGAGTAAAATGGCCATTTTCATCTGTTTTATATTTCAGTCTAATAGCACCTATTAAAATGAAACAAAATAATGGATTAAAATATTTTTACATAAATTATTATTAAATGCATACACATACTGTAATATGTAAGTAATGTTAAATTGGTTTGATGATACAAGAAAATTCTAACGTTATACGATGTGGTACTTACAGGCCATTTATTATTGTATAAACTTTCAGGCCACTTATTTTTGGGTTATACTGTATTTGATACAATAATAATTATTTGTCAATCATAAACATTCAAATTTTCAAAAAAAAAACCGAGATTAAACTATAATAATTCTGCTATTAATTGCGCAACTGTATTAATTAAACTTTACCCTTTGATCTAACCGTTTAATGGCCAATTAGCATTATAATTGACGTCACAGTATCATATCTACACGTTTTTGTTGGTCATTTACTAATCCGCTATCAATTTGGAAAGCTGTTTAATCAAAAATACTTCAAAAATCATTTTTTTTTTAAAGGAAAAATGGATTACCAATCTTCACCTGCATTTACATCTCCAACTTCAAGGATCGAAATCTTTAGTAAGTAAACTGATTATTAATTTGTTTAAATGAGGGTATTTAATCAACTTGGTAGTTATTTATTTCTTTTTTTTGTGGTTCAGAGGTTCGTGAGGTGCGAAAATTGCCCCAAATGCCACAAAAGCGTGTTACATTTGACAGTAACAACAACATCGATAAAAACAACAATAAAAATAAGATTGGGCATGAAATTCCGGCATTGTCTATTGAGCAGATCAAGTATAACGTGATGGAAGAGCTAGCCAATGTTTTAAAGGGCCGAAGAGTTCAACTTGCCAAAATCGAACCAACTTATACCTACGAATCGTATAAAGGCATCATCCAAAAGCCAAAGTAAAATCAACCCCCAAAAAAAAAACTAAAAAAAAGTAAGTCTTAAACAAATAATAATTACAATAAAAAACCCCAAATTTTAATTATGACTTAATATTTCAGCCATTGGAATTGGACTATAAAAGGTTGATCAAGCCAAACATACCAAAGTCCACAATCTTTAAATTATTTGTAAATTCAAAATTCTTAGTGTATTATTGTCGCTTGTAAATTAAATAAGATAAAATCAGTGTAAAAAAATAAATAGCAAAGCCTTTTAAATATTGAATTGTTTTTTTTTTCTCTTAAAAGTTTACAGTAAATGAATCAATGTCTTGTTGGGGCAATAATTGAAATTATAATTGACCACATCGCGGTTAATAGCCCTTCCCAACCACCTATCCCTCTGCATTTTCAATTTAATTTCAATCTACAGTATGAAAGGAATTACGGCTATTGCATTAAATTTCTTTCTGTGTTTGTAAAGTAATAAAGTATAAGCTTTGATTCACCATGCGATGGCTATTTGAGGCACACAATTGGCTAACATGACTCATTGAAAATACTCCCAACCCCCACCCCTCTGTCTTGCCCTTAAAAAAAATCGCCACTGACCATTACCCAGCAATGAACCAACACACAGTCAAGTAATTACAGACTTGAATTTTCTCTAATGTTTTCAAATAAAAAGACGCAACTGTTGAAATTAAATTGACACCCAACCCTATAACATTTAACGACCCCCTCCCTCCTGAATAAAAGAGCACCGAAAAAAATAACATCAATCCATTTGAATCGTCAAAGATTGCAAAACAAAAAAAGCAAAATAAAATGCAATGAAAAATCAAATTAACCCGATTCTCTTTCTGGTTGGCAGTCAAAATATAAAAATTGTCAAATTAACAAGTGACAATGACCCATACGACAATTTATGGCGTTGTTCAAAGATCACAAAATAATAAATCGGGACATTGAGTCCAAATGATATATAATAGAAGTCCCTAAAATAACGAAAATAAAAGGAATACACGTTATACAGGAAATATTAGCCATTCGCTGTTGCCATCTTTATGACCTTGTTGTGCACGATGGGAGTATTGCGACAATACCAACTTCCGGTTTGACCAAGTCATATGTTCTCTTAAATGACTTCCTACATAAGTTACAAGTTTAGAGAAACAGTTACATTTCCAAACAGCACAATCACAAATAAAAAAATAATAAAACCAGGGAAAATGTTCCTAACTGTAATATCGGTGTAAAGCAGTGGTTCCCAACCTTTTCTATACTACGAATAAAAAAATTTGGAGGAACACCATCAATTAACTCTTTATATTAGTCAATGTAGAAAATCCGAGTTCACAGAAATAAAAAATTAAAAAACAAATTTTAAAGGCTTTTTTGATATTTTAGGATATTCTTCTTGAATACATATCCAAAATCTTTCCAGACTTATTTCAAAGTTCTAGTTAAAGTAACTAGAATCTAATTACTTTAACCAAATACACATACAGTATTTGCTTTAAAAATAATTTTCGTGGAGCACCAGTTGAGAACCATTGGTGTGAAGTTAAGAAATCAAAACTCCTTTTCTCCAAAATTAAAACCTTAATTACGCCAAGAGAAGCTGCTATTAGTATTGCAGGGAGAGTTTTACTGTATTTATTGCATAAACAATTTTAATTTAAAAAACACATGAAAACCTTTAAACATACCCAATAAATAACTACAAATTTTGCATATCATTATCATTTATTTAAAAAGATTCTTTTTCTCTGGTTAACTTTGCACCCGAAATATTTCCCAATTTAGCTTTGAACTGTATTTTCGGTGTTCTAACCATTAAAAAAAGCGCAATGTTTATTTGTTTGAAAAGCAATAAGATTAAGATGTCGTCGAAATTACTTTAAAAGAAGCAAATTAGACCGCATTATCATTACCAAAGCACCTTTGTTATCTTTCCCCCAATAAGCTTCGTTAAATAATGCAAACAAAAAAACATGTATTCAATCGTATATTCAACCTAGTATTTATATTGTATACAAGGTGATTTTCTAAATTAGAACACTTTTTCCCCCCGAAGCAAATAAATAAAACGAGACAAATTGTCATTGGAACTAATAAGATTTAGTCTCATTTCTTTGTTTTCCACTGTCAAAAATAATGTTCCGATTTAGATAATCACCTGTAATAAAAAATATAAAACTTTCTTTTGTTAGTTGTTACCCAGTAAATATCTCGTTATTCCCAATTCAATACATAATATGTAAAATGATGAGAAAGAAGAAAAAAACATTCATTTTCTTATTTCTTACTTTTTTTTTTGGTTGAATTCTGCTTCCCCCTTAAAAAAAATTAAATTAGGTTCATCATAAATCCTACACTGCTTTTTTTACTTTCCTTTTTTTAATATAAAATATCAATATTTAAGTAAACAAAGCATAACTTCAATCTATTGTCGTTATATTATAAATTTTTATGGTACGAGTGGAATTGATTCTCCAGTTTCCTCTCTCTAGCTCCAGTTTCCATTACAAATAAAGAGCGACTAATGATTTTAAACCGGAGAGAAATAAAACGATAACGATGCTCCCAATTTTGCTAAATTTTCCGTCGTTTACTCACTTTCTTTACATGAAAACTGCCAAACGTCTTTTGAACTGTAAAGGCATTAAAAACACTAAAAGATAATCACAGCACAAAAGTACAGGGTGCTTTGATCAGTTGTTACAGTGCTGAGATTGTTTTTAGCTGTAAATTCAGATCAACATTTGGAAATTTGGGAATTGAAAGAGACGTAAAAATAAAAGAGATTTTCATTTCTACGTAACGTAAGTTAGAAGCTGTAAAACGTCTGAACATTTTATTAACGGATTTTTATCTATCGACCTTTTATATCGACACTTTAAGAGCGCCAACTGCCCCATTTAGATCAAGACAATGGTCCTACTTGGCAAATGGATCAGTTGAAAGTGTCATGATAGCTCAATGCATAAACTGTAGGACCATCATCATTGACATCATTGGCCATCAAATAAAAAGGAAAACAAAAAGACAAATGATGTTATAGATGCCTCATAAATCTTATTTGATAGTGACCCATCTCTTTTGTATTTTTAAAGGGAAAACAATAAGTATTTCGATTGCAAATAGCGTCAATGGAACTTCTGGCTCCCCCCTGTCTTATTGTCAAACACAGACACACAAAAAAAAAAACTAATAAAAAGTTTTTATATTAACAAAAAAAAAAAAAAGAAAGAAAGATAAGTTTTTCAAATTATTTTTTATTTTTGTTTACATACAGTATAATTTTACTTGTGTTTATGTATAACATAAAATTAAACGACAAAACAAGAAAATAAAAATATAAAACCCTGTTTTGAATTTTTAGAATTGTAAAACCGTTTAGAAATCGTAAAAAAGAATGTTTATTTTTTATTTTGGTGAGGGGTAAGCTTAAGCAAGAATGTTTTCTTTAAGGAAAATAAAGGCACTAAAGAAGACGCCAATGTAAACATTTAACAATGGAATGTCTCATAAATTCGTTCGTTTTTCTTTTCTTGCTCTCAGCCGCTTGCGTTCGTAACTTTCACGGCATAATAATCACTGCCGGCTGCGCTCGTGCCTAACGCCGCATAACTTTTAAGCCGTGAAACGTTCGAACGTCGATTATGCCGCAACTGACACGAAGGCAATCGGCAGATAAACGTCCGACATAGACAGATAAAAACCGCACGTATTTATGAGACAACCCGAATATTATTATAACTGATAAAATCAAAATAAACCTACCAAATATTTGTACTAACTATAATACCCTATCTAGAAAATGAGATGAAAATAAATAAAAATACTTTTTGGAAGTTGAAATGGTTTTCAGCGCTCGTAAATCGTCGTCGTTTTAAACTTTTAAGGTTTTTGATTTTGATGGCTCATCACATAAACACACTCATACACAGGGCTATATTAAATGAGCCTATGAGATGGATAAATAGTCTGGGGATTAATCCATGATTCCATGCTATGCTACGATGAATCGCTGAATACAAAGCATAATTAGTGTAAATGGGGGCCAACGAAGGGGTTCATTAGGATTTTTAAATAATTCGATCGGGTCGTTTAAATGCATTAACGTAGCAACCAAATTAACCAAAGATTTTTTTTTATTATTTTAAAAACTCAAAAGCTTGTTCATTTAGTATAATGGTACTATCACGCATACGGGAAGAGAGATAATAGGAGAGGGTTCTCAGGGGGGTGGAATAGAGGGCGGGGAGGAGGGAACCAGGTCTCATAAATATAACACATGTTATAGCACCAACTGACTATTTTCTACATGGTGACATCCCCCAAATTAACCCTTTCAGTCTTTTAAAAGCAAAAATAAAAAAAAGTTTTTGTCTCATAAACTATCGTATCAGTCCCTTGATACATCTTATAAAAACCACAAAGCGTTAAATAATTTAAATAAAACCCCTTTGCTTTTTAGTTTCCTTATTATGCTCTCACGTTAAACCAAAACCCAGAAATGTAATTAAATTCAATGTTAACGAATAAGTTACATTTCATTTTCATCCCCTTTTTTTACGCGTTTTACTTTTTATTATTTAACTCAAAGTAATCGAGATGTTCATATTACACATTCAATTCAATTGAATGTTATGGCTTTCATTTAAATATGAAAATTAAACTAAAAAGTTGTATGGTGTATCATTATTATTGTTATTATCCAGATTTCAATTAGTGGGAAAGTGAAAAGCGATTGAATAGGTCACGAAATAAAATAATCCAGTGATACACACACGACACAATAATTAGAAGAAACATGGGAACAGGTATTAAAATCAACTTAAAAAAAAGAGACAACATAGCACTCAGTATACTGTATATTACATCAGTTTATGTGATTAAAAGTTTATAAACTAAAATAAAATGTTCACATGTAAACAACAATGTGTTTTAATCCTTCACAACCAACTCTACTATTAAATTTACTATTGAAATCTATGGGAGATTTTTAGCATGAACGAATATGAAACTAATTTACCGTTAAAATGAAAGAAACAAAATTTTGCAATGAAGTCTATGAATGATTTTAAAACTGAGTACTATGTGAGTAACTTTAACATTGAAGTCTATGAAAGACTATGGCATTGGGGTATATGGAGCTAAATTAACATTGAAATCTGTGGAATCATTTTAGCATTAAATTGATAGAACAAATATAGCATTAAAGTCAATTGAAGATTTTAATATAGAAGTCTATAGAAAATTTTAGTATAGAAATCTATAAAATCAAATTAGCATTAAAATCTATGAAACCAAATTAGCATTAAAGTTTATGAAACCACATTACCATTGAAGTCTATGAAAAATTTAGCATTAAAATCTATGAAAAAGTTTAGCATTAAAATCTATGAAA
>JAAFCF010006680.1:5705152-5721837 GCA_013389785.1 Helicorthomorpha holstii | reverse complement strand
TTTTAGTACATTTCTAAGTCCTTTTAGTACATTTCTCAGTCATTTTAGTACATTTTTAAACACTAAGTATATTTTCTAATATAAATCCCTATATCGTCTAAACAAGCCATTAAGGACACTCTAAAATAGTAAAATCAAAGATATTAATAATAAAAATGCACAAATTGTCACTTTTTAATGATAAATGTAGCATTAGTAACTCAAGTTCAGATTAACAAATTAAAATTCTTAAACATCAATCAATTTGGTTTTCTGTTCCAGTAATCGCTACGTTTCTTTATTCATGGTCATGGTGTTTGTAGATTTAATGATCACCCCATATACCGCAATTATGCAACGTCAACCGATATTAGTCATGTTTAAGTTAGTCATCAAGACAATATAATGATTAAACGGTCTGTATCGTTGCATTACTAGTGCATAACCAATACAATTGAACTGTTAAAAAATAACAACTGATGACGCCACTAACCGGAAACTAGGAAAGATTTGCGACAATATTGTTACGTAAAAAGGTTATAAGGAATTGTATAACGTGAATGTGGATGCCAAACATGTTAATCGCTATAAACTACTATTTCATCCGCATCAACCATTTACAAATTGAGAGATAAATCACGCCATTCAAAATTCCAAACATTTCTTTCCTACTTTTATCACTTTTGAAATTCTAAGAAGAAGAAAAAAAAAAACCACTTCCTTCAAATCAAATCACCACTTTCTTTTGTTAAAAGATGATGAAGAAGATTTTCTCTTTTTAGAAACCATTTTTTTTCTTTAAAAAAAAATAGAATTAGTCACCTGCAATTTTATCTTAACTTACACTTATGTGTTTCTCAAACTTTTCCAACCACGGCCCATAATCCAAAAAGAGACATTGATTATGTCATTTTGGTTTCAAATATCATTTTTACTTTTACCAATATCTGAATGACAGCTGATATAATTTTTCTGCTATTTTGATAAAGCTTCAAAAAGACCAAAAGGAAGTTGTCAATAGATATTGGCCACTTCTGCTCACATACACACAGTTACAGTCGTATTCTCCCCTTTCAGCCCTAAATAAAATTTATTTCCTGGTAATTTATCTGGATGCAACTACCCCTTTTATCTCGGTAATCCTTTCTGCATGTAACAAGTCTATCCCTCCTCTCCCCCCCCCCCCAACACTAACTTTTCACTCTTTCCCTAAACCCTATGTGTTATTTTTTTTATTTCCTTTATACTTTTACATGGTCACGTGTATATTTACTTTAACTTTGCGCAATAACGGGTTGCTGAATTTGTACAATAGCTTTAAAAAAATAACAATTCAGTTTTATTTGATTTCTACTGAAACAATTTGCATTATTTTTTCAAATGTGGATTATGATTTTATGTATATTAATACCTTATAAGTTTTAGTTTTGGTCTATTTGCTGCACACACCGATTCTCCCCACTCTTTGTCTTTTCTAGTGGAAAAGTGTGTGTACGGTGGCGGTGAAGTCTGAAGATCCAGCTCATTTTTCACTCGCATGATCTTCACGCCATATGCAAATACAATTAGCCACTTTGATGTATTCATTGCCATGACTTAACCCATTCAATCAGGGTTTCATGCGACAACATATTTTTTATACAAACTATTATTTTTTTTAAGAGAAATATAACTTCAGAGGTGAGGTTGGAAAGGGATAGAAAAACTACTATACATGAATGTGTGGGATGAATATGACTTTTACCCATTTAATTTTAAACGCTTATTATACTTTATTGCGGATAAATAAAAATGTATTAAGAAGTAACTGGTTACAAAATACAAATCCATACATCTGTTACATGATGAAATAATTACTGTATATTGAATGCAAATTTTCAGTATAACGGTAAGAATTTCCCGAATTTATTTGCCAAACTTTACTTCAAAAAAAAATAAGATTCAGTTTAAGAGAAGATGATGCATCTGGGCGGTGTCGTTTTTAAGACTTCACCAATATAAAGCAACAGGATGTAAACAGAAAAAACGTCATAATTCTGATTGTTTCTACTTAAATTTGAACCTTAATATTAACTTAAATCATTTATTTTTGAATCATTTCAAAAAAAAAAAATACTCTTCATGTGCCTTGGTTGCTATGGGAACTAGATGCTACTTTTATTTTCATGCTCAATTTAAATATTAAAATGTTTTTAAGACATTTTAAATTAAACAATTCTAATAAGACCAATAATAATAATTATTTACTTTGTAGTTTAGTTGCTATGGAAACTGAACTTTTATTTCTTTAATTGACTATTTAAAAAATATATAATGTTTTCAGCAATTCAAACGCCAATTTGTATCAGATAAAAGAAAGATTTCAATTTTTAATAAAGATTTCAGATTTATATGGATTTGCATTGAATTTGAACGCCATAATATGCAGTACAACAAAAATGTTGCCCATATTAATCAAAATATTACAATTTATAATCATTTTAATGCAAAAATTAAATGCATAACACTAAATGATATCTAGGCTATTTATTATATAAATGGCTTGCCTTAATTGCTTATCATAACTGACCGTATGGTCTCATAAGTATAGTACGCATAAATATAGTCAGTTATTAATATCCTAGTGGACATATTAGGTAATTTAGTTAATGTGCGAGGAAACATGTGATAAAGTTTAAGGTGGTGTTTTCATAATCAAAATTTTAAAAAATAAAAAAAGTATTAATGATGAAGTGGTCTCTGTAAGCGTAGTTTGCTCTGTGTCATTAATTATGAACATAATCCCCTTTCATTTACCCCTTTCTTCACCACAAATTCACAATCGTCATTCCCCATCTATCTCATTCTCTCTTCGTACACACACATATACACGCTTAATGAGCATTTACAGTAACATTGCGGCCATTGATGATGCTCCCTATAACTTATCAATGCGCCGAGTACATTATGTATAGAAAAGCATGTAAGAGCAACGCCGCAAATCTATAATTATTATATTTTTTTTATTTTATACATATAAAATGAAATTTTTTTAAAGATAAAAGATTAGGAGATTGTTTTGTGTTGGATCTATTTTTCGACGTCATTTTCTGCCTAATTTTCATAATCACGATGGCGTGTGCGTGCGTGCATGAATTGAGAATGGGTGGAAAATTAAAAGTGTATTTATCCCTTAAAAATAAAATAAAAAAAAATAAAACCCGGTGTCATCTAGTATTTTAACTTTTTTTTATTTTTGTTTATATTCAACAGGGTGATATTCGAAATTGGACGAAAAAAAAATCGCCATTATAACAGAATTTGTCTCGTTTCTTTATTGGGAAGAAAGAAACGGGAAATATCGCCATTGAAACTGATACGATTTAGTCTCATTTCTTTATAATCATTATTTTTACAATTAGATGAATTAAAACGAGATAAATCGCCATCTACGATACAGATTTCCATGAGAACTGGTAATATTTAGTCTGATTTCATTATTGGCACACTGTTTAAAATCATGTTCCAGTTCAGAAAATCACCCTGTATATACCGTTGATTTTTCCAAAGCACATCGATTGATGCCTTTAGTTTCACCTATGACCCATCTCTGCTATATTTATCTGCATTATCTCTCTCATAATCTGCCTACGTTACGTTACGTAATTTTCTTAATTGAAGATTTTTGGTAAGGACTAAATAAATGCCGACATTTTGATTTTGTTTACTGTGTAAAAGAAATGATGATGCAATTTAGCGAGTAAGTGTGAGTGTGTGTGTTGTAAATATGAGCATGCGTGATATGAATCTACCGTTTAAAAAAAAACTAAATAAAAGGGTTGAGTGGTTTATACTGAAGTACCGGTATAGCAAAAGTTTGAAGAGAAAGAGGAGTTCTTTTTGTCAATTTGTCATTTTCAGTTCGTGATTTTTTCCTTTTGTTCTGGCTTAGAGAAAGTGATGGTAAATAGATGTTTCAGAAGTGGAGGAGGATTTGCATGAAAATGAAGAGAAATAATAAAAAAAAAATGATAGTGGTGTTTGCTGAACGATAAATCGATACCAGTTGTTGACGTGAACAAGAGCAATGAATAATAAGTTCTTTGCAACTTTATAATAAGTACTGTATAGTGGTCGAAATGGCAGGTGATATTATATAGTAAATCCAGTTTTATTGACTTCGAAGCACAGTTGGTGCATTGTTAAGTTTTTAATGAGCAAATTATAGTTAAAAGTATCAGTTAAAATTAATACAAATGTTCAATGGGTTAAAATAAAAGTGTTATAAAAGTACCGTTTCATTCCAAATATTAGAAAATAGTAATCTCGTTAGTTTTTCATCCAATGACAGCTTTTATATTGAGAAATTAAAAGATAAATCCAATTTTTAATTTAATAATTTTAACTTTCAAATTAAAAAATAATTCTAACTTTCAAATTTAAAAAAAAACTCTGAATTCCAAATTTTAAAAAAAATTTAACTTTTAAATTTAAAAACACTTCTAATTTTCAAAATTTAAAAATAAAAACATTCTAACATTCAAATTTAAAAAATTCAGATTTTCAAATAAAAAAAATTAATCTATTAATTTAAAAAAATTAAAAAAAAAAAAGTTTAATTCATTTACATCTACTGTAACTAAATTGAAACCATTTGTACATTGTAAAGCAGGTAATACTGTAATTGAATAAACAACCGGAAATGCAGTGTCTGCATTTTCATGAATATTTAAGCAATTCAGGTTAATGTAATAATAAGCCACACTAAAACGCCCTAAGGACATTTTGAAGTCATATATTAAATTTCCAAGAAATTTTTCGCTGCATTAAGAAAATGTAAGCAAATAAAACAACATTATTTTAAGGTGAACATCAACTTAAATGCTAAAAATTTCTACAATTACAAAATAATACCTGCTACAGTTATACAAAGTCCATTATGCTAATATAATCTACTCAGGTTAGAATGTATGACAAATTAATGTAAATACAGTAATTCAAATGGGCTATTTAAGTTAAAAAAAAAAAATACCTAAAAATTGAGATTTTGCTTTTATTTTGTTTGCAAGTATAAAGAATCTCTTCCCCATCTTATTTTTCGTCATGCTATCATTAAGCATAGTCATAAACGACTTCAACAATGCTGATCATGTTTATACTGTATTATGTTACTCTCGAAAGAAAAATAGATCAACAACAGCAATTTTCTTGAATTCTCAAAGTCATAAAAATTACATCAAAACGACAACAACAAAAAAAACGGTATATTTTACTTTTTAGCCAATATTTGCTGTTGCTTTTTAATACAATGTAATAAAGCCACGTCTTACTCACATAAAAAATATTTGTTTATACAGTAGAAGTAGTGAAAAACTTATGTAAGCTTGTTTGACAAAACCGATATCTAAAGTTAAAGTATGATAAAGTGAGAGAAAGATAGAAAGAGAGAGAGAAGAAATGTTGAAAAATATGCAAATGAACGACTTGGAATGAATTTATGACTGACATCGACTAAATATAAAGCCTCCACCAGATAAAAATCCGCATTAAGGGTATCCAGAGAGATTTTCTAGTCTGGAAAGATGACTTTTTATTGTGCCAATAAAGAAATGAGACTAAAACTCATCAATCCCAATGACAGTTTCATCCGTCTATTTCTCGTATTTGAGAGGAAAATGTGTTCTGATTTCTAAAATCAACCGGTATGCTACTGTAGTATGTGTTAGTATTTTTTATTTTTAAGAAAAGAAGCAAAAAAATCACTTAAAATGATCCAGTCAACCATTCGTCTTTTCCTGTTCTTCTTTACATACATAATAATAAATGGAAACGTTACTCATTTCTCACAAATCCAATCTCATCTATTAATTCTTCCCTTTTACTTATACTGTATAGACCATGATACTCAAGTACGAGATGCAAAATTTAATATACATGTTGCTAAATGCTCTTAATAAAACGTGAATGGAGCAGTGGACATGCTTATTTTAACCATTTTTCCTCGTAAAACGTACTAACAATCCTATTAATGTACAACAAATATATCAAAACAAATCAAGATTAATTTTCATACACTGTACAGTTGTTCCATGAAAGCTCCAAGGCAATTAACCTCAGGTCAGGTGTCCAATGCCCTTTACAATGACAGTGTCGTTAACACCTAACGTCAATTTTCTCAATAAGTCAAAAGCAAACTTCCTGGAACCTTCCTGGGTTATAACCATTACTAACCCGTAAAATCTTATCTACATGTCTTTCACAATATGACAAATTTGTAGATCAATTCACTCATTTCGATTCTCACATCAAAAATTATGGGAAATTTAGTGTATAACACGTTATAAGTGTAGGCATTTGATAAACCATTGCCATCTAAGTTTAACTGAAAACTAAAAGATCATCTATAAAAAGACAATCAAAACAGCAACAATCATAAAATAAATAAAAAGATAACTTTTATTAAAAAGTAAAAGTAAATTTGTACTTTCACTCAATAGTATGATTCACCCAAGCAAAGTTAAACTTGACCGGGTTGTTGTTTTGACTTGAACACTTGGTTTTCTAATGCCAAGAACCAGACGAGACAAATCGTCATTGGAACTGATAAGATTTAGTCTCCTTTCTTTTAATAGTTTATTAACTTCAACAGCAAAAATGTTCAAATATAGAAAATCATCCGATATAAAGTTTGGTTAATAGCTTTGTTTTCTACCTCTTGAAGTAAAAATCGAGTTTTCTAATTTCAGCCTCAGATACAGTGATACTGATAACAAAAAAAAATGAAATTGCAACACGAAAACCATAATAAGCAACGATAAGAATTGATAAATATTGAAGGTTAACGATCTCTTAACTTCAATATTATTTTGGGATAAACTCTGGGAGCACACTCGCACCAAATTACACAAGTGACTAACTATTTATCAACATTAATTATTAAAAATACTGTAAGAACAAATAAGAGCACTCACTACTCTTGAGTACACTTCAAGTTGACGGTTTATTGTACCGTGTATGTAAGAGAAAATAGTTTTTCAGGATTTGAAATGTGATAATGTTTCGTTACACGACACTGGGTTCAACTGCTTGGACGAATGATTATTATTACGTCAACATACCTGACTGATGACTGTCCTGTTGACGTTGCTGCTGATCTTCACTCAAGGATCTTCGGATGTTTTCGTAAACGTTTTTCAGGCCACCTGTTACTCTGGCCGACATGTGCACAGTGGGTGGACACAGATACCATAACTCATGCTTTCTATTACAAAATACAGCAATATTAGTAAATAAAATCATGACAATGAATAATGAACACTGTGAATAAACATAACTTTAGTTAAAAAATATTTGTATTTTTAAAATCGTTTTAATAGTAAACCATTGGAGAGAGAATTTAACCATCTCACCAGCAAGTGTACGCATTTTGTTCATTCCGAAATCTTTTCGTGTTAAACCTGGTTTTGTTAAAAGAAAAAAATTGCATGAAAATGTCTATTTTTTAGTTGTCGAAATAGCATTATTATTTTATGTTACCCGATTTTTAATGTCAAGCGTTAAAAGTATTTCACTGTATATACAGTACATCTTTTTTTTTTTTTTTTATTAAATAATCAAATTAAACACAATTTGAAGTTTTCAACAGTTGCAATCATCTTAGATGGCATGGTCATTAAACTTAATTTAAATATTTGTCCTTTTCAGAGAAGTAATCAAAATATAAGACACTGTATAACAAATTGTCAATTTGAAAATTTAAAATCAAATGAATGGAACGCCAACATATGAGACGCCAAAAAAAAAAAACACTCAGTAGCTTTAGATTTCTTGTACTGTACAGTATTTTTATTAAGTTTTAACTCTACAAATAAAATTACCAATTATTTAAAACTTTTAATATTATTTTTTTTTGTAAAATGAACTGCGAAAATAAAATTATTACGGTGCTACGTCAATAGATGGTGCCACAGTTTGTTTTATAATTCAATAACCTTGACTGTACAACTACTATAGGCTCTCCTGTATGCTTGTAACCATTATACTGTAGCATTAAAACCGCATTATACAATTATAAACTCGAATTATAACTAATTCCTAAAGCTCATTTGTGTTAGATACTTATAATGAAATACACCGCAACATATACACCGCAATGACTCATTGAATTGTAACTACTGTATGTACATTATGTGTGATTTGGATCATCTGTTACCGGTATTCTGATTTTTCATTAGTAGGCGATTTACTGCAATCGCCAATTTGTATCACAAGCTGATAATAACAAACCAATTGGACTGGAGGAATAAATGTTGTAATTAACTTACGAAATATTAGTGGTAAAAGCGCTGAATTGTGTAGAAGATCCGGCTATGTTGTCCATTACATTAGTCATCGTTTACATACAGTATTTACTGTGTTAAGTAACGGTCATTCACCTCCGCTCTGTCCAACGTTCTTCCAACCCACACACAAATCTTCTCAACACGGATTTCACTTACAAAAAAATCGTCATAATATAATTCTTATAAATAAATAACGAAATTACTGTTTTAAAAACAATTTTTTTCACGATTTACCGAACACGCCATTTTTATTCCTGCTTGAATTTATGTTGGGCGCCAATAGGTGGCGTTGGTGCCGTTAGAACATTCGAAAGGCTTCTTCTCAAGATAGAAAAAAAGGTTACTTACTAGTAAAGATAATGTAGCTTAAACAAAACGCAGTTAAAACCGCTCTGATTGTTGGTAATGAATAAAAGTCGTTCAAAACAATTACGCTACTTTAATGTTGGCGTTTCAGCATCAAGTTAATACATTTTTTCCGATAACGCCAAAAATTGAATAACGTTTGACCTACTGAGCCCAGTTACATTCAATTTTGTAACAGCAATAAAAAATTTATTTATAGTGTAAATAAAATTGAATAAAGTCTTAAATAAAATACTCGCTAAAACTAAAATAAAAATTGACGTAAAATTATACATAAATTATTGTATTTTAAACTTTGTAAATCATGTTGTTTACGTTTGAGATCATTGCTCCGAGTGACGTCATAAGTGTATTACACTTTGCAAGGTAAGAAGAAATGTAGGGTATTGCACAGCAGTTAAGTTTAGAATGCGCTTCAAATCTCCATTATCAAGGTAACGAAATCCTACAAGTTTATCTAGTTATTATTGATCTTTGGGACAATTATAAAGTTTAAATTGCTTCTGGGTTTAAGTAAAAGTTTACCCTTCGTCCTGGTTTGCGTAATCTTTAGTCTTGACTGTTTTTTTTTACCCGGGGGCGTTGTTCGCTCTTTTCTTATGATGCGCATAAGAAAACCAAGAGAGAGAAAAAAAACACGTTGAGACACGTTCCCGCCAAATGTTCTGTCCCGCCTTGCCAACCTGTTTCCTTAACGATGATTGGCTTATCAGCGGGAGACCCTGAAATGGCTGACGTCGAAAGCAAAACAAAACCACGCGAGTTTCTTCCACGCTTTTCTTAATCTTAACAGGATAAGATGCTATTACATCATCAATTTTCTCTACTATAACGAGCTCCTATTCATTTATAATAACTTTAAAAGTCAGTTGTTAATTTTTAAACAACGTTTCAAGACAATTAAGTCACCGGTAAGTCCATCTTTGAAATTGCAACGTCAAAGTTGCAAAGTCACCAGTAATAACTGTGATTGTTTGTGCAACTTAATGTATAGTTAAGTAACTTTTAAGAGTAATGAAAATATAAATTTATTTTAATATTTTCCAGGCCTGTGACAGAGGAAGAAAAATACAATAAGACAAAATAAAATCATAATATAGAAAAACGTTGAGGGGGAGGAAAGAGCAGAAA
The DNA here is from genome assembly GCA_013389785.1 of Helicorthomorpha holstii. NCBI lineage: Eukaryota > Metazoa > Arthropoda > Diplopoda > Polydesmida > Paradoxosomatidae > Helicorthomorpha > Helicorthomorpha holstii. The sequence goes on along the minus strand of JAAFCF010006680.1, from coordinate 5,712,040 downwards.
TCTGCAAGCAACTTACAAAGTTCTGCAATCTGCAGTGCCAACTTTGCCAAGCAGACAAAAGTATCTCATTGTCCACCTCTTTTCAACCAATGATAGGTAGCCTTTCCAGCTTCATTTGCCCAGGGATCAGAGTTGCTTACTGAAGAGTGGGTAATTCGTGTTGTTACATATGGGGCGGTTGGATGTGTGTATGTGTGTGTGCCTACTGTTTGATGCTTGAAAATCCAAAGAGAGAGAGACTGAGAGGGGGGCTGGAGGAAAAGTGCAGAAGCGCGCTTTTGGAAGGAATTGGAGGAAACCAAAAACCTGTGGGGAGACACGTGCGAGGCTTCACGCGCCACCAACTGATGACTACTCTTCTGCTGATGATAAAAATCACCACTCTTCAGTTGAAACTCGTCATTCATCGTGTGTTCGTCGAAGAGGAAGGAACGTGTGTGTATGCTATTACGGTGGCCGGTGATCGTTGACTTGTTACCGTGTTACGAGCCTCCGTGTTATTATCGGTGGAATCTTACTCAAACTTTTTTTTTGTCACTGACTTCTTATATCAAAAAAAAAATTATCTACGTAAAATTTTCGTGTGTGTGAAAGACTTTTGTTTACTAAACAAAAAATGGAAAGAGAAATTGACGATGATTTTTCGCCGCGCTTGTCGTCACCTGTACGGCCGGACATGTCAGAACCTGTAGCCGTGCCAAACACAACGCCTAGACAAAGTTTAATTATGTCACAGTCGACGGTTGGAAGTGATTTTCGATCCGTGACTCTACGCCATCCTGCCGGCAGACGAAGATTAACAGCTGGTGACGATATTGAAAACAACGATTTGTTAACTACATCGCCGAGCGTTTTTCGGTTGAGCACGGACTCAGGGATGAATTGTGCGGGAGAAGGTGCGGACGATATCGGTCGCGATGAGTTTGATGACGATCGCCGTCGACACGAGAGCGTGAGCGGGGAAAGCGGTTACTACGGCTCTCCCTACGTTGGCTACCGGTTGCCGCCACCTGCTCCTCCCGTTGATTTCACGCGTTCTACGGGAACAGCTGAGTCAGGTCATAGTGGTTTTACGTCAACAACACGTCGAAGATTGGTAAATCTTACAATGCCATTGTCATCAAGACTATTATTTGGAGGACTTCCATCGCCATGGACCATTAGATTTCCTCATCAGCGAGTATTAGTTATGGGACCTTTTGATGCCCCGCAACACAGCACTGCCAATTGTTTTCGAACCATTGGGACTCAAACAGAAACGAGTGACAATGAATCTTATGTCATTGATGTTGATGATGTTGAAAGAGATGAAGAAAACACTGATGTTGATGATGATGGTAAGTTTAAATAATGTTTTATTCAATTTTTAATGCAATTCGAATAACTGCAAAGAGGTACATTTTAAAAGGGTATTTTTAAGAAATACAATAATAATCATGTGATGTGACGTATGTAAAGAAAACTAGTTATTTTTATTAAGGAAACGACGTTAATAATTACTGAAAAATCTGAATCAGTTATGTGTAATTCTTTTCCTCAGTTCTAGTAAATTCTTATAATTTACGTAGTTTGCGAAATCCAGCACGTAGAGCTAGTGGCAAAATTAACAGACATGTAAATACAGTATTCAATTTTTTAAATTATGAATCAACTGCGGCTAAATTTAAAATAATAAAACCCAGTCGCTTGAGAGTTTCAAATAAAAACGTTCGATTTTTTTTTAAAAATTTAAATGCGGATGAACGATAAAGTTTAAAAAGTCGAAATTCAGCCGTTTATGAGCTTTAAATAAAAACGTTCGAAATCTTTTAAATTTAAATGCAGTTGAAATTCAGCCGCTGATTTTTTAAGTGTAACAATTCGTATACGGTATTTTGCTTGTTTACAAGTTTTGCTACGTTCTTAATCTCGTAAGCTCTTCATTAAGTTATCTATGAAAATCATAGTAAATTAGCAAGTAAGCCTATTTCTTTAAACTAAATAATCTAATTTGTTGAATCTCTCTAATAAGTGATTATGCACTTCGAATAACACAATCACATTTATACACTTTGAACTTGGGTGTTAGAAACTAATTATAATTGTGGTATGATTTTTGTTTACTTAATGTTGAAAGATTGTGGTGATAATAACAGTGGGTGACCCATTTGGGTCACTGACTGGGGCCGCAAAAGCTGAGCAAGCTAATAGTGACAAAACAGTACGTTTAGAGTCATGAAAATTCGCACCGATTTTATACAATAAAACCATAAGTAAGACCATTGGCAGTTATAAAGGTGGGAAAAAATTAGGAAAGAAAACGCGATCTCTTTTGGGGCGAAAATCTTAATCTTTTGGTGTTTAAAATAGTAACATTTCCCGTTTTATTTGAGGTTTTTATTGATGGGAAGAGATTTTGAGGGTAAAACTTAAAAAGTAAAAGAAAAACTAGATTACTGTGGCTCATTTTATTATAATAGGTGACTGTGATGATTCATTGGTGTTTGTGCTTTTTTTAAGTCTTAAAATGTGTCGATTGTAAATCGGTTAAGATTTACATTTTATTGCAAGCTAATAAGCCATCAATAAGCTTACAGTGTATATTGGCAACGATATCAGTTGTTATATTTCGGGTGTTTGTCTTTTTCCGGTGTAATTTTAAAAGATAAGAGCTTATTTGTTTATTTTAGATCATCTTTTGTAGTTTAAAAAATAATAAAATAAAAACAAGCCATTCTATGTGTTGTAGCATGCAGTTGTAATGGGTTATAAAAAAGAATTAAAAGAGGGTTTATTTTTTAACACTTCTTCACCTCACTCACCCCCTACATCCTAATGTTGATGACGTCATAGGTAGTTTCTCCAACCTCAATTATCACCCTTTTCTGAAAGTTCGACCTCTTGTTGTGTTTTTTTTTAACCAATTTAAAAGATGCTATTCACTCTATTATTTTACATCCTTCAGAGTTATAAAAACAAAAACTACTCTTTTGCCTCTTATTTGGCGACAGGTCGGCGCCAAATGTGTTATTGTCATCGATGAAAAAGCAAAAAAAAAAAAAAAAAATACTTAACTGTCTCGTAAATTAACCGTAAGATGCAAAGTGACAAGTGGCTGACATAATCATGGTCAGTGGACTGGAGGCAATTTGTAATTTAAAATTATTATAATCAAAACTTTTATTGCAAATGTGGCAACAGTAACCGTAACATGAAGATCTTAACTTTATAAGTATCAGGACTTTTTTTTCTAGACATCTTAAACGTTAAGTTTTTAGTAAGAATTCAAATTTACATGCAAAAGTTTATCTACTATCTAGTTGGTGTTTGAAATGCTAAATAACAACCAAATGATGTTCTCATGCGTATCACATTTTTTCACCAAAAAGCACATTAATTTTTATAACGTTAAAATTATGTTGTTTTTTTCTAAATGTTAAATTGATGTTTTAAATTTAAGTGGTCAAGTACAGTAGTTGCACTGACATCATTAGTAAAATTGAATCCGTTTCTTATATCGTGTATGTGTATTGTTTAGTTTTGAGTTTAGATTGGGATGGGGTGAGGGGTGGTGTGGTGTCAAGATGGATTTCAAGGAAGAAATTGGACACGCAATTCTTTCGTGTAAAAAAGTGATTAATGTTGTCACTCTTTCGTGTGATGCTATAAAATTTTGCTTAGAAATGGTCGAAAACTTTGCATTAAACCAAAATAATCAGATTTTATAATTAGTGACAATTAATTGTTGAATTAACGTGTAGATGGCGCTTGTTTAACTGTCATTTTAATTTGGTAACGCTTTTACACTTAAAAGTTAATGACATTGATTTTTGTGAATACAAAATTACAAACAACAACAACAAAATAATTTTTTTTTATAATATTCAATCGTTGACCCTGCAGTTGGTGTAAAAATGAACTTTGCTTGTCAAGAATAAATAAATAAATAAAAAAAAGAAAAAGGAAAAGTTAGTGATTGGTTGAATGTCAGCTCTGCAACTTTCTTATACAACAGCGCGCTATGATGAGTCATGTTAACTTAAGATGGAGGTTATCAGGCCAGTTTTATATTTAAAAAAAAAGTATTATAATTTTTATAAAGAAAAAAATAAGAAAAAGTTGATGGCGGGAAATGAAAACGCGTAATCGATGTTTACGTGGCATTGCACTTGTATTACGCAATCAGGCCAAGTTCATTATCTTAAGAGTTAAACTTTCTTGCTCTTCCTCCTTTTTATTTATTTGTAATTAATTTACAAGTTGAATTCAATTGGCTAACACTTTTTGAAAACATTGATCTTATTGTTAGTTAATCTTGCAATGTGAAAAACAGTGTCAATGAAGAAAAGAGACAAAAATTATGAACTCTTAATGACTATTTGTCTCATTTCTTTAGAAGAAAAAGTGAAAATAAGAAAACAAAAATAAATTTTTTATCAGTTGCAATGATTAATTATTTTAATTCGTGTTAATCAAGAATTAGACGAAATTTCATCAGTTTCAAAAGTGATTTGTCTCATTTTTTTTTTAACTTTTGTATTTATTTTATTATTTTAATGAAGCAATTAAATGTCTTTTTTGATTTAAAGTAACATATATTTTATTTATTTTTTTTTTGTATTTTAAATTCAGTTTTATTGCATACAATGGAGTGAAGGTTTTCCGATTCCCATGCAAGGGGTGGGGGGGCTCACAGGGCTTCTTGTAGTTATTACTTTGGGGGGTGGTGGATGATGAGTAAGAACTTAAGAAATGTTTCAACTAGTTTGTGTGTTGTATATAAATTTACTTAAATCTATTAAAAGTTGACCTTACTTGTGTGAAAGTGAGTTAACCTTTTTTTATTTGAAGGGGTTTGGGGGGGGAAACGTAAATTTGAAATAGTCTTTGCATTACTAACTTAAAACTGTATTATAAAGCACTCAATTAGACAGCCCAACAGTTATTTCCGTTTTCACTTTTTTTTTTGTTTATTTTTTTATTTATTTTTTGGAGTGTAATATTTGAGTAGGTTTAGAAATGTTATGGTGGTTAAAGCAGGGGGTAAATTTCAGTAGGTGGTTTGATGATTCACTACGTGAAAATTGTTGTTGGAGAAGAATCTTTTTTTTTTCTTTTTTGCTTTGCCTTTACTTGGCTTCTTTCTTTAATTTTGGCTGTTAAAATTAAAAAGAAAATAAAAAGAAAATTTCTTTTATGTTAGAAATCTAAATTTGAGCTTCTCCAATAGTCAAATTGCTACTTGATTGTACACCTGGAGGGATGTTTATACTCTTCGTTGATTCGATAAACACTTCCGATCAATGTAATTTAATGTTAAAGGGGATTTCCGGAAGTAGATGATGTAAACAATTCCCAATTTTAATATTTAAATATAGCTCCAATTATTTCCTGGAAATGATTTAAAAATTAATTTTCATAAATCTAAAAATAAAAATCAATTGCAACAGTAGACCGGAAGTGAGTTAAATTGAAGGCTGATGTCCTTAATTTTTTTTCCTTTTCTTCAATAACAAATAAATTGTGAGCATGCGTATAACAGTTAATGATTTTGATGAAGCATGTGCATAGTTGTTATTGTTGTTGTCTTGGTTACATTGGGAGGCAATTTAGTTAATGATGTACAGTATTCAAAAAGTCGTAATGGGTTAATTTCAAGGGTTTGTTATTATTTTTAATTATAAGGGGTGATTTTTTACATTGAAACTTTTTTATTGTGTAAATAAAGAAACGAGACTAAAACTTATCTGTTTCAATGGCGATTTTTCCTGTTTTTTTCTTGTCGTGATGGATACATTGCCTCGCAGTTTATAAATCACCCGACATAAGTAGATAATTTTTGTGTTTTTTTATATTAAAAATTAGTTTTAAGTATCCGATTGAGAATACAACAATTATCATGTATAGTAGATTCTTGTTGCTCACGAAAGGGGTTTCCTCTGCAATTTCATCCCTAAAATGTGGATCATTAATTAGTGAAATGGTTTTCCTTGCATGGCAACCGTTTCCAATTAGAGCTCTGATTAATTTTAGCTAAATGCAATCTTAAAGTATAAACAAAGAGGAAAGTATAAATAACGTGTGTATGGATTAACATATGAGGAAAATTGTCGCATAATATTTCAGTTATGTATACTCATAATCTCGATTTATAACTTAGTGTATATTGTTCATTCAATTTCCATCCTTCCAATTAATAAAACTCAGATTACCGTTATTTTTTTACTTGTTTTAGTTTGATAGTAGAGCTAAGGGATTATTATTACATTAATTATCGATCAGTAATCATATTGTTTGTAAGAAATAAATCGCTTTTGGACTCGATGAGAGAGGGCTTTTTAATCATAATGAACAGATGAAAAACAGCATGTCATCATCTCTCTTTTCTCTATTCATCTGTTGCGTGACTCAATCTAATCACGCCATAACATTGCATACAATGTACATTGTCGATTATTCAGTATTAATATTATACAAGTACATGCAACTATAACCTTTTTTTACGTTTACGTTTTGATTTTTTTTTTACGTTTACCTTTTCATCTACGTTACACACCCACTTAAACGCTTTTACATCATTTTGATTGGACTTGAGGATTAACAATGGCCCTTTAGCAATATTATATTGAGAAGTTGAGAACATGCGATAAGATATGATGAGCAGGTACAAGTTAAGAGTTTATGAAGCTGCTTATTTTAGATACATAAATATAGGCAACTAAATTATTGTGTAATTATTGTAAGTTTGTTTTTTTTATCAATTGATACTATTAAATCCAAATAACAGCAATAAAGCAAAAACATTCGATTGATTATATTTGAAAATTCAAATTTTTAAATTTAAAAGAGTTTGAACGTTTTTATTGGCGATTTTAAAATTTGTTTGTTTATGTGATTTGGATTTGAGAA
>JAAFCF010006680.1:5506396-5705142 GCA_013389785.1 Helicorthomorpha holstii | reverse complement strand
ATTTAAAAGGGTTCGAACGTTTTCATTGGCGATTTTAAAATTTGTTTATGTGATTTGGATTTGAAAATTCAAATTTTTAAATTTAAAAAGATTCGAACGTTTTTATTGGCTTTCAGAAATTTTAAATTTAACCATGATTATTTCTCAACGTTTTTAAGAAACAATATTTAAAGTCAAACAAGTGATGTTTCTCCTTGTAAAAGTTTTATTTTAAAAAATTTCAAATTGGTAAAAGGCCCCAGGGTGTTATTTATGTTATTTTTTGACGTTTTAGCATAACGGTCTCTGTTAAGTCAACAGTGGCGCTGTAAAAGCAAGTGATCGTTTGTCGCTGTTATTCTATTATTTATTTATTAAATTATTACATACACTCCTTCACTTTTCTATTGTACTGCATTTTCTTGGCTGGGCCCATATCCAAAACTCTTTTTTATATCCTCTTCTTCCGCCATGGCTCACTCCCTGATTTTATTTTTAAAAATAAAATTATATGAAAATTTTGTTACCGATAAGCTTATTCATGCATTCATTTTAACAACTTCCACTTTTTTTCTCTTTTTTTTTTTTTTGACTTTTCCGTGTCATAATCTTTGTATTTTTATGATTATTATGATTATTTGCTCTATTCCCTAAAATGTTAAATCCCTGGCAATACCAAAATTTCACTTTCTCCAGTACAGTACTCTACCTACTTCCCCTTTTTTTACTCATCCCTCTCTCCCCTTGTTATCCATGCAGAAGGAAAATATGGCCGGAACTAACCCGACGACGCTCAAATTTAAATATTTCACTCAAATACATGAATACAATGCATTGAGCACTGGTCATTTTTAATTTAATGGCGGAAAGTACAGTACTTTGAGCACACCAAGAAAAATATATTCATTTCTTTCCATCTTTTTTTTTAATGTGGATGTATGGCACTGAATGCTGTGCAATATTGTTGTTTTCATTTTTCACCAGTTGGATGGGCACAGTATGAGCCTTTAACACTCGTTTGGTATACCGGACAGTTTTAGAAATTGGAACACTGGTTTTAAAGTGCAAATCTCAACACTTCCAATTCGTCTCATGTAGAAAGCAAATGTCAGTTGAAAAGTTCTTTCGTACCAGCAAAAGCTGTTCCAGTTTCGAAAATTACCCGGGATCTTTTTTTTTTATTTTGAAATTTATTTAAAATAAAAATTGAACAATGAAATGAAATTGCCCTAAACATACAATGGGAGAGGTTGCTATGAGGTCAGGCCATTGGAAAATCGGTTTTGCCTTTTGCCTTGTTATCACATGAACTGAAGCCATCAAAATGTTTGTCGGAATAATATTCTGCTTTTGTTCATGGTTTTATTGATGGTTTTAAAACAGTTTTATGGGCTTAAAATAAATTTTTATCTTGAAACTTAGAAAGCAAAGTTTATGTAAATATACTAACTTAATTTTTGTTTTGTTTATTTTTATGGTCGTTTTGCATCAAATGGCCATGGACTCATAAAGAAAGGATCTTTTACTCTTCCACTATTTTTGTGATTTGATCTAATGATATAAAATGACAAAGTATTGAAGTAAAAATTACTGTGGTTTAAAAATAAAAAAAAACATAAAATTATTGTATTGAATGGTTTGTTTGTTTTAGGGGGGTAAAACATCAGGTTCAATTTTCTTAAAAGTATGTTACTTCCGGTAGGAGGTAAAGAAATAGACCTCCACCGGTGGAATTACGTCATTCGTAAAATAAAGTCTATAAATAAATAGTAAACATCTTTGGAGAAAATACCTAAACATTCAGATGACCTTGTTTCTGCTTTATTTTATTTCTATTGTGAGATTTTTTTAGGTATTTTTAGTTTTTTAGTTAATCGTAAAATTTACAATTAAATTGAAATTAAAGTCATGTGGACTTAGTTCATTTCAGCCTTAAGCATATCATAATCTTTCATAGACACTGAGAACTAATGTGGGCCAAGTGCAAGTTAAATGGTTTTCAGTGTAATTATGAACAGTTTAATTCTTGAGTAACCAAGGAAACCGTTATTATGCACGTACTGTACTTTTAAAACGAAGAAATATTTTCGTGTATATTTTGCAGTTTGCATGACGTAATCACTTTCTGATTTATTATTAAATTCGTTAAAAATTCTCCACACATACTTTCAGTATTTTTTACAGGTTATTTACTTATTTGTTATGTGAAATATTATTGTCCAGTGTCTTTTGACCAGTCAGTGTGTATAATGTATGAGCATAAATTGAAATCTATGACATCTGGTGATGATGAAGCAAGCTGTACTGTATAGTATTTTCTAGCACTGTAATTATGGGGCTTATAGTTATACCGTTTACCGGTCAAACGGTGCACACGGTGGTCAACATAAAAGTATGTATAAAACGATCAAAGGATAATCCATCATTTGATATTCCATGGTTTTTACTTTTTTTTTTTTTTTTACTAAATTTACGTTTTTGATCCTCTTTCTTTTGTCGATTACATCTTCTCCTAGGACCGATTTCGCTTTAGGCTACTATTTTTGTTTGTCTTCTTAAGACCTTACAGAAAGAGTGGGAGGGGGTGTGCACACTGCACTCCTTGAAGTCCGGTGAACCGTTCAGAGCAGATTAAAAGTTACATAATACAAAATGGCTTTAAAGGCTTGTCAAATGTATTCAGTGTCTATGAAGTTGTTTCGTATGGATAGGATAATATTTTTCCATGGGGCCGTTCCAATCCTATCTATGAAATGTGCACCGTAATGACCAGTTGAGTGACTGATGATAAATGGTCTTTTTACAATTTATATGTACTGTATTATTATTGAATATTATTTTATTTTTTAACAAATAAGAAAAAAAGAGTTAATCCTTAAGCCTATTTATTTTTGAGTATGCAACTGCCCTTTCTTTATCCATTTTATATTTAGACCCAAAAAATAATATTGAAAATGACCAACCTCTTTTTATTTTTGATGCCGGTACGTGATGATTTTTTGAATTTTTTTATTATTTTTTTTTATTTTTGTAATAAATTTATTTATTTGTTGGCTATTGAGATTAAGGAAAAATCGGTGGAATTAAGAGCGTGAAGCGTTAAATCATTTTTCTTGCTTTTGTGTCAATGGGTCCCAGTTGAAGTAATAAATCTCTAGCACGACAACACTGTTAGGTCCCCTCCCCCTTTCTCCTCCTCTTTTCTTCATCTCTAACTGCACTGCAATTGCGCGCATGCGTATCATCTTGAGTCGGTTTTTTTTCTTCTTTTTTGATCTTTGAGCATCTCGTGAGAATTAATTTTGGTGATTGTGATTTTGTGGGCATCTGACTTGAGATTTTCATTAGAGAAGGAAAATTTATAAAGCCTTTTTTTACTGGTATTATTTCTCTTTGGGACCCTTTCCAATTGACCCGATGGTGGTAGGCCCATAATTTTCACAGAGCCCATAAATTTTGTTCTTTATTCAATGGGCACAGTTTTAAACCGCCATAAAATTTTCAACGGAACTACATTATAAATTAAAATCCACTTCACAGTTCACAAGCAGAAAATTTACTTTAAAAGTTCAAAAAAAAATTTTTTTTTTATTAATGCTATATTTTAAGATATTTTATATGTCACATAGCGACACATATTTCTCTAATTTATTTAATGTTTTTGCTTATTTTTCCAAGGTTTATTTTAATTTTTAGACTAATTTAAAAAAAAATTCCAGTTAATCAATATAATGTTTCTATTGTTTTGTTTTGCGACGAAATTTATTGTTTTATGATTGTGAAATTTATTACTTTAATTATTTCTAAGAAATATTAGAATTTCTTAATTTTTTATGAGTTTTTAAAGTCTTAACTTTTTCTTAGAAATAATTAAAAAATTGTACTTATTCCAAAAGTCAACCGGAAGTGAGTCGAATTTGCTGTTATTTTTATTATGTGAGCATGCGCGTTTTGTGCCTAAAATGTTCTCTATAAAATGAAAAAACAGTGGTGCACGTGCATAATTTTTGTTTCTATGGTGATTGGTACATTCAAAAAGTATAGCAAAAATGATGCAATTTTCTTTAAAAAAAATTTAAGATAAATTAATAGAAACGATAATTTGCAGATGCTTTAATTTGAAATAAATTCTTGGGTGGATTAATTGGCTTACATGTAATTAAAAATAAATTCAACTTCTCTCAATTAAATATCTGCAAAGGACATAAAATTATGCTTAACTTTTCCTATCCCTCTTTTTCTTTTTTTTCGACTATTAAAATAATTAATCGCCTATAATTCTTCCTAATACAATGCATCTATTTTTTTATTTTGTTGTGGAAATTGTAAAAAAAAATGGAAGTTAAGGATTGAAGGGCTTTTGTTGGATGTGAAGTGGTGACAGAAGGTTTTTACAATTGCACTGCATTTTTTTATTTATATTTTAAATACATTATACAGTATATGCAATTTTTTTTTGTTAGTAATCCCATCTGTCGTTCAACAGGCAATTAAAAGAGAAGAATGAGCGAGATTAATTAATCTCTTATTACAAATTATCTGCCATTTTTAATTTGGCTGTATATAACCGCCATTACATATAACTTTTAAATGGGCTATGTATGGATATATCACATAAAAATCCCACAATTCCACTTGACTGTCAGAGTACGTCATTGAGAGGAGGATATGTGGGTATATATTCACCCACCCCGATTCCACATCCATAATTCCCCACTCGACTCTCCATTCCCCCACCCTTTCAGTTTGTCAAGAGGGCTCAACATTCAACATCATGGTGATGCTTTTTGCTATGTAAAACTCTGATTGAATTTTTTTTATTTTTGAAATTTTATTTTATTATTTTTATATTTGAAATTGAAAAAAAAAAAAACCGAAAATATAATTCTTTTGACCCACTTGTCAATTGCCATTATGTTGGTCTATTAATCGCAGATATTTTTGTCTTTGGTGGTTGTTGTTTCTAGTCATGGTTAATTTATTTTGGAAATGAGAGTTTCCCTTCTTTCCACTTATTAATTTCCGGTTTCACGTTTCGGTATTACACCGGGTGATTTTCTAGATTGAAAAACTTTTTTTTTTACTCCAGTAAAAAAACGAGATAATTTTCCATTTAAATTGCTCATATTTAGTCTCGATTTTTCTCTAGCATTAGGAAAACGATGCTCCATTGTAGAAAACCGCCCGGATTTGTGATATAAACAATTCAAAGTCCATGTTTAAGCAATAATGTACAAGTAGTTGGTTATTTTTTATATTATAAATAATTTGTGGTGACATTAAAAAATTGTAGTATTTATTTTTTGACAGCTGCCATAAACTTTTTTTTGTTTAGTTTAGAAATGAAGTTATGTACTGTAGCTTGCCATCCCCTGGGGGCCCCTCCCAGACTCTTTAACCCACCCACCTACCCCTATCTCAAATTGCAAGTGAATTTTTTATTTTTTTAAAAAATTGTAAACTGAAGGAGTTTATGATTTACATCTTTTCCACATAAATTAAAAATGTGTCTTATTGATATATTATGGTTGCCACATTTTGTAAAGCGTTTTGTGTTGATTCAAAAAAAAAAAAAAAAAAACCTGTTGTAGTAATTTTTTAAATGGCCGAAACGTGACATTACATGCACGACATGGATTTACAATGTTATTTTAATTTGCTTTGATTAGATCACATATATATCAACAGTCATTATATGACAAAGTGCACTTTTTCTTCCATCTATTTAATTGAACACTTTCATTAATAAAATTTAGCAGCCATCACGATTGCACTCCATGAGCTTTTTTTAGTTTTTTTTGTTAAAGTTGTGATGGATGATGGCCACTTAAATCCACTCTTATTATAAATCATACTAAAATTAGGAAATAGTTTAAAGTCAATGTTGTGTCACTTTCATTTATTTAGAAAATTATCTGAGAAATTTAATGTTGTGTTTTTGGTTGTAGAATATCGAACGTTTTTATTTGAAAATTTAAATTTACAAACTGAAAAATTCGAACGTTTTTATTTAAAAATTTAAATTTGTAAGTTTTAGGGAAAACTGCTTGTTCTAGTCTCACAATTTGCATCATTTAAATTTTTAAATCAGTTGATGATTAATTTTGTTGTTGACGTTTAATTTTCGTAGTGTTTATACACTTCTTATTCAGGTGTATTTTATGTTTATAAAAATTATGGAGTAAGACCTGTTTCTTTTTACGTTTCTAAAATCATGTCTACATGTAGTAATGAAATGTAGTACATTGGTGAAATTTAATTTTGTTGCATGACTTGGTGAAATTAATGTTTTTTTTTTTTAGTATTTTGTTCATAAAATAGGATATAAGACTTATTGTGAAATGCATTTCTTTTGTTATTTCTTTATTAATAAGTATAATTTCCTGCACAATTTTAACGTTGAGTTTTATGAAATGTCGTTTAAAATGAGATTAGTATTTTTGTCCAGAAAATAATTTGAAGTCAAATTTGTATACCGGTAATATTCCGGATGATTTTCAAATTTTAACACTGGTTTTGACAGTTCCAATAAAGAAACGAGACTTTTTTTTGGAAAAGGAAGTGTTCTGATTTAGAGAATCACCTGGTATAACAAAGAATTTTCTTACAAAATACTATAAAGCTCAAAGTCGGTGTGATTATATAGTATATAAGGGTTTTTTTTACTTATCAATGAAGACATGCCCAGTCTAGCGGAAAACCGGTATTTCACATTCAAAAAAATGTTTTGTTTTTTTTTTTAAATTTATGTTATTAATTTATTATGCACAATTCTGAATTTTTAATTTATATTTCAGATACTTTCTCAGTTGGATCTCATTTAGACGATGCTTTTCTAGACGATGATGAAGAAAGTAGTGGCCAAAATGTTTTGCCAAATTATAATAGCCATTTGCCGGACGTTGTGCAACACCATCATAATCATCATCAGAGCCAAGACAATCAAGGATGTATTGGACGAAACAGGGCTCATTCGGTGTCCTTTCCAGTGTCGCCTTTGGACTTTTCTCAGCCGAGAGACATCGGCCGTTGTCTGTCAAGAATAGCCTGCGATTTTGACGAATCAGTGCGAAATCGTCGACCACTCAACCCCCAGGTCAGTGTTATCATCACTTTATATTTATTTCGGAGAACCGGGCGAAGAACCTTTAGCACGTGACTTAAGTGACCTTTCAAATACAAACTTTGTTGTTTTGTTTTTGTTTTGGAAAATTCTGAATTTCCAATGGGCATTTGGTTTGAAGGTTTTTGTTGCAGTATTTGCCATTTGTGCGGTTTTGACCAAATTTTAAACGATTTAATGACATTTTCAAGTCAGTGTTTAGGTTCTTAAATTAAAAACCTAAGATTATTGTCGTTTGCGAATCGTTTAGTCATTTAAAATGGCTGCTCAATTTTGTTTTTTTGTGTGTGTGTGTATTTTTTTGGCATGATTTTGAATTGCATTTATATACTGTGCGGTATTGAGTATTTTGTATAATTTTATAAAAATTATAAATCTTTCTAATATTGCACTGAAATACAATATGAAATTTTTTTATTAATATAAATTATTATTATATTTTTTTGACATTTCATAATAAACTAATTTTTTTCTGCTGAATTTTTGTTTATTTACTGTGCGTTATGAGCTTCCATTTACGGTGAACACCGTTTAATGCGAAATCGCTTAACATGAATAACCGAATAAAAAAATACGCATTTCCATTTATTTTAACACGAAAGAATACTCTTATAACACGAAAAAAAATTTGCTTCTGTTTGTACGAAATCTGTCTTTTTAGTTTCGTGTTAAACAGTTTTCACTGTCTTTTTTTGTTTGTTTGTTTGAAGTAGAAGAAAATGGTGTCTTATTATGGTCACATTAAAGCGTGACATTAAAAGATAGGGGTGCTATTTTTTATATATTTTATACTTTTATTTATTTTTGATGGATTACTTGGTCTCAGTTCATTTTGTATTTACTTTTTTGACGTTTTGATATACAAACACAAATTTTTGCCATTTGTTTTTGACAAGTGAGATTCGCGATTTATGATGATTTGTTGGACAACATTGGGCTACGTAGTTTGTCATAAACTCCAACATAAAGGGATCAGAGGTTATGCGATATGTCGAATGCAAGCACGACTTAGATATTATAATGGAGGAGCTTGTTGAGGGGGGGGGGGAGGAGAGAGAGACCATCTATATCAATGTCATACTAAATATTCGACATGCTTTATATTAATGTTATGCCCATAATATTATATAACTCACGGTATATTATTAGAAAGAATCTTGTGTTAACCCCCTTACCCTTCTCACCTTTCAACTCCCACTTCTATCTATTTATGAATATTTGATGACGTATATTGTGATATTGTGTGTGTTGCTTTACACTACATTGTACACTGTGGAAGTTTGTACAGGTAATCTGCCATTATTTGCGCTTGTCAAACAGTTAATTGATCACTCTGAACTAATATTAAATCAATTCGATATATAGAGGTGTTTTTTTTTTATTAATTAAAACACTTTCTACGTCGTTTTGAGACTGAATCGTATCAGTTTAAATTGTGTTTTTTCCGTTTATTTTTTGCCATTCCTGGTATGGAAAAAATTTGTCAATAAAGAAATGAGACGAAATTTTATTAGTTTCAATTGCTGCTTTTCTCGTTTCTTTCTTGTCATATGAAAAAAGTGCCAATAAAGAAATGAGACTAAATCTTAGCAGTTTTAATGGCATTGTTTCCCGTTTCTTTCTTGCAATGGGAAAAATGTGTTCCAATTTTTAAAATATTTTGTGAAATATAAAATTGATGCAACGGAAGTGATTTTGTTTTGGAAATGCTAATTGCTATGGCAACTAAAATTCACGAGCTTTAATTTTTAACTATAGTAATTCCATCTTCAATTTTAGAACATTTTAAAGAAATGTCTAATTTCTAGTTGCTATGGTAACTGAGATTTTATAAATTTTTATAGTCGTTTTTAAATGTGAAGGGACGTTAATGATTGAGCTGAATGTTCTATGTTTATTTTGCACTTCTAATTTTATGTTTGTTTACTGACATTTTGTTTTACATTGTTTACTTGCAATTTTAGTACCAAAACAAATGCAAGTTAGATGATTGTAGTCATTGAGGCGTTATTCTGCACGCAAATGACATGTAGACTGACAAATCACAGAAGTAAACAGAAATCAATAGTAAGTTGGTTATGTGTGACTGCGAATAGACATTGACATTTGACAACCCGTGTCAACTTCACGATGACGCTGTGAAGTTACAGTGTATCGATTGTATTAGAATACGCAGTGTCCAAACGTCCATTAGGAAATCTATAACCGTATTGATGTAGATGCACAGTAGTAAAGACTAATGGTGTGGCTGACCCCTGTTGGGTTTGTGACCCTGTGGTGACAAGAGAACGGTGATGGTCACATCTGACATGTGAGATGCGCACCATGGGGCACCAACCGAGAAAAAAAAAGCTTTCTTTTTTAGTTTTGAACCTCTCAAAGTCTTAATGGCCAAAACGGTAATTGAATAATAGTTGAAATGCAATTTTCACTCTTGTCAAGAAACGTCTTTGCAAAATCGTTTAAGACGAAATTTATTGCAATGCCCAATTTCTAAAATGTCTTTATTTTTTTTTCGTTTTTTGTTGCTTTGTTTGTTTGTTGTGTTGCTGCTAACTTTTGTTTACGGTACTGTTTTGTCAAGAAGTAAAAGAGATGGACAAAAGTGAAAGTTAAGTGGAGTAAAAAATTGGGATGATGTGATTGATATGAATGGCTTTGATGATATCATCTGATTTTTTTATTATTTTTATTTGCTGTATATTGGGTATTGGCTTGATCGTATTAATGAAGATAAAAGCATTCGGGCTGAACTCATTAAATCGAAATCAATCACTCGGAAATTCGATTAAATCTCAAGGGGAAAAAATCACTTTCTTTTGTTCTCCATATTACCAATATCATGTCTTTTTTTGTTGTACTTGACTCAAAATTAGATAACTGGATTAGGTAATGAGTGGTCGATTTTTGGAGTTTTACAGTATGTGGTTTTACTTGCACTTTCATCTTCTAATTAGAATTAGATAATGCGCATTGCAAAGTTCATCTGGTTTTTTTATTTAGTGACGTCACAAACGTTGGCGTCCCTTTCAATTATTTATTCGATTTTTATAATTTTAAAATTTAAGTTATGAATTTACAGTATGGAATGAAATTATTGGAATTACAAAAAAAATTAAGCACGTGAATTTAATTACAGTAAGTTGCCATAGTAATTAAAACATCCTGAATAACTTCCGTTGCATTTCAATTTTAATGCGCAAACTCACTCAATATTCTTAATTTATTCAGATCATAAGATGTTTGTTCACAAACATATAACTTACATTTTGCAAATAAAGAAAACAGTATACCGGTATTGTAAATCATATTGTAAAAAATGTAATTTGTTCCTCTTTTGTTTATTAACTTATGTGAACACTTATCTTATGATCACCCTGTATAATGCTACTTAACATTATTACAGTAATTAGTGAGGGTCAGATAGCTTATTTAACGACTAATTAATTAAGTTTTACATGCAAAATATAAACTAAAAAGTTTGTAGTTATTTAGAAACACGTTAAAAAGTCATAAAAAGTTACTAAAAAAGTGATTAATTAAATTAGTATCAGTAGTGCTTTTTATTTCCCCCAATCAAATTTTTTAGTTAGCTTCAGTAATTAATGCACTGAGATTTTTTTAGTATTATTACTTACAGTGAATTTAAAGATAATTGACTCGTTTTAACATCTTCGTACGTCAGTTTAAGAGTATGTTGTAAGGATATTCGGTAATAGGGATAACATTATATGGATTATTAATGGCGTAAAAATAAATACGTTGACTTTAAAAAGCCATTAAAGTTGGATAAGATAACAAGACACTATACTGGATATGCTTAACCCTTCCATACTTTAAATCGCATCTATTTTGTTTTGCTTTTTTTTTCTTACTCTTCACCACCCCCACACACTATTTGTAACCCCTCTTTACATTATCTATGGTATACACAGGATTACTAGAAATAAAATTGTAATTCTTTAAGTTTAAGAAAATGCTGAATAATTGGCTGTTTTAATGCACTTGTGTATATTTGGATTTATCTTCCTCTTTTAATTTCATTTGAAATGCATATGTCAGTTTAATACGCAAAAAATAAGTGGAGAGGGATTTTTTTTACTTGTATTGTGTATAGGGATTTTTTAGGGTGTGTGGGGTGGTAAAGTGGGAGAGAAGTGAAAAAATCCATCACTTAAATATTATCTTCTACCCAAAATGCAATTTGAGGAGATTTACGAGTCAAAGCAGCAAAAACATCAGCCTATTAAATCCTCATATTGAGCATATCACGATATAATGTGGGGCTGTTTATTTTATTATTTATTTTTTTTACTTTATTTATTTTTATAAGTCTTATTGTATCTTCTTTTACGAGCTAATCTTCAAGGATCAATTTATTTATGATGTAAAAATTGTCTGTAAAATAGTAGGGCTATTAATGTGGATTTTATACGTGT
Organism: Helicorthomorpha holstii; assembly: GCA_013389785.1. NCBI lineage: Eukaryota > Metazoa > Arthropoda > Diplopoda > Polydesmida > Paradoxosomatidae > Helicorthomorpha > Helicorthomorpha holstii. Next base: position 5,693,601 of record JAAFCF010006680.1, on the reverse strand, counting down.
TATTACGTTTAATGGTTCTTGTGACGTAACTGACGTTTTGCATTACATTTTTATTCCTTTGATGATTGAAGAGTGAAGACCAATTTCATGCGCTTTCTTTAATTTTTAAAAATTTAAAATTGTAGTTGCATGTTCTATTTTTTAAAAGAACATTAAGATTTAAGTACGCATGCGCCAATTTTAATTTTTAATTTATTTTACTGTTTGTTAAGTTTTAAATGGTTATTGTGACGTAATTAGCGCTTTTGCATTACATTTTATCTCATTGAAAACTATCCTGCGCATTGTTCAACGCTTTCGGTTATTAATCTAATTAAATTTTTAAATCTTTTTTATTTATCAGCTGAATAAATGATTAGTTTAATGGAGAAAGAGGTTATCAAAGCGATAAATTTTAATGGCGCCTCATAATATGGTAACATCAGCTGCTTTTGGGATAAAGACTAAAGACGCAGACTGATAGTCACAGTTTGTGCTCTTATATTGATTTAATGAAGTCTCCCGAGACCATTTTGCAAAAAAAAAAAAAAAATAAAAGTTAAAGACGCTTTAAAAATATAAAAGCAATTAGATGGCATCTAATAAACAAAATGTACACAGGCTCATAAAAATCATTGTTTAATCGAGCCAATCATTATAAAAGCCTATTATTTTCTACGCCAAGTGTAGCAAGGGAAAGGGGTGGATGGGTGAGTAGGAGTGGTAGGGTGAGGTGAAAGGTTAAAACTTAAAGATTAAAGTCTTTTCAAAGCAGCAAAGACAAATGACGTCACAGGTGTAATATTTCAACAGCTGTGCCAACTGTATAATGTATAATAACTGTTTGATTGTTATTCTTACACAATTAGACGTCCATATTTAAATAAAGATAAAGGTCATCGTCACTCTTATGTATTAGATACGCATTGTAAAGTTAAGTTACTAGTTAAGCTCTCTGTAACTAGGAACATTTATTATATTTCCTGCTTTTGGAAAAGTTTCAACTGTGAGTCACCATAGCTAATATTAACGACCCACTTGATCCCTATTATGTTTCAAAATGTTGAAAAAGTTAAATAGAGAGGCTGTCATTTCCATGTGATGAAATCATCGTCTCGTAATTAAGCCCGGGAACACCTGTGGAACTTGGCGAATAGATGTAGGGTTTTAGGTGAATAGATTTGTAGGGAATGACAATTAATATTTAGCAATTTACTGCACCACTTTCCATTGTAAACAAGGTTAAATTTAGCCATGGTTGGACTTGAACCACTGTAGCTCTATAATTACTATGTATGGTTATGGAATCTTGAAAGCTGAAGTGAATCAAGTCCAATGCACTCATTTCAATTTAGTTGTGAACAGTTTTGTAACCAAGGAAACCAATTATAATGCACGTGCAAGAGAGGAAACCTGCTCTTCTTTAGGAGATCATGGGATGTTCTGTAGTTTCTAATTTTTAAAAATTGGCGGGAATTTAAGAATTTGAATATATTTCCGGTTGGCATTTTTTTGAAGCTGTTACTTGTAGTTTATTTTTGTTATATTTTACGTGTAAGAGAAAAATCTTTAGCTGGCTTAGGCGCCATTCTGTGTACAATTATTTCGTTTGGGCGCCTCCAGTGTGGTTATGTTGTCCGATTATAAACACTGTTAAGATTTTCTTCTTTTTTGTTAACATTGAACTCTTCAGCAGCCGTAAATTTGTAAAGATGAGCTCTTTATTCTTGTTTATATAATGTTAACTTGATGTTTCTTTAAGAAACGTTTTCCAGAGTCAGTCGATGGACAAGGTGGCGCCACTTGTGTGTCCTCTGAAGCATATAACTTAACTTAGAAACGTGATGGAAATGTAATGGAAAAGACAGAAATTGTAAAAAGTAATTTGAAAGCCACAACAAATCGAAGGTATCAGAAAATGAAAAACATGTGTTGTCATATCGTCTGCTTGTATTTTTTTTGGGGGGTGACGTTAACTCTCCTAACCATCTCTCGAGTAATATTTCTTAAACTCCTAATTTTGGGACAGTTTTATCGGTTTTAAAGTGGATTTCACTTTTCTTAACTGTTTTCAAGAGTATTTTGCTGAGTTGAATGGCTTTTTATGAAAGAAAAATATTCCTAATTTGATTTTGACTTGGAAAAATCGAGTTTTTTAAAAGTTAAAGAAAAAAATTAATTTTTTAAAAGTTAGATAACTTTTTTTTTAAAGAGTTGTAAAGTTATTGTTTTGTTTTTTTATTATTATTATTTTTGCTCCTTAGAGCCTTGGAGGGTTGAGGGTTAAGTGGCATCCCAAGAAATGGCTGATTGGCCTTTTTATATAAGGAAAAGTGGTTTACAAGTGATGAGGGGAGTGTCGTTCACCCCTTATACCAAAAAGCAATAGGTTTTTAAATCTATCAATTTCTTTCTCCCTCCCAACCCATTCCCCACACACCTCTTCCACCTTTTTTTATATTGTTATTGTTGATACAGCTTATTCTTGATAGACATGATGCAACATGAACTGTCTATGACGTTTTGATACCTTTAACATTTTGTTTGCATAATCGCTGCTTTTGTTTTTTTAATGATGCGAGAAGATAAATAAAAATGAAAAACCCTGGCTGCAAAAATAATTCAAGAAATATTTTGCACGAAATTATTTAAAATAATAAATTTTAGTTTGCATTGGAGATTTTAGCTTACAACTTAAATCTCAGTTTGCAACGTAAATTTTGGTTTGCAACGTAAATTTTTGTTTGCTACGTAAATTTTTGTTTGCAACGTAAAGCTTAGTTTGCTACGTAAATTTTTGTTTGCAACGTAAAGCTTAGTTTGCTACGTAAATCTTAGTTTGCAACGTAAATCTTTGTTTGCAACATAAATCTTAGTTTGCAAAATAAATGAGTACTGTAATTGCAATTAAAATTGAATTTAAGTCTCTTTAGAATTTCATCTTCTATACAGACTACAATATTAGTATGAGATCACCGTTTTGAAGTGAATCAAGTGCTCAAAGTTTGCAACGTACAATTGCAGTTTGCAAGCGTTATTAATTTGACATTTCGCAATTTCTTTAATTTCCCCCTGGAGAACCAGTCACATAAAAGTAACAGCTCAATTTCACTTCAGAAACTTGCAAAAATAGCTCAATTTTAGGTTTTAGGCGATCAAAATCTACGAGATCAGTTTCACTTTAAAATAACGGTAGAAACTACAGTCGTATATGTGTGTTTGATGGGGAGGGGAGGAGTATGTAAGGAGGAGGGTGGGGGTAATGGTGGGTCGCAAAAAATTTCACAGTTGAAGACAAGTCCCATATTGACTCCCTAATTTTCTACTTTTGAAAAACAAAACAAACAACTTGCACATGTAAATAAAATGCTGCATCCTGATTGCAATCATTGTTTTGATATTTGATATGCGACTATCACGCTTTGAAGGACATTGAGTCCACTGTCCCACACAGTCACCCTCTCCCTCTGGACCCTATCAACATGCAAGGTTTCCTACTTTTAACTAAAAAAAACCTTTTAATTACGTTGTTAAGCGTTGAAATGAACTACAAGTCATCTTAGCTCTTGTCTTTTTTTTTTTATTATTATAAATAAAAAAAAGTTTTGGTTTCATTATTTAGGAGAAAATCTCTCTCAGACATTTGCTATTACTGAGTGCATCCAACCAACCATATCGTAATTAGTTCAACCCCCCATTTTTACCCTCCCCTCCATCCCTACACCAAAATACTGCTTTACATACGCGCGAACTTTTACCTCGCCCACTTCCCTCCCCTCTGCTTAACTGACCCCTGGCGAGGTGAACGGTGAACGTATAGACATCAACATACAAACCCGTCTGCATCCCTCCAGGCCTATCTGAACCAACCTCCTCTTCTCCTTCCCCCTCCCCCAACCCCTCTCTTTCGTTTCTTCATCTTCCTTATACACTTTGTATTATATTCTTACTTTTATCCCACCCCCTATAACGCCAGAGGGGCCACAGGGGGTCAGCACCTTTTTTATTTCTTTGAAAAGTCTCTCTTGCTCGTCAAAAATCTCTCTCTGACTATTTCTTCTCTCCCTCTTTTTAAAAACCCCTCGCATCTTTTGCTTCCAAAACTAAACTCCCCCCTTCCATCTCTCTCTTCCACCCAACATTGAGCCACCCTTTTCCCCCACTGCTCATAAGATATGTGATTACATGTACAAACTGTTTTGGCAATAAAAAACGAGACAGATATCTATTGTGGTCAATGCAATTTATTCCCGTTTCTTTTCTGGTAATTTTTGTCTTGAAAGAAACGAGACAAGTAGCTATGGTAAGCTATGCAATTTATTCCTGTTTCTTTAGTGCTTGCATGTACATGTAGTTACATATCTTGTAATCACCTTGTAGTTTTATAACTTTGACTGTTTTCTACTTTTGTGTATGCTTGTTGCACTTGTGGGGAGTTTTACCCAAAAAAAAGACACCCACTGAATATATCCCTCCTCTCCATCCCATCTCTTCTCTGTCCTCCTCCCACTGTACATGTGTGTGACGTTTTATCCAGGGGCCTGAAACTGCAATATATTTTAAGTCTGCCACTTTTCTTTTGGCCTGCTTACAAGCTTTTTAATCAACTTTTTTTTTAGTGTTTGCAAATTTGCCTTTGATGATTCATTTGGTAATGTGTAATGCTTTATTAGTCAGTGTTAATTGTGCTGAATTTCCTGGTAATTTATTTTTTTTAACTAAAAAGTTGTTTTGTTATTACAGTATTACGGAAAATCTACATAAAAATTGCATGGATTTTATAAAATGGAAACTTTCTTATTTAAACATTCGATTTTTAAAAATTCAAAATTAATTGCATAGGATTTTTTACACATTTAAATATTCGAATAAGAAATTTGAATTTTTAAATGCAAAACATTCGATTTTTTCAATTTGAATTTTTAAATGCAAAACATTCGATTTTCAAATTTAAACGTTCCAATTTTTAAATATCGTTTTGCAGTTGCGGTTAACGTTATGACATAACTTAATCATTTAAACTTATTGTGTGAAGTAATTTAAGTCAATTAATTAGTTTTCAATTGATTTTTAAAGATGATTACGTGTTAATCTTGTCCTCCCAGGCGTCGTCAGTTCGACTTAATGATGACATGTGTGTAGTGAGTTTATTTTTTTTCTTACTGCAAATAAGGAGGAGCTTTAGTAATACTTAATTTTTTATATAAGTTAATATGCCAGTACATTATACAGCATATTATTATTAAGGCACTTAAACTTATATAAAATCAGCTTGTGTTGAAATAATTCTTGACAAGTTGCGAGGAAGAGAAATAAAATAATGAAGTAAAACGAGATCAGATAAAATTAAGATGAACTCGGTTGAACCCTAACCTTCGACTTTTTTTTATTTTTGGTCTGATTTAGATGGTGATTTGATATCCTTCAACTTTTTATATATACAGTACATATAGAAATTTGCCTGGTGATTTTATAAGTTAGAACGCTGGGAGTTTTTGTGTCAATAAAGAAACGAGACTGAATCTCATTAGTTTCAATGGTGAATTTTCCTGTTTATTTTTTTCCCATGAGAAACATAATGACGATCTAATTTAGAAACTCACCCGGTATACATGCAATATATTTATACTGTAGTATTTTTGACAGCTTCCATTTATATACCTCTTTCATCTTTCTGTCCTAACCAAGTTCCATGTTCCTGGTTTTGTTTTTTTTTATCTTTTTAATTTTTTTTTATTTATGAAGACTTTTCTTACTGTAAATTAAAATCTAACGTTTAGCTTTCTTTATTTTTCGAAGTTTAATTTTAGCCATACAAAAATTCATATGCATCTTTCTTTATTTTTTCTTTTGGTGAAAAGGGGGGGGGGAGGACAATTTTTCTTATCTTAATCGCCATCAGCTGGTTGAAATTAAGATTAGCTCAAGAAAATATGAAACCTAAAAAATGTCTTCCTTAAATAATAGCATAGCATCACTTCCAAAATGATGAAATTGAGGTCGAATTAATAATTTAGTACAAAATAAAAACGACCAGAGTCACATTAGTCTCATTTTCTGGATTTTGACCGTTATTCCTCTGTGTTTCTTATTTATTTTTTTTTGTAGTAATAATAATGTTGTCACTTTTTCTTTTAATTTTCTTTGTGTTGAATTATTTTCCCCTTAAGAAACAAAGAATTTTTATGCATTACGTAAACTAAACTGGCATTCTAGCCTACGTTTATGTTTGATGTTTACGTCAAGTTGCGGTAGAGTATAACGAGAATCATTTTTTTATCTGTTTCTTTTCCTTAAAAAGTTTTCACTAAAAAAAAAGAAATTTGTTTTTGAAAAATGTAGATAGCTGAGTGTGAAGACGTTTTCAGCTGTAAAACATTTGTCAAACAACATTGCTGCAGTTATGTTAAAAGATAAACCACGTTTCCACACTGTACACACATATGGCCTAGAAAAATAAAACAGTTTATACGTATTTACATGCTTATATACGGTGTATATACCCTTAAAACACATCATAAGTTGCAAGTGGTGGCAAACTATAATAATGTGTTTATTTTTGGCTTTATTGGTAGCACCCCTTTTTTTTAAATGCACTCAATAAATCACCCTTTGTTGTGTGTAATCAGGCAGTGAAAGTGGTTTTTTTTTATTTGTTAGCAGATTTTATTGGCTTAAATCATTGCTCAGCTTCCGTAACAACGTAACAGTAGCAAGACAATTTAAATGATGGATGTCAAAGTTACGATAACTAATAAGTTTTTTTTTTAATGGATTTATTTTTGCTTTAAATTTAAAAAATTTTATGATTTATGTTTGATTTTGATTCTATAATAATTTTATACTGTATGTGCACAGTACATTTAAGATAATTTTAGATTTTAGCTAGTTGTAGTAACTTGCTGTATGTTTTAGATTTTCGGAAAATTGAGTATGTGTTGCTTCTTTGTATTTAATGCAATTATAGCTTATTTTTGCATTAAAGCAAAACAATTTTGCATTTTAAGAAAACATGTTTGCATTTTGAGAAAACATTTTTGCATTTTTAGAAAACACTTCTTTATTATAAGCAATTTTAGCACATTTTTAGTATAATTTTGCATTTTAAGAGTATTTTACGGCGTTAATGTGATATGTAATTTTCAAATGTGGTATTCACATTAGCATTTATTTATTTTTAAAAGGGGCTATCGATATCAGTACTCATTAGGACCTTTTAAGCATCGCTTACTCATGTTTATTTTTTACTTTGTTGATTTTTCTTAAAGTTTTAATTGCAGTTTTTGCCAGCAACCCAGCATATCAATTTTGCATCGCTTTTCTATGACTAAGTAACAGTAGTTTTTCATCCTTCTTTCTTCCCCTTCCCCGTCCTATGACTCCATCCCTCCGTCGAATCACAGGTAAAAACGTAAAAGTAGTTCAGAGGACAAAATAATGTAAAATTGGTCTCTGCCCATGAAAAGTTGACAAGTGCAAGTATAGGGTCTAGTTCAATTATTACAATTGTATGTGGGGTTACTACACATAATGAGAGTATCTAGGTCAAGGGTTAGTAGTTGTAAATTGTGAACAGCTGATAACACTGCCCATGCCCTATTGTCTAGTCTACACTACTACGAGTCCAATGTCATATTCATCTTTCAATTTTTTTTCTATGGACCATTTGGGGTTAAAAGTTTCGAGTCTGACTCCAGTCAAACAGGGAATAAAACATGTTGTGATAAAAACAACAAGCAAGAATATATATCCCAAACTATATAGTTTATACAGGGTGATCATAAGAGGTGTGTCCACCTTTACATACTGGCAATCAGTATTTGTCTTGTTTCTTTATAGCCAATATATACGGGTTATGTGAACACATATCCTATGATCATCCTTTAGTTAATCATTACTAAATGGTGCAGCTAAGAATTTACATCTGCAAAAATAATAAAAAAAAAATAAAATAAAAAGATAAATTTTGTGAGTTATATGTTTTAAACGACTGTCTGTCTGCCGCCAAAACCAAAAGATAGCTGGAAGGTGACTCTGGCAGAGGGGGTTGGCAAAAGGATGGGGGAGGGGGTGGCGAACTGAAATGATGTAAACATTGGAGAGAGAAATGATGAAGGATGCAAAGAAAATTAGCTTGGAGTCTCAAAAGGAGAAAATCATAATGTTAAAACTTCAAAATTGAAGGAAAAGGAAAAAGTAGTGTATGGAAAATTTGACGGAAATTTGAGTTTTTTTATTTTTTTTGGGAGGAACATGATATTCAAGGGCGACCATAGTCCAACATACTGTATAAGACGGTTTTTAACATAAACATTAACAGTTTATGAAACTATACCACTTAAGTCTATATGAGAATTTTAGCATAGAAGTTTATGGATTTCAGTATTGAATTATAGAAGATTTTTTAAAGGAAAGTTTGTGCCATAAATCTAGCATTAAACTCTATGAAAAATGTTAGCCTTAAATTTGATGAAAAATCTTAACTTTGAAGTCTATGAAAGTATTTTTAGCATTGCAGTCAATGAGAGATTTTCAGTATTGCTATCTAAGTGACTCATTTAGTATTGCATTGTATTGCGAATTTAGCATAGCTGGACATAATCCCCTTTAAAACTCAAAACCCCATATTTCTTTACACAAAATTCAGTTCTAAAGTGGACCAAGTCCGAGTTGTATTCGAACTTATTCAATAATTTTACGATCACCGATTTCTTTTTTTGCTGTTAATTTTTATAATGCAAACTTTTGAAACTTAAGTATGAGACAGCCAATTTTTATTATTTTTTTATCTTAATTTTTGAAGACGAGACACGAGTTTTACCTCCTTTATTATTTCTCCAGACTGATAATTTTTCCCCTCTTATCACCCACCCCCCTCCTTTTACAAAATTATTGAATGCAAACGCGTACACTACAGGAATATAACTTTTCTATGCAGCTATAAAAGTTTGTATTGGAAAGTGCAGAGCAGAGAGTAAGAGAGAGATTCGTAGGTACATCAGAGGTTATAAGGTCATAAGAGGAGGAGTTAAATAAGCTGATGAAACCCAGCAGTGCGTGTATATAGAGCCACTTTTTCTTCCCTCCCCCCCCTTCCTTTCACATCTCTTCCACCCCCAATCCTCACCCTCCCTATATAGCCACCATTAACATTTTGCATCCCTCTTCAGTCTTCTCTTTTCATCTTATATATTGATCCTATTTGAGTCCCTGGAACCTGTTAAAAAGGTCAGAGTTCAACGTGGTGCAGGTGGCACAATGCTAAATCTTTTGCATGTGCTCGTGTGCACTTTCATGTTTATGTTTACTATATGCTTCATGTTTCTTAAACGTAAAATGAAAGAAGAAGAAAAAAAAAGATGCCAAAATTAGAAAAAGTTGACGGAAATAAATTACTTTCTATACAGGTAATGGCTACATTGTAAAATAATATAAATAATACGATTGGGAAATTCAATTTGTCAGGATAATAAATTCAACTCGAGTCAAATAAGTCAGCATTAAAATTTTTTAAAAAAATTTGTTATTATTGTTGTTGCTGGTTGTGTAGCTGTCGAGTAAATTCAATTCTTTAATGAGCCTTCATAGCCTGCCATAAAATGACATGTCAAATTATAGTTAAGTATACAAGTAGCTACAAGTGCAAGCTAATTTTAAAAGATGTATTACAAGTTGGTCAAGTAAATGATTTGCAATTACAGATACATATAGCATATTTTATAGCATATTTTTTTAGCAATTTTTTTATACATCATTTTAGATTTTATGCATAATTTGTTTAAAATACTGTAACAATAGATCAGTAATGTACTAAAATGTAATTAAGTCATATTCAAACAGATAAAAATGTAAATGCAATATTCAATGTTTAAAATGTGTTTTAAAAAAAAGTATTATAAATGCAGTCGATTAGCTTTAAATGGGTCAAATGCATTTGCTTGACTTAGAATGTGTCGAAAATTCACTAAACATTTTGCCAAAAATGCTCTAAATTAGCTTTGAAAATGTTAGAAATACACTAAATTAGTTTAGGATGTGTCACGTTGGGCTTGACTATCCTAAATTATGTCAAATTGCATTTACCGGAAGTACAATATGCACCTGGATTTCCTAATCCACAGAATACCAGTTAATTGTAAAGGATATGTTAATGTTATCCTTAAAAATTAAAAGCTAAATTTCAAAGTTGCTAGTTATTATTTTTTATTATTCTGCAAACTTTTTTTTTATTTGTTTATATTTTTGGGAAGGTGATGGAGGGTGAGGGGAGGGGCTGGGTGGGGTAAGGAGAAGAGGGAGGATTGAGACTGTTTTTGTTGTTAAGATAAAGATAGCAAAACAAGTTCACGAAAAGTAAAAACATGAGCGTGTTGTAGCTTGTTAAAAATTGCATGCATAAATTTGAAGCTAAATGTGTATATGTGTTTGTGCTTTAAAGTCTAAACTGTTAAGAACCCCTCGACAAAAACCAAAAAAAAAAAAACAAAAAACAATTTAGGTAATTTTTCTGTCATTTTTTTCTTTCTTCATTATTTCAAATATCTTTTATATTTATATGAAGTATGCCTGTGATATTTAAAAAAGGCCAATGTTTTAGCTTTGTCACATCCTGTTTTCGTTTATATTTCTTTTTTTTTTTTTGCGTTCAAGGACGGTGGTCACGTGATGTAAACACTGGTCTTGTGGCTTGTACAGTACTGAAACGTTAGTGGTAAAGTGTGGGTTGCTAGGGGTCACTGTAGGGGTCATCGCACGTGTGTGTATGTACATGTGTTAATATGGCGCGGGTGCAAGCCCCAGCTGTACATACATGGATTAAGTACTGTTGGGTGTGTGTAAGTTTAGTTTTAAAATGTAATTATTAATGTCACACACACAAAGTAAAGTCACCAAACACTTAAATTTATAATACGCATTAACTCTTAATAATTTATGATTATTATATTATGTGGGTGTCAAATATCTATCATTTAGAGATCATAATCGGCATTCTATGTGCAGTATAGATTACATTGCGTCGTCAGAATTGACTTCCGGCATTCTATTCTTGAAGGCTTTTCTTTCACTTTGTGTGTGCGACCTTTGTGTTCAACATGTACAGTAGATTTGGAGAATATATCGTTAATTAACATAAAATTGCTATACTACGTACACATTTTGCAATGTTATCTTTATATGTTACTGCATCTACGTTGAAATTTTGCAATGCTACGTGTTGCATTGTTACAGTTACATGTTACATTTAGCTATACAAGCACATACGGTACTACATTTACTGTACGTTTACATAAGCTGCTACATCTGCGTTTACATTTTGCAATGTTACGTTGCATTTTATCATATTTACTTCTTGCACTTCTACATTTGCATTTGTAAATGCACACAATTTCCATTATGCGCATACGTGATGAAGTTCAGATGTTCATTTGAATTTTGCAAAAAAAAATTTTTAGCAGATTGCATTTAAAATTTGCAGTTTAAAATCACTAAAATTGAATGCTTTTTCTATTGGTGCCTAAATTGCTATTATAGCTATATACGGTCCTTGTGTCTTATTTTGCAGTCCCCCTTCTTTTTTCTTTTTTGATATCCCCAGTTTTTTTCTGTCCTTAATGTACATCCCTCAACCCCTACAAAAGTTTCTAAAAATAAAATCGACATGTAAAATCTCCACAGTCGCTTTCATTGCTGCACATTTAGCGAGAGCAAATAAAAATCTATTAACATTATCATGCATATTGTGTCTCAGTAGTCAGTGCACTCCATCCTCAGTTGGGATGTTTGCATGCATCGTAACGCACTGCACTTCCATGCCCTTGATATATCCCTCAGCCATCAGCTGGTGTAGCTGCATGACGTCATCATTTGCTAGTGGGCGAAAGAGGAAAAGTAAAATGGGTGGTGAAGTTTAAGGTTAGAAAATCAGCTGGTCGCCATACACACACATACACTGTACATGTCTACTCTCTCTACCTTCATCTCAAATCTAAATGGTCTAAGGATTACACCACCCCACCCCTCAACACCCTCTTTTGTATACATCAACCTTCACATCTCACCACCCCACTATATCCTATCTCCCACCCCACCTCATCCTCCCCTTCATTTCAATTTTTTTCAGGGGTTATTGTACTATTTTTTTGAGTTCATGTAAAAGCTACAAGTCGTTTAACCGTCCAAGATCAGCTGCTTTGCTATTGCTAACTTCGTATAAAATTTAAAACCAAAACAACACCTTACTTATAAGTTTTTGGCAGGGGTGATGGGATGGGAAGGGGAGGTGAGGTGAGGGGGTAACTGGTAACCACCCACTTTTTATTTCTCCCTAGTCTCTAGTCCTGCATACACACACTTTTGTTTGTCCATAAAGTCTATTTCAAATACACACTGAAGTTATGATTAAAAAAGGAAATGAAGAAGGGTGACGATAGTGGTGGATTGTGTGTGTGTAAACTGTAAAGGAAAAGCTTTTTTTTATGTATGTATTTTGGTTTTGGTTTTTGGATGTGATAAACTGATGGTAGACTTAAACTGTTGAACCCTGGATGGGAATTAGCCAATAGTAGAGCGAAGATCCCCAGATACCCCTGGATGACCAAAATGAAGGGGACCAGTCGTATCGTCTTAATCGCTTTGCTCTCGGTCTACATTAGAACCAGAGGGAGAGTGAACACTTTTATTTAATTTTACAAAAAGTAATAAATAAAAGATGCAAAAATTATTTATTTTTCTATTTACGACTTTGCCAGATGGAAAATTTTAGCTAATTTTGAAAACTGATTGATTGACTTTTGATATACCGGGTGATTTGGTTGATTTATTTAATTGGAACATTGTTTTGCAAAGAAATGAGACTAAATCTTATTCGTTCCAATAGCGATTTATCTCATTTCTTTCTTGCCATTGGAAAGTGTTCCAAATTAGAAGTTCACCCGATATTGCATTTAGTTTGTGTGTCTTGCATAATTGAAAATGTTAAATGCAATGATAATTAAAGAAAAGGTCATCCCACTTTCTTAAAAGGTCATTTAACTTTTTTTTTTTTAATTTAAAATTTAAAGTGGTTTAAAACTGTTTTTATCTGAGTTTTTGGTTTCCATGTACTGTATATTTATAAGTTGGATAATAGCCTTCATAATACCCGTGTAATGCGAGCCAAAGTCACTCTGATATGGCACATGCCAAACAGGTTTTCTGTGTTTTTTTTTTCTTTTTACTTTTTCTTAACTTAAAAAAAACGGTTGTTTATCTTGCTTCAGACAAACAAGCTGCATTTGATGTCATAAAACTTTTTAAATATCAAATCTCTTTTTAAAAATGCACCACACACTTAACTACTGTAGTTTCAGATGTGTAAAGTATAATTAAGATTAATGTAATATAAGGGGTCCGTCCTGAAAATCATCCCGGGACATTTGGCACTCAAAGAAACAGTCAAAAAATGTACCTATTTAAAAAAATCACCAAATATTAAATATTAGAAGTAAACTTGGTGCAATAATTAACAGTAGCAGTTTTTAATGATAAAAACATATCGTCACTGTAGATGCAACATGACGAAACTCATTTTTGGGCTAAATTGAGTTACACATATCATGATGTGCAAAATGTTCCGCTGAATCTCCCTGAAATCTCTAGTTCATGAAAATCCCACTTAGTTTTTCTAGAATTTAAGATTTTGTAACATGGTTTATGCAGGCTGACAATGTAAGAACAAGATGGTTTTTTCGCTCTCCTGAAAAATTCGAAAAACTGAGATTCGTTATGTTGCATCTACAGTGACGATATGCAAATAAATTTCAAAAAAAAAAGAGGGCCTGTCCGGGATTTGAACCCGGGACCTCTCGCACCCTAAGCGAGAATCATACCCCTAGACCAACAGGCCAGATGATAATAGAAGCTTAAATTGGTAAAGCATTTAATAAACCAAACTTTTAGTCAAATTTTAATTGGTTTTATTATTTTTTTTTGAATTATAGATTTATAATATTTTGCATTTAAAGTGAACCCAATCGAGTACATCGTAAGTTCTCAACTTACGATGTACTCGATTTACGATAACTCGCGCATAAGTTGGTTAATCAAAATTTACTGGTTAAATCAGTTACGTGCTTGATTTTAATAAAAAAAACATCTTAAAATCACATTTTAGTATAAAGTTATTCAATTTGAACTATGCAACATTAATAGATAACCATTAGTATATTAAAAATTAATAATTTAAAAAAAGGGCCCGTCCGGGATTTGAACCCGGGACCTCTCGCACCCAAAGCGAGAATCATACCCCTAGACCAACGGGCCGTCGTTGAAAGAGTTAGCAACTTATTTCCTAGCTAAGCTTAATGTTAAACTAAATTTGAAATTTGTTTTTCCCATCTGGTGAATCGTTTACAAATTTACAATGCAAAATTAATTTTTGTTTGTAAGGCTTTGTATGGCATTCAAATTAATTATTTCAATCAGTAACCAACACTTAACAAACGCTCGTAAAACAAAATTCAAATCCTCTAGCAGTTTATTTCATGCATTGGACAGAATAAATTAGCCATCTGTGACTCTTCTGGTTTTTATTATTATTATTTCTTGGTAATTAATTTAACGAGAATGTGATCATTAAACACGTTTTGTGAGCTGTTTTTTGCTTATGTAAGAAAGCGGGTCGTTTAAATGCACGTAAAACGCTGTTGAGTGTGAATTTACTGTTATTGATATGGGTCGGATGCAAATTAAATGTCCCTCATGATTTTGTTTCACAACAACCCATGTTTTTAATACGGATAATATCCAAACATGTTATTCAAATGATTCAATTAAGTGTATGTAGCGTCTTTTAGTGTTTCATTATCCCTCCTCATCCTCTTCCCTGTCAATTGGTATACTGCATATCCATATTGGAATTAACGTTTTATCCCATTTAAAAATCTCATCAACATTTACATTTCGTCCCATAACCATAACATGACATTTAAGTCTCCACTGCTGCGTTCATCAAAATTTATAGAGGGTATTACACTTAATTAGTGTTTGCTTTTATGGTTATGGACGCAGTTAAAATCTATTTGGTTTTATTGTTTTTTTTTCTTTCTTTCTTTTTACGTTGTAATAAAAGTATAAACCTTCTATTTGTTTATCAATACCTAAACTTTAGGGTAAATTGACTAAATGGTTGAACAAATAATATGCGCAAATTTACTGTTAACATGTAACAGAATGCATTGTGGGTAGTTTGCATTGTAACAAGTAAACTGAAAATGTCTCCAGATGCACTAAAATTCTCTTCAAATATAACATAATGCATTAAAAGTAGCTTAAAATATAGCAAAATGTGCTAAAAATTGTTTAAAATGTAGCAAAATGCACTAAAAATAGCTTTAAATGTAGCAAAATGCATTCAAAATTGCTTGAAATGTAGCCAAATCCACTAAGAATCGCTTTAAATGTAGCAAAATGCACCAATAGTGTAATTATATTTTTTGAAAACAATGAGTTTTTGAATATAAAATATCATTCATAGCTCCAGGCAACTTTCAAAGTTCAACATATAAAAAAAAAGATTATAAATGCTAGTTATAGTCGTTAGGTCATAATAACAATAACAACAAAACTGAGACTGTCATAACTCATACATTTTGGGGAGTTCCACTATAATAAACAGTGTGCACACACGTAAGAGTAAACGTAACGTCAATTCGTGATTCGTGTGGCCTTCACCTCAGTGCATGTGATTTTTGGTCAGTGCATTATTAAATGTAACTCAAAAGTGTGTGTTGTATAGTTGAACAGCTGATGTTCATTTCTATTTCTACCCATTATTATGCACTAGTCTATTGTAAATGTCAAAAGTTTAGGTGAGATGAGAAAAACCTGTTTTTATCAACCAGGAGTGAGTGTGTGTGTAGATTGTAGAGGATTTTTTTTTATTATTATTATTCATTTTTTTTTTGTTGGTTACGTTTTGTGTATCTACAAATCACTATGTATATACTGTATGTGTGTACATAAAAAAATGAATACCCATTCACTTATACGTTAAAAGTTAGCTAGAAGTGGACAAACAACTTTTAAGATCATTATTTTGTAATTTTGTTTGGCACAAAAAAAATATAAGTTATCATAGAAATAAAAAACGAGCAAAGCAAAAGGACGTTGAACCGTTTTTTTAATTTTTTTTTAAAGTTATAGTAATTTTATTTTTGTCAATTTCAATTAATCTATTTCACTCAAATTTTCACCAATAAAGAAAGAAGTTGTATTAATCGATACGTACTTTGAATTTAACATGACTATTTTTTTCTTCTTTCTTTATTATTACTGTATTATTTTTTATTTAAAATTTATTTTTGACAATGACTGTCTAAACTTAATGAACCATGTTGGATTACAGTGCAAATCTGCTAATGTGAAACATCTTGAAATTCATAATTTTTCCCACAATTGAAAGTCTTTTATATTCAACAAAAAATTATGTGTGGCATTAAATTTGTAACAAAAATAAAAACTTTGCAAAACTGTATCTACCTGTAGAAATTATAATACGGTAGATGCACAGTATAATTTAACGAGTCAGTGCGCATGCTCAGTCACATGCAAAATTTCGTTTTAAAAAAACATGAGAAAATTTCTTTTTAAAAAAACATTTGAAATTTAAACTGTCGAACTTACACATTATTGTAGAATATAAATGATAATTTTACAGGGGCAGCAAACACGTGCAATTGCAATGCGAGAAGTTATGCAGAGAACATCTTTATGTTTTCTGCCGACTGCGTTCGTGCTCATCGCGGCATAATTTTCTCACGGCATAAAACCAATGCCGTGAATGGCACGAACGCAGTAAGCAGAGAACATTAAAATTCACGGTATTGTTTCGCATTGAAATAACCCAATTACTTTGCAAGTAACTAACGCATAAAAAGTTTAGTAGCATTAAAATCTGTATAAACTATTTAAAAAAAATCGTTTATTCGCTACCTACGCATTGGATTATTAATATATGTGTACTAGGACAGTTGAACAAGTTTTATAAGGGTGGAGACGAAAAAGTTACATAATGTTGGGGGATTCATGAAGATGATAGTTGAGTAGTAGACTAAATTATATAGAAAGCTTTGTAAATTGCCTTGTAAAATATTGGTTGGTTTTTGTAAATTGTACTAGACTTTGTGATATTATAACGTTAGCTTCCATGCACTTTTTAACTTAATTATTTTCTGTTATTTTTTTTTAAAGATTAAGCAGCCAAAATAAAAATAAGAAGTAATTTACTGGGCATTAAATCAGTAGTACAGAAAGAGGCTGTTTATTAACGTTAGATTTTTTTATTATTTTTTTATATAACTTATAATAACGTGTTGTAAGATTACAGATATTTATAGCTGACGCCCAGATGTGCTGTATAAATTAAATTTCCAAAAAATTATACTTTATAATCAGGTGATCTGCTATATTGGATCACTGGCTTTTTAACAAGGCTAATAAAGAAACGAGACTAAATCTTATCACTTATAATGGCGATTTGTCTCGTTTATTTCTTGTCATAGGGAAAAATCTGTGTTCCATTTGAGAAAATCACCTACAGTATATGAAAATACAAGATGATGTTTGAAAAATAAAATGGATTAAAATTTTCAAATGTGCTAACATCATGTAAAGATATCGGATGACATGAAATTTGAAAAGTGGCAAATATAAGTTAAAGGGGTGACAACAAAATAATGTTTTTATACTTTTCAACAATTTTAAAATATAATGCCAGAAGTAATAGTGAATTGACTTACGTCATGAAGTAAATTTTGCTTTGTCATGTAGGGTCACCCCTCCCCTTCCTCCCTCTTTTCAACTCACTCCTTCTTGTATCAAGGGCTCTTGTAACCAGTGGTGACGCCTATTATATAGACTTATAGTGAGCCAATATCTTTAAAGCTACTTATAATTTATCATAAGCAATCTTTTAACACGAAACAACGCCCATTAGAGACAGATATCATCATTAATCATGGATTTAAGTTTAGTACTCTGTAGCTTATTAGATATTGATTTTTTGCAAGGGGTATTTTTGTGCTTATTTACTGATTAATTTGATTTTTATTAATCAAAGTTACAGTATTAATAGTAAATAAATTTTGATAATCAATATTTTAATTGAGCGTTTGTAAATCCATTACAAATGAACAGAATTGTTACAAATGTAGTAAAATGTAATAAACTTTGGTCAATGTGTCATTGGTATTGAAAAAGATGTACCAAAATGCTTTAAAAATAGTTCCAAATTGGTACTTAAAGTGCTAAACATTGGCTCAAATGTTTTTAAATGCACTATTCATGAATCCTAATGTACTACTTTTGGTTCAAAAGTTCTTAAATGCAACACAAAGTGCTCCTAATATACTAAAATGAACTGCAATTTGGTTTAAACGCACTAAAATATTATCAGCATATCGAAATGCACTAAAAAGTAACCCAAAATGTACCAAACTGTTATAATTTGTGTTCTTTGCAACAAATGCAATACAATTTTTCTATTAATTCTTGTACTTATTTTACTTGGCTTGTTTATCCCATTACGAAATCTTTTTTTTCTTCTTATTTTTGAAGAAAACATCTGCATGTTTCTTTTACGTAAGTTTCTGAAAATATATTTTTTTTATTTATTTATTTGTGGAAAAACTTGACGAACGTTTAAAGCCTCTGTTTTTCAAAGAGTTATTGATC
Organism: Helicorthomorpha holstii; assembly: GCA_013389785.1. Lineage (NCBI taxonomy): Eukaryota > Metazoa > Arthropoda > Diplopoda > Polydesmida > Paradoxosomatidae > Helicorthomorpha > Helicorthomorpha holstii. The sequence goes on along the minus strand of JAAFCF010006680.1, from coordinate 5,674,911 downwards.
TTGGTTTTCGGGGTGGGGTTTGGTTGGGATGGGTGGTAGTGGTGAGTTTAGTCTCTTGATTTTTCTTACTTCTTAAACTCCTCACTTCAAAAATCAGCTGTGAATGAGGTGGTAGAGGTGGTTGTGTGGGGTGAAGTGCGGTGGGATGGAGAGAGAGAGAGAGAGAGGGAATGGAAACAAACACAACAATCAACAGGCAACAAACCCCCTTTACTCCTCATCCCTCTAGTTCCAAGGGAGTGACGTGAAATTTGTCTTTCCCGATCTTTTTAATCTTTGGCAAGAGTGGAAAAAACACTATTTGTGTAACAACCGTGCTGTTTATACAATGTACTCTTTTGCCTTGCTACAAGTCTCTTGAAGACTTGAAGGCTACATTTGGTCATGGGGGCTAAAGGAGGGGGGGGGGGGAAGAGTTGGATGACAGTTAAAAAGTAAAAACCCCTTTTTTAAATCTTGTAATAACCTCTGACCTCTTATTCGTAAATAGAAAAGAAAAAGATAAAAAAGGGAGGGATGCAAAAAAGTGGGGTATTACTTTCACTATTCTGATATAAATTTACTTTTTGTTTCTGTTTTTTATAAAGAAAATGTTATGAAATGATGAGTTTTCGTAAGTATTTTAGTAGTTTTGTGTGCTAAAAGTAACATATGTAAATGATAGATAACATTTTGCATTGAGTTTAATTGTTTAATTTTTTTTGTATTTGCAGTGTGTTTACCAAACGGCGGCGCCAAGCTCCAACCAAAAGGACCGAAGTGGTTTTTTTGCATTTATCACCGACACCGCCGCCAGAGTACGTCGCCACCGCCAAAGATCTCAAAGTGCTAGCGAATCAACATTGTGGACCAATCGACAACAACAACCCTCTGTGCCTCGGTCGAGAAACGTTGCCACTACTGCGTCATCTCATCAATTCCATTCCAGTAGAGACCAATTTTTATAACCAATACCTGATAATCAGCTGACTTTTGTTACAATTAATATTGATTTTGTTAAAGGTTGGTGATTTCCATCTCCAATTTAAAAAAAAACCTACTAAAAAGTAATAAAAATTGGATCACAATACACGATTTATGGGATAATTTTTAGTAACGACACTTTTTGTTGTTTGTTTTTTAGTGCATAAACTTCACAAGTAGTGATTAATTACCTCAAAAATAATTATTATTTCCATACAAAATCAATTAAAATTACTGTATCTTTAAACTTAATGGTCCAATTTTTATTTACAGTACCGGTAGCCAAAAAAAAAAAAAAGATTTTTTTAAGACGTTCATATACAATATTTAAGAAAAAAAATATGAAGAAAATCTTACCAAAAAAATAAAATAAAAGATGCCTTTATAATTATACCTCGGTACTTTATATACACAATATACACTGCCTTTTTAAGCAAAATGTCTTATCAGTTTATAAGATTTAATAGATAAGCATTATAAAAATAGTCAGTTAAGATATCGAGGTATTAGGCTGTGATTTGTAGTTTAAAAAAAAACTTCTTTTGCATTTTTTTTTGTATTATCATTAAAAAAAAAACATTTTGTGTGTCAACTACCACATTTTCTTCAATCTAATGTGATGGCAATATAAACATGATAAACTTATTAAGCAGTATTTTATTTTCTTAAACTTAAAGCAACTGCCAAAATAATACAGTAAAAGAAAAACCAAGCAACATTTTTTTTTTGTATCTTTGAATTTGAAATTTTGACGGTAACTTAATAGTGCCACTGTGTATAGTTGTATAATAATAATTGAAAACTTGCTTTTTTTAAACAAATGTGTGTTCAAACTTTGAAAACAAATGTGACAATTTCTTATTATGTAATCATTTTTCATTTAAGATTATATGCATTTTTTTTGTTGCGGGTTTGATTGATTTTTTGCTCATTGATAATTTCGATAAGTTAGTTACAAGTCATTATTTATAGGCTTTAATTTTGTACTTTTTAAGTTACATCTGAATAATCTTTGTATTTTTATTATACAGTATAATCTTCTCAATATTATTTTTAAAAACTTTTCAACTTTTTTTTCCTTTTAATTATTTGAAGAAGAAAATAAAAAAGCAACCAAAGAAGGGAAAGTTGAATATGAATTTACATTTGCGAATTTAAATTATCATTGAGATGATTCTTGACATTTTTTCTACTTTTTTTTTAATAATTCATTAATATGCGAATAGATATCTAGTTTTCAATATAAAGTTTTGTTTTTGTGATTTTTTATGTATTAAACGTAATTACTAATTCGATGAAAAAGTAACGGTGCACGTACCGTTGTAAACACGGTAGTTGTACGCCGGCTGCATTCGTATCCATCGCGGCATCTATTCAATACCGTAAAAGTCTGCGTTAAGCTATGCCGTGGTAGGTACGAACGCAGTCGGCGTGACACTCTTTGCTTTTTGATCGTAATGCATTTTTTATATGTTAATTCTGCTGCCAGTTTCAAAATTTAAAATGTAATCAAAACATGAAATATAATTAAGGTTAATGAATTATTATGTCAAGTTTTGGCAAAGTATTAGTACTGCCATCTTTATTGGGTCCCAATTCAATATTATTATTTTGTAATTAACTTTCTGATAATAATTTAGTTTTATGTTTGAAAAATGTAAACACAATATTGTCACTTTGCTCGTTTATTTTAATTACTTTAATGCATTAAGAGAGTTTTCGCAACAATTTTGTACCAGACAAAACACATTTGAAACTCTCGATTACACGAATTTACAATTTTTTGTTGATTTTGTACAGTGTCTTGTGTGTGTTTATGTATGCCATATATAAAAACTTAAAATGCAGTAGTGTAATAACGCCCTTCACTTTTAAACTAATGTTTCACGTGTGTGCACATAAGTTTTCATATATTTTACACGTTCAACATATGATTTGTAAGCGACAGTCCATTTACCATAAACAAAAAAAAAACCATGTAAAACTTAAAACAAACAACTGTTACTATTTCAAAAACATTTTTAAAACAAGTTACTTTGATTCCACTCATCCTTCAATTTGACATTTCAACACCTGGCTATGGCAATCTAAATTAAGATGAGAGTTTACTTGGTTGCTATGGTAAATATAAATTCACGTGGTTTAGTTAATGTGGTTACTTAATGAAATTTTTGGTTACTATGACAACTGAACTGAAATGTTGTTTTTCAACACTGTGTCCCAATAACAATTTCGGTAAATGCAACAATGGACTATCACAAAAAAATACACATCATATGACACCCTTAATTTGTATACAATTTGTATATAATTTGCATGTGTAAATCTCTCAATAATCCCATGTTGGGACTCCTTTCTCTGTCAAGTTATTATGCAAAAAATAACTTTTTGCTACCAACGTCTTTCAAAAGAAATGTAAATTAAAATTGTTAACAATTGCGTGTATTAGTAAACTAAGAATATACATTATAACTTATACAGTTTTATATTATGCTGTCAACAAAATGGCTATCTTTTTAAATTTCATACGATGATAAATATATCTTTATGAGGTGTCATATAATTATATCCCCATCCCTATACCAACCCACCTTGGCGAAATATTTTTCTTTTATTTTTATCATCTACTTATCTTTATTTCGTCATTTATTAAAGTTGACACAAACTTGTTAACTTCTTATTTTTTTTTGTACATTTAATTTGTTTTTTCTGTGTGTATGAATAATAATTATCATCCTTATAGTTTTATGTATTAATCGATTTGTCTATTTTTTTCTTCTTTTTTTATATTATATTTAATTTGTGTGGTTAAATTTAACCACAAAATTGATTTAATTTGGCTTTCCAATGATCTCAATGATAGATTGAATTTATTATATCAAATTCAAGTTTATTTTGTTGGAATAATTTATTCTTCATCATCATAATAATTATTTTTTTGTATGTAAAAATATGTCATGTTTATATTTTTTTCTCATTTTATTACTAGTCCTCAAACTGTATTTTTTTCTGTCTTTCTCTCATTTCTAACTGAACTATAGGGGGTTAATTGGCCATTGCAAAAAAATAAGTTTTCAATTAGTGTTAAAATAAAATGCTTGATTTCAATAATTAACGTTCATTATACCAATTTTACGTAAACACGTTTAATTTGTTACTTATGTTTTCTTAGCTCTGTAACCAAAAAATTGTATTGGTTGCAATTAATTACATCTGATTTTTTTATATTTTTTTCCTAAATGTTCATTATGTTTTTGCCATATTATGAAATAGATTTCGTCTGTATTAATTCACTTTCTTCTGATTTGATTTTTTAAAATTTTTGTGATTTGTTTTTATGTTTTGCCTCCAATTTCGCTATTTGGACTATACTATCGAAAAGGTGTGTGGGTCCAAAACGATTAAAATAAAAATATTTATATGCAAAAAAAATTGTCAACAGTGACGATATTTAAACTGAATAAAATGTAGATTTAGTTGACTTTTAAAACCATGTCTATTTGACTTTTTTGCGTTAAAAACAGAAAAAATGAGATCCTATATCTACAAAGAAATGGTCCTTAACGTTTCTGTTTTGGACCTCAGTTAGCTTACCTTGCAATGCTCAACTGTTACAGCTTTACTAACAACGTCTGGGTTATAATTTCTGCTGTACATTATGCAAAAGAAAATCAACTTAAAGTCGTTCATCACTGTTAAGACTTTGCAAACATACCGTACGGTAAGCCTATAACACATTTCTTCCAACATTTTTCATTTTTGCAACTTTGAAATTGCCAGATCATCAATCAAATAAAATGTAATACTCTATTAGTCTTTGTAGTCGGTGCATCTGAAATGCAAAAATACCCAAATCGATTATTTATGATGCTAATTACGCTTAATCTGGTCTTTATTTGGATAATGTCGTCGTAATGTAAACTTTAAAGCCAAAAAAATATTTAAAAAAATGTTTGATGAAATATGTGAAGGCCTGGTGAGTTCGTCCCCGGGAAAAGTTATCATTTAAATGTGAAACCTGAGCAGCTTCTTAAGCTTTTTAAATTTTGTTAAAAGAAAAAAGTTTAAATTTTTTTTTACTTTTTAGCTTCAGTTTTTCAGCTGATGGAAAAATGTATATGTTATGTTCATTTCAGCAAAATGTCTCTTTTTTTATTTACTTTTTTTTTTGCCAATGTGCTCCTACAGTACATTGTACATTGCTGCTGTAAAATCAAAAAAGTTTATATTTAGAAATCTTAAGCTTGTTTGCGTTAACAACCACCAAAAAAGAATAAATAAAAAATAGAAAGAAAAAGAAAAACTACATTATACTATATGTTAAAGGAATGAGAAGAAACTACTGTAGTAAAAAGACAAATGCTGTTTAAAAAAAAGTGATCCAGACCATTTTTATAATCATGTTACATCCCTCAAGTCGTCGTTAAGAAACTTTTCAAGCTGCACTTGTAATTTCAAAGCAAAAAAAAAAGTTTGATATTTTCGTAATTTCACAGACGTTTTGTTTAAAGAAGTTTACCTTACACAGTATTATGATCGAGTGATTCATGAGCAAACAAAATCCTATTTATTTATTTAAAGCACAGCAAAGTAAAAACACGATAAAAGGATTTTGTCTGTTTGAACTTTGAAGATTGAACAGTATAATAGTTTAATAACATCGACATTAAACAAATCTAATTTTTCACTACGTTTATGGTTTCTTTGGCACATAATCTCCCTTTTATTGTCAAAAGCATTATAGAAAAAAGTATATAATCGAGTGACTAACGTGAGAAAACTACCAATGAAACATGTTCAGACACGAAACTGTCTTCTTCTCCCCCACTGGATGCTAAACAATGTAATATTTTTTCCTCAGCTCAACTGTACAAGTGCATATGGTCCTAAACAGCAAGTGCAGGGTCTCCCACACACGTACTTTTGTCTCTATAACCTTGATAATAGCCCCATTTATTGTGGTTGTATAGACTGTGCTTATAGAGGTTTCAAATCACCTGACGGCTAAATACGACACTTTGAATCTTTGGGGGGCAGTATACGTTTGAGCTGGTCAAGTGTGATCAGTTGTTAGTGGGGGGATGGGGAGATTTAGAAAGAAAAAGAAAACCTCATTATACCCTTCCCGTATGGCCCTTATTTTCAATCGCCTCAAAGTGACCATTTGAAAACACACAACCACCTGTTGCTATGTGGAAAAGTGCACTGACTCAGAACAGCTGTTGCTACTTGTATTTTTGGCCCATTTATCGTTTATCTACACATTTCTATACGAAATAAAAATAGCACATATTAACGCTGCAATGTCGTTAGGTTTCTTGGGATATTTGAGACGGGAATGAAACAAAAATACGTCCACTTTGGTATTGTTTACTTAATCTCTTGTGTACTTACCATTCATTAGTGTTGGCTTGAAACCTGTCATCTAATTAAGATGTACAGAGTATCCTTGGAGTGTAAGCTTAGAGGCTCCTGTGACTATTGTTAATGAGTATATCTAGTCCCTAATTAACTAAACCAAGGTTGTTTATAAACTTATTAATTGCAGTAATAATTAAAAAACCTAACTCAAGATTTAATTAAACTTACCATCTTATTTACACATTTTAAACCGTTATTTCACACTTTCGAATACATGGATGAAAAGTTGCCAGATTTATTGTCAGTTTGTAATCTTAAACAAAACGGTTTTTTTAAATTTATTTTGTAAACTACCGTGATTCACTTTAATTAAGTTTGTCGTTATTAAATTAGTTATTATTAGCTTAAGATAAAATTTTTATTATTCTTACAAACGAACAATGATAACGATACAGAAATTGACAGCAGTGATAACGTTCGATATTTTAAAATTTAACGGTCACCAGTTGAAGATGATAATGGCGGTTGTTGTTTTTGTTTGTGTAATCTTGTGAAGACATCTTTTTTTTTAAAATAAGTTGCAATCAATTTTTGTCGGAAGTAGAAAAACAGTGTCAGTCGGTAAAATGTGCTCTACTTATCAGTGTTATTAATCAGGTTAAAAAACCGTGTGTGGAAAATCGTCTAAGTACAAACATATTGACATCTCGTTTGTCTGACATTTGTGTATCCAACTGTTCGCAGTCTCCAACCTTCATCTCGTACGTTGTTGAAGTTTAAAAGAAAAGACACATGGAAACAGTCATAGGATCAAGCCTATAATTAGACATTTCTTCATACATTAGCCCTAGTCGGACACAAACACAAGGGGGAAAAAGAAGAGAATATTAGCATATTTTATCAGTAAGTACAGTAAAGCGTTACTCAGATTTCATAGCGAAATTATTGCTTGCGTTCATGTTGTGGGTGTATGTGCTCAGCTGGTGGTCACTAGAGGTCGCCAAGAAATGATGGCAATGAATAATACACTGCCGAATCTTAAAACGATTTATCACCTGTATCTAACGTCTATTGGTCTCTTTCTAACTAAAATTGAAAGACTGAAAACAAATACAATTCAGAGCCTTGAAGTACACGTAGTTGTATTGGTTGTTGTTATGTTATTGTCAAAACAGGGGTCAGTTTGTTACCAAGGGAGAAGTAGGAGGAGAACTGAAGAAAACTCGGGATAATTTAAGGGTAAAGTAACAAGTGAATTTATGATAAACAAATACAAGAAGTTCTTTTTTAACCTTTTTTATTATTATTTTGCAGGTTGCAGCTAAGAATCTTGGCAAAGGGTATTGTAACAATTTAGCAAAATGCTACTTTTAGTTGACCATGAGCAGAAAAGAAAAAGAAATTATGGTAAGAAGGCTGTAAAGTTTGAAGTGTTGGAAAGAGAAAGAGAGAGAGAGACCTTTTATTTCAACAATCATGACTCATCTAGTGGTTGACTCATTGCTTATACTTTTTACATTTTACAAAGCAGAGCTGATCTTGCATAATCAACAAAGGGTAAACACATACGGTCGCATTTAAGATAGGTACACACGTAATGCATGATGCACTTTTACAGTGTGGAGTGTATGTGGAAAGGAAATTTGCCAAAAACGTATTATGCCAGGCAATTTTATTTAACTTTGACCTTGGCAAACGTGCTTGACAACCAAAAAGTTGAGCTTTGTCTTGGGACTTGATCCTTGTATTTATCTTTATTTTTAAAATTTAATTTAAACATTCAACGACTTAATAAAGTTAGGAAGTCTGAGTCTAAAGAGGAAACAGCTTACGAGCATCAAATCTAAAAAAATAGTAATTAAATAATACTGTTTAAGTGATGCAGTTTATTGGTTTCATAAGATAATCTCGTAACTAGACAAAAATGCTTCAATTTCAGATTAGATTTCTCTCGATACTTGATAATTTTTAAAGTGAAGAAACTGAATGGCATGGAATTCAATAGAGATTTGTTTTGCTTCTTGAATAAACATGACTGAGTTGCATTGGTTGCAATCGAGATCTTACTAGAGATGTTCTTATAAAGCTGACGATACTGTTGAAAATTCTACTGGAACTTTATTTACTGAGTCTTGAATCTTGATTGCAAAATCAACAATAGGCTCGATAATGTGCTGTCAAAAACTATGATGACATAATTGTATGAAAATTATCCCTTAGGAAAAGCAATTTCTTGCAGTTGCAGGCAGTTAAATTTTTTCATTTTAAATTTTTTTTCAACAAATAGGATCGTGTGTAATGTGTATGCTTATAATGAATGCTTTAATTTGGTTGATTTTTTTTGTTGTTGTTGAGTTTGACAAGTGTACTTAATACTTGTAGATGTAGAATCATATTATAAACATACACTGAGCAGATATTGTGCTTGGCAACGTCCATTAAAATTATAAATGACAGCAAGTAGTTTGTAACGATGTTCAGTAATGTGGCGGACGAAAAGCGAGAAATGATGATGACGTTTTAGCTCATTGAACGTCCAATCCCAGTCATCGGAAAAACAGCTCTTCCTGGCACTGATAATGATAATGGTAACAAATTGACCTAAATGGGAGACCGTACGTATATTATGTGATTGTGAAAGAAGCGAAGGGAAAATCGAAATTTAGGGTATTTTGTGTTTTCCATGGGTCCTCCTCGGGCCAAGCATTTATTTTTTTCTTCACTAGATTGCAAGTTGGCGACAAATGATCGACATCAGTTTTCTTTAATAATACATTGGGCGAACGTATGATTGTATCCTAGTATTTATACGTATAAAAATGGGCATAAAAGCAAAAAAGATGGAGAAGAAAAGAGTCAAAATGACTTGTGATCAGAACTAGAATAGAATACAAAGAGTAAAAATGATGATGATGATAGGAGAAAGGGAAATTCCCGCCAATCACTCACTTTAATATCTTTTCTTTTTCTCAACTTTGTGTGTCGTTCATTGTATAATTTGCGAGCAAACGCATAATATCGATGGAAAAAGCACTGTTGTTGAGTTAATCGATTTTGTATTTAAAGAAAAATAACTTGTTGCCCTCGGGTTAATGCAGTTGAAGTTAGTTTCAAGAATAATTATGTCGTTTATAGGTATTATCAGCAGTTTAGATCTTTGTGGCACTGTTACTTAAACTTATAAGCTTATAAAAATAAGGTCATTCGATGATTTGATCATAAGTCATTTTAAATTTTTAAGTAAGATTTTGATTTTGTTTACATTTTGGCTGACTTTCGCTAATAAAGATAAAATAACGTCAAAGTGATGACAGTCATTGAGCAGAATTTTACAGAAAGGAAGTTAAAGGAACTGTACCGGGGGATTATCTAAATTTGGAAACTGTTTTATACAGTGTCATTAAATAAACGAGATTAAATATCATTTGCAAATGGTGATTTGTCTTGCTTATTTTTTGATATGGAGGGAATGTGCGTGCCAATTTAGAAAATCACCCGTTATAATATGAATTGGAAATTATAAAATAGGCCACTGCACTGCAGCAAATGAATCTTCAGGATGCGTAAATTTCTAATTTGACATCTGAGTGTATTATCTCTCTGGCCTTAACATGTTATTTTGTGAAATGTTTATTAAGAATTCGTTGATCTTTCAAATGCTTGTTTTTTAAGTTGAACGATTAATTATTTAACGTTGCTTTTTGAGTTTTCTTCAGGCGTTTATCAAATTAAAATAATCGAAAATGGGTTTTAAAAAGTGGATATACTGAGTGCCATCTCTTCATTTGATAAATGTTGTGACATCAAATGTGCATTTACATGTATTTGTGGGTGTGTGTGGGATATATCATGTATATGCTTAGAGAAGTGGGGGAGAGATGTGATATTATGGTGGAGAAGATAGAAAGGGAGTGAGTGGACCCGACTGATGGGGTGGCATAATATCTCTTAACATATATCGTTTCCCATCACTGAGTGTTAAATGAGTTGCGAACGAAAAATCAGTGCTAGTTCTTTTTTTCTTCTTCTTCATCTCTCAGCTTATCTGACATCGCTCACAAAATAAAATGTCCTATTTATATTGTACAACCCACCCATCACCATATCTTACTCCTCACTTGCTGCCATCACCATCCACCGAATTCCACCCAAAACCACTCTTTTCTACCACATTCCCCTACCGTTACAGCTGATATTAGCAGCTCTTTGGGAATTATTTTCAACAACGGTTTTATCACTAAGTGTAGAAGCTAATGTTTAGGAGTTATTAATAAGTTATTAGACTTTTGTTTCAGTTGGTTTTTCATTATTTTGAAAACAATTTATTTATCATGCGAAATGAAAACGTGTAAATGGAACTAAAAGGACAGTAAGCTTTATAATTACAGTATTGAAGGATCTCATAACCACTATTAGTGCTAACTATTCATGACCTAATCTATAATGTTGCTGTATTTGTATATTTAGAAATTATCATTGATTATTAATTATTAAGAGCAAATCATGTTCAGTTATCATAGCAGCTGATTTACGATGGTTACTAAATAGAACAAAATAGTTGAGTTACCATGACAACCGATTTGCATTTACTACAAAGCACAATCTAAAGTTTAGTAACCATAGTAACCAAAATAATTAAAGTTCTGTTGCTTTAGAAACCGAATAACGGTTATATTGCAGTAACTTGAATTTCTTGCTCAAACTTGAACTTGTTTGTTTCTTCAAATTCTGTATGTACCGGTGTAGAGTACGAATTGCGTATACAGTAATTTTCAAAGATAAAAAAAATGAGTTTATGGGCTGTTATATTATTTTGTGAGATTTGTTGTTGTTGTTGGTTTTTTATGTTGAGCATCTGTGTTTACTGATGTTCTTAAACTGTGTGTTTGTGAGAATCGTAAAAAAAATATTTTCGTGATGAAAAGTCATTAGGTCCAATTTAAAATCTTTAAAGAAATGAGTTTATTGCTTTTCCCCGCCCCTCCTACCTAGCCGTCTCTCTTCCCCCCCCCCCCAGTCTTTCACAGACAAAATCCAGCATTAAAATAAACTTGAATTTAAATGTGTTATATAGAAAAGGAAGAAGAAAAAAATAAAATTTATTTTTCAAAGTTTGTAGCGGCGGGAGGTTGAATCTTTTGGTCAATAGAAATTTTCTCAAAGTCCATGGAAGGATGACACGTGGAAATTTTTCAATCCTTTAAAGCATATTATAGAAATGAGTACCTTTTCAGATACTTACATATACAACTATACCGGTATAGTAAATAGCGTCTATTTCTCATTTCACTTTAACCCTTTCTATCGTGAAACCGAGAAAGGGCACAATGGGCCATGGGAAAGTATAGTACTGTAGATTGTAGAAAGGGGTACTGTAGTTTAGACCAAAGATGATGATGATGCTGGTGGTGGTGCCCATAGTAGTTTTAGTGATGGCCAAACCCCCTCTAACATCCTTTTAGGCTCAAATCTTTATATAAATATGTGTATTTTGAGTAGGACCGAGAGAGATTATGGTGGCCACTCGCTGATATTTTTTTTTTATATCTTTTTTAAAATTTTTGTAAAGATGAAAAACATTTTTCTTGTCACTCTACTGTGTGTAGAGGAGTTGTAAAGCCCCTATTTTTATTTTTCTTCATCTGCAAAACGTGATGAGCCATGGTCGAAATTTATAGCCCGGATCAAACGGCATGGGGTGGTGGTAATGGCAGTGGGAGGTTTTTGATGGTCAAAAACGACGAGGAATTAACGCTTATTGTGCCCAATAAAAAACCGTTTTTTTTATGTGTAATATCGACAACCATGGAAATCAGAAAATGCAAGTTTCGGTAATATAACATTTTGATAATGATACAAAATGCCTATAGGTCATAACAGAGGGGGGGGGGGGAAGTGGAAGAAAAGGGGGGTTTTGTAAAGAAAAATCTAGAGGTCAATGACGGACTAGGGTCAAACGATTTCATTTTTGAAATCGTTTTTACTTGTGTTTCCAACATAGCTGAACACGTGTGAGCTATCGTAAGAGTTGAATATTAAACTCCAACAAATACATCACACAAAACTCAACAAAAGTTTTTTTAAGGGCTTCTCAAATGGTCAAAAGGAGTGTATAGATATACAGTTTACCCCTATCCAAGGGATTCCAGCTATCCTTTCTACCTCCACCCCCTTATACTCGGTATTAAACCCTTAGATACACACCGACTTTGCCTCGCATTATACAACTGCAATTGTACAGCTTGGCTATCTTTTATTTGATTTTTTTTGTTGTTATTATACAACCCTTGCTTATTATTGTTGTTATTATTATTGATGTGAATTAAATCTTTTTTTTGCTGAGATGTTAGATGACAACTCGTTAAACCCGCATTGTCCAGTAGATGACCTGGAGACAAATCGCCAACTGCCGCTCCCACCACATACAAACACATCTATTAAACTGAAGGGAGAAAAAATATATTTTATTGAGAATTTTATGTTAAGGAATAGCTGTACGAAGTGGCGCGTAAAAAATGACAACTTGCAATTAAATAAATTTAAGCAATTGAATTTATAACTGCAAAAGTTGTAATTTGATTTAGAAAGGCCTCTGATGCCATAATACTCTTCTTTATCTAATTTTTTAATTATTTTATTATTTTTAAGAATTTTTTAATATATAATAAAATTATGAGCAAAATAAAACTTAGTTACCATGGTAACCTGATTGCATAAAGCTATTAGAAATAGGACCTAATTTTTTTTATTATTATTTATTGGTGCAAAGTGAAGCACCTTTTATTTTGAACCATTTGATATGCCTGTAACGTCATAAAAGTGTCAGGCCCCATACTGAGTTTAGGCGTTATTCTGTAACGGTCATTTGAATGTTTGGAAAGGGTTATGAAATGGTCCAATTGCATGGGATGGACAGTCAAGACTATAAAATATTTAATCTGGTTCTTCAAATGCAAAGTGAGGGCATATACAAGTCGTAAAAGGAAGAGAAAGAGTTTTGCAAATTTAAATACAGGTTCTGTATGAGGACTTTCATAATCAATCATGCTAACTAATCTCTTATTTATTTTAGATTAGAGAGGTCTTTTCTGCTTGAATACACACACTAAAAGATGGTGTCTTATATTCTTTAAGTAAAGATGCACAACCTGAAAAGAAACTGATTAAATAAAAAACATGTGCTTGTTGGTTAAAGATGAAAAAATGTTAAGAAGCACAACAGTTTTAGCCTCTTAGGAGAAAAATAATGTAAATCATTTAATCGGTTAATCAATTACTTTAATCAGATTTGGAGTATTAGACATTTTTTTAATGATTTTTCAAGCTAAATTGGGAATATTTTGCAGCAAAGATTGTCTGCTCGAGGTTTTACTTAATTTTTGGTATTTACAGGTGTTTTGTTGTAGGGTTGCGTAATTGATGAGAAGATTATTTGTTATGAATTTTGAGAATTTATATTGTATAGTAACGTTGTAGGATTGTTGTATCTTTCTTTCAGTATGGTTTCTAGCCTTCTAGGAAATATTTATTAGTGTTGTGGGCGTTGGGATTATCTCTTGTCTATGTTAAGAGTTAAGGCGATTTTCCTCGCTTTATTATCCATCTCATGTGCAGCACATGTGCATCATGCTTATATCTAGTCTCTGATTATTATCTTGATGAGGTGGAACGCTATGTCTTATATACCGGATGATTTTAGATATAGGAACATTAGTTTACAGTGTTAAGAAAGAAATGGGAACAAATCTTATCAGTTACAATGCCGGTTTGTCTCGTTGCTGTCTTTGTCTTAATGAATAGAAAGTGTCAATAAAGAAAAAGTAATCGTTCAATCAGTTCAAATGCAAGTTTTTTTTGTTTTTTTCTTTACTTTAGGAATTAAAAGAGACCAATTCTTGTTATTTTGTTCTTGCCATGGGGGAAAAATGCCAATAAGGAAACGAGACTAAATCTCATTTGTTTCAACGGCAGTTTTTCCCCGTTTCTTTTTTGCTATAAAATAGTGTTCCAATTAAGAAAATCACCCGTTATACACATTTCTATATACCCATATCTTTCTATTACATTTACTGAAGAGAAATGCTTGTTAACGAAGCAGTAAGCATCGTTTGTCTCCTCTGTTTAGACTTAAGTATACATTAGAGCAGCAGACGAATGAAAGAGAGCTATTATTTTATTACAAAACGAAGAAAAAGTCTTTTAAGACAGTTTTTAGGAAACTTTTTTTCAGTTTACATTGTGTATAGGGAATAGTGAATATATACAGGAATAGACGTTGTTTTTTTTTTTTTTAATTTATGTAGTATGGCATTTGAATGCTTTGAAGCGCGCGACCTGTGGCTTGTTATTTTTTTATGTACACTTGGAATTGTGTGTGTATAAACAAAATGAAGTGCATATTAAAATTAGCAAGGGTTAATTTTAGCATTGCGTGATGTAGTATGACGCGTCGTAGAATGAAAATTCCGAGAATTTGAGAAATAGGTTCCTAATTTTTGCCATGACGGTGAGATGCCAGGGGCTGAGGGCAACGGTGGCGCCCTCTATCTATTATCTATCACACGTCGTTTCTCACATATGTCACACACACACATGGATACATGTACAGTACTTATTTAACTCTTTCTTACGTCAGTCAGTGACTCACTTCGGTTTTCAAAGTGCCAAAATCATGATCACAACATAAATATAGAAAGCAAGATGATTGTCAATACCTAAAAATAATGAAACTGTGCTACTAATAGGTGTACTTGTAAAATGTAAAGGATGGGGACTCGTGGGAGAGAAGTAGTGGGCGTGAGGGTTATGTTTAGGTTTTTTTGTTGTACAGTATTAGTGTATGACAAAAATGCTGGTAAATGCTATAATTGTTTTTGGGAAGTTGTGGGGTCCTTTTGTGAAAACCGTTTAATAAGAATAAAACAAACTGTGGTTTTTTTTCTGGGTAGACAGATGAGATTTTGATTTAATTCTTAGTGGTTGATGATTTTGTTTGCTACTAAGCAGGGGGTCGCTTTGGGGGTGATTTCTGTCAATTTTGGTAGGAGTTTTTTTTATGTAATGTTAAATGAATGATGTGGTCTGTCGAAGTTTATAATTTAAATTGTTGCTTCTCTGGGCCCTTGCTGAACAAAAGGGCAGGTTTGGTTATTTTTTAGTTGTAAACTTGTGAATTAAAAAAAATATTTTTTTTAGCAATGAAGTCTATGGGAGTACTTTAACATTAAAGTCTATGGAATATGTTTGTTTTTCATTTACTGTATTGATGTTGATATAAGCAATTTTGGTTAAAATTAATTAAGTAAATTAAGTATAGGCGATAAGAAATTGATTTACAGGGCGTTAATATTTAGTCAATGTGTATGTGTGTGTGTGTGTATCAGACCGATTTATATTTATTTTTTGTTGACTTACAATATGCAAAGTGGCACTAAGTGTTGAATGTCTGATATTTGGATATATTTACGACATGTTTATTTTTTTATTACCAGTCGTTTTGCGTTTTGACCCCTTTTATATCATCAAGATTGGCGATCTTTATGCACTCGATAAATGCATGGAAATTCGTATTCAAATGTCCGAAAACAGTCTCCTTGAAATGCAAATTTTCATGTCACAACCGATATCAACTTCGTTAATCTGCCAAAAGACGGCGCATTGTCCAGCAAGTTGAAACGTTTTAGATACAGTTGAAAACTTTTAGATTTGAGAGGCCTGTGAAATTATTTTTGATCTTCATTCATGGATAAAAATAAACAAATAAAAAGAAAGAAAAAAAAATTTCTTTGCAATAATGCAAAAGTCGAGATCAAGATCAAGTTTTAAAGCAAACTTTTGGACAAAATTTCAAAAGAGAAGGACTTGTGTCCACTTTTTAATTTTTTTTATGTATTAGTGGAATATTAATTTAAGCATTGATCCGAAAAATTCTTAGAAAATGTGTCTCTCGTGTCACTTGAAATCGAAATGCATTTCCGTCAGTCCAAGCGTGGACTGTGTGTGTGTGAAAAGGATAATAATAAAAAAAGAGTTAATCCAATACAATGCAAATGTGTCGCACCCCATGTCACTCCTTCTATAATCACACACGGATCGATTCACAGATTATACGAGTTCAGCTTTCAAATATTATCTAATAAAAAATATACTAAGTAAAGATTCAAATAACATTTTCAAAAATAAATGCCGTGCGATTATTTATTTTTAAAAGTGATTTTTTGTTGTTGTTTTTGATGCAAATGTATCAATGAAAAATTTAGGCCAATGAATTTAATATTGTAAGCTTGCAACTTTGCCAACTAAAGGGTCATGGGTTCTATTAGTTAAAAATTTTAAAGGTATTTTTTAGATAAAATAATTTTAAATTTTTTATGTTTATTGTGATTATTTAGATTATCGCTCATTAATATTTTTTTTGGGTCGTACACTGTTTGGAGTCTATGCAAACGATGAAAATTTGCCAACTTTGTTTTGATTTATTCTTTGTATAATAAGATCATTAATATCTTGTTTTTTTCTGAAGAAAAAAATTATTTTTTGTATTTGTGACACTTTTAATTACCAGCGTGCATTCAACAAATCTCTCATTTGATATTTGATGACCTAGACTCTTAGAGACAATATACATGCTTGCCAGTGATTCATAATTTATTAAAAAGTGGGAAGTTTTGATGATTAAGCTAAATTATTAACATAGGCATACGGTATGTTCTTGTCTAATAATTTCCTAAAAAACAGTGGAATTAACAGGATGTAAAAACGACAGTTATTTTTCTCTAGTTATGCATTGTTGATGTATCATGTACCTTACAGTAAATGAAAAATTGATTGTTTTTTTAGCAACAACGATGTAAGCGTGTGTAATAATAATTTGTATACGAATTCCATTGAACACTGTGTTACATTATTCGATGTAAATAAGTGAGGGAGAAATTTCAGTAGAAGTTAACTAAATCCAGTATAGAAAAAAGTTCACAAACCTTTTTATGTTTTTGGGGGGAGAGGGGAATAGTTATTTTGGAGCAGAATTTATTAACAGTGTAAACGAGATTTTGATTTAATATCAAGGTGAATTAATTATTGCTAATTGTTTTTTTTTAAATTTTTTTTATTGTTTATTTACCAAGAAAAAACGAAAAGCAGTTCACGCTTTTATGATTTCTGTAAATACAGGTGGCGGAATATTTAATCGTGATGAACTTTTATTTTAGCTGACAATATTATTTTGTGATAACCTAAATTTGACGAGTGAATGAGTATATGTGAATGTTGAGTCATAACATTTGATCTGTATTACTGTATAGGCGTTGTGAGTCCATCTAGTAGTCAACAGTCATTCTTTTGTTTGTAAACCAAGCACTTGAAAACGATGACTAAATAGACAAGCAAATACGACAGGAGACGATTTGGCTGATTTACTAATTAAACAGTGAAGTTGTAAGGCGCCATACAGCAAACTTTTAAACAATCTTAATAAACAGAAAGACTTGTAGGGTCCTTACAGTGTATTTTAATACTTAGGTTGATTTAAGATTACAGCACAGGTACTTATTTATTACTTGAAGTTAATCTTCTTCATCGTACGGTATATATTTTTGGTTTTATTATAAAATTTCGTAATAACTAAACTTTACTAATAACAATTTTTCTTGTTTTAAAAAATGAAAGTGGATTTCATTAGATTCAATGCAGATTTGTCTCGTTTTTTTTTTAATTTGGTGAATTGAAACAATTCACATTCCATGTATGCATATAATCGGGCTCGACTGTGTAAGCTTACGTATATAATTTTTGTTTCTTAAATGTGGCAACAATTTAGGCTGGTTTTTTTTTCTCATCATGATGTAAAATGATGAACTTGCTTTGACTGTGAGCTACGCCCTTCATGTTAACTTAGCTTTTAGTTTTTAAGATTAGATTATTGTAGACTCGTGCCATGGCTGTTTAATGGTGGCGTCTGCCATCACATTCTTGACACTTGGGTCGTTGAATTACCTGTTTTTGCCTCCAGTGTTTGCAGATGAAACAAGAGTGATTGCCACTACTATTTTGTTATTTTTTTTGTTATTATTTTGATAGAAAGTGTACAAGAAAACAAAATTATCTTTCTAAAAATAAGGTATAATGGCTTATAAGAAGAGCAAATAAATGCAAGAGTACAGTTTCTACTCTGGTCACAACTAAGTGCATTTGAAAATAATTTAGAAGTATTAATTATTTTTTAAATAATGGACTTAATAATTGTGCGTAAAACAATGAATTTATAAAAAAAAGTAGGCTAAAAAGTAGGCTATTTCATTGAGCTCATAAAAAGTGAAATTGTTGATGTAGTCTAACATATTAGGCTATTACTGTTGAGTTGTACAATAAATAATTTTCAATAGTTGACGTTTTGTGGCGAAATTGTTGCCATGAAAGTCGTAAACAAGTCAAGATTTATTTTGTTATCATTGCTAATTATATCGGATTGGAAATTGTTTCATTTTCTTTTTATTGGTTGCAATAAATTTCGTATAGTATAGTAGTTGGTTGCATTTCATGTGCAGTTATGCCCTTACAATTTTATTTGTTGTGCGAAAACAATTTCAGAACTGCAGTAATTATATGGAGCTGTAATGGCTACTATTTTAGTACATTTCACAACATTAAAAGCAACTCAAGCGTTTCTCTTGTTAATAAAAATGACCACATTTGCTGTTAATTGCGGTGATATAAAAGTGATTAAACGAATTTGATTTTAAGGAATTGCTATGTGGTGGCATTGGTGATATAAGAGAGATTTTATTACATCTTTTTAAATCGAAATTTGTCTCGTTTCTTTATTTTTTTTAATGTAACGAGACTAAATGCAATTGATTTCAATATCAAATTGTCTCGTTACTTAATTGATCGTGTAAATTGAAATGTTTTTTAAATTTAATCAAATAATTTTTGACATTTTAAAGTTTATTCAAGGTAATTTTTTTTGACAAATTAACTTCAATAATACGATGTTGCTATTTGTGATATTATTGTGCACAGTTACTTACACATTTAAAAATTTATCATTAATTGCTTCCTTTACAATTTATTAATTTATCCATATAAATTACTGGATAAATTTTTAAGTATATTAAGCTTTTATGCATACTGTGTATAATTATCATTTAATATTAAAGTTTTAGTGGAAGGTAAATATAATCAAAGAAAACAAATGTTTTGGATTATTATTAATCTTTTATGCAGTATAATTGTATTAGATTATAACTTAGCTAATCTATAAATAATTTATTCATTTCTGTTTGGTTATTAGGCTTGACTTTTTTTTTTCCATCAAAGAGGGCTTTTATTCATTGAATACATTTCACAAATAATACACAATCTAAGTATTATTTATAAGCTGTAAAGATATATGGTATAGACAGAATAGTGTGTGAATGGGCTCTTTAAGTGAAATTCAGGGCGATAGTAACTTTGTCCCTTTTCAGTGTTGAGACAGTAATTACGATTGCCTTTTACTATAGAAAATTATATTGAACACCTGCTACTATGACGATCGATATACAGTACATGTACTTGGCTTTGTTTCTTTCAAATATATTGATCAACGCTATTTTCAATAGAGAAATCGGATAAATAAATAATAGATCGATTTATACCGGGTGATTTTTTAAATAGGAACACTTTTTGTCTTTATGTCAAAAAGGAAACAGGAAAAATTGCCATTGGAACTGATAAGACTTACTGTAGAAGGGAACTCTTTCTTGTTGTAATGTAATGGATCACCCGGTGTAGTAGTACTGTATTTGTATGGATTGTATAGATGGTGCTGCTCTCGGTAGGTGGTGTTTTTGCTGTGTAAATGTGAGTGACATAGACATTTTCAGTACATGCTGTAGAAAAGTGTAGATAGATGGCGTAATTGTGAATTAATTTCAGTGAAGGACTAAGGATTTGACCAGCGGGAGTCCACTACAAATGTGTACCATTGGAAAATAGGGAAAAAATATCTATATAAAAATTTTCTTTTGTCATGAGACGTTATTTCGTTTTGCGTCCATTGAATTGACGTTGATGAAAAAACAATGGGTGGTCTTTACACTCTGTGTGTGTTTGTGGGGTTGGGGATGAAATACTGGTGTATAAAATGATAAAAGTATAATATAAACTGATGATGAGAGTTTTGGTGACGTTTTTAAACACATAGCATTACTCATGATGTGTTTGCAAACATTTAAAAATTTAATTTTTTTTGTTGACAATTTTTTGAGTTGTGTGTATGTAATGCTTTTTTATTTCTTCAATGAGATTTTACAAGAGCAGAAGTTTTATTTTAATGGGAAGAAAATATATAGGAACGTCTCTGTATAACTTTTACGTCAGCTGGCGCGGTGGCGTTTTAAAAGTTATGCCGCGTTAGGCACGAACGTAGCCGACAGAAAATACTGAAACTTCACGGCATAGCCTTACATTGTTTTTGTATGGTTTTACTGCTGTTGTACTGTAAATAATAGTGGGATAAATTGTAACTTGCAGTCAGTGACTACCGTTTGATCCTTATAAATAGCGTGGAATTTGACAACACGGTATATTGTTAGAATTTAGCTAGAAATGAATTTGTTAAACAAGTGCAAATCATTTTTAATTTTTTGTTAAATTTTTTGAAATCTTAATTCGCTTCAGACTATGTATGCTTCATTGTGGATTATTTATGCCAATTACTGTTCTGAAAACTTTTTGCTGTATCATTCTTATTAGCCATGAAAATTTTGCAGAAAAAAAATACTCAAAATTGTTGGAATTTTTTTTTTGCGTAACCGATTTTTAGTAAGTTACTTAAAAAAGACTTCAATGCAATTTATGTAAAACAAAAAAAAAATAAATAAATTAAATGTAAAACTTGTGTATAATTAATTGGCTTTTCAATGTTTTAAAATATTCTAAAATTGAGAATGAGATTTGTAACCATAGTAACCGAATATTAGGGATGTCTCATAGTTTGATATTCTAAATTTGTTTTTAATTTAGTTTCTATTAGAATTTTAGAATGATGATTTTATACATTTCTAAAATTCAAATAGAAGTTAATTAAAAAATTAAACAATTGAGTTTTAGTTGCCATAGAAACTTAATTAATTTTGAATTTTTTTAATAAATTTTTTGAAGTGTATAGTTTTAACTATATCATTTGTATAATGCAATGTAAATGTGAATATACAGTATGAGCATAATTGTTACACTATATACTTGTAGAAATCCAAGTAAAAACTAAGAACTTTAGATTCATCATTTTCGTGGGATTTACGAAATTGATTCTGGGAAGTACTGTAGTTGTCAAAAGTAACATAGACGACAATTGTGGCTTACTGTTTAGTGTTTACTGTGTTTAGCAACGTATATAACTTAGTTTATTTACCACATGTGTATATTATACTTTGTATACAGTTATTATGCATCTCAACATGTGGACACGCAAAATAATTCTCGCATGTCACATGTTAATAAGCTATGTTTGCTCTGTAATTTTTGATGGATCAGCTGATAAGCGTTACTTGGAAGCATAAATGATGACTTTCTCCACCTTTGTCCAAACGAAAATCCAAAACTTTTAATCATTTGTTCAGAATTTTGAAGGGTGGATATGTTTCCTTTCTACTAAGAAATACTGGTCGTTTACCTTTTTTTCTCCCCCAATAATATAGGTTTTCACTTTTTAACTCTTTGATATACCGGGTGATTTTTGAAATTGGAACACTGTTTTGGCAGTAAAAAGAATAAAGAAACGAGATTTAGTTGTATCAGTTTATTTCTTGTTATGGATAAAAATGTGTTAATATAGAAATGAGACTAATTCTCATTAGTTGCAATGTCGTTTTGTCTCATTTTGTTGCCATGTAAGAAAAAAAATGTTCCAAATTAGAAAATCATCCGGTAAACTGTATATGAATAGCGTCGTCAACAGTATCCTATATATTTAGAGTACCCGGATGTTAAACTAACACGGAATACATTCATCGAGTCTAATTATCCAGACAAATAGATTTCGGTTTGAATGTGAAAAATAGCGAAACAAAACATACAGTAATTGAAATAACGTTCCGCTAGACTGCGCTGCGTTACAGATGCATCATATCTTGTGTTTCATAACAAACGAGAAATGTAAACAAAGCCAGTTTTTTTTCCTTTTAACCCATTCTATGATTATTTTTTCTTTCCAAGAAATGATTTAACCCTTTCTGTAAGTTTCTTTTGTTTTTTTTTTCTGTTTTACATGTTAAAGAGAGGTGAAACAAAAAGATGTTTTCAGGATATTAGGTAATTCGTATGCAGAATTAATTCAGGGTTAGTAAAAGAGTTGATATTTGAGAATATTGAGCTGTTTTTAAGGTTAAGGACATGAAATGTTATACAGTACTGGAGCAGTGTTATTTTAGCAATTGGTTCTTAAATGGAGATACATTTAAGAAACAAAAACTTACTTTCCTAGAAAATTTATACAAAATGGGGTTAATAAAATAGGATTAAAGTTTATTTAACGTTTATTTGGATTATGTTATTAAGATATCAAAATACAGTAGTCAAAGGGTCTATCCTGTAATTAAGGATTTTTATGTGCTTTTAGGATTTTTGTGTAATGAAACGGAAATTAAGGGTGGGAAATGTCAAACATTATAAAAATAATAAAATAATCTTTAGCTAATTTTCTGTGATTAATTGGAATTGGCAAAGATCTTTTTAGGAACTTTCCATGTGTATAATAAAATATGGTTGATGTTTAGTGTTGAATGGCCTTGATTTAAAACATTTTATTAAAAAAAATAAAATGTGTTAATAAAGTTGTTACATTGGTATAAACTTACTAAACTTTTTTAAAATTTTATTTATGTATGAAAAATTGTTTCTTAGAAGTTTAAAAGCCGCTCCTATAATAATTTATCAAGATAATTTTATTCAGAAAATAATATTTTTCCAATTAAATTAGTACCCAGTTGCGTAATTTTTTGGTAAATAATTATTGTGCAGAGTGATCATAATTTATGTGTTCAAATATATTATGGTATTAAAAAATCGGAAATAAATGGCATAGTTTGCCATTGACATTTGTCTCGTTTCTTTATAAAACAAAAACGATTAGTAAAGAAACGGGAATAAATTGCATGGATTATCATGGACATTTGTCTCATTTTTTTATAGTCATTATAAACAGTAGACTCTTGGTAATCCGACAAACTTTGTGCAAGACGATGTTGAATGACCGAATTTGTCGGATGTCTAAGAAAACTGCCACACACCCTATGTAATCCGGCACTTTTTTAAAAAAAATTACATAACAAAATGTCGGATTACAATGGGTACCGGACTAGCCAAGGGCCAGATTACTACGAGTTCACTGTATATGTGAGCACATACTTGATCTTATGATCAAGATTTTACAATCTCATTGAATTTGATTATTTGAAAATCGTACTAAAAGTTCCAATAAAATTTTAATAGTAAATAAAAACACGTGAAGTTAAATTACCAAAGTAACCGGAACATCTGTTACAGAACAGTATGTTACATCATATGTGGTTGACCTCCAATTAGTATTGTGTGTTTGGGGGGTAGGAATATTTTGTTTTTCTTAGAAAAAAAATCTTTTACAAAAGATAAAAAATTGTATGGTTATGGATGGCGCCTGATACACCGTTTTAGTACTACAAAGTGGTTATTTATGTCTATAATAGCAACCGATTTTTGTTTGTGTTTTGTGACATTTAAAGTATCAAGTGCAATGACCCACGAATATTGTTTAAAAAAATCTACTGTTTTTAATTGTTGAATGTTTTTGATATAATATTGCATTAGACAACTTTTTAAATGTTTTAAAATTGATATGATGGATACTTGTCTAAACTTAATTCTTTCCACATAAGAAGCAGTGATTTATTTGTCATCTTTTAAGATTGTCGTCTTAAAAGAGAAAGTAATGAATACTCTCAATTTGTGACTATACATCGTTTAAAATTCCTTTTAAATTACTTTTTTTTATTGTTATTTATATTTTCTAGTCAACCTGTTGTTTTTTTAAAAAAAATACCGGATGTAATCAACTAATCTTGTTTGAAATAACGTTTTAGCACGACAAACAAATTAAGCCACAACCACCTTTTAAATACTTTTAAGAAATTATTAGTAGCTACTATAAACACTAAAATCTTAAATGGGAAGGTAGTTTTTTATTTGGTTTTTTTTTTATTTTTTTATTTTAGAGTAAGATATTGGACCAAGCCACCCACGAAGATAGGTGTGCTTCTTCTTGTTACTTTTTAATACTTTAAATGCTTTCTGTTAACACCTACATGTAAATTGGATCTTTAACTTAAATACATAAATGGAATTAATGTTTTTTTTTTTGCTGCTGATTTTAATCTTTAGTAGTGGTTAAACAAACTGCACTTTACCCAAGGGAAAAAAAATCTCCATTTTAATGCCAAGTATATTAGGAATATATGGAAAAAGATGTGTAGAGTCATAGGGTTTGTTTTGGGTCTTTGACTTTGTTTTTAGCGTCCCAAGAATTGTTGTTCCATATTTGAAAACATTCTAAAATTTAAATCAGTTATTACTAAGAACAAAAACAAACAAGTTAACAAAATTCAGTCACCATGGAAACCGAATATTGAAATATATGAATTAAGAGAATAATGACTTAACAGTCGGTTTTTTTTTTAAGATTTTTTTTAAACAAAATTGACTAAGATGCAACTTTTAATCTGTAATTCTAGTTTGCATTTTTATTTGCAATATTATTCTGGGTCTTAATAATGAAAAGTATTTTTACTTTGGTTGACTTGTTATTAATTTGATGGGCAGTCTTTAAATGACATTTGCAGATAGGGATTTTGTTGGCTAAAATATCTTTTTCTATGCAAGTTATAATGTACATGCATATAATTATTAATGAAAGTGAATGTAGAAAGAAAGAGAAAAAATCGTGTAAGCAAACAGCATAGACATCAAACAGTAGTAAGGATTAATGAGGTAATCTGCTAATGGCTATTTTTCCACCACAACCAAAAGTTAAACAACAGCTGAAAATAAAATAATAAGAAAACATGTCTGAATAAATATAAGAATGACAACGCATCTCTATCTCTCTACTGTTGTCTATACATAGTTTACTTTGCCAAGTTTATTTATGCGCTTTTCAAACGCAATTTATGTCTCAATGATCAGATGAATGAGCTTAATTTACAATGCATGTGTGTGCATACAACCAAAACAACAAAAAGAAATTATTTCATTTTTTTGGGGTAAAAAATCAGTAGATTAGATTACATTTTTGTTTTGTAGTAGTACCTGAACGTTTTGTATAGTGGAAAGAAGATTTATAATTGACATTATAATCGGTTATTTTGTAATTTGGAGGACTAGGTAGAAAGAAACGGGAGAAACTGTCATTGAAACTGATACAATTTAGTCTCGTTTCTTTATTGCCACTAAAAAACCTAAAATAATAATCACCCTGCATACAGTATGGCAAATAAAAGGTCTTGTTTAATTGACATGTGACAACTCCAGCATATATTTTTGCAATGAAAGATGAATGGACTCATGCAGCTTGATTATAATTAAAAAAATTATGTATTGATAGAAAAGACAAAAGCTAAACAAGTGTTATTACAAATAAACAAGACTTTTTTATTTTATGAATTAAACGCACGTAAATCAAGACTAACTGTAAATAAATAAATAAAATGATATGTTAAGCAAACGAGGATTATGTTTTTCCATTAAGTTAATTGAAAAGATAAATATATGAAGTGCAGAGGCTTTTTCTAAACGTCATTGAGACAGTGACAGAGCCTGTCTGTGCTTATGCAAATTTGGCGTGTTTGTTGAAATTAATTAATAAAATAACATATAAAGGGATAAGGGGAAGATGGATGACATGTTGACAATGTTTCACACACTGACAGATATCGTTGGGAACGAGCAAGTTTTCGTGTTTTTTATTTTACTTAGTTAACAAAATTTATTTATATTTTTCTTTTAAGTTTTCTAAACTTTTCGTTGTTGTTGACAGACTTGGAGAAAGTTTTTTTTTAAAGGAAAAATTGAGCAAAAGTTGTTTGCAAGTGATTTTTTTTTATTTTTAAGACATGAAATCTTCAATTTGGCTTTTTGTTAATTTTAGATTGAAAATTAAATTTTCCGTAATTCGAATTGAATTTTCTAACTTTTGAACTTTTAATTTCGTGTTCAAAATTTGAATTTAATTTTTTTTAAAACTTGGAAATTTTTTTTCTTTAATACAATTCGATATGTTTTTTGAATTTTCAAAATTAAGATTTAATTTTTATTTTCAATTGTCATTTTAAATTTTAGAATTTATTTTTTTAAAAAAAGAATTTGTGTTAAATATGATTTTTTTTACTTAAATTTTGAATATCGTAATTCAATTTCTCATTAAATGCACTTACTGTACTGTAGTTGTTTTATGTTCTGGCAGTTTTACTTTTTTACTTAAAAAGTAAAACTTATTTGTGTATTTGCTGTTTGGTCAAACTCATACATAATAAAATCGAAATTTGTCGGTGTTCGTAATGGGAGGATGGGATGTAATTCTGTCAAATCTTATTTCCGTGGTTTCTAAGACACTTGTTCAGTGCAGTATATATAGAAAGAGATAGAAAATGTGCCTGTGGACACTGGAGAAGGAATATTTGATAGTTGATTCGATTTTCCGTTTGCAATTATCCGATTTTGTTGCTCGTTTTTTATTTTTATTTCTTCCACCATACTATTCCTATTACCCAGAATTGAATTTAGTGGGGATGGAGAAGAGAGATTATTGAGAAATATATTGGTTGAATGAGGAAAAGTTTGGCAGTGACCGGCGGCTATCGAAAAGGTTACGAAAGGGAAAACTTCCGGGGGAAGACATTGACGTACTGTACTGTACGGTTGTGTGTATTCGCATGGCAATTGGTGTTCATGCGGAAAATATGCCTGATGGGTTTAATAGTGGTTTTTCCACTTACATATACTGTACTGTAGGAAAATGGACGTGCGTTTGACACTGACGCATTTCAAATGTAAACAAGATAGAAAAATAAAAATCGATTTCCGTTGGAAAACAAGAGTGATTTTTGCACGTGTTGCAATTTAACATTTTGTTGTGTTTCCTTTTTTATTTCAATTTTTCCTGTGTTAATTTAAAGAGCTGATCCAATCGGTGGTAGCACGAGCTTCTTTTTGCAATAGGAAATAAAGGCAATTGTTTCCAAGCTTAATCCCTAACACGTGGTAGGAAACTAAAGACACTGATTTAAATGCCACAATAAAATGTAAGGGTGGTTGTGGTATTTTTTTAGTTTAGCTTTTGGCCAAGAACTTGTAATGGTTGTTTTGTGGATTATATATGATTTGATGGAGAACTCAATAATGCTTACTTTAGTTTTTATTGTGTTTGTGCATCACTGATTTTATGTGTTTGACGAGCGATTTTGTTTTGTATAGTATAGTGGTAGTTGTTTAAAAAAATAAGATTTTTATTCATGAGATTATAACTTGCTCGTGTTATTATTTTTAAAAATGTTTATAAAAGTGTAACATTGGTTAGATTGACTTGTTGCTGAGATTAAGATTTAAATTCGGCCGACTGCGTTTGTTTCTATCACGCGAAGTGATTTTTGTGCCGTGAAAGGTACGAACGGGTTCGGCATGAAATGTTTAGGTGAAATACGGTCAAAAAATTAACTGGCGAATTAATGTAAAATCATTAAAAATAATTAAAATAATTACAAATTTTTTATGATAATTAAAAAGTTATTAAGACAAGCTGTCAAAAAAAAAAAAAAAATGTTAAAATTTTTACCGGTTTGAAGTACAATTTTCCACCGACTGCGTTCGTGCCTATTGCGGCATAAATTCTCAATAAATAACGAGACTTAGTTGCATTGGTGACAAGACGGAATTGTCTCGTTTCTTTATTGGAAAATTTGAAAAGAAGTCAATAATAAATGTGTAGTTTTTAATTTATAATTTTTAAAAAAAATTAACATGTAGTTTTTAATTTATGCTTTTTTTTTATCTTTTTACTAAATAAACGAGACAAACAATGCAACTCAGTCTTGTTATTTATTGAGAATTTAATTTTCTTTATTGGAAATATGAAAGAAATGTTAAAAAGTAACAAGTACAGTAGTTTTTTTAAATAATGAATAAATTCATAGTCTATGAGTAAGTTACTATAAAATAAAAAGAAAGGCAATGTTAAATTACTATGACCGTTTTTTATAATTGGTAGTAAATAGACAGTTAGTAGCTAGGAATTAGTAACTTTAAACAGCGTTAATTTCAAAATTATGTAGGGCATTTTCCATGCTTGACTGATTAAGCGTGTTTTTCAAGTAGATTGAGGAAATAGTAAATTTTCATAGAGGGACTTGCCATTTTCTTACAACTAGTGTTAAAAACCTTTAGCTTTTCTAAATTGACACAACAGGTGAGTGTCTTTATCCTGATTCCTGACACCGACTTTTAGTATATAATGAAAAGTGGCTTGTTTGTTGAAGCAAATAATAATTCTCAGCTAAAATGTTATAGGAACCTCTACTTCTCACAAAATAAATTGTTTCCGGAGGATTTTTTAATATTTCTTTTTTTTTGCTGTTTGTGTTAGAGCAATGTTGTCTCTTATCTAAGATTGATAAATGATAGGGTGATAAATGTGTGGGAAGGGAAGGGGGTGGGGAAAGTGAGGGAGGGAGGAGGTTGTTACTGATGAAAGTGAGGGTTAAACAATTTCACCCTCAAAAAAGCAAACACACAACACAAGAGCATCAGATTTACACAGTAAGTTTACGAATGATCAATCCTATGTGACAATCAACGTTCACAGTATACAGTGTGTATATGCAATGGATGGATGAGAGAAAAAAAAAAACGGATAAAAGAAAGGAGAAAAAATAAAACACAATTGTAACCTTAAACAGTCGACAAGTGTCACGCAAACGTAACGTTAAAGTAACGTCAAACACGACCACATGACTTAATTAAATTGAGACGAAATCGGTGTAACTGATTTTTTTTTTGTTATTATTTTCTGTGTCCTTTTTATTAACAGTGTTGTGGCCTTTGCGTGTGTCTTTAGTTTAGAGATGAAAACAAAACAAAAACTAAAAAAAAAGATGCTTTGATAAAAATAAATAAAAAAAGCAGAAATGAATGATGGCGATGAATAGATTTGTCGTCTGCTCTGAGGGGAGAAAATTAATGAGTAACTGTCACTGCGTTTAACTTCATCTCTTATTTTGATGATGCTCCTCCTCTTCCTCCCACTCTTCTTCCTTTTGTTAACTTTTTTTTTTAGTGTAATTTAAAATAAAAAAAATTAGTAGGAAATAAACGGTATCTCTTTAAGATTGATATCTATAATTGCGTTTGATGGCGCTGGGATGGAAAAAGGAATTAATTTGCGACCATTTTAGGGTTGAAAATTTGTTTTTGCCCAAAGCTATCTTTTTAGATTACAATAATATTTCACATAGGTATCCCATATGATGTCATATCCTCTTTACTTCTCTATTTTCTTTTGCTTTTAACTCCTATTGGGTGAATTGATGCTCCTTGTGAGAATTGTTAATTAGCAACGAAAATAGCTGTGAAAATGTACAATAATTTTATTAAGCATCATTTTTGGCGCAGATGTGCTTTAATAAGAGTAAATTATGAAAATGAGAATGTTATTGAATTATTATTTTTTTCTATTGCAGTTTAGTGCAGTTTTAATATTTTTATTAAGAATTAATTTTATTGATTAAAAGTTTTATCATAAGAAACTTTTAGTAGGACAAAGCCTTATGGCGTATCAACAATAGCCTTTTCATGTTTTCAAAATTTTAAATTGTCATTTGGAATATGTCATTGTGAATTTCAGTTACTAAGGCAACTGAAACTCACGTGCCAAAACGTTTTTTTAATCGCCAATTAGTAATTACAACATCAGGAATAACTTCCGTTGCTGCAATCGTTTATTTTGGTGGTAAAATTTATTTTTTAGGGAGTGGAGATGAATAGTGAGTGGTTAAAAGTACTGTAACGTTATAAAATTAATGAATAGTGATAAATTACAAAATGCTGTTTTAGTGAAAGTTTTTTTTTTTATTTTGTGGTTGTTTTTGTTGTATTTTGTTGCAACATTCATGAGGCTGTTCATATTGGATATTGTAAGCCATGTGATTGGAATTCCGCCTTTTTCGTGCTTTATTTTCAACGGGGAAACTCCTCTGCTTTTCATCAACGATATTTCCATTACCTTCATCGATTTTATGGCGACTGTATTACAATGTTACGAAGTCACCGTGACGTTATTAATAAGTCATTTTTTCTTCTAGTTTTTGCTCTGAAATTTAGTGGCTTTTTTTGTAGTTTTTAGTTACTGTATGAAGTTATCCAATCAATACAAATCAATTGATTACAACTCATTAATGATAACACATTGATATCTAAAGTACGTTTTTGAAGTGCATTGTTTTTGAATGTTTGTGTGGATTATTTAGTTTTTTTTTATTATGCAAAGGTCATCGATTTATCTTCTTTTTTATTATCATAAAGTTAAATAATGTCGTTGCATTTGATTTTAATGTCTTGTCATTTGTAAATGACAAACATGTTAATATTTTCCACTCACTAACTTAAAATTTGAATAGCAAACAAGGAAAAAGTTTTCGGAAGCAATTTCTCTATTAATTTTAAACGTCGTCATCATCATTTTTTTATCATCTGCTTTAGATGCAATTTAGTTGAGTGGAGATGTAACACACAAAGCGCCCCTCCGATGCTTTTGCAGCTTAATCTTCATTTATCTTTCGGGCTTCTTTGCACGATTAATTTGTCCATTGCAGAAAAAGAAAAAGAGTTTTTTTCTGGTGTATATATGCGTCAAATACTCGATAGCTGTAAGCAAAAGCGGACGTAAACTGTGTTAGGAAGACATCAAGGAAAACGTATGACATCATTAGGGCTTGTTTTTGTATATTTTAATATACAGTATATGTGTGGGAGGTGCTGGAATGGGAGTGATGGGACAGTCATATGCGACAATCATGCAATTTATTTTGAGTGTAACTGCGATCTATATGGCAAACAATTGAATTTGTAAATCACCATGATAAAAGAAGTTTTATAGGGTGATTTTCGAAATTGAAGCACATTACACATGCCAAGAAAGAAACGGGAAAGATCGCCATTGCAACTGATAAGAGTTTGTCTCGTTTCTTTGTTATCACTTTTTTCCATTAAAAAAATTAAAGGGGACAAATCGTTTTATTTGTTCTTGTTTGTTATTGAAACTTTGTTCCAATGTATACAATCATCCGGAATACATTTATTTATTCCCAATAACTACATGATATGTATCAGTAATACTGTTTTTAGCTTAGGAATTGATTACAGTCGTTTGAAATCACCTTATTTGAATTCCGTTGACATTATAATATTTGGTTGTTGTGTTTGTGGCAGAGACAAATAGACACACATTGAATAACAATGGTGGATGTGTGGGTGGGTTTAGGGGTAAGAGGGTATGGAAAGGGGGAAATGCAAAAGTGCCGTTTTCGACTCGTTTTTCTCCCATTTCTAAAACGATGATCTATCTCTTTATTCCAGTCAGAATCCATCACTTGTTTAGGCAAAATGAAATAAAACTTTCATTCATCTTACTCCTATGCTTCGCTCTTACTAATTTAAATAATCAGATTCAATTTATTTGGTCACCCAAACCTCTCTACTGAACTTTCTCTCTCCCCAAATCACATCATAAGTTTGAATTTTTAAGATAAACGTCATTTCTCACTTGATTTCTGACAATTTTTCTCACTCCCTACCATCTCATAGGCTACTCCCACCCATTACACTGGCGTGAACAATAGTGGTGTGTGAGGCTCTGATTGATGCCACAAAATGACGTATTACAGTCATTTATGACCAGCAACTACTCTACCAGCAAATCAGCCGTTTATTTTTATCATGTTTCATTGTCATGAAGCATTTGACTCACTCAATTTGATTTTTTTTTCAATATTAAACTGCGTATATGTTTTTGATGAAATTTTTATGGTAAAATTATTTTGTTTCTTAAACAGTGAGTAGTGTATTTGTGAGATTTTATTTACGAAGCCGACCTTTTTAACTTTTTCATTTGACAGATTTTTTCCCAGGGTTAATTGGGTTTGATTAATAACCTGTTGTATTTGAACACACGCACTTTTTTTTTTGCTGTTGTTGTTTGTTTCTTAGTAAGTACTGTACATTTACTATACATTAATAATGGAAAAGGGATATCTAATGGCGTGGAGATTGACTAAGAGTCATTAAATAATATAGATTTCTTGGACATGCAGACAATTCAAAGTACAGGAAGCGAAGTTGGAGGGGAGTGGACATGGGCTACCGGAAGTGACACTAGATACAAACCACCATCATCAATTATCCAAATAACTTGCATTCGCAAATCGAGAGTTGTAGGTTTGTAGGCTTGTTGTTTTTTCTTTCTTTTTGTACGACCCAAAAAGTCGATTTACCCACTTTACTGAATGAAAAATGATTTTTTGGAAAAAGCATTATCATCCCCTTACTATGAACATAGGTCATGTAGCTGTTACATTTCCGATGTGTTTTTAGGGACCATATACTCACTCACTCTCTAACATGATGGATTCTTATGCACTACATTACACCATGTGATTATTATGGCTGATTTACGTTAACAGTTACAAGTTAACGACAGGATCTAATATGCACAAATATAAGTTAAAGTAGAGGCTCTAATGACCAATGAGATAAAAAGTATTAATGAAATTTTATATAAAAAATAAAAAGTATTTGGACTAAAATTTAATTAAACATGGGAAATAATATTGAAACTATAAAAACTGACAAGTAGTATTAAAATATTACAAATACTTTAACTAATTTTTGTATTTAAATGTACAGAAAAGTGCTTGTATGTGTAGAAAACGTAGAGGATATTACTAGAATGTGAAAGAAATGTACAAAAAAGGGTTTAAATGTGCAAGAAGTGTACTTAAATGTGCATAAAATGTACTTACATGTGCATAAAATGTACTTACATGTGCATAAAATGTACTTACATGTTCAGAAAATGTTCTTACATGTTTAAAAAATGTACTTACATGTGCAGGAAAGTACTGTAATGTACAAGTAAAGACTTAATTGTGCAGAAAATGTAATTAAATTTACTAGAAATGCTCTCAATTATGCAAAAAATGTAATTAAATGTACAATAATTTAGTAAATATTTGTAATAACTTTTATAAGTTACCGTATATTTACATAGTTTATTTCTTCATTACTAAAAGGTGTTGAATTTGAACAAAATCTACTTAAATGTACAAAAGAGTCATCCAAATTGTATAAAAAATGTGCATTAAATGTTTCAATTTGGATCCCCATGGCAATGCAGAACACCAAGTGTCACTTCACCAAAATAGGCTCATTAAAAATGACGTAAATTAAAAAATATTAATTAAGCGATAACATTTTTCACATGAGTTTCCTAATTAATATGCTATTTTAGTTAATAAAGAGAGTGAGAGGGGTACATTAGGATGGGGAAAGATGGTACTTTTGGTGGGAAAATGGTGTGGTTTAGATCTGATTCAGTTGGCATGTTACGGTTACCCAACCATCGTGTAAACGTGTCCACGTGTGTGCCTAGGAGCCATGACCGATTATAATTGGAGAATTTTTTTTATTCCTCTGTCTTTCCAATTGTTTTATTTTGTATCCAAATGAAGCAATCACTTGTATTCACCTAGCTTAGTCATTAAAACGGATCAATTAATGTCATCCACAATTTATGCATTGTAATATATTTTTTTTTTGTTTATTTTTCCCACCCAATTTTTCATGTAAAAATGTGGGTGTGCATACAGTGTTATACTATCACATAATTCGATTCAGTCAACTTTATGATGATGATGATGAGTATATCAAAGTGTGTATGTGTATACATAAGCTTATGTGTATAGGGTAACACAACATAAAAAGTATATAAATTGAGCATAACTCTGTCAACATGCAAATATACGTTGCAGTAAAATGAGTCGTTCACGTCAATGAACATCTCATTTTCTTATTTTCTTTTTTTTTTTGCTTTTTTATTATGAAGTAAACCTACACATCATTTAATATTGTAAGTGGCGCATAAAAAGTAGTATAGGCTGGGTTAATAACAATTTCATGAAAATATAAGTTTTTTTTTATCAAATTAAGTTACTCTTAATTATAAAGTTGGATCATGACTAATTATGATTATAATGTTAAGAAAAAATTTCAGAAAAAAATTTTTAAATTTACAAAAATTTTTCTTTCACCGAACGTTTAGGACTTGATTCACTTTAGAACTGTATATGCAATACCGTCTATGAAGAGTTTGTTTTACAGTGGATTAAGTCCATGGAGTAATTTTTATCTGATTTTTAAAATTACACCATTTGGATTATTTTGTTTTATACTGTAGTTGGGTTTCCAATTTTGCTCTATTATTTTAATATTATTAATAATTTTAAATTTTGTAAGAAAAAATATAAATAGTGGATCTGCTCCATTTAAAAATTATTCATAACTGTTTAAGTAAAAGTAAAAGAAAGTCGATTTTTTCGAGTCACTATGGTATACACGTTTAATATTAAGCTTATAATATAATGTGAAAGTATCCAAAATACAGGGATAATGACATTTTATGTGTATACAGTATGGCGTAATAGCTTTTGCAATATAATGTAAGAGAATGGGAGTTGGGGAATGATTGGGTGAAGTAAAATCTCATCCGAGGTAAATTTGATATCCGGGGGTATATACTGTATACAGTATAGTAAATAGAAAGAAAAAAAAGAAAAATTGAGACGACAAAAGAGGCTGAATTTCAATCATATACTCAGTGTACTATATGGACTACTGCTCAGGAAGTCATCGCTTATATTTAATGGACAGACTTTTTTTTAATTCTTTATCAGATATATTATTACATCTATTTTTATCTCATCTCATTTATCTTCAAAAAAAAAAAAAAAAGTTCATGTTTAGCCTTTCAGCTATATATCCCAAATTGTTTATTCAGTGAAAGTAAATTTATTATTATTATATATAAAAATGTTTTAGATTTTTTGAAATTGAGCTGTAATTTATTTACGATATGCTTCATTATTTTCTATGTGTGGAAAATTGAGTTTATAATGTAGTTTGTTGTCGAAGGATTATAATAGGCGATTTTCTAAATTGGGTTTTTGAAAAAGCAAATAGAGAGGTGAGACTAAATCGTGTTAGTTTCAATGACTATTTGTCTCGTTTATTTTTTTATGGAAAGGAAGGATCAATTAAGAAATGGAAAGTTGTACGTTATTATATGGGAAGAAAGGGTTAAACGAGACTAAATCTTATCAGTTTCAATGACGATTTTTCTCGTTTTTTTTCTTATGGAAAAGAAAGTGTTTTTATGTAATCAAATCCTGTATAATGTTAACACTTAATGATACATTGAGTGTGTTGGATTTTTTTTTGTTGAAACGGTTCCCTTGGTTCTTAATATGTAATGCCCCCTTGAGGGAAGAAAAGGGAGTGCTAAATCTATAAGAGTATATGTAGGGTTAAAACGATTATGCCAAATCCAATATGGTGCTTATATATTGTATATTTCTTCTTTGTTTATTTAGTTATTGTAATGCTAATTGCTGCAGGTGGACAGCGAAATGAAGTTTCCAAAAATAAAAATGTTGATTAATCTCTTTATTTGAAGATAATATTATGATGCATTTGGGAAACCTTTATTGTAGGAATTGTAGCACTGAATCACCGATGAAGAGTTTTGAATGCAGAATTAATGAAACTTGTATTTGGTACGCATGCGCATTGTCACTTTTTATAATCGCATAGAAACTTATTGTTCGTTGTGAATCCATGTTGGGCACACACGAAAACACAATAGTTTTTAATTCAATGGCATCTCTCTTTCTATCTCTTCCCTATACAAATCTATGCTCCATTTACGATTTTTATTAAATATTCAATGAATATGAAAAATTGACTTTCCCTTGTACTGTAGTGTGTGTTTTTGTGTAGCTATTGAGTTTTCAAAGGTAATAACTACGAGTTGAGCTTTGATTTTAATTAGGACCACGTGTGGTTTGTAAATAAAAATGGAAAGTTAGTCGTTAATTTGTATTGCAAACATTTTTACAAATTGTGAGATTCAACAAGTAGCAAGACGTTTGGCAAGTAAGCTGTAATAATTAAGATATGCTAGGCTGGTAGTACTGATAGTCAAAAGTTCTGTCGCCTTTTAACATAGAATTGAATGACTGAAAACGACAGAATATTTGAATCACGATTATTACATGATTTTTTTAATTGAATGGTTTAGTTGTTACTTGAGTTCTTTGTCACAAGTTTTGCTACCTAGCAAGAAACGACAGAACTTTTGAATCATTTAATACTTGTTACATTTTTTTAATTGTCTACTTGCCACTTGTCAAGTACACGAAAATAGATGTCAATACAAATGTAGCTCTCTAGTTACAGTATAATTAGTTATCGCCTTATAAAAGTTATACCATGAGTTTATAACGTCATAAACAAGAACAAAACGTAATTTATAGCACAGATTATCTAGTGAAGTTTTTATCAATTATTTATGGTATTGATATTTGTGATTATTTTTTGAATGAATCGTTATTGAATTCCTAAATCAGCTATTAATTCTACCTGTCTTGTTATTTTCCGGCTGTTTAAGTGACGTCATGTGGTTTCATCCCATCAATAATAATTTTAACAAACCTTACGGGGGTAAAGAATGGGGGGACCTATAAGTTCATTTTTCACATGTAGTAAATTAGTAATTGTGTGCTGAGAAGGACATTGTCAAGTGAGTGATATGCTCCCACCCATACATAGTTCACCATCTATCCTCCTGTTTAAATTCTGTGTAATATTTTTGTTTAAGAATGGGGGGTACCGTGGATTTATCCAAACCAGCTATTATCTTCCAACTAATTTCCTTTCTTTTTATACTTCTGAACGATCATTAATTTTTCATCTTCAATCGTTTTGATTTTTCTCTTCGGCTTCCTTTCAACATCAATATAGTTGTTGTGTGTGTGTTCACTGTTCAGCACCCATGCCACCCACCATCACCACCACCATCATCATCATCATTCAATACTTTTCCATCTTCTATTACTTACTGCACTTCTACACAATCCACATTCACAGCCCTTTGACCTTTTATTCCTGCACAGTACCACGTGATCTATTTATCTCTTTGCTAAAAACACAACGAAATCATTTCTATTTTATTTTTTTTATATAAATATATAAAAAAGTTACCCTCCCTTTTCTTTATCCTTCTCCTCCCTCCTCTTCAACTAATGTTAAGTCAATTTGAGGAATATGAATAATATCCGTTTTGCCACCACCCCTCCTTCCCACCTACCCACCTACCCTTCAACAGCCCAACAACACAGTCGACAGTGCCCCCTATCGATTCAACGTACGAACATAACTATCATTGCAATTATGGATCCAATTTTCGGTATATAAAGGTTTTGTAATGTATGGATTTTTTTACTCACCCACTCCCTTCCATGCTTCTTCCCGTTTTCATTTTTCAAAATTATACAGGGCCGGCTTGACTTTTTGCGGGGCCGGATCCAAAAATTCCCAAAATTGTTTTATAAAAAAAATTTGTTTTCTCTAAAATTCATTAAAAAAAAAATTTTCTTAATAAAAAAAAAAACAAAAAAAAAAAAAAACTTTTTTTCGTAGACCACGGGGTCTTTTTCTTTTTAATTCATTGCTACTAAAACTGCAGGTTATAAACACCATTTCCACTGAACTAGAAGAATTTCATATCGGATATCTAAAATGTTTTGTACCGGCTCAGTGTGAGAGTTTCGTAGTCAAAGACCAATTGTACATCTTCATGGCCGAATGAAAGTATGGGGGCCCTTACTGCCGAATATATGGTCAAAATAGACCTCAAAAATGTCATCTTCGAAATTGACGTAAACAGAAATCGGAATGTCTTTTCTTAACTCTTGCAGTACTCTAAGTGCGTCTGCCAATGTTAAATTTGATTGCTGTTTTAATGATAAACGGTGTAGCTCAATGTCGATTTCTGGTTGTGAATTTGTGTTCGAGCAAAGAACCAAATTGTATCCAACAGTTTAGCGTTACAGGTTCAATATAATCGTCATCTCCTGTAACGCTTTTCTATATCGTGGAAATATTTTATTATAACAAAAACAATAAGTTATTGCTTAAAATAAAAATAGTTTACGTTTTTGGTGATTTCATCGTTATTAAGATTTTTGTGAGCTTGGTCTAATGTCTGACAAATTAGATTAATTTAGTACTGTACTCGATTATTGTTTATAATATTGAATTTACTTACATCTGCCATCATTAAATGTTTACCGCTGAACAATAAATACGGTACGCCAATCGTTATGAAGAAGTTAAAAGTGTTGCCATTCTTTAAAGGGCCCAGTTGCGAATGAGTAAATTTGTAGCATACATTGATGTACGGTCAAAGTTGTAAAAAGACTTTGTCGCCAAAAACTTTAAAAAAAATTACTAGTTTTAAAGATCATTCGGTATATCTAGTATCAAATACTATATAGTAATACATTTAACATTTGATTGCTCATGTCCCGTCACTAGGACTTGCTAGATAGCATTAGTTGTTGCTACTTTTTGAGATTGCCAAAAAGTCTATGGCAAAATCGCTGAGTTGAATATATTACTATACTGTATTGACAATAGTCTATAGTTCACCTATTCTTTTGATTTTCAGGGGTCAAACTAATTTAATGAATTATAAATTTTAACGACATTTTGTAGTATGAAATCTTTAAATCCGTTTAACACAGATGAAAATTGATAATACTTTTTTTTTAATTTAATTTGCACGAATTGAGACTAAATTCTATCCGTTCCACTGGGGATTTGTCTCGTTTCGTTTTTTGCCAATACAGAAACGAGACTAAATAACATTAGTTTTAATAGCGATTCGTCTCGTTTCTTTGTTTTTCCATAGGAGTAAGAATTGTTCCAATCTATCAAATTACCCGTTGAGCAGTGGTTGATACATTACACAATGACAAGCAAGTAAAATGGCCATTGATAACCTTTGCATGAGTTTAGCAATTAATAACGACGTTTTAATCATTGTCTAAAAGGAAGTTTATCAGGAAAGAAAAAAAATTATAACGATATCTTATTATCTTACAGGAGGATTATTACTTAAAAAACTTCATACTTACAGTAAACTTTCAAAGCAATATCTTTTCTCGTCAGATTCATTAGTTTATTACTTTCTTTTTGAAGAAGAAAAAGGTTTTATACTTATTTATTTTTTTTTGTGTTTTCTTTTGTGTGGCGAATTTGAAAAATATAGATTTGTGGTTTTTTCTTGTTGTGCTTTGTTGAGCAGTTGATTATTATCTCTACGCAGTGCCTCATCAGTGTCACCAGTTTCTATTGTGTATACCATAACAATTTATGACGTCCTCTTATCTTTTTTTATGATGTAGTTGGAGAATCATGATCTAATTGAATGCATTCATGAATTTGTTAACAAATGTAGCCAAAACAAGTTGTAATTAATTACTTTTTTTTGTGGGGAAACATTTTATTTTTTTTTACGTTTACTTGTAAGTTTATAGTGTATCAAATGCTTAATTTATTGCATTTAATGCAGGTACTGAAAGTGTAATAATTTCAGTTTAAAATTTGACACGGAGATTAAAATGTCAAGTTTGATTATTACAAAATGTAGACTAAATTGCAAATGAAGAAAAATGAAAAATTGTTCAAATTACAGGTTTTGTGAAGAAACATATTGTAACTGAAATTGTATTAAGCTGTCTAATAGAAATGAGCGATATTGGAAAATTTAAAATGATGCCGTGATAGGCACGAACGCAGTCGGCACGGGGTCATAAAAACCATCGCTACGTTGTTTTTATCACTTGACGGTTGTCGTCATAAAATTGATGCCGCGTCAAGCACGAACGTAGCCGGCATAGAAAACATTGGAGCTTCACTGCATTGATTGTCATTAAAGTTGCATGCGTTTGCTGCTTTAATAAAATATCCATGAAAACGCAACTTTAATTTTTAGAAATCACTTTTTTTTATTCTGTGCAAACTTTATTGCTTACTTTTATGAGTCTATTTAACTTATTTGCCAAGGCAGTGACCAATATCTACGCTTGACTTATCTTTTAAACTGTTTTCTTTGCTTTTAGTGTTTGTTTAGAGACATTTGGAGAAAGTGTTAATGAAATTTTTGTCTAAATAAACAAGACAAGATCAATACTTTGCTTACATGCAGATTAAATCGACGATTTTTGCTAAAATAAACAAACGCAAAAACAGCTGCTTGATCACAAGTTGCAGTGATTCCCTTCCAGTGAAAATGTATTGATTGGGCACTGGTCAGATTTGTAAAGTTTGAAAGCAACTTGGGTCTCAAAATGAGGTTAAACTTTTTCCTAGGATTTTACAGGGTGATCATAAGATACATGTTCACATATTCTAGTCATGACTACAACTTGTTACATGTACTTGTTATTAAACTATTTAATTAGTAATTTCTAGGGGCGACACTTGGAGCTATTAATTTAGAGCTTCATATGTTTCTTATGTTACATTTTGCAACTCAAGTAACAATATAAAGTAATCATTTTGCTCTTTCCAGCTTAATTTAATGCTTTACTAACAGCAAATTGATGACTTTTGTGTTCTTTGGGTTTAGTTTCGATGTACTTGTATAGTACATGTATATGGTCTACAGAAGTTTTGATTTAAAACTCTAGATTGATTTAATTCTCGGCTTTCGACTTTTATTTTATTTTACCATTAGGAATTATTTGACTAATCTCTTGTTTTGTTTTAAATAGGTTGACGCCATTCTCGATTCCACGGCACGTTGATCCCCTTCGGTCATTTCACAGAAAGAGTTGTTTTAAAAATGAGGGGGAATTAATACAGTCAAAGAGAGAAAGTGGTAAGGATTTTTAGTTGTTTATTCAATAATGCAAATTAGTTGTCCAACCACCCACAATGTTGATCGATATCAAAGAGAGAGAGAATAAGGATGATGTTTGATGAAAATGGACTTTTTTCTCTATTCTGTATTCCTCCAATACACGGCCCGCGAGCCAAACAAATGACCCTCGAAGTAACTTTTGTTAACTTAAGCTGAAAAAACAAGTTTGTTTGCTTTTCTACAATTAAAAAGTGCAGTGCTATAAAGTGGTCTTTACTAAGGACCGTTGATGGAGTTTCATTTCAATGTGAAAATGCAAACTGTAAAAAATTCTCACTTTTTTTTAATGAA
The DNA here is from genome assembly GCA_013389785.1 of Helicorthomorpha holstii. Taxonomy (NCBI): domain Eukaryota; kingdom Metazoa; phylum Arthropoda; class Diplopoda; order Polydesmida; family Paradoxosomatidae; genus Helicorthomorpha; species Helicorthomorpha holstii. Next base: position 5,633,198 of record JAAFCF010006680.1, on the reverse strand, counting down.
GAAAAAATTCCCACAAACACAGTAACTCGTTATTTCTTAAAAAAAAATATTTTTTGTCGTTTTCTGTTACTGTACTGAATTATGTGATTTTAAGTTTGGGCCTTTTTGGTCTTTCAATAAGTATTCTTTTGGAAATGTGGCTCTCGGATTACTAGAAGTTGACCAGCCCTGTTATACAGAGCAGTAGTAGTAGCAGCATAATGATCTCGAAATAAATGAGCGGAAGTGACTTAATTTTTAAAAAGAGAGAAGTGAAAATCCGCTTTTGTTTAACGGTTAATTTAAGTCGAGTACTTTGAATTTGAAGAAAGAAAAGAAATGAGGAAAAAATGCGCGTCCACTTTGCGTTTTACGTTTTGTGTGTAAGTTACTTAATAAATTCGAATAAGAAGATGCAGCATACAGTCTACTCTTCTTGTGTCGGCGAATTGTACAAAAGGGACACATTTTTAAATTTATTTTTTTTTTCTTTTGGTACTTTTGTGACGTATTTACTCTGGTGTAGATTTTGATTCGTTTAGTCAATCATTAGCGCGTTAATTCATTATTGCAACTTTTCCAACTGCTATAAACGCAACTTCCGCAGATAAGGTACCACCACCCACTTGTAGCAACCCTTTTTAACTTATTATGCAACAATGAGTTTTAGCATGTAGCAGTTTTATAATTGAACCGACAAAGAATTATTGGTAAATAGCAAAGTCTGTTTCCGACACGCGCAGCATTGCTTATTATGCATGTTAATAATTAGTGCTCTAAATGGAGTCGACACATAATATGCAAATTGCAGACTTAAGTGAGACCCACTCCCATACCCTCCTTCTTTCCTTCGCATATTAGACTCGAAAGTGTGATTTTTATTCTTTTGTTTTTATTTTTTGGTTTTGCTGAAACTGAAAAAACGTGAATATCCATTAATTGTTTTTCACTGTAATTGAAAGGGAATTTAAATTGCAGATTGAGATTTTTAGATATTATGCTAATTGATATCACAGCTTATAAATTCTCATGAGACGTTAATTGTCATTGATTACATTTTAAAAAAATAGTGGACAAAAAAGCAAAAGCAATTGGTAATTTGACACGTATTAAAAATAATTAGGTAGGACTTTATTTTTTGTTAATATACGAGTAATTAATAAAATAAAGATAAAAAAAAGTAATTTTTTAACTCTTTTAAGTTCGTTTAACGTCACAATAAGAAATCACATTGTACAAACTCAGTTTATTTGAACTACTTTAAAAAAATGATGAAAAGGATCGGTTAGCACAAATTTAATTTTTTTATTGTGTTTGCATAATTATTTAAATTTTTATCTTTCAAGTTCATCAAAATTGGATTAAGTGGTGATTTTATTTTATTTTTTTCAAAATTAAATAAAAATATTCAATAATTTTTATTACTAACAAATTGCATAAAGAAATGCCGACATAAAAATCTATAATTTTCATAGATGGAAAATCCAGTTGGTTTTTTTATTGGTTTTTGCTATTCCTCACCAACTTAGGAAAAGAAAAAGTAAAAGTACTTCCGGTGAAAAATACGTTTATGTAATTTAACAACAAAGTGTAGAAACGCAGTGGTTTTTTTAGTTGAACTTCCCAGCATGAATTTTCAATCAGATTTCAAGTTTAGTTTATATGACTAACGATGACAGGGTGATTTTCTAAGTTGGAAAGTTATTTTTTCTTTTCATAGTCAGAAAGAAACGGGAAACAAAACCATTGGAGCTGATGATATCTAATCTCGTATTTTGTTTTAGCATTTTTCATGGCAAAAAAGAAACGAGAAAAATTGCATTGAAGCTGACAATATTTAGTCTCGTTTATTTATTGGCCCTTTTTTTTTCAATGGGACAGGAAAGAAACGGGAAAGGTTGCCATTGGAAATAATAATATTTAGTCTCGCTTCTTGATTGGTACTTTTGATTTTTTGTGACAAAAAAGAAACTTTAAAAATCGCAATTGGAGCGCAGAATAGTTCCATATCAACAACTTCAATTTCGAAAATCACCCGGTTTAAGTTACATACTGTGTGTCTAAAAATCATTTGGCTGAATGACCCTTAACATTGACTGTATATGGTACCGTAAAGTCACTATTTGTCGGCGCTTGTTTATGTTTTGCGTATTTGTTTGCTGTACCAAACTCTATAGCACAAGTATGCAAAGTGATTGGCGGTTTATGCATATTCTCACAAGTTCATAACTTACTGTGCATTCATAATAATGATGGCACATCATTTTTCACTTTTCAAAATAAAAAAAAAAGTATGGTAAAAGGTGGAGTGGGAGAGAGAAGAAGAGCGATGGAAATTCGTGGGGGATCTCTACAGTATATGCATCTATTTTCCTATCCCAAATTTCTTGCATTTTTATTTTTACCCCTTTTTTCTTTCTCCCTGTGAAGTGTATCTCTTTTCTATGATGGTCTACTCTTTTCACACTTTGCTTAACCCTACATGCAAATGAGATGACGCTGCCACTGTCAGTCGCCATTCATTCAAAACGCCTACAACTACATTTTAAAATGAAATTATATTCCATCTATCTATTCTGTATATGAATTTTGTTTTTTACTTTTTTATACACACTCTTTTAAGCGAAAACGAGCCGCTTTTAGAAAATATCAAAGTGATCATATATGCGGAACTATTTCATTTTTATTTTTTTTTACCTCTCTCACTTGCTTTTTATTATTATTTATTATTAATAATAATGCCTTTGCGAAAAATGTCGCACATGAACGCTTATATTATACGTTAGATATAGCATAGAAAATTGCCCCATTATAATGTATTACTTGTGCACTCTTATGAAGTTATGATCATCCAGAAATTATTTGATTTATCGGAGATTTCTTCTTTGATTTCTAGCGCTGTTTCCTTCCCCGAATTCAAATCTGATTGTAGTGACATTTAGGGAAATAGAAGCTCATTAAATTTAAATGGTATTATGGAAATTTAAATGTAGATTTTTTAAAGATATACAGTTGATAGTAAATAAATGATTTTAATAAGCAACAATTTAATTGGTCTGGGGACGCTGTTTTGAATTTAAGTAATGTTATGTTGGGGAAACTGGAAAGTTAACTTAGAAAATTCCAGGGACCTTGGTTTATTTTTAGCATATTTAAATTTTTTTTTGCATTTTTAAGAAATCCAGTCTGAAGCTCCCGTAAAGAAAAGTCGAAAAGAAACTTACAGGGTGTTTATGAATTTTGTAATCAAAGTTAAATGAGTAGAAAATTAAATGAATTAATAAACGTTTGATGAATGCAACGGAAATGACTTGCAATCAATGTTTTGATTATATTGTTACTATGGCAACTCAGATTTATGCTTAAATCTGGTTTCGATGCAAGGTTAAGTTTTATGTATTAGTTGTGATGAGAAGGGAATTTTATTTTCTTCTTAACAATAACAAACAATTCGAATCTTAGAATGCTTTCCAAAATCAGTTTGAATTTTAGATTGTTAATTCGAGTTTTAGAATGTTTTATGTATGTCAATTCGAGTTTTAGAATGTTTTCCAATGTTAGTTCGTGTTTCAGAAGTTTTTTTTTTTAGATGTTAATTAGAATTATAAATGTTCTCCGATGCTAATTTGAATTTTCAATGGTTTTTTCTTATAAGGATAATTTGAATATTAGATTGTTTTCAATGCTAACCTGTTTTTTTTGTTGTTTTTTTTTTTTTTTAAATTTCAATGCTAATATGAATTATATATTTTTTTCCAATGCTAATTTGAATTTCCAAATTATTTTTTTAATAATAATTTGAATATTGGAATGCTTATAAGGTTAACTTGTTTCTTTCTCTCAATGCAAATATGAATTCTAGAATGTTTTTAATGCCAATTTGAATTTTTAAATATTTTCTAATAACAATTTAAAAATACTTAATTATGGAAATCCGTTCAAAAGTAGTTTTGGATTCCAACGTTGTTAACTACTATATAAAATGAGAATATTTTTTAATTTTTTTAATATTTTAGCACTACAATACCAACTTCTGAAGTCTTAAAATTTAAAAGACAGTAAAGCATTCATGATCAAGAGTAATTTTTCTTTTTGTATTGAAGTTGAATATTCTGAGGTTCATTTTGATTGGTTAACTTGGGTGTTGTGCCCATAAATCTCTTTTACTAGCAATTTGAAATTCGTTATGTTAGGCATAAAACTTGAATAGCCACAAAACAATTTTTGTTTTATCAATAAAAACCACATAAAAAGAGGTCACGATTACCTCCGAGTCTTTCCTCCTACGAATATACAGGATTTCAATTATTCAAAAAATTGTATGAGCCGCTACGACGACAACGACCATGCGAACCGGACACTGCCGCTCATCAATCATTGATTTCAAAGATGGAACCCAAACAACATAATGTACACGTAGTAGTCTTAAAACTCTAAACCGAATAACATGTGTTACGTAAAAAAATTACAGCGTAGGAATAGGATAGGAGCTTGATATGTTTACGCGTTTTGAATTTGTGGTCTTCAATTCAATTCTCCTCTTTCCGTTTTTTAGCACGGTCATCCTTAGTGTTACGCCACTGGGGGGCATACTGTATGGATAAGAGAGAGAGAGACGTTTGAATTGCAATGAAATTTCATCTCCATATCATTTTCTTTCTCATGTTTATAATACACATACACACAGCCCTTTTCCTACTCAAAAGTGTTTTTTATTTCTCATTAAATCACATAATAAAGAGTGTTTCTTGACCACAAGTCTCGACGACAATTGCAAAAAGATCCTCATTTATCATTACACAATTCAACTTGCAACCCCCACCCACTTGGAGGGAGTGGGAGTGGTCATGATGAGCGAAATTTGCATGAATACCTGGAAAAATAGAATTTTTTTCCCACTTTTTTATTGGTATTTTGTTTGGGGCCGAAAAGAACTTGACAGTTTCACCTCTTTTATTTTTTAAATAGAATTTACGTATGAGTTGTAAAATGACCGATTTTTCATTTTATTGATTCATGAAGTGCATGGATGACCACGACGACCATGGACCATAAAAAAAATTTCAAAAAGGACTTACTTGTAAGGCTTCTAGTGGACAGTGTAAAATGTAAATGTAAGGAAAAGGGTTGTTTATAAATTGTTGTAAATGAAAGGGGTATTTTTTGTGATATAAAGCACACAGCTGCACTGGAAAACGATTTATATACAAAATTTTTCAACTGCTTTGTTCACCTAAAATCACTTGGTGTTTTTTTTTAGTATTACTTTAAAATGTTGTGTAATTGAAAAGCGGCAGTGTTTGATTAATGGTCTGTACTGTATATAGGAATTTGGTAATTCACTATTAAACACTTTTGCCTATTGGGTTTCCTAAATTCCAACTGGACGGATTGAATTTCAAAGCTATTTGCCTCTTTCTGAATAATCATTTCACTTTTGTGGAAATTTTTTCGTCTTATAAAAGTTTACTTTTTGGCATTCTTTAAAAATAGTAGCTGGTGATGCACTTTGAATATTTAAGTTTATTTTTTGGATGGTCATTTTCTTTGATGCGCATAAATCAAGTGGATTGAATGACGTAATCTGCACTTTTGATCTGTGATGTTGTTGATTGGGACATGGAAATAATAAGGAATGTAATTCGCAGTTTATATATGTATCGATCGATAATGTTTTTGACAGGAATTGTGTCCTTTGATTTTTTTTTTAGTTTTGATTGTGGATGGTCAGCAGAGCGACGAATGTGTGTTGACCACAGATGGTCAGTACACGTAGTATTGTGTCGGTTGAGTGTACACATATACGTAATTATGGCTACTACTCACGTATGATGTGTACTGTACGCAATTTTCTAAAAGTTTTATTTTTGTCTGAAAATTTAAAAAAAAAAAAATCATTTTATACATGAAAGGACTCAATTAAAAATTTTGTAATGGCACTATACAAACTAATCCAGTGATCATTTTTTTATTGTGAGGGGTTTGAGGAATCTGGGTTAAAAGTTTATATTTTTACAGTTGATAATATTAAAATGGATGGATATTGTAAGTTAGTAAGGAAATTTTAAAGGAACTTGGTAGGTTTTACTCTTTAAAAACAAAATTTTTATTAGTTTTTTTAAAGATAAATTTAGTTATTGCTAAGACAAATTTAGTTCTTTGAATTTAACCAATTTAGTTCTTTGAATTGAGCTCTTTGAATGTAACTGGTGTACAGTAGCTCTTCGAAACCAAAATTAGTTTCTTGAAACTAAATGTTATTGCTTGAATCCTAGTCTAATTCTTTGATACTAAAATAACATTTTTGTTATATGAATATAATTAATTATTTTGATATCAAATGTAGTTTCTTGATATCAAATGTTAGTTTTTATGATACCAAATATAGTTTTTTGATGCCAAATATAGGTTTTTTTTGATGCCAAATATAGGTTTTTTTTGATGCCAAATGTAGTTTTTTGATACCAAATATAGTTTTTTGATGTCAAATATAGGTTTTTTGATGCCAAATGTAGTTTTTTGATACTAAATGTAGTTTTTTGATACTAAATGTAGTTTTTTGATACTAAATGTAGTTTTTCGATACCAAATATAGTTTTTTGATACCAAATACTGTATAGTTTTTTTGGTACCAAATATATGTTTTTTTTAATACCAAATGTAGTTTTTTAATACAAAATATACTGTAGTTTTTATACCAAATGTAGATGATTGTTATCAATTGAAAGTTAGTTTCTTGAAACCAAATGTGGTTCCTTGAAAATAAATGCAGTTAAATCTTGTTTTTTCAAAAGCCAAATGTTGCTTCAAAAAAATGATAAAATTCTGGTTAAAATCGTGAACGATATCTTTGAAAAATAATTTTTAAGTTAGGCTTAATTTACTTAATTTTAATTAAAGCTCAAACTTTAATTGTAAATGCAGTTTAATTTATATTTACGTTAAATGTATGATGCTTAGTCATTGATTTAGCACTTACCGTTATTTACAACATTGTAGATCGCTTATACTGTATGTAAATATTGAAAAAAGCATAAATAAAAGTTTAGTTGGGTAATATATTATATGGGTGCATTGGCAATGTGTAAATTGAGGAAAGTGATAATGTATTGAGATTTTTGCTTCTCTTCACCCCCTCCTTCCCTTTTGCCCCATTATGTTTATTTTGTGCTCCGTCAAGATGGATGTGTGCATGCATGTGTCCGGTCAGTAAAAGTCCAACATGGCGTGAAGTCCGCCAAAAGTGTTAGCAGTCGTGCAAATCAAATTAAAATGCGAGAGAAAAGCCATCATGGTCATTATGCATTCGATGACCACCAGCATCATATACTGGACGTGTACACTTTGTACACTACAGTGTGTGTGTGCTCTACTGACCATTAAGCTTTTTCTCTTTTTCCTTTTATTATTCAACTCAACTGATGATGAGAAATCTAGTGGATATACAGTACTTGACAAGAAAGAACTTCCCAAATTGCTGACCTTTTATCTTGACAGCATAATACGAGTATGTCCAGTTGGCCAATGTAGCAATGTTCAGTTTTTTGCACATTTGCTTGATGAATAATACTTTGTCAAAATTTCCGGCTGATTTTCTAAATTGAAACACTTTTTTTAAAATATCTCATTTGTCCCTTAGGGGAAAACCGTTTCAGTAAAGAAGCAAGTCGAAATCTTAATAAAAGTGTTTCAGTTTAGAAAATCACCCGGTTTACTGCATCTAGGAATGTAATTAAGCTTCTGAATACTCATTTTAGTGGAATTAAATTTGAAAAGAGAGAGGAAATAAGTTAGTAGGGAGGAAGTTACGCATATATTATGAAGTTTATTTTTAATGCCTTTGTAAAATTCCTCTTTCTCCATAATCCCCCTTTTTCTTATTTTTGCCTTATTTGGACTTGTTTATTTGCGAAAGGGGTAAAATTTAAAAAAAGTTTTCTTGGTTATGTAAATGAAATGCTAAGTTGTAAATGATGAAATAACTTTTAGAGCAAAAATATCATCTTTATACTGGAATTTTTATGCTTCGTAAAATAACTTTTGGTCGTGGGAAATGTGATCAGTGGGCAGTGGTCATTGTATGGCGAAAGAAGGGTCATTTTCAATTTTCATTTTTCTACACATATATATATATAGAAGTTTATTCATTCCATCCTCTCTTCAACTTGTTGGCATCCATTCACATTTCATCATAATTTATTACACCCATTTTCAAAACATTTTATGTTTCTAACTAAAAATTATAAGTCATTTTTTTTGGATGTTACTTAACGCATTTAGTATTGTTATCGTTTACTTTGAAATGAATTCCCATACATGTTTTTGTTGGGAGAATGTACAAGGGTGTTTAGAAAGTCAGAAGATAAATTTAATATCAATATAAAATTATTAAAGTATAAGTGATTTTATAAATTCAATTGACAAAAAATAACGGGAAAAATCGTCAATATAATTGATATGATTTTTTGGTACTTTTCTTCTGTGTAAAGAAAGAAACGGGGAAACTTGCTATTGAAATTGATATGATTTAGTCTCGTTTTTTTATTAATCCAAAAAATACTCCAATATTACACTTTTTGTATTAATTATGAAAACTGTTTTTTTAATTAAAAAATTTGTACTTTCTGTATTTTTTATGAAAAAGTGCCTTAATTTGCTTAATTTTCAAAAAATTGTGCGTTTAATTTGTACGCAAGTTATCGATTTTGTTAACCAATAAAGTCCACTTCCGGTCAAATAATTTGAATTTTTTTTGTGGTACCTTAGTGTATATTGAAGCATTTTGATCGATTTTCTACAATTTTTTTTTAAATTGTCTTAGGACTTTCTGATCGTCCCTGCATTTGAATAATAGAAATCCAGTAGTAGGGATGCTTTTTTTATTTTTATGCAAAAGATAAGCGTCAACCACATTTTTCAATTACTGGATGATAATTACTGTATCTGTAGATAAATTGATTTATTCTATGGACGTCAACGTTATTTAATTAACGAAAAGCAATTTTAAATGGAAAATTGTAATCAAGTTTCCATCGTTTTCAATATCAAATAGTGTCAGATTGAACTTAACTTTATTTTAACTTTTTTTTTTTTTTTTGGGAAATCGATTGTGATGACGCAATAGTTGTGTGACGTTTATTTTGGATTGTTGTTCAACGTAATTACTGTAACGTTTAAGTGGTCACCATAACGGTTGTTTATTTTTAGTCGTCGTTGACGCTGAAGGGGATCTTTTTTTTTGTTGGATGCTTTAATGGAGGAGATAGTAAGCTTTGTAATTCAAAAAAATAAAAGTAATTCATTTCCTTCCTGTCTGAAGATAATTACGTAACAGCGGCAATTAGCCTTTGACAAATGATGACCTCCCTATTCTCTCCTTGTGTTTTAATATTGCAGCTTCCTTGTACCGTATTTATATTCAGATGTACTCGATGGCTTATTTATTTTTTTAAATTGCAGCATCGATAATTAATTCATTTAACATTAAAATTACGCGACAATCATGACAACACTAATAATCGTCATTAACTTGTCCGTAAAACTTTTTTTTTTTTGCTTTTTATTAAAATCAAATGAACGTCAAGATTGATGGAGAAATTAAATGTTTTTGTTTAACATGACAGTTAATTGCAGTTTTTAATCAACGAGCTTAACCTTATTTTGTGACGTAATTTATAGGGACCAAAGCGATTATGATTTTGAAAGTTAATTTAAAACTCGGTTATTATTTAATTATCATGTCTGAAATCTAAATTAAGGATTTACAGTACCGGTATATGCAGTGATGTTTTTTGTTGATATTAAAAGTTTAGGGACTAAATTAGGAATGGATTACATAATTTATATAGACCAATATCATTTTATTTTTTGATACGAAATTTCTTATTTCATAATACTGTATTGTTTTTTTTTTTTTTTTTTAAATTCGTGCATTTTTGAGTTTTTTGTTTGTTTGTTTTTTTAATTTATTATTTTTGTTATTTTAATAACTTGTACACTGCAGTTGCCTTAGATCTAGATCTTAGAACTATTTTTAGAATTTATTTTACAGTTATATAACTATTTTTAGAATTTGAATTACAATTATAGAATTATTTTTAAAATTTGATTTAAAATGATAGAATCATTTTTAAAATGATAGAATCATTTTTAAAATGATAGAATCATTTTTAAAATTTGATTTAAAATCATAATACTGTATTATTTTTTGATGTTTATTAATTTAATTTTTGTAGCTTATTTATATTTATAGATGTACAGAAATTACTATTATAGGAGCCTCTGGCTAATTTACTAAAATTATCTTAATAATTAAAAGGACATTTTTTGCATATTACTTGCATATTATATACCGGTACTGTAAATTCTGAGCTTACCGTAATGTGTCATAGAAATCATATCTTTTAATTATAATGACACTTTTATCTGATGAATTTCCTGAATCAGTTAATAAAAATGCCACGGTTGAAAAAGGTTAAATATTTAATGGGAAATTTATGTCTCTGGACATAATTTTTTTTTGTTTTGTTTTTGACAAATTTATTTTTATTATAGCCGTCAGCGAATTCGTCTTACTGTATTATAGCTATTGCTACAAAACCGTATCTTTATTTATATTTCCGAATTAAAATTTTTATGTCTTTAATTTACGAGCAGTTACAAGTGTATAAATAAAGTCGCTAAAAAGGAAAGCTAACAATTGAACAATTGCCAGCTAAATATATTGTTTTGTTACAGATGCTTTTTGCAGGTGTTTTAGATTGTAGAAAAGGGAGATGGAAAGGGAGGAGATTTGTAATCTCACCTTATACCAAATCCTCTAACCCCCCAACCCCACCCCACCCCTCTCAACTCCTAACTTCAAATGTAGTCGAATAATAGGGCGGAGGCTATAATTTAAATCACCTTCATCTCTCATACTTTTTATTTTCCTATAGCTGTTATTGTCAGGTAGCCATGTTTAGACTGGCAACTGTTTTTGTTGTCACCTTTTTTAAAAACAATAATAACAATGTAAGGTTGAATAAATCTTGTGCAAGGGTCTTGAGGTCAACTCCGATGTGATGGTTGGAGCTACATTTACTGTAAATGCAGAATACATTATGTGAGGATTTAAAACTGAGTGATTTGTGACGTTTTGGCCAATGTCATATTATAATAATTAATAATGTCTCATTTTATTTCTCTACCTCAACAAATTATTAATTTCAAAAGACTTTCAACAGCTGTTTATTTTAGCTATTAATATTCTCAATGCTAATTTTGGATGACATAGAAATTAATTACGGTTATGGTGAGCTAACTTATTTTTAATCCATTTAATTTAGGGTAATTGCTTACGTCATATCATTCGTTATTTATCATTTTTTTTAGTGTGTTTGTGTTCGTTAAGACGACATTTTTTGATGATTTATGAAACTAATTAAGAGAAATTTTAAAAAATTATATAGTTTATGCTACATTTGATTTTTTTGTGTATTATTAAGAGCTTGTTGTGGTGGTACCTTAACATAAAATATCGGTTAACACAAACTAATAATGTGGTCCCGAAAATATAGTAGTCATTTTCCAAAATTTTTTTTTTTTAACATGAAACAGAAGTCGCTTAACGCGAAAAGATTTCGCTTTTCAGAATGAACAAAGTACATGTCGTCGAGAATGTAAACAAAATCAAAATATTTAATTTTTAAAGTTTTTATATATAAATTAAAAATTTCAGTTCTACGTTTGAGTTTCGTGTTAAACGGTTTTCATTGTAATTACAAATTTAAAATATCTTTACCATAACTCCAGAATTTTATTTAATGTTTTTAAGTTGACATACTGTACTTGGCAATTGGTGATGATTATTTAGCAAATGAGAAACTAAAAATGAGACCTGAACATGAGTATTACAGTAATTATAAAATATAGGGTATTGTAAAAATAAATTTAACGTTTTTTATTGCAAGCCTGTAATTTAAACTCTTATTATTGAATTTGTAAAAGGCCTTGTATTAAGGACTGGTACCGTATAACATCATAAAAACGATAACTTGGCACAAACTCATTGTTATTGTAATCTTGCACATCAAAAGTTCAAAACTAAACTTATTTTTATCTTTTTTAAAAAATTTCTTTAATTTTTTTTTGTGGAAATAAACATATTGTATTGATAGAGAAAATTGAGCACGAATTGGTGTTAAAAAATAACATGGTAAAAATAGAAATGGAATTAGTAATGGGATGGGATGGGGGTCCAGGGATGGGGGGAGGAGCGGAAGAGAATTTAGCTCCTTTCCATCGCCACTTAATTCCCTTTCTCCTCCATTGTAACACCTGGAACTGACCTCACATTTGTTCCCAGATGTCACTTCTCTCTCTCTTTTTTTTATTCCCTATTCCAGTCAGAATTTTTAATCCTTCTAAAGGTACCCTTAGGCACGCAACTTACCTACGATTTTATACGTAACCTTTCTTCCTCTCTCTCTTCCCCAGTATATACTATATTTTTAACTCTCTCCAATGTTGAATTAGCACATTGAACAAGAAGTAACTTATATATCACAAGACGAATTGCTTACGACAAAAAAAAGTTAAAGCCTATTAATTTTTTACGATTGAAATCTTAATACCGTGTGTATGGTTGCTTAAAAACCTAAAATTATAGCTGATAAATCACTAAATGTTAAGAGTATTAATTAGATTTATAGATTCACAACGACGAAGGCATTTTTCTTAATAAATTGTTTTTTGTAGTAATCAATTCTTATGAGTGTCACTGTTTAATAATAATAATAAAGAAATTTAGTGGTGGCACAAGGGTAGCAAATGCGTGGTATTTGAATGAGAAGCTATGCAGCGCAGTTTTATGGTTTTTATGCCGGATGCGTTCGTGCTATTCGCGGCATCAATTTTAGTACCGGTAAAGATACGTCTTGCTTGGCTTTCCATTTGAATATTACGCTGTCATTGCTGTTTATATAAAATAGCATTAAGAAAATTACGAGACAGTTTAAATTGGTAAAAATTGTTGCATAAACTATTTTTATATTTTAACTAGTTAGTAAAATTGCTAAATTTTCCAAACTAATTTAAGATTTTCAATCATTAAAAAGTCATAATTTTTTAATAATTTCTTTGCAAAAGCTTGATTACCACTATGTAACTTAGTTATGGGAAAAATTACCAAGTTTATTTGGTTAAAATTATTAAGAAAAGAAAAAGTTAAAACGAGTTATTCACATCAACCTATTATTTTCAGATGTATATTAACAGCTTGCAAAGCAATAAAACGTTTTTATTTTATTGCTTCTGTTTTTGCATATGTTAGACTTTTATTATGGATTATTTAAATGTTTATTTGCATATCAATTGTTTTTACACAATTAAAATGCACTCATGACTAGACACATTATTATTACTATTGTGGTTAATGGATGTACCTTTAAAATTTCAGACGTAAATTTTTCAGTTAATTTCTGCTGTAATTGTAACTACAGTATTTTATTCATTATTATTATTGTCCATTTTAACCAAACAGAAAAAAAATGAAAAACAAAAGAAATAGGAAAAGAATATAATAGCAATGTTGCATATGAATTATGCGCGTGTTGTAAACGAGCAGCCTGTTGTCTATAAAAGAGCAGTGCACCCCTATGTTCAATTTACCCATGTCTATTTTGGTGGGTGGGTGGGTTTTTTTTTCTTCTTTTTCCTCATTTTGTACAGGGGATCGACCATGTCTTTCTTTTTGTTTTGGTTAAAAAAGAAAAACTTTAGTGTTTGGTGTTATTATCTCATTTTTTTATTTTTATTTTTGCTGAAAACTTTTTTATTTATTTTTTTATTTTATTTTCTGGCAAGTAGTGTCACTGCCCCTGAAACTTTAAACTAACTTGTAAGACAAACTCAACTGAAGGGTACTAAGTCAAGCAACAATAATAATTTTCTTTTTTAATTTGGCTCCTCCCATTTGCCCGGGACCTCAGCACGCGCCATGCCTGGACGCTCACCTTTCAACTTTTTTTTTCTTATCGTTAACATTCATCGCCTTCGTCATTACTACTTTTAACATCTTAAACAAATAAGATGTATGGCATGCACTTTTCGTCTGGCCATGGCCCACGCACGTCTCCTTCCCCCTCTGCTCCCCTCATTCTCCTGCTTTTGCTTCTTTTTAAGGTTTTCATCGGTCATTTCATTGCAAAAACATTGTTTTGATTCCACTTAAAAATAAAACGAAACTCTCAAATTAATTATTAAATTTGACATTTTTCAATCAGAAACAAAACAGAAACTGACAAAGTAATTTAACTTTTTTGCAATTTTTTTTATGATGATGTGACAGTAATGATTAATTTTTATTAAAGAAAATAAATATTGTTTTTAACGTGTGAAGTAATAGAGAGGTTGTTTTTTTAAGGCAGATTTAACTTTTTAAGGTTATTTGGTTGATATGATAACCGATTTTTATCATTTTTGGTTCTTGACAATTTGAAATTTAAAGTGTTTTCAAGTACAGTGAAATTCGTTTAGCACGAAACGGTCGTGGCCAAATTGTGATTTTTTCTGCATTTTTGCCATCAGGAGCATGCATTTTGTGAAAGTGAAATCTTTTCGTGTTAAGCGAGTTTTGTTTTGTGTTAAAAGAAAAAAATGTATGAAAATGTTTATTTTTTGTCGGGACTGCAATGTTATTTTGTGTTAAGCGAGCTTTAAATGTATTTTACTGTATCTCAATGCATTATAGTTTTATTTAGAAGGGAGTCCCAATCTTTGGGATGACGTGACTTTATACCAAAGTCCCTGTCTTCATTTTTAAATTTGATTAGATTTAACAACAGTATTTGCAAGTCTAATAGTATGTTGTTTTTGTATTAAGTTAGTATGTTGACGAATGAGAAGGAAGTTGAATTTTCAATTTTTTTTTTGTAAACACAAAATACTGATTAGGAATCATTATTTACTGTTGTGGTGTAACACAAAAGTACTCATATTTTTTCATCTTTTATGATGTAGTTGTATTATTTGTGGTTAGAAGTGTTTTGGTGAAGTTAAAAAAATTCTCTTTTGTTTGCATATCGCATCTTACTCGTAACTTGTAAAGTGAAAGTTTATATTAATAACTTTTTTTTAGTAATTTCTTAACTAGGTGAATGTCGGGGATTTTCTAAATAGGAACACTATTTTATCTCCAGGACCAAATCATTATTGAAACTGATAATATTAAGTTTAGTTTTTTTACTGGCACTCTAAAAAAGTGTTTTAATTTAGAAATCACCCTGTATACAGTGCAGTAGTTGCTATACTACTTTTACAGTACGTTACTTCAGTACAGTATGTGACTATGCATAAGAAGTTTTTTTTATTATTATTATTATTTAATGACGTAATCTTGTAAGTTGGCATGGAAGATACCGGTATATAGAAGTGGTTTTTTGAAACTCACTATTATGACATTGGCATCTTAAAGTAAGGTTAGATATCTGTCTATACTATATTATGACTATAAACGTTGAAATGAATTTTAAACACCTTAATTTAAAAATAAAAATGAGGTATATTTTTTCTTATAACAATTTTTTTTAGATGATTATGATGATTGGTGAGTGCATATTTCGTGTAAATCTTGATGTTGCACGCTCCACTACTGATATCATCTTCCCCCTTCTTAGTTTTGATTTTTCTTTCCCCACTCCCACTCCCATTACCATTATGTATTTCTTATGAACTGACACTCAATCTTAAGGTGGCGACCCTGAAAAACATATTTAACAGAAACTGCACTGCTGCACACTAACTTATTAAGTTTATTTAAGATTTACAAGATTGTTTACTTAATAAAATTGCGATTTAACATTGTGGCATTAAACATGTAACCACCGGTTTTTTTTTTACTTTAACCAAAAAAGATTAGATTAAGATTTACAATCAAATAAATTGTGTGAAAATTTTACATTAATTCAAAGTGAACGTAAAATATGGTTTACATATGCATAGAGAATTGGTAATAAAGAAACGAGACTAATTTCAATTGAAAGTAATGACTTAACATACAGTGAAAATTGTTTAACACGAAACTGAGACTGAGGAGACTGAAATATTTGTTCTTGTTAAACGATGCATAGAAAAAAATACAATGTATTCACTACAAGTATTTACATCAGTACAGTACATCATATAAGATACCATTTTTACATTTTGTAATGGATGAAAATATAGTTTTGTGTTAACCGAATTTTCATGTTAAGCGTTAAACGTATGTAACTGTTTATACAAAAATTGATATAAAGACTTTGTGAACGTTCTTGTAATCTTTCAACTTTTCATTGTTTACAAAAAAAATTCAGAAGTTGTTGCAAAAGTTTTTTTTTGAAAATGTGGTGAGTGAAACTGAAAGATTGAGAATAGGGTTTTAATGTTAAGGTTGTATAATTAGGGTTGATTGCACAGGTGGGCGTCTGGACGAAGCAAGCGAATCTAATGAGGGTTGAAGGTGGTTGGGAGGTAAAGATGGGATGGGGAAAAGGAGCATGAAAAGATGTTATCAAATTCACAACTATTTTTTTTTTGCCTATTTCTTTCTACAGGTACTTTCAAATGGGTTTACGTATCAAACTGACGTTTATAAAAATAATAACACACAATAAAAAAAAGTTTCGTTTTTCAATAAGTGGCGAACAATAGTTGAACCCTGCCTACTTTTATTTTTCTTGATATCTTGTACACTATGCATGTCATTGTCCCTTTTTTTTTAATATTCTTATACATGATCACAATAAACTTCAACATTATTATAAACAAGAAGTTTGATGGGGCGGTTGAGGGGTAAGAGGTAAGGGGTAAGGGGTTGGGAAACGGAAGGTTAAACTAAAGGGTTAAGAATCTTCAATGGAAAAATTGAGTGTTACATGTTTACTGTATAATGGGGCTGACTTAATAATAATTTTTATTTTTTTTTATTTTTTACTTCCCACTTGTGTGTGAAATAATTTTGTATAATCACTATGTGTGCTGATATATTGTATATTATTGGATATTTACTAACTTTGATAAACAATAGATAGTTATACTTTATGTATATTACCAATTTGAAACTATAATTTATTTTTAATATTTTTATCGGTAGTTATTTTATTTTTTTACATTATTTATGCTGTACATTATTTTAACTATGTAAGTTAGGTGCAATAAAATTAATAATGTAAGCGACAAATTTATTATGTAGTGTATTGGAAAAATAGTGAAAAGTTATTTTTAATTTTTTAAAATTATTATTGAGGATATGAAAATGTACAGAGTGTCTACGAAAGATTTTTGTACATTTGTCTCGTGTCTTTATTGACAAAAACTACAAGTAAAGAAACGGGAACAAATTGCATTGCTTACAATGGATATTTGTCTCGGTTTTTGATGGCAAAAATTACCAATAAAGAAACGGGAACAAATTGCATTGCTTACCATAGTTATCTGTCTCGTTTCTTTATACTCAATATGTACAGTTCATGTGAACACATACCTTATGATCACTTTAAATTATGGATTAAATGAGATGAGTACTTGGGAGTAGATTTTAATAAAATTTAATGAGTTTTATGCGCTTTTAGTTTTATATGTGTAGCAAATGAAAATGTGCACTTAATCTTGATGGTCGGAAAATTTGCAAAGTTAGACTAAAGTCCTAGCATTTCATCTTCTTTTTTTTTTTGTATTTGAATATGTTTTTTTTGAACACACTCTGTATTTTTGAGTTGCTTCAAATCCGTTTTGATTAACTTTATCTGAAATTTTAAATGTATTTTTTGCGGTGGGAATTTTTTTTCTTTCTACATTTTCTTATTAAATTTGATTGTAAATAGTGCATAGTGAAAAGGTAAATATTTAGATTTAACATATGTTTTTGATGGATTAAAATTTGGAGATGATTTCATTAGTTTCTCCAAACGCATCACTGACTCACACTTCCTGCTTTGTTCCTGTTTCATTGCTTCTTTTTAAACTTTTTTATTTTGAAATAATAAACAAAGTTTGACGTCACAGTGTATATAACAATCGAAATTGCAAATTTATTTTATGATTTATTCAATGTTAGAGACGTCTGGCAGCGGTGATGTTGACCCGCTAGGAACCACACTAATAAATGCTTATTTATTTATTTATTGATAAAACATTGCATTTGAAATTTCAACCAAGAGGATTTAATTAAATTGTGAGTAAGGGGATGTCGTTATATAAACTTTGAAAGGGTTAGACCGGCTAGTTAAAAGTGATTATGAGAAGATATGACGATGACGTCAACCATCCATGTAAAAGCAGCCATGCGGTCTAGATATGACTTCAGTGTCTGTGTGTTTAATGTTTATTAATTGTTGCACATGACAAACGTTTGTTTGCCATTCTCACGGGTGGCTTCTGTGAGAAAACATGATTTTCTCAAAAAAATTACTAATGGTACAATTGCATGACTAAAGTCTAGAAATGACGTAGCAAAATACAAGTTTAGACAACCCCATAAACATTTTCACTTTAATGCACAAAGATAATTAATAATTATGTAGAAAAATGTTATTTTGAGCAAATAAGAGCATAAAATGTGATTTTATTGTAAGTCAATTAAGTAATGAGATTAGTTTCTATTGAAACCAATGAAATTTATTCTCGTTTATTTAAAAGAAACAGAAACTGGACAAATCTTTTTTAAAATCAGTGTAATTTAGTCTTGTTAAATGAGTTGGGATAAATACAACAATGAAGAGAAATGATTGAATTTTATTTTCACAATGGTTTTTATTTAATTAATTAATTTTTATAATTATTTAATCAGTGGTTTACAAAGCTCCATTTAAAGTGTATGTGGTTGATAACTGACCATTTTGAGTGGTTTTTGAACACTGAATGGCGACTGATTTTGCATTTTAAATTTTGTAAATATAATGTGAAGTTCCCTTCCACTTTATTTAATTTTACGTAATTATTTTATAGGTATAACGTTGCAAAGGATTCTGTCTGTGCAATTTTCATGTCGTGAATAATTAAGTGACGCTGAATTGACCATCGACAATAAGTGATGGCGACGAGTGGATTGGAGACTCATTTTTCAGGAATTGAATAAAAAACTAAAAAAAGGTAAGTGAAAAATTGCTTTTAAAATTATTTTTAAACCGACGTAATTTGTGGTGTGTGTATGGACACTGAGAAATCAGCAGATGGAAACGCATTGTGCTTTAAAACCCTTTAATTTAACTGGCTTATTTTTAAAAAGACCAGTTTTCAAAAATATCGGGTGATATTATAAATTGTAGCACATTTTTAAAGTGCCAATAAAGAAACGAGACTAAATGCTATTAGTTCCAATGCTGATTTGTCCCGTTTCTTTATTGACAAGGTAACACAAGTATTCCTATTTATGAAATCACCCCTTATAAAAGAAAAAAATTAAAAAGGGGTTTTATGTGCTATGTTTGAAAGGGATATTTTTTAAAAAATAAAATTCAAGAGCAAAAATTACTGTTAGTATAAAATGTGTCATTAAATTTAATCAATAACTAATTTTTTTTCTTTTTGGGATAGATAATGTAATCATAAAATAAATTATTTATTATAAAAAGTAAATCGCTTACTAAGTTACAAGTAGTTACACACGCATATGTCCCAAAAAATACTACAAAACAAAAACCAAATAAAAAAGTATCATTTATTATGTTATTTTCTCCACCCTGAAATAACACATTGTTGTTTTATATGATTTTTTTTATGTGTCTACAATCGTCATGCTGGATGATAATTAGTTGCACATGTGCAGTTTACATGTTTTATTAGATTATTTTTTTTATATATATTTTTTTCATTTGCATTAAAATGCTAACTTGCAATGGTGTAAACATATCGAGAAACTCGTGACCATTACAAATACGGTTCTCTCTCTGAGTGTTAAGTACCATTACCCTAATACTGTACAACACTGTGTATAAAGTTTTATGTGGGAAAAGCACCGTATGACGACATTAATCGACCTTTGCTTCTTTTGCTTGCATGTTTGCATTGCGGAACAACACCAAAACACCATCCATGGTCCATGTCGATAGCAATTAGATGATTTTATTGCACGGAATCCCTTATTTCCTATATTAGCTATGGCTAATTTTATCTCCATATGCCGGCTGATTTGAGAAATTTGAACACTGTTGTTAACCGAATCAAGAAATGAGACTAAATATTGTAAGTTTCAATGGCAAATTTTTTCTCATGGAAAATGAAAGTGCCATTAAAGAAACGAGACTGTTTTCTATCAGTTCCAAAGACAGTTTTTCCCGTTTATTTTTTTGCCATGGATAAAAAAAAGTGTTTTCTGTTAAAATATTCTGTTAAAAGTGGTAATATAAAGAAACGAGACAAAATTCTATCAATTCGAATATCAATTTGTCTCATTTTTTTCTTGGTTTTGAAAGATAAAGTTCCAACAAATAAACGAGACTTATAAACAAGTCTTATCTTTTTTAATGACGATTTGTCTTCCTATAAGAAAATTGTCCAGTTTCGAAAATCACCCGGTATACAGTATATTTTTTTCCTTCCAACTTTTGCACTTTGATGAAGTGGGAGATAAATATAGGAGTTTTCATTGAATGATGTATCAGACTTTTAGCACCAATTACGTCATCTGTTCAACCCCTTATGACGCTTATACATGATAAATTTATTTCGGGTAAAGACTAAAGCAGAATAAAAAAATAAGTTTTTTTTGCTCTCTCTTCAATTCTCCCCACCCTCCCGATTCAGTTTTTGTTGAAAATGTCATAAATCGGTTATTTGGTTTGTTGTCGATAGGTCTCTCTCTGAATGAGGGAAGGGATTAAGATTTATTAATTTAATAACTAATACAGGTGTCAACTTTTCCAAGTGGTTAGCATGCATTATGAAAGTAATGACAAACACGTGGTGCCTATTATGCACTGCTTACTCACTTAATTGTGATTATAACGTTAGGTAATGGGAGAAGTGTGGCGCCAGTCAAATAAAAAAATTATTATTGCTTTAAACTTTGTTTTTATGGATAGTTGTTTAATATACAGTAATATAAAGTTCCACGACTTTTGACATTTAAATTTCCAACTTCATTTCTCTAAGATTTTTCTCAGTTTCTTTTTTGGAATTTCTTTTTTTTACCTGACGAGACAAATCATTATTGGAACAAATAATATTTAGTCTCATTTCTTTATTGGCACTATAAAAATTTGTTTTCCAATTGATAAAACTGGTTTTTTTATTAAAAAAAAAGATTTTTTTTTTTTTTTCAAAAATTTTTTTTTTATTTTAAAAATATTTTTTTTTTTTACAAAATTTTTTTTTTTTTTTTTTTTACAAAAATATTTTTTTACAAACTTTTTTTTTACAAAAAAATTTTATTTTAGAAAAATGTTTTTTTACAAAATTTTTTTTTTTTGTTTTTTACAAAATTTTTTTTTTTTTAACTTGGTCCTGGTTTAAAACGTCCAGATGTGTGTCTTTTGTTCATTTCTAGAAGCGAGCTCTTTTCTAATTAATCGATATTTGTTTTGTGTTAACAGAAAAATACCTATTCTTTAGTCGGAATCGCATTATTATTTTGTGTTAAGCGATTTCTCTTTAAACGGTTTTCACTGTAATGAGATAAAATAAACGGACAAATGTTTCTTCCACACCTGATCATTATTTGTCAAATACACTCTACATTTCGCAGCAGTCGATATTAGTAACTAAAGAAAGCTTATGAAAACAAAAATACAGTATAACTTAATGTAAATTGCTATACGGTATGTTGCATGGCGTGAATGTATTTCTACAAACAGTTTCCCCTTATGATGTTTTCTTATTTAAATTCAAGACACGCAAAGTGCATTTTGTACTGTTATGTAACTTTATGTGCTATACTATTGCATAACATACGGCATATCATAATAATGTACAGTATATGTGTCCATAATAACTGAAATACACAGACGCAGATGAAGATTGAAGTCGATTAATTCCTTTAAAATTTGAACACGTGTTTTTCTTTCATAATCACACGCGATACATTTGTTGTGGAAATGAAGCCCACATTATACTCTCATTCCCCCCACATACTTTACATATGTCTCATTTTCATATTCTTCATTGCTTACAACAACACTAGTTATTATCTTTTTTTATATTTACAAGAGAGGAATACTGGGAGTATCCCTCTTTTATTTTTTTTTTTCATTATTATTTGTCTGCATTGCCAGATTGACAAGTTATTTGCATAAAATAAAGTTTATTATCAGATATTGAAAGTACTGTACTGTACTGCAAGTGGGCATCAAGTCGGAATATCCATCTACTCTGTGTTGTCAAACAGGCAAAGTGTGAAATTTAATACGAACGCACATGTTCACCTGTCAATCGAAATCTTTCTTTTTTTTTTTTTGCTTTATGATTTATTCATTAATATTAATCAATAAACGACGCTGATTTCCTATCAAACATAGCTATTTTCATCTCAACCAAAAATTAGTAAATGCGGTTTAATATACGGGAGTAATTAAGGAGGGTATCTATACTAATTAGCAAGTTTAACACCTGCCTTTGAACAGATACCTAAATAATACTGTTACCGGATGATTTTATAAATTGGAACGCTGTTTTTTTTGTTAATGTGTTCATAAAAAAACGAGACTAAATAGCATCAAATGCCATAAGAATAAAAGCGAAATAAAGAAACGAGACGAAATCTTATCTATTTCAATGGTTATTTGTCTCATTTCTTCCTCATCAAGTGTTTTAAATTTTAAAAAATTACTTAATATGTAAATATAGTGCGTCAATTAGTGCAACCGGAAGTTGGAAAAAACTAATTAGAGCAATTTTTATCCGGATAAAAGCATATAATTTGGAAAAGTAAAAGTTTTGTAAAACTTCAACTGTCATTCTGACAATTACCCGATGGTCGTTTGGTGGGGGGAATGGAATGAGAAAGGGGTAAGTGAGTGGACATCATTATATTGTAATTATCAAGAGAGCATATGGATTTTTATTTGCACTGTAAAACTCATTATAATGACATTTTGATGGCCAGTTTTGCGGCCACTGAGCACTTGAAAAGAGAAATTCAAACCAAATCAGCTACTTTATTGTGATGTAAATTTATGTCAGTTCTTCAATATATAAAATGTGTACTACGGTGTATATAAATTGTAGTAGAAAAGGGTGGAGGTGGCTCGTTTCAATTTTCCGGTCAGTATAGCACTATAGCGCAACTGTGTGCGAGTGACCATACGCTAATTAGCCTTATCCCAAAAATGCAAAGTAGTGACCAAAGGGTTTTTAGTTTCACCGTCAAATTACTTTAACCCACACTGACATTACAGCTTGAAGGCTTACACGGGTATTCTCAGGAGACCAAATTATTACCAGATTCATATAACAGCTGATATAATACTGTACAGTTTCAGCAAAACCATATTACAACTCAATTAAATTTTTTTATCAAAAAAATACATGTTTAAAGTTGGACATGGTGATCATAAGATGTGTGTAAGCTTACATTTGAGCATTTGATTACTATAAACCGTCTAATAAAGTTTACCCAACTTTTGTTGCATTTTATTACATTTCCAATCAACTTTGAATCAACTTTTGATTTTGTCAGCTAAGCAATTAATTAAGTTACTTTACAAAGTTGCACTTTTTTGTATTTCAACTGTAGAACATAATTCAATTTATACATCTATTATTTTAAGGGTTTTTTTTAATCTTTTGTTTCAATGACGCTGGATGTGTTAGTAATCGAGAAAAGCTTTTATACGGTACTTGTGGAAATACAGTGAGCGTCGGACGACATTATAATTGTATTTGCGTGTAAACTATTCAGCTTACTTGACGTCGGATACTTATTGAACATATCCGATAATACCCACTAACTGTATATATGCAAAGTAGAGTTAGATGGCCATCTCTCTTATCTCTTTCAGTACTATAACTGCCAGCTGTTGATTTCCCAAGAGTCAACTTCCCTAAAATAAATGCCGTTTTCAATGATGATGACGAGTAGGCCTATTGGTTGAAAGTTTTACAGAGGAAAACAATAACAGTTGAAAATGTGTGACAATAGAAAAATATTGTATAGTAAACAAAAAAAAATCAAGATGCCATTCAACAGCATTTTGGTGATAGCCCTCTATCGGTCCTCCAGGGAACTATACTCTCTTGTTTCATCGTTCTGTCATGATATGGATTATTCAATTGAGATCTTATCCACACACACAAAATAGCATCTGCTATGATAAACAAAAACAATGTCTTTTTTTAGTGATTAACATAGGAAATGTTCAATGAGATTTGAAATTTTAAAAGATTTGATAATCATTCATTTAGGATGTAATACTGTATATCCCTTTATACTGGGTGATTTTCTAAATTGGATCACTATTTTTCTATGGCAAAAAAATAACGAGACAAAACGCTATTGGAACCGACGAGATTAATTCTCGTTTATTTATTGGCACCAAACGAAAATTATGTCTCGTGTCTTTATTGGAAATTTTGTTAATTTTTTTATCACAACAAAGGAACGGGAGAAATTACTATTGGAACTGCTTCCGTGAAGTATCACTTAGGTTTCCATTTTGGTTCCAATTTAGAAAATCGCCATGTATTAAGCTAAAGCTATTGTTTACATACAGTGCACAATTTTGACATTGGGAGTGGACAACGTGTCATTCACTTAATTTGCAACTGGTAATTGGAAGTCAAGTTGATTGAGAATTAGGCATCGATTAACTGACATGACTTTAATTTAGAGAAAACAGGGAGATTGTGCATGATAGCCATCTTCATCTTATTAAAACAAACATTGTCTCTCCCTTATAACTAAATAAAAAATAAACAAAATTGCTTTTATTTTACTTTTCTATGTGATTTTGGTTGTTTATTTATGTTGGCAGTTTGCGTGTTTTTATTTTCTTTTTCAATTATATTTGCTTGTGGATTAAATGGGTTTTATGTCACTGTTACCCAATTGTCATGTGTCCACCCACATGTCACTTTCAACATTTTTTTTTCTAAATGGATTTCAAAATTATTAAAAAGAGATGATGCAATTTTGTACACTGACTGATTTTTATAAAGTTTTGAACATTTAAAAAATGTAAATTTAAAAATATAAAATAAAAGAGGTGATGTGTTATATTGATACCATGACTGAGTCGATTAAGTATACCGATTGGTCATAACTTAAGGGTTGGGCGATTTAATTCGCATTTATTACTTGCCTAATAACAAGGAATGTAATACACACGAATTTTTTGGTTGAATTTTATATTTGCCAGCTGTCATCTCTATTTTATTTATGAGCTATTTTTAATATACAGTATTTATAGAAATATAGTTGAAGAAGAAAAAAATAATTTTTTTTTTTCAGATGGACAATTAGATTGGTGCAATTACCCATTATGCAAATTTACAGATAATAATAGAGAGAGTGATGTTATAATGATTATTAAGTAGTTAATGACCAGTAAACATGTACAGGTAATACTGGACATGCAATGAGCCTTTAAATAAAACAGATAGTAAATTGCATAGTTGAACACGGTTATAACAACCTTGGTTAAAGCGACAATAGGATTTTCTGTTTTTATGCTTTTTTGACAGGTTTTAAATAACAGTAATACAGTCAAATGCGTTTAACGCGAAATCGCTCAACACGAAAAAATTGGTTAATACAAAACAATGCGTTTCCAATTAATGAATGGAAAGTTTCATGAATTTTTTTAACACGAAACAGAACTCGTTTTACACGAAAATATTTCTTTACTTCTTGTTATCTTGACATAACGTTAAGTTATAACAAAAAATTCCCTTAAAAGTCGTTATAACCGAATTTAGCTTTTATCATATTAAATTAAACATTTTTTTTTCATAAAATTTTAACATTGACACAGACAATATGATGACAGTATGAATTATTGTAGTTTTGGACTATTTAATATTTTTTTAAAATTTATTCATTTGTAAATGCTTGACTTCCTGAACAATCCGGAAGTAGCGTTGACAAGTAGTTTGAGCTGTTGAATGGGTGTACACTGCAATTGCATATTGCAATGGTATTAAATAACGTGTATATGAGACATTTATGATCATATCTTTTAACAAATACCCGGTAATAACTCGTTTAATAACCCTATGGACGATTTAAGTTTTTTTATCAATGTGTTTTGTAACTTTACACATGCAGATTACCGGGTGATTTTTGAAATTGGAACACTATTTTTTATTTGGCAAGAAATAAAAAGGGAAAAACTCATATTGAACCTCATAATATTTAGTCACGTCTCTTTATTATCATTTTTTCTTCAAAATAATAAAGAAACAGGAAATTAAGCCATTGAAACTGATAACATTTAGTCTCATTTCTTTATTGGCACTGTCAAAAACAGTGTTCTAATTTAGAAAATCACCCTATATGATTCTTTTTAGGGAGTTTTTTATTACTCTGTCGACACACAACACACACATGTGACATTGTGAGGTCCTAACGTCGTTTTATAAGGACACACACACGCTCACAATGAGTGCGATCAATGGTTCGTTATTAAAAGGCTCTCATAGCTTGTTGGCGAGGTGTAGATCATGTATAGCAGTTTGACAAGTAATAAAAACGGCGACTGTACATAAGAGAGAGAGAGTGGTTGATGGGACTTAACAATGGGAGCCTTATGTAAGCGGCAGGAGTGGTCCTAACCCTCCCTTTTTGGTTGAACTGTTATGGGACCACCTTACCAAGTAGCTGATGGTTACGTATATAAACTATCTATATAAAAGGCGTACACGTGTTTAGAGTAACTGTTTTCACTTATATAAGGTACTCTACCAACACTTCCGGTACTACGTAAGTGCGCAGCGTAAGAGATGTAATGGTGTGCGCTGTTTTTGGGAAATCAAAGGAGTGAGAGTTGTCTTCCGGTCATAAATTTAGTACCAGACGGGTTTTTTTTCTTTCTATTTTAGACAAAAGCATTTCCACAAAAGCAAAGCAAAAATGGGTGTTTTTTTCATCTTCCATCTTTTATTTTTTTCAAATTAGACGATTTTAGCTTTTTTTTACTACTTCCTAATATCCGGAAGTTTGCATCGTTGATGATTAAAAAGATGTATGTGTACAGTATGTCGTTTTGTCCTTGTTTTATACCACACAAGACGTAAAAATGGTTTATCTAAAAGCAAAGTTACATTGTCAATAGCTTTTGAGATTGTACTTGGAGGATTATATTGGTGCTAAAACTTCCCTCGCCATTTTTAGATAGGAAGTAGATCAATAGACAATAGTAACAATTGATCGTCAGCTCTGATACACCTCATTTACCACTCATAAATCTGTTTAGTAAAAAAATACATGGCCGTGTTTTTATGCAAAATGATTTTTTTTTATGAATTTAAATGATTCATTATAGATTTTGATTCATTTTAGTACATTTTATAGATGAAGAAACGAAGCAAATATCCGTTGTAAACAAGCAATTTATTCCCATTTCTTATTATTTTTTTGTAGATAAAGAAACGAGACAAATATCTGTTTTAAGCAATGCAATTTATTCCCGTTTCTTTTCTTGGTATTTTTGCCAATAAAGAAACGGGATAACAATGTAATTTATTCTCATTTGTTTATTATTAGCGTGCATGTGTGAACACAGATCTTATCATCACCCGGCAAAACCCGATAACAAGTACTGTAGATAAGAAATCACATTTGATGAAAATAACACAATGTTATTCTGATTAAAGAATTATAATATTTTGAATGTAAATTTAGTGTAATAAAAAAGCCCTTGAATATTGTATTATAAACATTTAGACAACCATCATTATAAAAGTTTCATAACTTAGTCCTTACCAGGTGTTAACCCCACTTTGTACAGATACTTTTTATAGAAAGAAATGAAAGAGTTGGAAGCAAAGGCTTTACATACAGTACTGGTATCTTTAAATATTGATTTTATTATTTTGTTGAGAGAGACTTTTATCAAGAAGAGAAAAATCATGTATAAGTTTATGGACGAAATAGGGGATGACGTAATGGGACAAAATTGAAGTAATGAGGCAAAACCTCGATTTCCCACACTTTCTCGCCATTCATAAATATACTTGTTAAAGTAACTCGTACAGCACTTTTTTTTCTTCTTCTTCTTTCATTGGATTATGGATACGCAACATTGAAACTGTATGAAACACCAGAAATCAGCCATTTATTTTCATTCCCAAGCTGAACGCATTGCATGGTACACTTTCTAATCTGAAGTTATAAACTGTCGATAACTCACTTTCAAAACCGAGTTAAATTTGCACCACTTCAGATATAAATGGGCGATTGGTAAGCTTAATTAAACATTAACCCATTTCTTGTACATAGTGTTGTGTAAAAAGTGTAATCACTGGTGTTACATTATTATTGTTCCACTGCCAGCAAAGGTCCTCCTCCCTCTATTTATAGCATCATGAGAAACATGATTGTATACAAAAATTTGGTATTATGTTAGTTATATGGGGCTTAACATGGCTATTGAATAAGATAAACCCCTTCCTAAATCCTAATCACACGTAGAGAAAAACTCTTAACTCATTTCCCGTTTTTCCAAAGGGCCCAAAAGCCCCCAAAAGGTTTCGGTTACGATTTAACTTTTTGGGGACAATTTTGATGACCCTTTTTTTCTTATGTGTGTTAAAATGTTCCTAAGGGTCCTTTTATGAGTGTACCACGCCTCCTAGACTTTCTATTATGAATGGCTGCCCATTTAATAATGTACAATTGCTTTCAATGTACAGTGAAGGGGCTAAGACTAAATTAGTCGCGGAGATCAAATTAGTATGGGTTTATGAACACTTTATAAAAATGTGCTGATTGTGACAATCACATCCCAAAAAATATACGCCAAAATTGAAAAAGTTCTTCTTACAGTATGGGTGTTTCATAACAAAAGGGCTTGAGTGACTGGTATTCGGAATACGTAACCAATGTTACTGTATACAATATTGGAGGGCAAAGATCAAATATTATAAAAATGTTAGAAGTCTATTAAGCAACTACCTGATATTGTGATACCATTTTGATTTTTTTAGTAGCTCATAAACTAAAGTGGACAAACGCGGCTAAATTTCAGAGGTCTTTTGCAGCGCTATAAATAATCGTATGGGCTGAATTTAAGATTTTATCAACTTTTGGTATTACATTTACAGTAACTTATATTCCACTGTATATTGGACTTGTCTTGTAATAAATTAAATATGACAGAAGGCTGGAAGGTTTAGATCTTAGTAAGTGACAAGTGTTGTTTTTTTTACCAGTTTTTTTACCACATTTTGCATATGACAATATTTAGTATATTTCGACTATAATAGCACTTCTTGTCAAACGATTTACATGTTTTTACTACAATTAGGTTATTTTTAGCGCATTTTAGCCAGTTTTTACTACATTTTAGCCAGTTTTTACTACATTTTAGCCAACTTTTACTTCATTTTAGCCAACTTTTACTTTATTTTAGCCAACTTTTACTTCATTTTAGCCAACTTTTACTTCATTTTAGCCAACTTTTACTTTATTTTAGCCAATTTTTACTTCATTTTAGCCAATGTTTTTTACATTCTAGTCAACTTAGTACATTTGATATAATTTTTTTTAATACAGGATAGACAACTTTTACTACATTTGTCATCTTTGTCAACTTTTATACTACGTTTTAGCCCATTTTTACTACATTTAAACTAAACATTTGTCCATTCTAACATATCATAGACTGTATTTGGTTTATTTTTGTAATATTTTAGTTTAGCCCATTCTCATTCATCAGTCACTTTTTAATATTCTTATTATTATAGACTTATAGACCAGTGCAGGTTTTTTGTGTGTAGTGGTTTTATTATTTATTTAATAAAATAAGTTTCTAATACCATACTATACTGGCGTATTCATCGATATTACTAATATTGAATATTCGGACATAATTCCTATACGAATAAGATGTTTTATAATATTCTTGAGAGTCAGCTTACAAATCCAATTTTTTCCAAATATAAAATAATCTTTTCTTTATAATAAAAATGTCGAGTTTTGCATGAAAAGAGTGCAGCATATACTGATTTTAAAGGTAACAAAATTGCGTTATAAAATATATCAAGTTTCAAAATGTTAATACTATTATTGTGTAGCGGGTGTTGGAGGATTGCGATTCTTTTCCACCAGTTGAATTGTATACTTTGTCCTTAGTACATATTGTATAAACGTGACCTTTTCTCAAATACAGTACTGATGTCTATAAGAGGGAAAATGGGTGGTTGGTTTGGTGAAGAAGTATTATGCCCTCTCACATACACACAAAGCACACAGATGGACACCCTCCATCGTCATTTCATTACAACTTTACTCAATCCAAGTCCAACATTACATCAAATATTAACTGAAAAGGAAAAAAAATATTAAAAGTCTCTAAAATGCTAACAATACTCATGTAACGATAACATAAGTGAAGTTTCACAGAAAAATGACAAAATAAATCCTTTCCTTATTTTTCCTTCACTCAAAGCTGCATGGGTCATCTATTTTATTTTATATATTATTGAATAGTAGCTTTTTATTGTGTGTTCACCAAAAAGATGACCGAAGGCAATCTAAACAGGATGATTTCTGGATTGGAACACTAGTTTTCTCTTTGGCTAGAAAGAAAAGGGAAAAATTGCCATTCGAACTAATATAATTTAGTCTCGTTTCCTTATTGGCACTTTATTTCTCCATTAAAAGAAAATTTGCCATTGGAAATAATAGGAGTCTTTTCAATTTGAAAAATCACCCGGTATACTTGTACACATAACATAATAACAAAATAAAAAAAATACTAAAATTGTCAAGGATTAAATAAGGGACTTTTTAAGAAAAAAAAAATTCAAGTACCAAGCTTTTATTAAGGTTTTAAGACATTTTGTACAATTGATGGAACAAAATGACATCTCAAATGGAAAATAATAATAAAGAAGAAAAAAAAGCAATCTTTTTGCTCATCTTTTTTTTTTCTTCCTTCTTTATTTCTTTATAGAGTTAATCTTTTTATTATCTGCTAACTTAGTTTTTATGTAATAAAAAGGTATACGGAAAACGCTGTAGAAATAACGTGTTATTTTGTGCTTCTAACACACGTCATTCAATTTCAAACAAAATGATGCTAAAGGAATTAAACATATTTAGCTGACACTTTTTTCACTGTTCAGAGTTAAGTCCATAAGTATTTTATTATATAACTTAAAGTGAATTTAATCGTCTATGAAATGTTATACACTTGATAAAATAATCATACAAGTTTTGTGATGAATTTTTTTTCAAGTTTACATCCGGTATACGAAAAAAAAGTACAATTTGGTTTTCGGACATTCAGTATACTAATTGAATTTGCTACTTTCGAAAATATTTGAGTTGTTAGAAATTTGTTTTTGTTTTGACTTAGCCATTCGTGTACATACAGTATTTGTTATTTTAGCTAATTTTGAGAATATTTTAGCTGTTTTTAGACATGATGTACAATAATAGCAATATTGTATAGTAGTTTGGCTGTTTTGAACGTCATGTACGAGTATTTTAGCTGTTTTTGGAAATACTGTATTGTAAAGTATTTTAATTATTTTGGACGTAACACTAGTATTGTTTTTTTAACGGTTTTTATTTTGACTTACAGTAAATTGCATTTTATCTATTACTTTGCTTGTTTTAGCCAAATTGAAACTTGTTTTTGAACATGTTTTAGCCAAATTTTATATGTTTTTTAACATGTTTTTGCCAAATTTTAACTGTTTCTTAACATGTTTTTGAACATGTTTAATCAAATTTTAACTGTTTCTTAACAAGTTTTTGAACATGTTTAATCAAATTTTAACAGTTTTTTTTATTATGTTTAAAGAAATTGTAATTGTTGTTTTTAAACATATTTTTGAACGTTTTTTTTTTAAAGATTTTTTAATTTTTTTTTTGCAATCTTAATATGTCTAAGCTATAAATTGCCCTTTCAGAACAAAAAACTAAAAATGAATTACTTACTTTAACATGAAATTCTATGGGAAAAATCAGTTATGATTTACCAACTTTGCTCTGAAACGGATTAGGAGCATCCAATACCGACTGTGTTTAATTTTTATGATCATTTTCATCATCTTTTTCTCTCTCTTTCAAACTTCAATTCAATCGCTTATTTTTTCCCTACTAACTGGTAATTGAATATTCAGTGTGTTTGATTTTAATCCTTAAAAATAACAAGCTTTTGAGTAGAAACATTTTATCAAATATGCTTACATGGAGTTTTTCAAAGGCGGATTATGAGGTGCAGCACTACAGCGTATTATGTATTATGACTGATTGTTGCACAAATTCCTTCGCTTTTTTTCCCTTTGACATTGATGAAAAAAAGCGAATGCATTTATGCAACAACTCCATGATATTCAAATGGTCGAGACATTAAATAAACAAATAAGAGAGGGATGGTTATTTAGCTTTAGTGGTGAATGTTGAGAGCCCATTTAGGAAGGGGGGTTTCAGTTCACCCGACGCAATTTTGGCTTGTCAAAGTGATTTTTAAAACTTTTTGAAGAGATAAGGAAAATAACTTGAATAAAAAGAAAATTTTTTTGTTGGTTTGTTTTGTTTTGTCGCCGAAACGTCTATATATCCGTCTAACTTGAAACTTTTATAAGGATGGATTATAGTTATATTGAATTGTAAGCTTTTCTTTATAGATAATAAAAGTTTTATAGCGTTATTTTAATGCCGCAAACTAATACTTTAAAAATATATATTTTTTGAGTGGAAATTGTATAGCTTTTGTTAGTGACGCATGCAATTATTATTATTGCAGAATTTTTATTACTTAAAAAAGTGCCAAAACGAGACAAAAATTCAATTTCGATAGATAAAATGACAGTTTTAACGTTTATCTAAGTGCAAATAGTTTTCCATTCATATCACTACTTTTATTATGAGTTTTTATTTATGTAATAATATAAAATACATTAGATGATAGCTAAGGTTGCCAATAAAAAACGAGACAAATATCTATTGCAAACAATGCAATTTATTCCCGTTTCTTGTTTTGATAATTTGAAAATACAATTTATTCTCTTTTTTTTTACAGGTTAATTTTTGCCAATAAAGAAACAAGACCAGTATCAATGGTAAGTAATGCCATTCTCTTTTATTTATATAGTATGTGGAACACATATCTTATGATCACTCAGTAATATTCAGTAAAGTTCTGAGTTGCTATTGGTTCCTTTTTTATGTATAAAAGTCCTGTCAATACCAAATTTATGAGTTTTTAATTTCCACTGAAGTCTAATATATCCAGGAAGTATTTTTTCCACCGTTTTTTTTTCTCTTTCGATCACCCGGCACCCCCAGTGACATATTCCGGTGAAACAAATCATACAAAACCAAATTAATTTTATATATGCATTTTGTTGCATGTTTTTTTTGCGAGTGTATGTGTGGGGACTGGGGATGGTGAGCTCTGAGTATAGCATTATTTGTTTTGTATACTTGGAACCGCTATTGATATTAATCTATAGCATGAAATAAAAGCCAAACATGTGTATATCTCTATGATATCGATTGATTGCAACAAGCGGGAGACCCCAATTGACAAACGCGCGCGTCCATGATGTAAAAAGTATCATCAATCATACAAGTGGACAACGGATACAATGACAGATTCATCATCATCGTTGTCTTGCTCGTTTCAAAAGAAAAAAAAAAACCTTTAGTCAAAAAAAGGGAACTTAGGAAAGGCATACAAAATATTCTATCTATACATTTTGGTGTCTTTCTTTCTGGCTATTGTGAAAAGTATCGCTTCTGAACAAAGTCAAATACAAAAGCAAAAATGCCAAACTCAGACGACGAGTCAATTTCTGAAATTAGTTGAGCCATGTGACATTCAAGCTATACATTTCATGGATCAGAATGCACGGTTAATGAGCTGGAAACGTCTTCTATGTGTACTCCATTTACTCCATATTAGAAAGTTTCTTTGCATTTGAAAGCTATTATAATTAAGCTGTCTATTTGATAGCTATTGTGTCCATGTAAGAGTACAACGGACACGAAGTTTAACTTAAAACAATGAGTTTCAATTTTGTTTACAAGTAAAAGACTGTCTATACATTTTTCTTTAATACAAACTTATTTGATGGTTTGTATATGGAAGTGAACGAACTCGATAAAAGTTTCAAAACTACAATGGCGATTTTTCCCGTTTCTTTTTTGCCATCGAGAAGTTCCAATGAAGAAATGAGACTAAATTGTATCCGTTCCAATGACGATTTGTCTCAGTTTTTTTCATGGTGAAAAACTTATAAAGAAATGAAAAACTTTATGGACCTGTAAATTTTGTTTTCTTTAAAACTTAAAACTTTAAAATTTTGTTTATCAAATGTGAGTCTAACTAATGGTTATTAACTAATCAACATTTACTAATATAAAAACCTAAGACGTTTTAACTTTAAAAACATGTTGGAACTAGCATACAAGTTCTATGCAAATGTGTCCATTTTGATCCAACTGCAGGTTTTCTCTTTCTACATTCATTAACATAAACAGATGTAAGTTTATAATAGTATAACATTGTGAAAACTAATTTGTAACCGTTTTAAACAAGCTGAAACTTGTTTTATTTATCCAAATAAATGTTCAGGTCATTGTTCTCCAAATGACAATATTTTTAAAAAGCAATTTGTTGTGGTTATAGTGTTTACTAAAGTGAAATGACAACGTTATTGGAATTTATATTTATTAGACACTTGGCACTTTATTTTTAGCCACTTTTTAAATACATATCCCATCAATTATGCTTTCTCTTTATATCGAGTACTTTTTTTTTCGTTTAAATAGCAATTACAATAAATTTATATTTTTTTTAGTATCTTACATTAAAAGACTGAACATGATATCAGATAAGAAATTCTCGCAATCTTAACTTATATTTCGCCACCACAATATGAGTGAACTATCACATTAACTGGGGTTTTTTTTAGTTTACTTTTTAATTTCTTCTTCGTACATAATATTTTTTACTGGAGATTTTATTTCTCGTTTTGAATTGTGGTGAAAGATCCTATACAAGAGTTGTGCAAATGTTCCACCATGTACTGTACAATAAATATGCTCAAAGCAACTGTCATCATCATAAATTCATATTTTTTGTAGTTTACATTTGACTGAGACATACAAGACTATTATAATTTGTTCACTATAAACTTCTAATTTGACTAAAATTTCTGTTTTCTTCAAAGTTTTACAAACTATGATTTTCTATGGTATTTTATATCATGGCAAATAATAAAAAAGATAACTATTTGTGGACCCCGTAAATCCAATTAAATTAGTTGATTGCTTCTAAAAAGATGGCAGATTTTTACTATTGAAGCTAAGTAGTTTAGAGGATATTCTTAAGTAAATTTTTATATGGAAGTTCTTAAAAATTTTGAAAGCCCATTTCTTTTGGAAGCCACATATACCTCTCTCGTTGTTATGTTTTTTTAAAGTTATAATTTAAACATAAATCAGGCATGGTGGAACTCTTTACAAACTTTAGCCAATTTTATTTTATTTATTACTAACTGAATATTAAAAAATTAAAATACAAAATGTGAAGATGGTAAAACCGTACAAGGAACTGCGTAGTTTTTTTTTTGGAGGTTAAATTAAATTATTTCCTCACTAAAAGTTTAAAACTCACAGATAAAATTATAACTTAGTTGATATGAGCAATGAAAAATCAAAGTCTCTGCATATATTTGTTTCCAACTAACTATAAAAGGTGATTTTCTAAATTGAAACATTTGTTTTTGACAGTGCCAATAAAGAACCGGGAATAAATCTCATCAGCTTCAATGGCGATTTGTCCCGTTTCTTTAAATTCTTTCTTGCCTTGGGGGGAAAACCGTGTTCCAATTTAGAAAATTACCCCGTATAGTCCATCTATCCTTCCACCAAAATCACTTTTAACTTTTTAAGTAGCTTTTAGGTTTTTTTATAATTAATTTTTATAAATAATATTAAAAATGTACAGAGAGAGAACGAGAGAGAGAGAGGTTTTATATACACATTTCTTCGCCGATAAACTTGTGTTGAAATCTGTTGTTTGGAATGGTTAAGCTCGTTGGTTGTAGTTGCTGTGGTTGTTGAATTTGAGGTTGAGACTCAGCTGAGTATTTATCGTTTAAACATAGTAAATTACTGCTGGTGCTTTCTGATCTACGAAATTCTAAGCTTTGATGTAGTTCATGTTCACGAACCCAACGTGGCTCAGCCTTATTTTGGCAGATGATCTTGCAATAATCCTTAATCAAGTGAGCAATTTGGGTTGCCTGAAAGTGATTTAAGAATAATTATTAAAGTAAAAAATTCTGCAATCAGCTTTTATAAAAAAACGTTTGAATTAGAAAATTATCCGGTATACAAGTTGAAATATTACCTGTGTAGTATTGAAAATGTATTTGTTTCCTTTGCCCACACTCCCTGTGACGATGAGGATGCTGTTCAGGGACGGACTATAACTTACAATATCACTATAACTGGAACTACATAACACGTTCTAAAAAAAAAAGGTTTAAAAACAGTTATTAAAATTTAGCATAAAGTTATCTTTGATAGAGTATGTGAGTTGTATACGTAATGCACTATGTTTAATACTTTTAGTAATACTCACATACTCATTAAAATTTAGGGTAATTATGTTTGCATAAATATAATAAAAAATACTAACTCTTGCTCGAGGCTCAACCAAATGAACACCTTTCTGGTTAACAGCTAACCACAACACTTTCGGCCAAACTGAAGTGTAAGATTGCTGTAAAATGAAGAAAAACAGTTTTGAATTATGAAATGTTTCAAAGATGAATTAGTAAACGTACAGTAACTTCGAAGATTGTAGCTCTATACAGCGGCCAGCTTTGAATAACATTTAGAAAAGCCTGTCTACTTTGATCCTTATTTAATCCTACTAGACTTTGATGATGCATAATTATCACTTCTGGTGCCAAGTTTTGTAATATACGAGAAGCCAAGCAACTTGCCATCACACATCTAAACAAAATGTAAAATTGTTGTTGTTTTTATAAGTAAATTGTGTGCAAACAGTGTTTTTACTTATAATCTTCTGGAATATTTTCATTATAATCTCCAAGTTCCATTTGGGCTTTCAAAGCACAAAGCATTACTGCTTCTTGATTTGTTATAGGAAAACGATCATTGCGAATGTTATGTACAATATGATGATAAATTAATTCTTTTTCTACTGGATCATCCATGTCGATATAAGCATCCAAAAACAGATGTTTCTAGTAAGAAAAAATAAGATATAAAGTAGATCTACATAAGGAATTTCCAATTTAATTTACCTTGAAAAGAAACATGTGTTGACGTTTCGATGATTTCCAGGTGTTTTGGTTGTATCTTTCCCATTTGTACATTGCCTCTGTGATTTTTTCATCAGCAACCATATTACGCTCTACAAAATGCAATTCATACCAATTAATTAGTATTCAACTTGAACAATTTTCTTATGGAGTTTATGAACCTGAATTTCCAAATACTTCGTATATTGAATAACCCTTTGCATCCGCTCGTAAACCAATTTTTTGCTTTACAATTTCGATTACCTGAAATAAACATAATCGAATTAGTTAATTAAGATGTTAATTATTACAAATTTTATTTTCACTGACTTCTTCAGTTGTTGCTGCAGGATCAAACACAATTGAATGGTACTGCCCATCCATAAAATGTACGCGTGAATAGATAGGTCTCCTAATAAAAGCAAAAATCACAATGAGATTAATTAAAAACATACTTTATGAATATTAAAAGCTTTGATCAATTCTTACCTATTTATTGTGCATGATATTTCTTGCTTAGATGGAGGCCACTGCCTCAATTTTGTCTCCATTGTTCGGTAAAGGCACTAAACACAAAATATCCAATATGAAAAAGTATTCCCCCAAGTAAACTTATATAGTTATAACTAAAAAATAATTCATTTGCAAACAAACTCCAGAACCAAGTTTCGTGGACGTTTAGCGTTGTTATTTTACTGTATCGTTACAGCTCTATTACATAATTCTTTACCTTAAGAGAGAACTGAGCGTACAAGCCCTCTTCTGTGACATTATCAGAGGCACATCGGCGCAAATGAGCATGAACATAGTTGCAAATGAGCCTATTCGTAGGCAAAACTATACTACACATCAGACATAGTATTTGCCAGTGGCGTATATTTATGCGCCCATTAGGATCTGTAACAATTACAACTTAATTAATTTCCCAGCTAGTTATAAAAAAATTAAAATTTACCAGGATGATCTGTAGTTTGTTTCACTAGTTGTACATATAATTCATTGAGTAAGACATCACGTTTCATTACACGCTCTACGATGCTTTGTAACAATGCAACAAGATCGTCTTCCCGAGGTCTTTCACTTTCATCTGTATCAACCGTAAAATAATGAGTATTTTTTTAATTTTTAGTTGAAACTTTTGATGTATAAGATCTTTACCTGTTACTAACAAGCCGCTATAATTCAAAATTGACGTAAATATTCCAATGGCCATCTCTTCCAATTCAGCATCATTGATTAATGTTAAACTTTGTGTTAAAGGAAGTCTCGAAAAAGCCCAAAAATTTCTCTCAAAATTTTTGTAATTTTCATCGCCTTCCCAGGAAGATCGAAGTTTTTCAGCTTTGCTTCGATTAAACCTACAACGAAAGATAAAAACAAAAGTTAAAATGGGTACTTCACTATTGGAAATAATAAGTTGTGGTCTCGTTTCTTTTATCATTATATAAATGGACGGACCTTCTTAGTGTCGATCGTAGAAAACCAGCCGTATCATCATGAGGCTTTCTCATGATACTACTGTCAATTAGAACTCTCCTTCGACTTAAGACCTCCACATGTAACCGTTGCCTGTCATCATTCGATATTTTATGCTACATTATTACAACATAACAACATGAATTTAGTCTTATTAAATTTCACTTTTTTAAAATTATTTTACTCGTTTCATGGCATCGTGCGACTGTTTCATCCATGTTGAGTGCTGTGGCGAGTAACTGGCAATCAGCTGACTAATTTCGTTTTTATATGTGGTTTCAAAAACAAAGCACTTGTGAACGTTTGGCAGTGTTTTGAGCAGCGTAAATGTAATAAAATTATCACTGGCATCAACCATAACCGATTCAATGTCACAGTAACGATATCCATTGAGAATCGTTTTGTCGTCTGGCCTCATTATTAGGATTCCTTCACAGTTTACACCCAATAGCAAACTGTTACCTGAAAATTGTATAAAAGAAATTAAAGGCACATAAATAAAACTTCAATTACAACAAGAAGCTGGTTCATACCACTAAGATGGTATCCTTTATAAACCACAGGAAACGGTGTTGTACCATATTGAGGAAATTGCATGACACATGTTAAGTACCAAACTTTAGCTATAATATCGTTTTTTCCACAGCCATAAGTCTGTTAGAAAAATAAAATTATTGATTACAGTTAGTTACAAAGTTAATACACTGGTTGATTTTCAAAGTTGGAACACGTAAGTCCCTATGGTAAGAGAGAAACGAGACGAAATAAATAAAAAGCGAGACAAAGAGCCACTGTAACTGATAAGATATAGTCTCGTTTCTCAATGGCCCTGTAAAAACCAGTGTTCGTAATTAAAAAAAATCAAATCTTAATGAAGATTTTACCCTGTGTGCTTCTGCAATTGCTGAAATCCATTCTGAGGTAGATCTCATCTGACGTATACGTACACATAAATACTGTTCAACATTGGAATACCTAAAATAATTGTTATAAACAATAAAAATATGTGATCTATGGTCAATTGAAAAACACAAGTTCCAATCTTACCAATCAAGTTTATCAAACTGTGGTTCACCCAGACATACTTGAGCTTGTAATCCAGCCAATTGCAAGCCTAATTTCTCATTAATTGGAAACTCGTCAGTCTAAACAATCGTTAAAAACATTCAAAATATTGTTTTTTAAACTTCACACTTCAATGTTCGAATCGGTTTTTACCTTTACAACGGAATGTACAGCTTGTGCATATAACAGATTGAGTTCCACTGGATCTTGAGGAAGTTCTTTAAAGTTCTTAAATATTCTTCGTTGAAATACGAACTTGCATTCTCCACCACCTAAAGCCTGAACAGGTCCCTTCTTTGAGATTGTTGAGTATTTCGTAAAATTGGCTGAACTTCGATGATTTCTGATAATTTCAAGGGAAGAAAATAGTTTTATACCAAGTAAAATTTTCATGAATTTTGTTTCATACATTTCCCATTGCGATATAATATCCGCTATAAAGTCGTGGCCCCGAATAAATCTTCTACCCTCAGGTGTATCCTCGTACAAGGCCCATCCATCCAAAGACTTCAAACCGATTTTCTCAGCTAAACGATGCATGGCATCAGTTGCAGTGTCCGAAGGATGAATATCCACGGCTTTTATTCTGCCATCCATAAAATAAAACCGGCAAACTAAGGGATTCAGATTTTGAATTGCCTGTAATACGATTAATAGTAAAAATTCAGTATATTATTGAATTTATTAATAAAAACACACACAGAATTATCTAAACTGTAACACTTTTGTTCCCCATGACAAGAAAGAAATGGGACAATCACAGTCTCGTTTTTTTATTGGCGCTGTGAAAAGTATTTCAATTTAGAAAATCATCCGGTAAAATAATTACATTGATTTCCATAGTTGATGGTGGAAGTTTACGATTGGCTGCTTTAGTATTGCGAAGATTATCTGTACACCATTGGCAATAAGGTGCGATAATGCAATTTTCAATATAGCTTTTTCTAAGGAAGCTCATTAAATACTACATAACAAAAAAATTCAATTACTTTTTAAGTATAAATTTTCCCTTTTATAAATTGTTGTTATTACCTTGTTTAAAAGTTTACTAGGATGAAATGCTATGACACATAAGCTTATTAAAAGCCAAAGTCTCAACACTGCTTCTCTCTCAGGGTTGTTTGTTAATTGTCTCATTATTTGGCAATAAATTTCATCTCTTAATTCTTCATGCTCGATTCCATGAAGAATAATCGACTGAATGGTCAGGGCATCTCCTTCCGCTTTAAACTCTCCTTTCATGTATTTAAACAGATCCTATTAAAAAAAATATTACTTATGACAGAAAAATGTTTTAAATATACAAATTTAATACAAACCTTAAATATAACACACGCCAGATTTACATTGTCAGGATCAAACAGATGAATGTGTGATGTTGGAATAAATGAATTTTTGGTGTATGTTAACATCTCGTATTTTGGCATCAATTCCTGAAAAAAGATTTCCAATTTAGAAAATCACCTTATATAAGATGTTAAAGTGAGAGCATACCCCGCTTGATTTGCGATTTCTAGTAAGTGTACGCATCATAGCTCCTCCACAATCTCGGATATGCTGATTAAAATATTTCTCAGCAAATTCAATCATGTCGTGATGCTCAGTATCTTCAGCGTTTAACCTGGCATCTTCAATCGCATCCAGTTCTTGCAGCTTCTTTTCAATACGCTGTTTACGTCTATTTTAACAACATTATAACATTTTAAAAAAATGTAAAGATTACATGTACAGTTAACATTTCAACTTTCACTGTAGTTTTGCAGTACTTGCCTTAATTCACGATTAGAATCTTCTGTAGAAATTTCATAACTTCTCTTTAGACTTCCATTTTGTGAATTTCGTTTGTTTTGAATTTCTACATCATCCTGTAAACAACATAAAAAGCGATTTTAGTGATTACGCATAAATACTGAACAAATTTAACATACATTAATTGAATGTACTGATACTGAATTAATATTTTCTTGACTAGTTCCCTTGAATCCGTTCACCAATTTATTACCAGATGGTATTGGCGATACACAAGACAATCTGTAATTTTAAAAATAAATATTTAATTAGTTTATGTTTTAACATTTATAAAAAGTACAATTTGTCTCCATTATTGGACCTGGCATTTCGCATATTTGGTGCAGGTGATACTATCCTTTCTTCTTCATGGTTCTGAGTTTCATTCATGATGATGATCTCATCTGAATTTTTAACTTCATGATTTTCTTCAAATGAGGTTTCAGCAGACGTAGCATCTTTGGCGTTGACTTCGGTTGCCTGAGCGAGTTTAGTAATTTCTTCTACATCGATTAAATTATCTTCAGGATTTCGAGCATTCTTAAAAATATACTACTCATTACTTTGTGTATGACTTTGAGGAAGAAAAAAAAGTTCCAGAAAACAATATACCTCTAAGTCTTCAATGACCGCATCTAGTTCAAGTCCAATATCACTAATAAATTCTTGAGCTTGAGTTTTTGAGTCTTGAATATCAGATAAGAAACTGAACATTTCATCCAAATCTAAGCACTCTGAGGAATCCTGATTTCGTTTGACATTTAATTCAGCCATTACGACCAGCTTAGCCAGTTCTTCTTGCGCAAATCTAGTGATAGAAGCAAGCAACCAAGAAATAGGAAAATTAAAAAAAACTTCCTTAAAACATTACATTAATTAACTTAAGTACTTACTCCTTCTTGTGCACTTCGCCCATTTGATGGCTTAAAAATTAAAGTATTTGTAAAGCAACTTCGATTAAAATTGATAATAATAACAAATGACACCAAAAACCACACGTTTTCATGCACATTCAATCAAAAATTTCAATAAATTTGACAATTTTTTTAAAGTTTACAGAAAAGTTACTAACACCACGATAGTTGCAATACAAACATGCTTAAAACTAAAACTCCACCAATGTTCACATCTGATACGTACTTGATAGTATTTTCAAGCTCCAGTTTTTCATCATCGTCATCATCCTCCATCTGCTGGTTTTCTAACTCTCTCAACTCCCTCAAACGATTTTCTTCCTCCAATTTCTCTTGCAATCTGGCAGCTTCTTCCACTTTCTTCATCTCTCGCAAAGCACTCGCCACTTCCCTGGCAAACATTCCTCTCAAATGTTTCTACATATAAATTATTTTATTATATTCTTTTGCTCATTTTTGTCCGAAAGAATTAAAATTACCTGTATAACAACCGCCGCTCGTCTCATTTGAAGGAATTGTAAGCGTAGACGCAGACCTCTATAATGATTTTGAACCACCAAAGCTGCGGTTCTCTTTCGGAGAAATTCTATAAAAATTCAAAACAATATATTGGGTTACCAAACTAAAAACAGTTCAGTCTTAGTTCTTACCTTTGCGTTTAACATGACCACGCCAAATTTTCTGTATAACAGTTGCCATATATTCTCGCTTCTTTTTTCGATGATCTTCCAATGGTTCATAAATACTACTTCTCATAAAAACCCTAGTTTTGCCTATTTGCCAATCAGTTTTTGGTACATCATAAGCGTTTAAGACTTTTTTAATGACAACCATTTGGTCGTTCGAATTCCTGACATTGTCTTGGAGGCACTTGTACCGTTTATAAAATTCTTCAATAGTAAAATGTATGGGATAGCCCTACAAAACACAAAAAAATTGTATCATAACCCCAAAAGAAAAAAGCATTAAACGTAGAAAATTACTTCTTTTCTAATTCTAATAATATCAAGCATTCCTAGATAATGTAGTTGAGTCCGAACTGATTCGTCGTCATATTTGTCTGGTGCTTTAACTGAATTTGGTTTAATACAACGCACATACCTATAACCATTTTTTATTAATTTTTTTTTATTATTTATAGAAATATCAAGTTGATACCAGGGATTAGTTAATTGAAGAACTTCAACAAGTGTTTGCAGTTGATACCGGAAAGCATCTCCAACGGTAGGTTTTGCTTTGGTTAATGTTTTTGACATAGTAGCCATCCCATTGGTAGTGCACCTTGAGACAGTTATCCCCAACAAATCCTTCAAAAATGTGTTTTACATGATTAGTCTTTATTTTTTCCTTTCGTGTAACTACTTAATTACCTGAAAATTTGTCAATTCTTTAACGAATTTACATGTTGAACACACCATATGCTCAAACAAAACATCTTGAAGAGAATCTTTATTTTTATCCAAAAATCCATCAATTGTGTAAA
The DNA here is from genome assembly GCA_013389785.1 of Helicorthomorpha holstii. NCBI lineage: Eukaryota > Metazoa > Arthropoda > Diplopoda > Polydesmida > Paradoxosomatidae > Helicorthomorpha > Helicorthomorpha holstii. Next base: position 5,589,089 of record JAAFCF010006680.1, on the reverse strand, counting down.
TAACAATCCCAGCATAGTGACGAATGCCAAATTCTTTTTCCCAGCGTCTTTTATCGTCACCCTTAATGTAATGGCTGTGGTCACTGAACTCCTGGTGGATCTTATTCACGTAGTTGATATCAGTTCCCTGTTTATCAATTCGAAACAGACCCATTTAATTAACAGTAATTAAATTAAAATTCTGCTTTGAATATACTGAGTAGTTTGATAAATTAAAACACTTCCCCAAATGAAAATAGATAAACAGAAAAAATCGTCATTAGAACCATCAAAAACAGTTCCAATTTCGACTATCCCCCTGTAAAAACAATTGTACTAACCTTTGGCATTCTGCACTCTTCTGTTAGTAACCTTAAAATACATTTGGGCGCCTAAAAATAAATAAAAAGGGACTTAAATTTCATTCATGTCATAAAAATCACCATCAAAGCAGAACAGGACATACTTTTTCAATTAATTCCAGACAGGGAGTGTTATCAGTGAAATTGATGTGCGAGTACACAATATTTTCTTCTCGATACTAATAAAAGCAAGGCAAAAATTATATTATAAAAATATATCAAAGTTACGAGAAATTTAAAAACTTACAATTTCCTGCTCCAGGGCAAACACGTAGTGATTAAAAAACTTGTGCAGTTTTTCATTTGTGTAATTGATGCACAGCTGTTCAAAACTATTTACAGCAAAATTTTCAAAGCCAAATATATCGAGAACTCCCATAAATCTGGTTCCATCTTTCCCTGGATTTGTACATGTGTTGATGTGATTGACCAGCCATGCAAACGTCCTCGAATACAAAGATTTTGCAATGGCGTGACGATTTTCACGAGCCTTTAAAAGTCAAAAAGCGGAAAAAGAAAGAGTTTATATTTATTACCAAAATAAAATAGTATAATTAAATGAAAACCTCATGAATTTTTAATGGGATCTCCGTGATGGTTCCCCTCACGTTGATCTGTCTTTTCAGCACCACTTGCACTAAATTTTCATGTTCAACACCCAAGAGTGTCGAGATGGTCATTAAAATCTCCTCGTCCTGCGCGGTTAGAGCACTCTTTTCGCCATCCACGTCCTCAAAACACAGATTGCCAATCCATAAAATGGCTGACAGGACACTGAATATTCCATCGCACATAACAGGTGGCACATTAAGTACGTTTAAAGCCAACCGCAGGTTGTCAAACATGTTACTTTCAGAGATGCCATCGATGCTAAAACAGCCTCCTTGGCGTAAATAAGCGTATGTGTCGGCTGATGATATCATGAACTGTTGAGCAAGTTCTTTATTCCTTTGGGCACCAGCAACTAAGTGATAAAAAACATGGTAGTTTCTTTCGTTGGGCGACTGAAACGTGATTCGCGATTGCTCCAACAAGTAGTCCTGAATAATACATCCTTTGATTTGATATTTGCTGTCGAAGCAAACTTGAATAAATTTTCCAAAGCGACTAGAATTATCGTTGCGAACAGTTTTAGCGTTTCCTAAATTAAAAACATCAAATAATTAGTATTGCATTTTATAACCTTTGATGCAATCAGGATTGTTTGTGCCTGAGTGGACTTACCAAAAGCTTCCAGAACCGTGTTGGCTTCAAGAATTTGTTGTTCAACCCATGTTGATACATTGCTGGTGACAGAGCAGAGATATTGCAAAATAAACTTGGTGGTCTCGGTCTTTTTAATTAGAAAATACAAAACATTACAATGCTATTTACATTCATAAATACAGCACATGCAAGTATTATATTTCAATAGAAATATTAGTCATGGCCATTCAAAATGAATGATCATTAATTGCAATTAAAGAAATGTCAAGTCGGTTGTACTTTTTAATGAATTTGTTTCATACACACTAAATAACTGCAGAGTATATTCACATAATTAAATCATTATGCGTTGGTGGACTAAAATGTCAACATTGTTAGTCTCTTCCTATTCATAACTTACAACACTATAAAGATTATAAATATCAATTAACTATAATAAACGACGATGTAAACGTTATCTTAATTAACTTTTTACGAAAAAAAGATAATAATTTTTTTCTTTTTCAGCAGCCTTAAGGCAATGCTTGTCCATGATATTAAATATTTACAGTACAAAGAATTTTTTAAGCTGAAATGGCATATAACAAAATCGACTTAAATGCTTAATTAATTTATATGCAAATGAATGGCTGGCAGCTACACCGTGTGATTTTCTAAATTGGAATTACAGTGCATATAAAATAACGAGACTAATTCTTATTCGTTCCAATAACAAATATTCTCGTTTTTTTCTATGTAACGTACAATTGTGAATAAGTGTCTGACATTGACGTATATTACTAATTAAATTATCAATGAAAAGTCGATTTTTTAAAGCTGATAATTTCATTCTTAGAAAATCCCAACTTTTATATTGTTTATGTTATTCACTGTCAACTCCGAGTAATAAATGTCATCATGAGATTGCGACAAAAATGACTTGTTATACTTTTTGATAAAAAAAAAATTCTTTCATTCAAACTTCCTCTCGCAAACGTACTGAATCAAGATTACTGTCCACTGGCCGTCATTGCCATTTCCTATACCGTTTTGGCGTTTTATTTCTACAGTATATAAGACAGTTTGCTATGAAAGATTAAACAGAGCTGGCATTATACACAAGTGTATATTATGCTAGCTCATCTTCTTGAAAGCCAATCATTGACCTTTTTTGCATCTTCCTTTCCAAAACACTGCATGGTGTAAATGAATTGAATACTATACAGTATACGACGACGTCCGTATATTATCTCAGAGCGTAATATTTGCTCAGAGACAATGCTAAGCCATTGGCGCCATTACTTTATGTTTTTAGTTATCTCGATTTTACAGACATATGTGTGAAAACACTATTTCCTATGTACTCTTTCAGTATATGCTGAGAGGTTCAGTCAAGATTATTATGACAGTCAACGACATAAAAAAATAACAATAACAAAAACATATGTTTGATCATTTTTTGTTTTCTTAGAAGATAAAAAGATGTCAGATTTCCAGGTACAAAAAAAGAAAATCCGTATTTCTAAAAAATTTATTTTTTCTTTTATGTCACGATTACTTTAACGTTAACCTAATTTGTGGATGGCACTCCTCTGGCACTTTTAAGAATGAATGTAGACAGTCATAGTGTGATTTTCTGAATAGAAACACTCCTCCAAAGATAAAAAAAGAAAATTACAACTTAGCTATTGATAAAAGCCCTGAAAATCAAGAGACAGCATATATTTGTCGGTAAACCAACTATAACAGGTGATTTTATAAATTGGTACACTTATTTTTGACAGTGCCAATAAATCAATTCCACAAATAAAAATTGTTATTAAGTTATTTTTACAATAATATGTAATGCGATAAATCTATTATGGTATTATATGTGAATTGCTGTTGGGTAAACCAGTGTAAATAAGCAAGTAAATAATTGAATAAATAAACGAGACAAAATCGTACCAGTTCCAATAGTGATTTGTCCCATTTCTTTATTGTCATGAGGAAAAAGAGTGGCCATAAAGAAACGAGACAGAATCTTATAAGTTCCTACATAGTTTTGTCTCAATTTGTTTATTTGTCCCTAAAAAAAATGTATTGACCTAGAAAATCACCCTGTATTTTGAGATGAGGATGAATCATATTGTATCCCATAAGTACAATACAGTAAATCTTTGAAAAGAAATATATCGAAATGTTATAACTGATTTCATCATGGGCATACATCCAAAAATAAATAACATAATTTTTTTTTTGAAAATTGTTGTTTAAAAAATATGTTTTTAACAGTAAAAAGGAAAAAATAAAGTGTTGGCAACATCCGTCAACAATTCAATTCCTGTGTCAAAAAAAATAACAAAAAGAAATAGATATAGGTTTTTTTATTTTTTTTAGTAAGTCGGCTAACGTCAAACTTAATTGGTTTCTCATAGCTGTATTATTTAGCATTTTTCGTGTCACTTAGACAACAAGTTATCTGACCTTAACTCAACAAACTCTTTTTCTGGGATTTTTTTTTTATCTTCTTGACATTCCCAAGGACAGGAAATCTCAAACGATATAGGCCAGTATTACAATGAATTATCTGCACACGATCAGTTTAGTTTGTTGGTTCTAACTGCTAGACTTTGGGTGGGAAGGCCAATCTTATTTGTGTAACTCGACATTCACATACTAACGGTGACTTACATGAGAACATATCGGGTGACTTTCTAACTTGGAACATTTTTTAAAAGTAACAAGACTAACTCTCATTAATTCCAATGACAATTTTTACCGTTATTTTCCTTACCAACTTTTCCAATCAAGAAAAGCCCCCTGTATACTAAAAAGTGCGATGGGACGATCACACATACACACTCAGAAAGATCACAAATTCTTTAGGAACACGCAACCGTAAAAAACTAGCAATTATCTCTGAATTTTTTACGTTTCATGGGAACGAAAGAGGTAAATGGTACTGCAATTGTTAGTAGCAAACTGCATGGTTAATAAAGTCTTCATTAGAAGCATGTAATATATTGAAGTGTGAGAAAACAAATTGATATGGTTTATTGTTTGCTTATTGCTGTACCGAAAGTCTCGAACCTAAATTAAGATTTAAGCTACGATGCATCTAAGTTAATTAACGACGTTTCTTTGTACATACAGTACCCTTAAGGCAAGCATTGTTTCCTTTTCCTTTTTTTATTATTATTTTTAAGAAAGAGACTATTTTTTTTGTTATTAAAAGAAATTGGTTTTGTTACTTAAACTTACCTTTCCAGCACCACTTTCACCGCTGATAACGCACGACTGATTACAATTGGATTCCCGCAGGCTGCGATATGCGGCTTCAGCAATGGCAAATATGTGAGGTTCTCGATGACCTATCTTCTGACCAACATATTTGGTTACGTACTCCTGTAAGAAAAAAAAAGGGAAAAAAATAAGCATTCCATTTCGTTATCGTTGTTTATGATCAATAACGATGTCACTCTTTAAGAAAACTGCACCTTCTCTGAGATTTCTTAAAAATGAAACATCATGACAGGTTATTATACTCCTATCATGCTATGACAAAGACATGAGGAATCTTTTAATAGAAAAAACATTTAAAGGCTTTCAAGGGGGAAGTAAGAGAGGAACTAAGTGTAGTTTTTACAAATTTTTTTCTTGATTCTTATGTCCGTGTTTGTTTTTTACTTTGGCAGTAAAAACTAATTAAAAATATAAAGTGAATAACAGGAAATTTCAATTTGCATTGTGGAAGTCAGCTGTAAAAGGAATAATAATTCTTAATAATAACTAAAAGAGTTTGTTTGAGGTATTGCCCGGCCAATATAGGGTGATTTTCTAATTTTGAACAGCAAATTAAAGAAAAGAGAAGAAATCAAAGCAATTACTTGTCGTGCGAATAAAAAGTATCAATAAAGAAACGAGACTAATTCTTATTAGTTACAATGCCGATTTGTCTCAGTTTGTTACCCCATGAGAGAAACAAATTGTTCCAACTTCCAATTAAGAAAATCATCCGGTATACGGACCTTAATAATATTACATCTAAAATTAACTCGATCAGAGAAGAAAGGAAATTACAACGAAAAAAAATTCGTAGGAAATCTAATTGCACCCAAAAACAAAGGAAATTCAAGCTTTAGCATTGCAACGCCCTTTCCATGAACCTAATTAACTTTTCCTAAACCGATTCAATAATGCATTAAATAACATGAGGATTTTGTGTATAAATAACAAACTGTAAATCTAACAATAATAATTATTAATTTATTATTTCGGTATCCGTCAATATTTGTATATGCTTTTTTTTTCTTTTATTAATTATATTTTGGCACTGTATGTTAATTTAGTTTCCCCACTGTTTTTCCATCCAGATGGTAGATGATTATTTATGGAATAACAAATGAGATTTGATTGCCAACGGTTATGCTTACATACCTCAACAACTGTATCAATAAATTATTACTGTCCATAATCAAATTACACAGTGTCAATTACCCCATTTACGTTACATTTTGTCCACTTGGAACACACAAGCCTGTAAATGCCAATGACAACAATTTCAACAAAGTAGCTTTTAAGTTAAGTATGTAATTTAGAAATTTTTGGCGGTTGATATACAGAGTGATCTTCTAAATTGGAACGCAGATTTTCTACAGTGCAAATTTACAGTTCCATCTTTTTCTTGTGATGAAGAAAATAGTGTTTTATTTAAAAACGAGACTAGATCCTATTAGTTTTGATGGCAGTTAGTCTCGTTTCTTTCTTGCCACCGAGAAAAAAATCGCTTAAATTTATCAAATCACCCTGTATAACTTAAATTCTACTAGGGCGTCTGCACACTCTTCAATATAAATTTTTTACATCAGGGTTATTTACAAAAATTTCATATAACTTATATCGATCTGTGTAGCTTGTAGTGACGCACAGCACTTGATAGCAAAAAAAATGAGTCACTGTATCTCAACTCGCCAGCATAAAAAAAGTAAAAAAAAAGTATGCCATCTAAAATGCACGCACAACAAGCCATTCATGAGATGCTGAAAGTCCCATGTGTTGCCAGTGCACATACTACACTATATTATGCAGCCTTATTTGAAATTTAGATCATTAGTCTTTAACCTAACAAGATACGGTTACCCTAAGAGTGACTTACACGGCGTCTCGCATGTAACATGTTTGCCACTTCGGGTTAATAATTTTGCGTGGAAAAATCTATAACCTTGTTTATTTAAGTTATTCGTTTAAATTCTTCTGCCATATGATGCGAATTGGTGAAAGTAAAAGCTCAATTTGCCAGTTGCCACACCCTCAGACAAAATGGCCCTCCTTGTTTTTCTATCTACCGGTACCCAAATCGACGGCGTCTTTATTCTTTAATAGGATTATTTTATTAATTATTAATAGTATTATACTGTATGTGCAGTATTAATAGATTTTTGTCGCGAAGGTATCGGATATATCACTTTAAATTAATTATATATGGCTTTTAATAATCAATACTAAATAGGCATCAACACTATCATAAAATGACAATGTCACCGCCGAAAGTGTCAAATGTCAAAATAATAAGTGTTGATTTCATAATAACCGAAAATTATACAGTTACAAATGATCTTTCGATATAAGAAATTAGACTCCTTGTTTAAGAAATGCTTTCGGTGTAATTTAACAATACATTTGACAAGAAAATTATTAAAAAAATTAACATGCAACAAAAACAACATAATAATAAATTTATAATTACTTACTGGTTCATAAATATCCAAATCCTTGTAAGGATTAACAGCTATGAGAATCGACCCTGTGTAAGTCTAAGAAACATTTAGTAAAGGATAATAAATTCATTCACAAAAAAAAAATCTTTAAAGTTACAGTAAATTTCTATAAACCGGATGATTTTGAAATTTGTAACACTTTTTTCTCAATTATAACAAATAAACGGGAAAAATAATCATTAGAACGGATGAGATTTAGTCTCGTTTCTTTATTGACATTTTTATTTCTCCTTGATTAGAAAGAAATGAGAAAAATCAACATTTAGCCTTTTTTATTTATTGGGACTTTTTTTTTACCATGGCTTGAAATAAAAGGACAATTAGCTATAGTATCTGTCGAGATAAAGTCTCATTTATTAATTGCTAGAAAGAAACGAGATAAATTGCCATCGTTTCTTTATTGGCACATTTTTCCTCCATAGTAAAAATGAAACGGGGGAAAAATTGCCATTAAAACTAATAAGATTTAATCTTATTGCTTAATTATTAGTATTTTATTTCATGGCAAGAAAAGAATCGAAACAAATTGCCATTCAGACTCATAAATATTTATCCGTTTCTTTATCATTAGAGAAAAACCAGTGTACTAATATATAAAATCACCCGGCATACAGTAAGTTTTGACCGATCTTCAATCTTCATGATACATTTTGGGTACACATACAGTATCTAACTGCTGTTTACTGTCATTTATAGTCGCTTCAGAATACATAGTCATAGAGTATTATATGTCAGATAAGGTGTGTTATGTCATTTACAATGACTGACATCACATCAGCTAAAGGACCATTTTTATGCTTTATTTTCGCTAAACATGACAGAAACCGCACCCTTAATATTATATGCACTCAATAAGCTTCTCAAAACTAGGGAATCCGTAATTAATTTTGAGGGTCACAAAAACAAAAAAAAGTTTGAGAAGCATCACACAGAGTACATTCATTTGGCATTACAAAAACAAAAGCACCATTTCGTTTGTTTACAGTCAATTGAATACCAGGTACTGCACATCTTGAAAACATTATTAGGATCAAAACAATACAATTTGGTCTTGAGTTGTCTCATAAGCCCATTCGTATTTTTTTCCTGTTTGCTTTTACATGTTTTCGTTGATGCTTTTGAGGGGAAAAAATAACGATAGGAACTCTTGATACAACTAAATGGAATTGTATCACACTCTATTGTGCGTGAAATCTATAAAATAAACTCTTATTTTTTTTACTTCTTTTTTGGCTATACCCACACACACAAAATTCACAATGGAAAACTAAACAATCATTGTGAGAGTGAATGAGGTTTTTACTTTTTAAAATGAAAGTCTAAAGCAAATTAGCCTATGCGATGTATTATAGTCTGGTTACACCGACAAAAAAAAATTAGTTTTAGATTATAAAGGAAATTTTTTCTTTTATCAACAATTTAACACCGAACCGTATAACGGGTGGTTTTATAGATTGAAACGTTTATTTCCTTCATAACAAGAAACAGGAAATATCGGAATTGGAACTAAAGTAATTCCATTTAGTCTCGTTTCTTTTCCTGCAAGGCTAGAAAGAAATGAGACAAATCGCCATTGAAAATGATAAGATTTAGTCTCATTTCTTTATTGGCCATTTTTTTCCCCCCTGTGTCAATAAAGAAACGAGACAAATCGCCATTGGAAATGATGAGATTTAGTCTCATTTCTTTATTGGTCCTTTTTTCCCCCTGTGTCAATAAAGAAACGAGACAAATCGCCATTGAAAATAATGAGATTTAGTCTCATTTCTTTATTAGCACTATAAAAACATTGTTTCAATAGATAAAATCACCCGGTTTGGTGCATTATAGCTAATGATAATGCTTTGGTGCTATACTTGTTCTATGTTGTAAAGTGTAAATGGATATTTTTGATAAGTTGAACGTCTGTTCATAGCAAGTTCAGTACTTAATAATGCTTGCGTGATTACTTCTTTTTTTTTGTATTTTATCAAATTTAATATTATGCTAACGTTCAGTAAACTTAAATGCCTGAAAAGTATAGATTAAAACATTTACTTTAAAGCATTACGAGTTTGAGGGTTTCATTTATGTATTTTTTTTAGTCTTTGTGAAAGAGGATTAAGTCGTTCTTGGTCAATTACACGATGACTTTTGTTCTTATCTACAGTATAATCTATCTGGAATGTACAGTAACCGCGTATATGAACTGATGATTCATTCATTACTTCACCAAACCAAACCGGAAAACGGATCTATTTTCTTTACCCATCCCTCAAAACTCTACTTTTATATATCTTTCTCCACATTCCTCTATCATAAAATTAAATGACTGCAAAACGTAATAACTAAGGGAAATTTACTTCGCAGGAATTATATTATTTCCTTGAGAAACCGATTTTGATTCGCAGCTTTTTTTTCTAATTTAAATTCACCCTTAGGAGAAAAAAAAATAAAAAAAGGAAATGAATTCAGATAAAGTTTTTCATCTTATTTTATCATCTGAACACGAGTCATTAAAAGCAATTGTTAAATTTGTCACTAAATAGATTATACAGGTTTTTTTTTTAAAAGCACACTGCGCAATAAAACTCGGTTATAACGACTTTTGTTAGTCATCATTCACATACTGTAAAACGTCAGAAAAAATGCGTTTTTGCCGAATTTCCCACAGGAATTCTGTTATTAAAAATCGCTTTAAGCACTGAGATCGGTTATAACGTCTTTGCAAATTGTAGATCTTTTAAACCATTTCTTGAGACATTTAAATCCACATTTTCACTGATAAATCTTATAATAAAAAGGATACGTAAATATGATCGTGACAGTATCTGACTTTGAGATTCTGATTGATTCCATTTTCATCGATGTCACTGATCAATATCATATCCTGCACTCCATCTTCCGACTTGGTGCCTGAAATTAATCAAAAATAATCAATTAATCATTTAAAACGAAAGCAGACGGCACGAACAATAATTTAAAACAAAATATCACAGTCCATTCCATTGATGTTGTAAATTTAATCATTAACGTATATTTTGGGGGTTATTCACACATAAACAGTCAGTAAATCCCTTTGACCTATTTTATTCGTCGCCTTTATAAACAATTACAAACTTACAGTTTACGATAAACCGTCTTGAATGAAGAGTTAAAAACAGATTTCACTTTGGGGGATTACTAACTCCTTTTGTTATACAATAACCGGTGATTTTCTAAATTAGATCACTTTATTTTACCATCACAAGAAAAAAACTGAACAAATAGTCATTGAAGCTGAGAAGATTTAGTCTCGTTTTGTAAAGACAGTTTTCCAATTTAGAGAATCACCCGGATATATTACTGTATGCCCGTACATTGATCACTTATTTGTTTACATGAGTCGGGGGCATTTGCTTATGAAAGCTGAAACGTATTTTTTTTTTTTTGTGGGTGTCGACCTTTCACCCTTAACTTTTTTTCTTTTCGACTAAGAAGGTTGCTGTGTGTCACTCTGCATTCAAGATTACACACATTCCCGTATGTCCCTCCCTGCATTATAAAAGTACCACAGTATATGGCGTATGCTTAGATGGGACCCCTCGAAGGTGCAATACACTCGGCTATATTTTTTTTTGAATGTTTTGAGTACAAGAGGTAACAGTAAACATCTGCTGCTCCAGCTTGTGCCTCTTGTATTTTTTAACAGACTAGATGGGGAAATTTAAACACAAAATGGTATTTGTAGTGGTTATTATTGTGCTTGAAGTAATTAATCGCTATTGTTATTATTATTGTACCTAAAATACTGTACTACAAATACAAAATGAGACACACGAGCTACTGTAGTCTAAAATCTTGCTAAATAGCTAATAAACTTGCGTGTCAAAAATGTCAAACCACAAAACCCGTATTTTGACAGCCCTTTAAAAAAGTAATAAGCAGGATATAACACTTTGAACAGCTATTAATTCATTATTAGTATTATTACTCATTCATGATAATAAGAAAACTTAGTAACTCTATTTTATGTCAATTAAGAAACGCGACAAATCTCATTTGAAACCACTGTGATTTTGTTTCGTGTCTTTAGAAATAATAAAGATGCGAGTTAAATCTCATTTGAAACTAGTTCTGTTTAATCTCGTTTATTTATTAATAAAAAGCAATAAATAAACAAAACAACTGAAATCAATGTAAACTAATCTTGTCTTGTCAATAAACGAGACAAATCTCCATTGAAACCCATACATAATAGTCTCATTACTTTATCGGTAAATAGTGTAGTTGCAGAGGTTTTCTTATGATGGTGATAATGCACAATATCAAAAAAAAAAATAATTTCGTCTCATTTCCTCAAAAACAATAAATAAATAAGACAAATTCCCATTGAAACCAATGCAACATAATCTCGTTACTTTATTGACATATTGTTCAGTAACGAGTTAAATAATTTTAACTCGAAAATTAAAATTTCGATGTTTTTGTTTTTTTTAACCCAAAAATACTTTAAAAATGTCAGGTTCCTTTTGGGAAAAAATATTATATGATTGTTGGCAGCGTTGCTAAGTGAATTTGTTTTGAAATGTCATTGTCAAAAAGAGGATTTAGTTGATTTATGTGAAGCTCCTCTCTCCATAGTACAGTACACAACAATTGTGTGAGAAATCATTGGCACTAAGCTAAGGGAAAGGGTATTATTTTAAAGGGCCAATGCAATGCACTAGCAGTGACTAGTGCACTGTACTAAACACGTACCAAGCCATATTTATTTGACAGAAATTTGCGTCCATGTTTTTACCCTTTTATTTGCCATCACAAATTTCATCCTTTTCACACATCTTTCCCTCACAAAATTACCCATAAATGACAAACAAAACCCAATGATCAGGAACACCAACAAGCACCACAGAGAACAAAAATAGATATAAAAAAAAATAAAGCATCATCTCTCTCAGACTCCCTCACACCCAAATTAAAATACTGTGAATTAAATTTCATAATAATTGAATAATAAAAAAACAACAAAAGTACTTACGTTCGGCACCCGGCGCACGATCACACATGATTTCTATATTTTTTTCACTTTAAACGTTTCTCATTTTTCAGATAACAACGATAGAAAATGATAGTATTCCTTGTATCCATCAATTTATTAAAGAGATGCGGGAGGAGCACACATACATCTAACTAGCAGCGAGATCACGGATCACATCATGATCAACTAACGCGTTACATCACTTGTAGTAGCCAGCTCTCGCTTACACAGGAAATTACTAAAAGGTGTGGTGTGTATTTATATATAGCCTCTCCCAAGAACCAACACTCTCTCTCTCTCTCTGAATCTACTCTTGCATTCGCTGATTATAACGCATCCATTGTTATAAGCCAATGCCGAAAAAGCTTTTCAAAAGATTCAAGCTGGTTCCTCAATCAATTTCCTTTAGAATACTGTGCAAATCTACACACTTTTTGGTTCCTCTACAAAGGAATACTGTAGAGCCCTCATGTGCAAATACGACAAATCTTTAGTCCCAGGGAGATTCGAACGAATGAAATGCTTTCCCCGACAGATGGCATAACGTGAGCAGGGTTAATTCATCGATTTTGACATGGAAAAGACGAAATTCATATGGCTGGTAAAGTACTAATTTATTAAATATTTCTTCAGCTAAATATATGAGATTAATAAATGTATTACTGTATTATTTGAAATTTTTTCCAGTTTTTTAGTTGTTGATGGATACACGAGGCATTGACATTTCACTCAGGGAGTCAGGACTTAGGATACCTGGTACAGCAAGGATCCGCCAAATTGCGACTGAACGGAATATCGAAAGAAAGCACTAATGTTTTGAAATAATGATTTCCTCGATTTTTATTATTACTAACAGCGGTGAAGTTCTTCTATCTCATCACTGTATCCTTTTATTTATAGTACATTTTGTTTAAGAACAAAAAACTGTCGTATTACTGCATACGTTATGTTTGTTATACTGTACTGTAGTTTACTTAAATACTAAATAGATCGAAATGAGGTTGAACCTGAAACGACAGTTACCGCTTTTAACAACTCGTTAAAAAACCTGAAAGATGGGTCTTTGAAAGAACTTGTTCCTGCTTGGGTAATTCATTTTGATTTTGTTGTTTGGCGCCAAACAGTATATCATGATCATTTGTGTTTTTAAAGGAACACCAAGATCGATGGATTTATCACATTTTGAGGAATTCATTGTATTTTGTGGCTGTGTGTCGGATTAAGCAGTCTTCTTTGATGGTTGTTGAAATGCTGACCAAGTTGGTTGCTGTTTTGCGTCACTTTTGTGGTGTCATTTCGGAAGACAGTGTTACAACAAATGCAACGTTAATTCATGAGATTTTGTTAGAATTTATTGTATGGGCATACAATTTTTTGTTGTTGATAAATTACTTTTTAATTTTTGATATTTATTTGATTAGGACTATGGGTACGTGCAAATCTGCAGTGCAGAGAAACTCAGGCCTGTTGTGTTTTCAGAGCCTGTTGTTCCCAGATGTAGACCACCAATAAGTGATGGGGTGCAGTGGGGCTTGGTAAGTTTCTGCACTTAAACAAAATTTACAATATTTAATGTGCATTTTTAAATAATTGCACAGTTTGGATTGGAAAAACCGGCGGTGCCTGGCGAAGCTTCTAGTAAACCATTTTTCACTTCACGCACAACAACCAGTGAAACGGGTAAAGAAGAAATATTTGTTGATGTCGTTGAAAATCTATTTGTATTTATTGACAAACAGGTACAGTATAGAGGGAGATTTTCAAAGTAGAAACATTTTTTTACAATACCAATAAATAAACCAGATGAAATGTCGCTAGTTTCTATCATTAGTTGTCTCGTTTTTGTTTTGGATATGAAAAAATTGTTTCAATGCTGAAAATCACTCGGTATATCTCACTTAATTTTTGAAACTTAAAAATTGGTTTACAAACAGGGAACGGTTAAGCGTTCAGAAGTTAACGGTAAAATCGTTATGAAGAATTTTGTTGCTGGAAGCATTGATGTTAAACTTGGATTAAATAAAGACTTGAGCATTCGATCTAACGAAAGCAGTTCTGGTATTTGCGCATTTTGATACAATAATTCAAGTTTTCTGAGTGAAGTTTAATATGATTTCTACGTTCTACTAGGTTTAGGAAGCAGTGCTTGTTTAGATTACTGCCAATTTCATGAAATGGTAAATCTGGAATCGTTTGACAGCAATCGTATAATTCAGTTTCAGCCATCTCAAGGTGAGGTTAGTGTTTTGTTACCGTTACCAAGAAATGTAACGGATTCTGATTTCACCATTATTTAAAATTACAGGTTGATTTAATGACATACCAAGTCGATAGTGGTCATCTAAAAACGATTCCGTTTCGTCTTCAGTATTCAATTGATGGGCCAAATACATCAAAGTTAGTATTTAATAATACTTGAAACTTTCATATTATGTATTGCACCCATCAGTTTGGTAAGACCGGATAAATTATTGAAATAAGATAAGAATTGGATCAGTTAATCCTTAACTATTGAGGAAGAAACCCAAACGATGGATAATTCGTAGTGTACCCTGTTAGAAATGGTGTCCTCAAAATACTCTGGTTATATTTTAGTGTAAAACCAAAAACTAAGAAAAATCAATGTTTCTTTTTTCATCAATTAAGATGCCCTTTGTGGAGCAACTTTTTCTTGATATGTTGGCGATATGTTACCTCTGAGAAAAAATGAACGTATTTATTCATTTGACTATGACTCCAAAAGTCGAACTCGAGATTTTAGAAGACATTATTGAAAAACAGGATGCTTTGTTTTAAGATTTGTAACTAAAAAAAAATGATCCAATTTTCACAATATTTAAATTACAGTAATATCTTGGCTATACGACGCTGGTGTGCATCTGAATAACAAAACTGAGTGTGTTGAAACTAATTGTGTATTTACTTTATAGAGATCTTAAAATTCGTCTTGTGCTGAGATCAAATGTGCCTCTTTCATCTAAAGCTCCGCAAATTACATCAAGACTGCGGGTTCCTAGAGCAACTTCTGGGTATGAAACTAAACAGTATTTGACAACTACTCTGCTTTGTCTTGTGTATATTCTGAATTGAACGATCTATAATTATTTTAGAGTAATGTCTCATTTATCATCGACCACTCAAACGGTTGAGTTTGAACGTGAATGCAGTGAAGTTGTGTGGAGGATCAAGGAATTTGTTGGTGGAATGGAGGCCAAAGCTAACTTATTGGTAAGTGACGAAGTTTTTATTAATTTATGTTTAGTGTTGGCTTGCAATTGCATGTTTATCACGCATTTTTGATGCATAATTATCTGGTTGATGAGTATTAACTGAGCTTGGTTTTTGGTGCTATGAAGCTATTTCGATAGCAGCATTGACGTCATAGTAGTGTTTTTCTTTCTTTCTTGGTGTTTGTTTGGTTTTGTGGGACATGTTGTCTTGTGTTAGAAATATATACTGTAGAAAAAGTGATTCTAATGGTGACTTGTTTACTTAGTTGGTTGATGCCATTCGTTACCAAAATGGTGACTCTCATCTGATGGAGTTGGGACCTTTAGCTGTTGAGTTTGAGCTATCCTCTTTCGTTTGTTCAGGTCTCCAAATTAATTTTATGCAGGTTGACGACCGCAGAAAACACCTACAAAACGTCAAACTTCAGCGTTGGGTTCGCTACGTTACCCATAGCAATTCCTACGTCTTTTTATTAAATTGAAAGTAGGTTTAGTTATTCTCAACTCGTTGAAACCCAAATTTTATTGACCCGAATGTAGCTCTGCTATTATTGAATCGTGTTACTTTAAAGTAAAATTATTCTGGTAACTTTGTTGCCATGGAAGTCGGTGAAATTTGATAAGGTTAATTTCGCTTCAAATCAACTAACTGTGTCTAATTTATCCACTGTAAATTAAACTGGGTACTCGAGTTTCTAAATACAGTACTGTGCTGCTCAATTTACATGGTATATTATAGACTGTCCGTTTGATGAGATTATTCCATTACGTAAACAGTAATGTCAGCTTAATAAATTGACACGTCAAATATGTTTGTGTTTTCTATTTGACTATTACTCACTTACGTATTACGTCAATAATCAAACAGCTGTGCCGCTTATTGTGTCAACTAAAAATATGTTTTTTATAGTATTTGCTCAGCATTTTGAATTCTTTCCCAGTTTTAGAGGAAAAGGATTGCGAAACGAAGAATAGTGATTGTATATAAATTATTAATGGTAGTTTACGCTTTGTTGGCTATTAAAAATGAAATCTCTTTTAAGTTGGTAAAGTTAGCAATTTAATGAGCGTATATTGGGTGATTATCTCAATTAGAACACTGTTTCTCTTATGTCAAGAAAGAAACGGGAAAAATAAGCATTGGAGCTGATAAGATTTAGTCTCTCTTCTTTATTATTGACACTTTTCTTCCATAACAAGAAGTAAACGAGACAAATTGCTATTGAAACTGATGAAATTCAGTCTCGTTATTTTATTGTCACTGCTAAAAAATTGTTCTAATTTATCAAACCACCCTGTATAATGAATAGAAAGGGGATGTAGTTCTACTAAACGGTATATGCATGAGTAACTACATTGTTTATTAGGCTACATACCAATGATACCAGCGTCAAAATAGTGCCAGGTGAGGCGGAAGTGTATTTTTTTAGTGGGGCTTTTTCTTATTTCGAGCTGGTTCTCATTTAAGGAGCTTTCTACATCTCCAAATCCAAAAGCGCGCGTAGTAAAAAATATTTATGGATTGTTCCTGATCAAAATTGCATTTTTTTTTCTCTTTTTCTGTTTGTTGCTGCTTGTAAAACATTTATTTTAAGAGCAATAAACGTCCATCTCTTTATTGTCGAAATTTGTACAGTATGTGTGTTGCCGTGCAAAAATAATATAATAAGTTTTATTATTGGTGGTGGAACTGTCGTGTAGTGTGAATCGTGTACTTTGGTAGTGGTGGCTCTTTTTCGCTATTGGTTATATTCGTTGCGTGCTTGAAGTGCTATTGGAAATTCTCTCTCCAAGAGTGTGTAGTGTACATTGTGTACTAGCTGCATTTTGCCATTCCACCATTTGGTCGTGGGATGCGATTGAGGAAAGTCAGTTTCATGGAAAAATCCTTTAAGTGTATATTTATGTGTGTGTGTACTTAACGAAAGATTTTTATAGTGGTATATTAGACGCACAAATCTTTTATTTTTTTTTGTTTTTTGAAAAGCAGCTGCAAAATAACGCGTTAAAATTTATGTTCACCTATTTGTGAATTCTCATCAAATTTGTTTTCATGATCTTAATCTTGGAGGATACAAAAATATCATCAAGAAAAAGGTATTTTCATATGTTATTTTGTGTTTAGACAGATGAGTCTCACTGATGAGCTAAATCAATTAATTTTGAGTTACCATCGGCTGTACATAATCAATATCCATTGACGGATTTGATGTTTTTCTTATTTTGATCATCGTCATTTGAAATTTCTTCTTTGAAGATGCTGGATCTGTAATGTTTATTTTATTGTGTTCAAGAGTGTAAGAGGGTTTGATAATGAAGAGATAATTAATAATTAACAGCAGTAGTTAATTTGATTGACAGTTAATTGTTGTTTTGGGAACACACATGTCTTTTTTTATGTATACAGTATAATTTTGGTACTGTAGTAGTCGCTATAGCAATGCAATTGAACATTCGTATCTTGGTGGGGAAAACAAAATTTCATGAATTTTTTAGTATTACTCTTAAATTTTTTATAATTACTGTTGTTAAAAATATTTTGGTTTACGTTAACCTAGAAAAGTAAATTGATCTGTATTGTTGGGTTGAGACTATGATATTTTGTTTGTAAAAGTACCAATGTAGTAGTAGTACTGAAAGGTTTTTATTTTTTTTCATCTTGTTTTTGTGTAGAGTTCATAGTTGGATGGCGATGTTTGGTAATCGTGACAGCATCTTTTTATTCGATCGATTGCAACAACGCTAGCTTTTAGATTTGGTACACTTATCTCAAAACTAAATGCTGAATCAGATGCGCCACTTGTGTAATTATGGCTGATAAACTTGTATAGGAAATCATGTTCAGAAAGTATAATGATAAATTCTACGATATTGCAGACAATTACAGTAAAAATATATGCGTTTTTTCTCTTTGTAATTTTAAAATGGGTAAACGCATTTTTATTTAAAATTTGGATAGATGGAGAATCATTTTAAATGCAGTACTTGTGGCTATAGAAGGGGCCCATTCAGTAACTTCTAAAATTAAATACATTAGACCTGTGGAAATATGATAAACCTATTGCAAGGTGATGTCGGATGACCGAATTTGTCGGATTAAATAAAACTGAAACAAACCCTCTGTAATCCGGAAAAAATACTTTGTAATCTGACAAATTATGTAACAAAATGTATAATGGACATATCGGATTACAATGGGTGCCGGATAAGTCGCAAGCCGGATTACCGAGGGTCAATTGTACTACCAAATGAGCATCTGATTGTTACATTTTGCATTTTTACATTTTTTTTCTGTCTATTACGAATTTTTTTCGTAATAATTATTGCAGTGATGAACTTGTTAAGTTACAAATTTTTTTTCCTTGTCAAATAAAAAAAACAGGATAAATTGCCTTTGCAACTGGTGAGATTTATTCTCGTTTCTTTATTTGCACTTTTAGTTCCTATTCCAAAAAAAAATAATCGAGACAATTAGTCATTGAAAATGTTGAGATTTTGTCTCGTTTCTTTATTGACATTTTTTTCATTGCAACAAGCAAACTGAACACATCTCAGTTGCAACTGAGACGTTTAATCCCGTTTCTTTATTGGCCTTTTTTTCTTCTTATATTACAGAAAAAATCTTAACAATTCGTCATTGTAACTGATGAGATTTTTTCTCTCTTTCCTCTATCATGCATTTTTTTTCATGATCAAAAAAGAAACGGGACAAATCTCTATTGGAACTGGCAAGATTTAATCTCGATTCTTTATTGGCACTTGCAAAAAAGAGTTTCAATTTCAAAAACCATCTTCTACAGTAAATACTCAGTATTGCACTATACTTAGTTTAGCCATTAGTCTATAAATGTAATTTTACATATGGTTTCAACACATCTATCAATACAGTATCTATAATCATACCTTGTTGAATCTATATTGAGGGAGAAAAAAAAAGTTTATTCTTTGGTTACCTAGGCGATGCTTAAGATGGATAATCTGTGGGAGGTAATTATAAGTAGTGATGTTCATATCTTATTATTATTTTTTTATGTATCCGGATGAGTCGATTCAGCACATCTGATACATACTATACTGTACTGTATGTAGTGTACTGTGTATAGTATAGAGTGTGGTATAAAATTATATTATGCTTGTTGTGCTGGGGGTTTGTATGTACTGTACTGTATGTGCTGCTTCACAAAATATCACAATGAAGGCTGTCAAGTTACTAATATATTTTAGGAGTTGTCGTGTGTCATAAAATACGCAATATTTGATCCCTTAACGACATTAGCAATTAATTGACGCTGTCAAACGCTTTTGCTCTTTCAGTACTGTAGTTTTAGCAACTTGGCAATTTCGTCGTCTTAAAATTAATCGCTCATCACAATTAATAATTATAATTTTTTTGTATTTAAATTAAGTTATCAAAAAAAAAATGAGGTTGGTTTAGTAGGATGTTACGGTGCTACCATTCTAGGACACAGTTATTGTTATAATAAATGCTGAATAAGTGGTCCATATCCATAAAATTGTTGGCCAGTGATTGAAAAATGTTATTATACAGGGTGACATAAGATATATACAGTATTTGTTTATGTAATAAAAAACGAGAAACATATGTTTAAGATAAACAAGTCAACTTATTCTTGTTTCTTAAATTGTATCTTTTGGCGTTAAAGAAATGAGACAAATATTGCTGGTAAACAATGCAATTTATTCCTGTTTTTTATTACTATTTTGTGTCATTAAAGAGAAACAAGACAAATATATCAATGGTAAACAAGGCAAATTTATTCTTATTTCTTTACTGGTATCTTTTGACATTAAAGAAATGAGACAAATTGCTATGGTAAATTATGTCATTATTTACTGTTACTTTGTTGGCAATTTTTCTATTTAAAAAAGTCGAGAGTCTGTGGTAAACAAAACAATTCATTCCCGTTTTTTACTAGTATTTTATAGTATTAAAAAGAAACAAGACAAATTTATCAATGGTAACAATGTAATTCATTCTCGATTTTTTACTGTTATGTTTTGGCATTAAAAAAAACGAGACAAATAGCTAAGGTAAATCATGCAATATTCGACTGTTTCTTTATTTAAAACATGTATATGTGAATTGCATTGTATGATCACCCGGTTGTTACTACAGCACTTGGTTTTGTATTTTAAAAGTAATAATGGCTGAGTAGTTCCTCATCCAGCACCATTTTCATCGCTGTTAAATTTCTCGTCACCGTTTATGTGTGAAGAGTTAAGTGCTTTGGTGTGTGGACTAACGTTCAGTATACTGTACTGTGTTTCTCAGATAATGACGTTACACTATGATATTATGGAAGTATAATCACTCGCAATGTCATTATTTCGCTGTAAAAACGACGTGCTTTACAAACTATAGAAGCGTGAATGTGTCTCGACATTATTTTTATTATTATTATTTCGAGGGTTAATACTTAATAGTGAAACCATATTATTCAGTGTAAGGCCGAAGCGAAACGATAATATAATTGGATAGAGAAAATGTTGGCAATTTTAATTTAGAACTGGAATTTTTTAAGTCTTGGAAAAAAAAAAGTACAATATATGGTATTATGACGTTGATGAAAAAGCTAGTAAAATAAGAATCTATTTTTATAATAGCTTCAGTTTTAGTAGTCAATGTGTGTCATCACCGTTTTTAAAAAAATAAATACAGTGATAATCTGTTAACACGAAACGGTCGGGACCGAAAATCTCTTCGAGTTAAAAGGGTTTTATCTTAAGAGGAACAGACAAATCGCGTTAATGGGATTTCATTGTCCAGTTTTGCTGGTCAGTTTTGGGCAAATTGTCACTCGAGTAAGTGAATAATGAATGCTGAATACCATATCATTTATCATTCTTGACCAGAAATTTTCGTGTACTTAATTTATTACTCATGTTTAATGGTAGTCAATTAATTGTTATACAGTACATTTATTATTCATTACTCTTTATTACTTAAAAGTGATTGACTAATCATTTATTATTTATTAGTGAATTATTTGAGCATCGATAAAGATAATGCAATACAGTACATACCATACAGTATACTGATGATTGACAACAATCTGATGACAAAAATTAATCGTCTGATTTTATGTATTAGATTTTGAGTAATAGCAATTACTCGTGTACAAGAATAATGAGTATCATTCATCATTCTTGACCAGGAGTAAAGATTTTTCGTGTACTTAATTTGCTACTCGTGGTAACTGTTGATATACATTTATTACTCATTACTTATTATTACTTAGGAGTGATTGACTAATTATTACTTATGAGTGATTTATTCGTGTATCGATTATTATAAAGCAAAAAAAAAAACAGATGACAAAAAATAATCATCATAATATTTGACTTGAACGTTTTTTTGATTCTTGAATCACATGTGAAAATACTGCTTAAAACGCGAAATTGAAATAACAGAAAGATGCGCGATCAGTCACACTTCCATTGAATTTTTATACTTGACGAAATTGAAACTTTTAGCCTATGTTTGGTTGAAGTTTTGTAAGATGTTTAGATAATAGCGTTTGTAGCCGAGATTACATTTTGTGTTGTACTCAATCGATTTGATTTGATCAGTTTAGCCTAACTGCAGTGTGGTTAACAACTGTATAAAGCAAAGAGGTCTTTAATTAAATTGTCAGCTTTATTTGGATGTTATTGTGTTGACAGACAAATAACTGTGCGTTTGTGTACCATATATGCTCGAGTACTTTGCGCTTTGGCTCATAAATATATTTACTCGGTCAATTATAATCAAACGTCTGTGCTTTGTTTGCCACCGATCTGGCTTAGAAAATTGATTGGGATTTACACCTTGTTTACTTTTAAATTTGTGACAAGTATTGCTCTTTTTTTTCTTTGATGAAGTTATAGGCACTTTACAATACAGCAACAGGATGATCATAAGGTACAGTATGTGTTCATCTTTACTGTACATACTGGTAAAAATTAAGAAATTGTAAAAAAATTACATTTTTTTTTTCTCATTTTTTATAGACAAAATTATCAATGAAGAAACGAGAATATACAGTATAGCATTTTTTACAGTCTCGTTTATTTATGGGAAAAAATTACTATTAAATAAACAAGGATAAATTGCTTTACCTGCAATCAATAAGTTATTTGTCTTGCCTAGTTATTTATTTACAAAATTACCAATAAAGAAAAGTTGTATTGCATCGTTTGCAATAGATACAGAATTTGTCTTTTCTTTATTGCAAGTATGAACACGTGAACACATATCTTATGATCACTTTATATGACTTAGTACGAGGTACAACTCCCAGAATAGACAAATATCGATTAGCATAAAGGATTACATTTTTAATCTCAAGATAATTTCAGGTAGTTTGCAATTTTCATGCTACCGAATGAATGTAAATGACACTATTTTAGTTAGTAACTCATTGTGTTTGATAAGATTGCGTGTGATTCCTAATGGAGTTTATTTATACACAGTATAAAGATCGTAAAAATGCAGTTCAAGTTGTTTTGTAATGTGCACCATGTAACATCGTTTTATTTCGTTTAAAGTTGGTCTATCAGTTACGTGCAAATGGCTAGACAGTGGACTTTCAAATTGACATAAAGAAATTACAAGTTGCATGCAATCTTATTGTTTATTAAATAATATATAAAGTCTTCAAACAAATTTAAAAATTTACAGAAAATTCAAATGAAACTATAAATATTGTACATTGTAAAGTTGGGACTTTTACAAAAAATTTTCTTCGACTTAGAGATTTTCAAATGTTACGATTTAGTTTTATTTGCACTTTTTTTCTTCTTATGATAAGAAAGAAACTAGAAAAATTGTTATTGGAACTGGTGACATTTAGTCTCTTGTTTTATTTTCTTTTTTCTCTTTTATGGCAAGATATAATAGGAAACCACCGGCATTGAAACTGATGTTATTTAATCTTGTTTTTTTTATTAATAAGGTCAAATGTTTTTTAATTTATAAACTTCCCTGTATATCAATTTGTAAGTCACCAGTAAACTTACTGTATAAACACACCATTTTGACGTTCAAGGCAACTTTATTTTTTTTTTGTAATATTAATTTTATGTATAAATTTACGTTACCGAAATAGGTTAAGTAGATTTTCCTTCAATTTTGTTGATATTTCAACACTTTTTTTTGCATTGTTGTTTATTATACATTGGCATCCAGGAAAGGCTTGCACCAGCTGTTTCTGCTGTTACGATAAATTACTGTATAATCTTAATGAAGAAACAGGACACGGGCAATTTTTTTTTTCTAAATTCTAAAATAAATAACTTAGTAAATAATCCGGTAGTAATATTTTTAGTGGTTTTCTCGTTGCTAAGCATTAAGCAGCAGGGACTCCTGACTATTCAATTCCCAATCATTTTCATTAATTTTTCCTATACAAAAATAGCAACCAACTAAAAGGGGACAAAACAGTACCTATAGCATTTTCAATGTGATTTTTAATTTGACGATGAGCTCATTGAAATGCTATAGCTACATGTAGGAATGTGACGAACATTCGAACGAATATTTCATTTGTTCTGAAGTGTAAATTGAAGTACAGTATATAAAGTATAGCTTAAAATGAAGTATAAATTTATATAAAAATGCTAAAAATTGTCATAAATTATTGGGATTTTGGAGAATTATATATTATGTGCTACAGTATGTTAAACGAGTTTGTTTACTTAAGTTATTAGGCTACTTGCACTATTTAAACAAATGAAATTGTTTATTTAGCATTATTTTTATAGAAAATTTAATTTTGTTAGAAAATTTATTGCTACTGTTATCAGTACTCTTGTTTTATCATAAAAGGTTTGAAAGAGATTAATGATGACTTTTAATTTCGAAAATATAAAATCTCAAAATTTTACATGGGTGAATGTTATGAAAAAAAAAAATACATTTCTATTTGAGTGTCTTTGTATTGAATAGAAAGATGCCTTTATTTTCAATTCCTACATTCTATTGGCCCTTATTGGGTATTGTCTTTTTTTCCTACAAGATCCTATTGGGAATTCGCTTATGAGAAGCTAGTTAACTTCTTTTGCTATGCATTTTACTTGGAATTTTCAATGCGTGTGTTACCGTGTATGTGGCCAGAAAATTGATTTTGAGATGTTATTTAGGGGTTTTTGTTTTGTTTGATCTGAATAATGTCAAGAGTCTGAATTGCTAACTCTGACACGTTCAATAAACATTGAACGAGAGGATTGAAACGAGAAAGTCAGTGGAAAGAAAAGCATACGTACTGTGCTTGTTTGTTTGTACATTATTTAAACTCTGGTTTATAAGTAGGCAGGTGTTTTAAATGAATTTTTTTATTTAACGCCGATTTTTCTTATTTTATAAATCTCTATGGTATATACACTTGATGGTATCAAGTACAGAGTGCATTCATTCAGTACAGGATGCTCATCAAGTGAATAAATCCTTAACTTAACATGAAAATTGGTTTTATGATAATTGAGCCATTGAAAATAAGGAAATTTACTAAAAATAGAAATTGTCCACAATGAATTTCTAAGCACCGGATGTTAAGGCTGTTAAGATCATTTGTTTCAATTCAAATGGCTTAATTTTTACTTCATTAGACTTTTAGAACTATATCAAGGTATTTAAAATTGCAGTGGTTTATAAGGGCTTCTATTTCAGTCCATAAATACATAAACTCTATGCTTAAACTAAAGGAACTAATCGCATCGGTTTCAATGAAGATTTGTCTCTTTACTTTATCATTTTTAAAGTAACAAGACTAAATCGCATTGGTTTCAATACCGATTTGTCTCGATTTTTAATTATTGTATCATAAAGTAGCTTGGTTTTCTTCTGATATTACTTTTGTTCTTTTATATACTGTAGTAACTTATTCAGTTTGCCAAAGGCTTTTTGAAATGCCCTCTGTAGTTTTTTTTACTGGGTAGAATTATCATTTAAATTCATTCAGTATTTGTAGTGAAAACGTGTTAAACCACAATTAATTTCTTTAAGTGTTTTATTGGTACAGACAGTTATAAATGTTATAAATCTCAATTGAGCCATAAGATAAGTTACTGGTGGTATATAAGATTTTTTTTTAATTTGAAAGTGCTTTTACTTGTTGCGTAATAAATTTACTTTAACTTTAAAAGTTATTTAGTTTTTTAAGGAAAGACTTAGTTATACAGGGCGATCATCATATGTTCATATGTACAATAAAGTAACGAGACATTTATTGTAAGCAATGAAATTTCATCTCGTTTTTCTTTAATTTCAAAATTGGTCTCTGATCACCCTGTATCATGTTTCTTTGATTTTCGGATCGATTGTTGGATGTTTTTAAATTTTTATGTTTGAGAAATTGGTATCGTTCAAATATTTCAAAGCTTAAAGCATTATACTGAACTGTAAGATACGATTTTTTAATACAGGGTGATTATAAGATATGTGTTTACATATGTATGTATTGGCAATAAATAAACGAGATTAAATGTCGGTGGTTAGCTATACTATTTTTTTCTGTTTCTTTACTGATATTTTTTACTAATAAAGAAACGAGACGATTATGAATTATAAGCAATGCAATTTATTCCCGTTTCTTTTCTGCAATTTTGTTCAATAAAGGAACGATAAAAATATCAATTATAGACAATGTGATCTATTCTCGTTTATGTTTTGCCAGCATTTATATCTTATTTCACCCTGTATTTATATATCTATTATTTTTTCATCTTTCTTGAGAATTGAATCTTATACTGATAGCCATTTTCTCAGTAGAGCATCTACTCAGCATAGCAACAAAGTGTAGCTATAAATCTCTCACAAAGATCCCAATTTATATTTGTAAGGACCCTCCTCATTCATCTTGTACTGCTGATTGCTCCTATTCAGACATTTCGAATTGAGGTTGTTATTACACCCTGTACAGATTGGTTGATTCATTTTCATTTTTTTCAAAGCCACTTTTAGTGGTAAAATTAGGTTATGAACAACCTTTTTAAAAGAGTTTATGATTAATAATGAAATAATCAATAGACGATGTTACTGTAAATCGTACTTCAACTTAATATTATTGCGTTGCAAGTTAAAACAATGCTGCGTTTTTAATAATGTTTTTGCATAATTTAATTACTTTCTTTTCGTCGAGTTTTCTTTAAGCTTTTAAGTAGATATATTTATTGAAATTAATGTTTCTTGGAGCACTGAAGCTGTTATTTATAATGAGCGATTTTATCGATTGGAGCACTGTTATTTTAAAGCACCAATAAAGAAATGAGACTCCATTTATTCAGTTACAATAGCCATTTGTCTCATTTCTTTTTGTTTCATTTTAAAAAGTGGCAATAAAGAAACGAGACTAAATCTTATCAGTTCCAATGGCGATTTTTTCCTGTTTTTATTTTTTGTCAATGAAAAATTGGAGCAGTTTTATTGCAAATGCTAATAAATAAACAACACAAAACCTTATCAGTTTGAAAAGTGATTTTATTTTTGTGATATGAAAGAAAAACGTTATAATTACGAAAATCAGCCGGTATATTGAGTGCACTGTTACATTTCGATCTGTTGAATAATTGCAGTTTGCGTGCAGATGAAAATAGAGAGACCATTGGGTTATAAAGGGAACTAATTAAGCTTCCAATTAAAAGGTTTTAATTTCTGCGAGTGTTACTTTGATTAATCCATTGTCTTTTATCTCAATTAGTTATCAAGTTGACAGTTGGCGTGTACTTGTACAATGCCCAGTGTATGTGATTGTAACTATTGACGTAAGCTGCAAAAATCTAACGTAACCCAATAAAGAATCCCAATTAAGTGAAAGCTAATTTGTCCTATAGACAAAAATATACAACATTTTTTTATCAACAAATTTGCCATTGCTCATTGGATTTATCAAGTGATTTTACTGCACATCGACGTTATTGTTAGTACTTGTCAATATTTGATTAATTATTATGTTGTATTTGTTTAGCAGACTAAAAGTTTTTACTTGTGCAAATACAAAGTCATCACAAGATACTGTATGTGTTTACATATTCATACTGGCAAGAAAGAAACGAGACAAATATGCATGATAAGCAATGAGAATTATTCCCGTTTTTTATTGGATTAAATGATACACTCAATCGATGACGATGAAGCCTCCAGAAAACTATTGGCTAATTCGTTTCCGGTTATTTGCAAGGTTTCGTAGTGTTGTGTGGCCTTTTGAATACGATAACAGTTTCCTATTCGCATTAATTAGAATCGAGCATGCAACTCCTCCCCTTTCAATGGTTCCCCAAAAACTCCCTGAACCCAAAAATAAAAAGACCTTGTAATGCAGCACCACCATCCTGATACTGCACTGACTTTCGATGATTGTATAATATTACCGGTATATTCATCGGGGGATTAAATATCAAGAGGTGAACTGTATAAGCGCTCTAACTATCGATTTTTTTATCGATATAATAATGGCTGTTGCTGATGCCATCATATCAATGTGTGTGTGTGATACAATGTTTGAAGCTATCCTCATAAATATGTCGGGTATGAACATTTACAAGGCTCGATAGGCTAAAAAACGAAGAAAAAACACGTTGAATAAAAATTGCATGGGAGTTTTAGGTGTCGTTTAATGGCTCTCAAGTTGATTATTTATTATACAAGCAAAATGGCGTATCTGAATCACACTGTTGGACACACTCAAAACAAAAAAAAATGATAAATTGATGAAGCTTCAATGGCTCTGCAGTTCTAAATGGCTTTTCATAATGACAGTAATAACTGTAAAAACCGAAAGGAAAAAATGTATAAAATAAAAAAGGGAAATTCACGTAATTATGTGAGTGTAAGGATCTCCGAAACTTGTTATTTTACCGGTAGTGAAATGATATGGATAATTCATTGTAATTTAGCTTTATAACTTAATTGGAATTTTGCTTACATTAATGAAGATCAAATTGATTATAATTGAGTTATTTAATTAATGAAGACTTTGATCTCGTAATTGCAATTATGGTTAAAAGCTTATAAGAACATTGCATGTCTATTACCTTTTTAAATAGATTTTTTTTTGTTATTTTAAATAAACCACTATTGATGAAGTGTTGTTGAGTGATGAAATAAATTAATAATTCATGAATGCATATAGGGAAGTTACTTGATAAAAACAAAAAAAAATTCAAATTGCCTGAGGACACACTAACTATATGTGAAATTATGCTGGTACTGTTTTTTGTAGCGGAAGAATGGATATAGAATGCATTTATAAATTTAGGGGATTAAAAATATGATTTTTTTTGTAATTAAGATTTTGCAGAAAAAGCTAATTAGGTATTATTTCAATGAAATGATAATGCAATGAAGCTTGTTTACTTTTATGCCGGCTGCGTTCGTGCCTATGGCGGCATCAATTTAACGCCGTGAAAATGCGGAAGCGACTGTGAGATATGCCGCTATAGATGCGAACGCTGTCGGCAGGATCATAAAAGCTTCACTGCTTAGCTTTTCATTGGTATTACACGCGTTTGCTGCCCATGTAAAACACAATTTGAAAAATTATTTATTTACAGTATATACCGTCACATGGTATCTGACATATCTATGGTGGATTTAATAAACGAGACCAAATCCTATCAGTTTCAATAGCAATTTTTCCCGGTTCTTTCTAGCCTTGAGGAAAAAATTGTTCCAATCGATATAATCACCTGGTATCATCATTATAATTTGTACATATCTGCAAAGCACACAAAAGAAAACAAAAAAACTGATTTTTAAATACGGTTCATTGATCCAAATATTTTTTATTATTATTTCTCCAATTTTTATTTATTGCCATTTTGTTGTTTTCTATGTTTTAAGTGTCTTACAAGGGGGGTAGCCCAGTTGGTGAGGGGAGAAAGACTTTTATTTGAAAAGAAAAGTACACACAAAAAGAAAAAAAAAACTAAGATAAAAAAATCGATCTCTGACAAATTTAATGTAAAGTTATCAATTGTTTCATTTGATAATAATTCTGTCGACTTGTCTGCATTTGTCATTTTTATTGTCATAGAAAAGATGCACACTGCTAGCACATTCACTATACATCAACCTGTGTAGTTCTGTATGTAGAAACGTGTATAGTGTATTGGCATATGAGGTATCCACTGCACCGAGTGACACAGGAAGGGAACCCAATTTGCATCGGTAAATTGAATTTCTACTGAAAAAGAGATTGAAGCGACAAAAAATATGAAAGAAAGAAAAAAAACTACAGTATTTGGTTGGATGATAGGAACAAGAAGTGAAAAATCGATGGAAAATTTTTGCAAAGCCTTACAATAGATCTTTGGGTTATATATCCCCCTATCCCTTTCCCCTACATCTCCCTATAATGCACAGTGTATGAATATATCTTACCAGTGTGATGTGGGTGTTGATGTATATGGATCTGGAGTCGGTTAAGTCTTAAGACATATAGATCCGTCGTTGATCGGGTGTCAACTGAATGGGTTTATATGCAAACAATCGATGGCTGTTTTTTTTTTACTTGTCTATACTGCCATTTATAATGTATATTTTTTTTTTATTTGAAAAGTAGTTGTTAATATGCAGTGTCGATTTTCGATGTCTCTTAAAAGCGGATTTGACTTTATTATATGTTTAGCTTTTTATAGGAAAACAAAATTGAAAACATGGATATCGTCGGCTTCTTAAAGAAACGAAACTAAATTGCATCTATCTCAATAAATATTTACCTTGGTTTTTTATTGTTATTAAAGAAATGATACTAAACTGCATTGATTTCAGTGCAGATTTGTCTCGTTTCTTTATTGATACTACAGAACTGATACTGAAATACATTGATTTCAGTGGAGATTTGTCTCGTTTCTTTATTGTTACTAAAGAAATGATACTAAATTGCATTGATTTCAGTATAGACCTGTCTCTTTTTTATATTATAGTAAAGTGAGACTATATTGCATTGGTGTCAATACTGATTTGTCTCTTCTCTTAATTGATGTAGTTTGTGTATTTGAGTTTTCTTGTTTCTTAATTGTTATGAAGGTTTTTTTTATGAAACCAACGATATTTGTATGGATTTTATTTGAAGTTATAATAGGTCTTGAATTTTGATAGCTACACTAAAATTATTGATTTTTTTAAACGATTAGAATCGTTGCAATTAATGTAATTTGTCCTCTGTGGTCATCTAGACTATTAAAGCTTTGTAGCAAAGCTTGAGAGCGCTTGAAACCACTCGTTTTAATTTAAAACATGTTTTAATTTATTTTTATACAGACTTAGTTTAAAGTATTTGTTTGTTACAGTTAAAAATTACAATTGCCCTATCCAGTGATTGAAAAAAAGCAATGGTCCTTTTTAGGTACTTGGGATAGGTGTGTGGTTGAGTCAATAGTTACATTTAAATGTGGATTAAGTAAAATAAAAATTAACTTTAGATTATATTATACAGGATGACTTTAAAATGTGTGTTTACATGTAAATTACATGCTGGCAATAAAGAAACGGGAATCAATTGCATGCATTACTATGTATTTATTTCTCGTTTCTTTACAGTGAGTATTTTATAGACTATTGCGATTTCTTTATAACATTGTCTACGAAATAAAGTGCAATGTACATGACATTACAGTATTTAGTGATTAGAAAAACACGACAGTTCTCCACTGTGGGTGATTGGGTGAGTGTACATTTTGGCTTTTAAGATGAGTTGCATCAAACAGAGCGTTAGAAATTGCTTTAATAATTCAACCGACACGTATCTGTGTGGTGGCAAATTTAATTTCCGTTCTCGTTTGTCGTTTTCCGGTTGGCTGCCAATTTATGAACTTTTGGTTTTTCCATTGGCGCATTTTTGCATCTACAAGACCAACGCATTGCATACTACAGCATGTGCACTGTAATAATATCAAAGATTTAACGTTGAAAATTGAACAAATTAAAAAGATACATTGTCATTGTATTGGTCACTCTGCATGTGTTGCCGTTGAATTATTAGACTGTTGCATCGTTTTGTGGTTGCTGAAATATTATGGTTGTTTTTGTTGTTGCTGTTGGTGACATCACTTTTACACTTTCTTTTCGTAAATAAAGATTCATGAATGGTGAGTCGTGTGTGGTAGGAGCTCCTACGTCGGTTATTATGTTGGTAAAGTTCTATATAGTAAACTTACGACCTAGTTATTGATTGAATTTACATAAGCTTATTATATACAGGTTGATTTTCTAATATGTAACACGTTTTTTATTTGTGGTAATAAAAAAAGAACGGGAGAAATTGCCACTAGAACTGATGAGATTCAATCTCGATTCTCTTTTGATTTTATGGAAAAAAATAAAAGGAAGAGACTGCTTTTGAAACTGATAAGATTTGGTCATGTTTACATTTTCTTATGGCAAAAAAATAATAATAATAACAGGACAAATAGTAATTGAAGTTAATAAGATTTAGTCTCATTTCTTCTTTTTCTCGTTTTTATTATTGGATAATAGAGAAAAACACTGGAAAATTAGACATTTGGAACTGGAAATATTTTAAGTTAGGTTTTTATTATTGTCTCTCTAGGTTTTCTTACATTTTTCATGACAAGAAATAAACGAGACAAATCTGTATTTGAACTAATGCGATTTAGTCTCATTACTTTATGGTACTTTAATTATTTATGGCAAGAAAGAACAGGACAAATCGCTATTGGAACTAACAAATTTGAGTCTGATATTTATTGACCCTTTTCCCCTTACAGCAAAAAAATAAACGAGACAAATTGTCATTGGATCCGATGAGATTTAGTCTCGTTTCTTTATTGACACTGTAAAAAAAGTATTCTAATTTAGAAAATCACCCGGTATACAGTACTGTACACACACGTCTAGCTTAAATCTTTTAACTACGGTAACTGCACTTGTATAGACGAGTTTAATTATACGCTTTGATGGAAATATCGATTTACACATTGAATCGTATGTAAATGTAATCGTATACTTTTATTTACAACACTCTGAGAATTTTAATTAGATTTTAGACAATTTAATTGAAACTGTAAAAAAAGGAGAAAAGAAGGAATTACACAGATTTTGTGTAAACAGTCTTTTCCCACGTTTTCTTCATTGTATACACTGCAAAGTTAAACTTGATTTAGTGTATCCAGTGCAATATTCACCTTGAGTTCCACTAAAAAACAAACACGCCTCATCACCTAGTCATTGAAAACACACATATGGAGCAAATGTTTTATGTATCTAGCATTACTAAGGTTAGATTGGGTTGACAAGAAGGGGGAATTCGCATCTGTATCCAACCGGATGAGCTAGCGTACACCGAAATGTCCACAAACGACTAAATTATTAAAAGGCACTTTGGGAAAATACAAGTTGGTCAGTAAATACGAACACCATTTTAAAAATAATATTAGCATGTATTAACGTTTAATGCAACCGGAAATTGGTCTTCTATATGCAGAGTAGAGTTTTTTTTATAACGTAATATCTCTACGGTGTAATGTTATGAAATTATAAGAATAATACATGGATAATAAAATGTTTTTAAGGATATCGCTCGTCATATGAGAAAAAAATGGCAAAATTATACCATTGTAACTGAACTTTAAGTGATTTGGTTGCTATGGTAACAGCTTTTAAGATGGCAGCCATTTCAAATATTGAAATGCCAATTTGTAAACATAAAAATCAGATAAATGGATGTTGGGTTGGCTTGGGAGTACCTTGATGGCCCCAAAACATAAAATTCATGTCATTGCAATAGGCCCTGGGTGTATTGAATAAATTTGATGACTGCTTTAAACAGTAAGCAGATCAATTAAGGCGAAAGTTAACGCACTTTGCCTTATTAAGTACTGTAGATTTATTTTTCTTTAATTTTGTAAAATTTCTTAATCTTATTACAAGGTTTTAGTTTGACACTACACAGCACTAACATTTTCTTTACATTTTTGAAGCGAGATATCTATAGGTTTGTGTGCTCCCGAAAGAGTCATCAAATTCCCATGTCTTGTTTCACCAAAAAAATCTTTTTCTTCAATCTGATGGAGGACGTGTATAAGGATGGGTTTTTTTAGTATTGATGATGATGATAAATTATAGATGAACTTTCGTTCAATGCTTAATGTAAATGACTGAAAAGCACAATGGGAAATCAGCAACTTAAATGCTTCGGAAATGATCTGGCATGTATTTTGTAGAGTTAGGTCTTGTAGTCTTGTATACAGGGTGATTTTTTAGAATGAGACAACTTGCCAATGGAACTGATGAGATTCTGTTTTTTTATTTTCACTTTATTTTGTTTATGGTAAGAATGAACGGGACAAACCGTAATTGAAACTGATCAAATTTAGTCTCGTTTCTTTATTAACACTCCTTTTCTCCATGACATATTTTGTTTACCTTAGCTTAGTTGTAGCTAGTTAAACGATTTTCACTGTTGTGTATACAGTATAATCATTTTAAGTGTAAAAATTTAAATGTGAATATACTATATAGATTGTGGTATACTGTAAGTAGACATGGAATTGATAGTGAACATATTACTTTTCGTTTTTTGCGTTTCACGTAGTTTACACAGAAGACTCGTTTACTTCACATCATTCGTTGCACTTGTAAGATTATTTTATTCATAAATTCAGTATACACTCTTATTATTATGTTTATATACTGTATGTTATGACACTATATACAGTGTACTTGTATATTATTCTTGTGTATTTATTTTGAAACGTTTCCAAAGATGTTTTCGATAAATTCAACTTTTAAGTCGTATGATACTACACTCTTATACTTTTATTAAACAGCAGAGTGACGTGTATATGAATTTTCTTTCTTAAAGTAAAAGATGCTTTCTTTGTAATTGTCTATTCAAGCTGGTGTGTGATAAGTTGATAGCATATTTTCTACTTGTCAGTTGTTTAATTAAACTATCAAAGAAACGATAAAATGTTAGTTTTTAATAGACAAATGGTACCGTATATTCTAACAATGGAATATTTAAATATTAGAGATTAGCACTATAATTTGGACAGTATAGAGTAAGAACTAACATTTTTCGTGTTAAAAGTCTTTTATACTCTTATTTCTCATAGACTTCCTGTCTAAAAGTCTCTGATTGTCTTGAAATTGATGTTAAACTTTTACGTTGCTTTGAATTCTAAATTTAATGTCAAATTCAAGGTGAAATTGTTCTATTAACTTCTATGTAAAAATCTCTCATACACTGCCATGCTAAAATCTTCCATAGACTACCATTTTAGAAATTTGCCATTAGTCTTGCATGCTGAAATTTCCCATAGACTTTCATTCTTAAATTTGTGTATAAACTTCTATTCTAAAATTCTCCCATTTTTCCATGTTAGATTTCCCATAGACGTCAATACTAAAATTCTTTATAGACATTTTTTCAAAAAATTTCTTTACACATTCCATATTAAAATTTCTTATAGTCTTCCATGTTGAAAATTTTCATAGACTTCTATTCTAAAATTCTCCCATTGATTTTCATGTTAAAATTCCTTATAGACATCAATGCTGAAGTATTTTTTAAAATTCATACTAAAATCTTCCATATAGAGACTTTCGTGCAAAAATTTAACCATTGACTTGCATTCTGAAAACTCTCGTAGAATTTTATGCTAAACTACCATAATCTTTTTTCAACAACTTAATATGACTGTTTAGTCAAAATAATTGAAATATGGGTGGTAACTAAGTTCTTAGAGGCAAAATGATTTAAATAATGAATTTGAGGAGGTCAGGTGAAACAGGAAGTAGTTGATGGATGAGAGAGCATTTATAATGATGCTAATTATGTTTCTTTTTTTGTTCGTTCAAGTTTTTAATTTGATGTTCAATATGTTTCTTGTAATTTTTACTCCACTCCTCTCCATCTTCTTCAAGTACCGGATGTTGTTAGATTACTACTGCTAAAGCTACACCGGGTGATTTTCTAATTATATTCTTTTATTTTCATGGCAAGAAAGAAACAGGAAAAATTGCCATAATAACTAATACAATTTTGCCAAAAACCGTGTTCCAATTTAGAAAATCACCCGATATGTATCTATACCACTGCAATATACAACATTCATGAGACAAATTGCACAATTAGTATACACAAGTACTATACATGTAAATATGATGTTTTTTAATATGAATACTTAGTGTTTTTTTATCGTTATTGTTATGTTATTTTTGTATATTAATCTGGATACGCCCACCATTATCATTTCATTAATATATAACTGACACACGTAAGAGTTAAATTTTTATTTTAGTTTTACTCAAATTAGCTATTTTGCTAGATTAGGTCGTCAATCGATCAAAGATTAGACGCGCTTGTGTGAACAAAGTGCGAATCAGCTAATAACATTCAAGCTTATAAAAGTGTTTGTAAATAGAAAAGGCACGCTTGGCATTTTTATATATAGAAAGAAAAAAGAAGAAGAAATTCTTGTTGGGAGGAAAAGGGTGGGTGGGACGAGAGTTAAGACCGTTTTTTAAGACATTTTTTTACTGTGAGACAGCGACTCCGGCGTTTTCATTGGCTTTTTTTTTATTTTATTTATTTTTTTGCCTATTATGGCACCATTAACTCGTATATGTTGTGTCGTTGATAGGCTAAATCCATTCTCAGTGTATGTTTGTTGAATTTAAGAAAAGGACTTCAAACAATTGATATACACTACTTCTACAGGGTGATTAAAGAAACAGAAACACAGTTTTACAATGCCAATAAAGAAACGAGAGTAATTCTCATTCATTTCAATGGCGATTGGTCTCGTTTTTCTATTCATGAAGGACAACAGATCTTCCAACTTCGAAATTCACCCTGTAAGTTTTCTATACTGCTTCTGAATGAGATTGCTTTCTGTGCTAGTGAATGTGTTTGTATGAAGGCGTGATTTAACTTAAGAAATCGTATTCTTAAATATCGATTTTATTTCTTTTCACTGAATGGAGGTTAAGCGACTTGTTATTAACAGAAGAAAAGCAGAGCATCATTCTGTCTCTCTGTTTAGTTTACATTGACCATAATTGAACCTGATAACGGCTCTGTTTTCTTGGGAAAGAAAAAAAGATGAAATTCATTTTGACTACAACACACACTTTCATTATTATTTTGCCAAAATTTTTTTTCGTTTTATCAGAAAGAGGACGAATGAAATCTAGGTTTAGATGTATTATTTTTTTGCTTCTGATTTTTCTTTTAACTTTATTTTATTTTTGCAAATAAAATCTTATTATTGGAAATGGGGTATTTGGTGATGCAAATATATTCTTCAAATGTTGATGTAATATTTTATTATGGAGCTTGTTATGTCGATGATTGCATTTAATTAAGCTTGAAGCAAATGTACAATGATTAAATAAATGTTTGTATGCTGCACAGTTGAAATTGAAGTGGTTTGAAGGTTAAAAATTGATGCTGGGAAAGATATGTTGAAATGAGTTCTGATGTTGAAAATTAATCGATAACAGTCGATATTTGTATTTGCAAATCATCCACATACAAAAAAAAATGAAATTTGAAACCATATTTGAAAGTCGTTGTTTATTTTTAGAATTTCAATGCGCAGATTAGCTCCTAAAAATCCAAATCTAGTCAGTAGGAACGACTAAAAATAGGCACTAAATCGCCAAATTGGTCAAGTTTAATTATTAGAAGGCAAAATTAGATATTTTAAAACCAATTTCTTAAATTAGTCATTATTAAACTATTATTTTCTACGGGAAAGGCAAATGTAGCAACTGGAGTACTAAATTTAGCCACAAAACGGTCATTTCTAGTTCTCATATGTAAAATTTAGTCACAAAAATGTTAAATTTAGTCACAAAAATGTTAAATTTAGTCACAAAATGGTTAAATTTAGTCACAAAATGGTTAAATTTAATCACAAAATGGTTAAATATAGTCACAAAATGGTTAAATTGAGTCACAAAATGGTTAAATTGAATCACGAAATGGTTAAATTTAATTACAAATTGGTTAAATTTGACTACTAAATGTAAAAAGTTTGTCTATTTAGCCTCTAAATGCTAAATTTAGCTACCAAATTCTACCTTTACTTTCTTAAATACCTAATTTAGTAACAAAAATTGATGCAAATAAATGCCAAATTTTGAAATTTATAGTAAAAAAAAACTTGCTAAAGTGTGACGATCTTCAAAAGCATCGCCTTTATCGTTTTCTTATTTTTTTTTGTTGCATTCAATGATTAAATTTAGCTTTTAAGGCGTATAAATTGGCATCTATACAGTAATTTACTTTATACTTTCACAGTCTTATTTGCTTCTTATAATGAAGTAATTATATTTGATTAATTTTTTTTATAGAAATCGTTTTTCTTCATTGGTGGAAGAGCTGCTAACATACCAATACAGTACTGCTGGGGGTAAATCTACTTCTTACGTCAATATTAACAGACTTAATTAAACAATGAAGACGTTGGTTTATATTCGGTAAAAGTGGAAGAGGAAGAAAAAGAAAGCAAATTAATGCATTAGATATTGAAAGCAAAAACAACAGGGTTTGTATAATCATATTTATTTTTTCGCCACCGCTGTAAAAAATAATAATAAAATACGGCTTTGGTCTTACAATTTGGAATTTCTTCACTTGGATTTTTTTTTTTTTTGGATAATAATAAAACAAAATCGTTATTAAAATATATTACCTGAGCTTTAATTGTGAGATCAAGGCAATATTGTACTTTTAAGAAAGCCTCGTAACTCTTATTATACTATCAATAAATAAATGGGACTAGATGACATTGACATCCATGCGTATTTGTCTCGTTTCTTAGTTGATAGTTATAAACGAGTTGCGATGCTTTCTTCCGAAGCCATTGCTGTTATGTGTTTATTAATAGAGCTTCACACAAAATGCTTTTTCCAGAATGTGTTTATCTTGCCAGCTATGAGAATTTGTACACATCAAGTGATATTTCTATTTAACAAATGTGCGACACTTAATCTGGAATATTTCCGCTCTCAATTTCAATTGGATGGAGATTACAGTAGTCGGGGTGCTGAGGTGGTGATTATAATCCTATAAATGTGCCTGTTCACGTGTGCAATGTGGAGATTATAATATTATACAAACGCGATACTCCAACAGAAACTCCAAAGAGACTCCGAGAGAGAAAGAAAAAAAAAAGTCAAATGTAAGTCATCATCATCATTTCCCAGACCCACAGCACTCTCTCAAATTCTCTTGTGCTTGTTTGTTTTTGGTTTCTTTTTTTTTTTTGGTGGTTATTCTTGATGGAGTTTATACACTTATTTGTGGTGTAGAATTCAATCGAGTATAATATAGACGCTGTAGATCGATAAGTCGTCGATGAAAACAGTAGCAGATCCAGCGATTTCGAGTTTAAGTTTACCCGTGGTAGTTGGAGTTGTAACATTATGGGTTGCGCTCAGACTAAAAGTGATTTGGACAAGTCGGACGGCGGAGGAAGCAGTAGAAGAAACAAGAAAGACGGTAAAGGCGGCGGATCTGAGTCGGGAGCTGGAGGAATGGTTGCGCCACCCACACCGGCACCGGTCGATCCACGCTTGCCTTTGACGGCCAGGCAAATATTTAGTATTGGAAAATCATGGAAAGGGATTACAAGAGCTATGGAGACTACTGGAGTCAATATGTTTGTCAAGTAAGCTTTTCTGGCTTCTGATAAAATGTTTCTATGGTCTTGTTTTTCTTTTTAAGTATTGGTCGATCGTTTAGACTATTATACAGGGTGATTTGATAAAATATATCAGTTTGTTGCAACATTTCAAGAAAGAAACGGGACAAATCGTCATTGGAGTTGATTTGATTTAGTCTCGTTTATTTATTGACATGTTATTCTCACATGGCAAAGAAGCAATGGGACAAATTGCTATAGGAACTGATGAGATAAAAAAGTGTTCCATAGTAGAAAATCACCCTAAATATTGATTTGAGGTAACCATAATCATTTAGTTACAGAGACCAGAGTTATGTTTCAAGTTTAATTATTCTACTGACAAATTATTGCACTATTTTCGGTTTAAGTTTGTTGTTCATTGAATTTAAGAAGGTGATTGTCAATCGGTGCAAAGAAAACGGAAAAAGCTTATTATTAATGGGTTCATCTGGCCCCATTTATAAAACCATTCCTGAATCCTGCTGTTTTTTTGGATTTGCCCTTGCGTTGACGTTGCGTGAGAGGAATATTTGTGAGTATTTATTTTACAGTTACCATTTCGTGCTGTATTGCTGTAGCATGGTCTTTCTCGCCCTTTCTCACCTTGAAATTTCACCTATAAAGCTTTTTGGTTAGCAAAGCAGTAAATAAAACGAGAATTTGATATTTATTGATTTCCTAAAGTAAAGAGAGCGGGGTACAAGTATGCAGTGACAAATTAAATCTCTCACGTATAACTTTTATATATATAAAAAAAGTAAGATGAGCGTCTATCGATCAGAGATGACGTTGGAAATGTAGGTTAACTTTTTATTGCCATGTATGTACTGTACATGGTGATCATAAGATAAGTGTTCACATATACATGATGGCAATAAAGAAACGGGAAAAACTTCCATCGCTTACTGTAAATATTTGTCTCGTTTCTTTATTATGAAAATTACCAGTAAAGAAACGGGAATAAATTGCATTTCCTAGAATAAATATTTGTCTTGTTTCTTTTTTGCTAGTCTGTATAAGTTGTGTGAGCACGTATCTTATGATCATCCAGTACTTTGAAACATTTTGCTGTATAGTTTTATCATTTATGAAGGCGTTCATTGTTGATGGGGAATTGAGATTCGCGATTGCCTTTTTTCTTATTATTTAAACTTTAAAGAAAAAGAGAAAGCTGATGGCTTAAATTTTTTTAGTGGTATTTTTTATTTTTCTTTCTGCAATATTTTTAGTCAGGATAAAGCGAATATTAACATTAATATTGAATCTTTGACAACGTTGACAAACAAGATTTGTGGTCTTGTGATCCGATTATGTTCGGACTTTGCTTGAAGGCAAAAATATAATAAGTAAAAAAAAAAATTTCTTTAAGAAAAAGGGATTTAAGTCTTAAAGGAAATTGCTTATAAATAAAGTTTACTGAATTTACTTAGCTTTAACTCTCTGTTCTTCTTTTAGATTTTCTTTACCGCCATTTTAGGATTTATTTTTAAATTTAGACGAAATTAGCATCTTGCTAACTGTACGCAATTGCTTTTCTGTTTTTTTTCTGATGACGCTGAAATATTTTAGAAACTTGGCGTTTGAAATATTTCTTTAGGGGAAATGAGATTTTTCATAGTTTAAAATTACAGTACCCAACTTCTTCTATACAGGGTATTCATAAAATTCTTAAATACTTTCTAAATTTAAAATTTTAAAATAAAATACTAAATTGTGGTTAATAATAATATGGGGTCTTCATTTTTTACTCTCATGTTAAAAGTCTCCCATTGATTTTCATGTTAAACGCCTGCCATTGACTTTATTGTTAAAAGTTTTCCATTGACTTTATTGTTAAAAGTCTCCCATTGACTTTATTGTTAAAAGTCTCCCATTGACTTTATTGTTAAAAGTCTCCCATTGACGTTTATGTTGAAAATCTCCTATTGACTTTCATATTAAAAGTCTCTCATTGACTTTCATGTTAAGAATTTTCCTAACTTTTCACGTTCCATAGATTTTCATGTTAAAATCTGTCCATAGGCTTTCATGTTAAAATCCATCTATAGACTTTCATGCTAAAATCTATTCATTGACTTTCATGCTAAAATTCTTCCATTGTCTTCCATGTTAAAATAATTCATGAGATAAATTTCTATGAAAGGGATATCAAGATTTCTAACAGAAATTAATTAAAAAAATTAAATTATAGCTCGACATTATTATGTAAATATTATAGATTTATTAGTTTTAAGTTTATGGATGGATTTTATAAGCACTCTGTATTTTGACCCCATACTAACTTGTATGCGATTTGATGAAAGTGAAAGCAGGAAGCCTCATATTTCTTTTTTCTTCCATTTATTTTTGAAGTTCTTGAAATCCAGTACTTTAGTCTGTTTTTTTTTTATTATTATTGTTTTCTTTGTTAGTTAATACTGACATAAAAATAACCGGAGAAAGACATAAAAATAAAAAAGCGGTTAAAGTGAAAGATGCTATCAATGGAGAAGACCGCGGGAAACATGATTTTTTTTTGTACTTTGAAACATGTTTTACTGAAGGTAGATCATTTGGCATGATCTTCATCTTCAGCATCATGTTAAAGAGAAATAGAGAGATCAACATTGACAATTAAGGAGTTTTATGCTTAAAAGTACTCGTAGTAAGTTAGTCGTGAACTAACTGGGATTGTAGACATCTTTGAATAATGATTGTGAGCTACTGTTAATAGCTTAGTAAACTGAAAAAAAAGCAAAAAGGAAAAGTCGTTTGGGGTTAGGGGAATTTTGTAATAAAGCCAAAATAATTACATCACAACTATGAGAGTGTGCATACACCGGGTGATTTTAGAAATTGGAATGCTTTTTGTTAACACAACAAAAAGAAACGGGAAAAATGTTCATTGCAACTGATAAGATTTAGTCTCATTTCTTTACTTACACTTCTTTTTCTTTTTGGCATGAAAGAAACGGGAAAAATTACTATTGAAACTGTTACCATTTAATCTCGTTTATTTCTTGGCACTGTTAAGAAACTGTGTTCCAAATTAGACAATCGCTCTTTCGTGTTTTGATGGCTTTTTTAGACCGGGTTTTAACTTAAGGTGATTCATTTAAATGAGTGAGGGAATGACTGGGATTGTGTAGTATTTGAGCACAATGACGATGAAAATGAGCTTTAATGCACTTTCTGAAGTGATATCGATTTAGGAAGAACTTCTCGCCTAATTAAATGAGAAACATCAAGTTGTAACTTACCGAGCGTGTTGTGCAGATTTTCTAATGTTTTGTTTGTCACGTATATTTATACAGATTTTTTTATATAATATTTGTATTTCCTCTCTTTCTATCTCTCTAATCGATGGAATCGGAAGTCATTATTGAAGGTCTTGTTTTCGATTTTCTTGCTTGACATTGATGGTATTTACTGTATAAACCCCGGTAACTTAGCATCTCAGGAAAACATTTTTTTAAGCTAAACATTTTGAACGTTAATGGAGTTTTTGTATTAAAAAAATAATAATAACATTCATAATATGAAAAAAATTTAAAATTAGAAATATTGTATTCTTTGGCAATGTTTTAGTGCAGTAATTATTTTCAATGGGGTAATTATCTATTAAAACTTAATTATAGCGTATACTTCTTATAGAAATCAATTATGAAAGCAATTATTAGACACTAACTTTATAATCTTATTTTATAAGCTAAACAACAACAAACCGTATCATTAATTTTAAGAGACAAATTTGTTATATTAAA
The DNA here is from genome assembly GCA_013389785.1 of Helicorthomorpha holstii. Classification (NCBI taxonomy): domain Eukaryota; kingdom Metazoa; phylum Arthropoda; class Diplopoda; order Polydesmida; family Paradoxosomatidae; genus Helicorthomorpha; species Helicorthomorpha holstii. Next base: position 5,546,177 of record JAAFCF010006680.1, on the reverse strand, counting down.
ATTTCTAACTTTATTATATTGATGCTTAAAACCAAAATGTTGCATCTAAAAATCAAATTAGGAATAGAAAGGCCAAATATAAATAATGGAAAGCTAATTGTAACCGCAGGAAAGTCTTAAGCATTCACACTATGACCTAATGTAACAACACAATGGCCAGGTTTTACTACTTAGAAAACCCAAATGTAGTCATAAAATGACCAAATGTTCCCTTAGAAAGCTAGCAAATGTTGACATAAGAAAGCCAACTTTAATCACAAGAAGACCAAATGTAGCCATGAGAAAGTCAATTGTATACACTAAAATGTAGGCATTTGAGGACCATGTGTCGTTTTTAGTGAAGTGATTATTATTATTTTCAATTAAAAGTTAAAATTCAGCTTAACGTACATTGTATTGGTATAAGGATTTGAGTTAAAACACTTGAGTATTAAATGCGCAATAATTGTGCTGTCTCATAAGTTCTTGCGCTGTTTTCCTATAATGTTCAATTGGAAATAACGAACGAAGTTATAAGACAAGTCAGTAATATTTTGTGGCAATGGTATTTTGATTGACAGCACTTTTCCCTGTAGCTATAAATTAACTGGTGTTGCTATGGTAGCATACACTTAAGGAGATGTGCAGTGCCGTATTTAGATGTCCAGATTTTTTCTTTCTTTTTTTCTATTAAATGGCTGAAAGTGACTTGCTCTAAAACTAATTTTGTTGCTGAAGATCGATTTGTTTGAAGAACATAAACGCAGTTAAGCAATTTAAAGACAATGGACCATGTCATGTTAACCTTAGCAGATTGAATACGTTGTCATTGGCAACGTTTCTTCTATACGCTCCACTGAAAATACATCATCTCGTTAATTAATTTACAATGCTTGATTGGACGTTCAAAAGTTGCAGGTTAAAATTAATTCAAAAATTATATTTTCGAGCATTGCATGTGTGCAGGACATACACTTAAACCGAAACGGTCATTTTATTAGTCATCCCACAGTTAAAATGAAAGAAACAGGAATAAATCACATTGATTTCAATGGAGGTTTGTCTTGTTTTATTAATTAATGTTTAGTAATTGCAGGAGCATGCAAGCTTAAATTTTAAAAAAGAAACGGGAATATTTACCGTTGAAACTGATTACATGTAGTCTCGTTTATTTTATTTTACTGTTTTTCTGTCTCGTGCAACTAGCAAAAAAGTCAAGACCAACCTTTATTTAAATACATGTGATTTATTACCGTTTATTTTCATTTTTATGATTGTTTTTTCTGTACATCATTGCTCAATCTGCAAAAAATTGTTTATTTTGTTGTTTTTGTGATTGAGCATTACGCAACTACATGTCAAAATGTCAGTGGCTAAATTTTTAAGATACTGCCAATCATTGAGGCAACTTTTCTCTATTTTCAGTAAAACAAGGATTTGTGTTCGAAATCTGTATCTGTCTCTGATCTTTTGTCAAGTTGTCATTGTGACAGCCTTTGTCCTATTATTATATTGGGATGGGGAGTGAATTATTATAAAAGAATTGGGATAAAAGCATTTATCTAATGTTTTTCCTACTGTCAAGACTGAAAGCTTAAATGAAAAACAATCGATCAATACAATAGTACTGTATATTGATTTTAATGTCGCAATTATACAGTACATGCCTTTAACTCCCTTTTTGTATTACAGGTTATTTCAGGAGCATGTAGAGCTTATTGAACTGTTTACAAAATTCCAAAATATTCGGACGAAGGAAGACCAATATGAGAGCATGGAGTTACAACAGCACGCTACTCTGGTAATGCAAACGCTAGACGAAAGCATTCAAGCTTTGGAAAATGCGGATTACTTTTTCGACTACGTTCAACAGGTCGGTAGGATTCACTATAAAGTGCCCGGATTTAAAAAAGAGTATTTTTGGGTAAGTTAAATTAATGGTTTCAAAGTTTAATACGAAAATAAAGTACACCAGGGTTTCAAAATTCAGCTATTTGGTTCCAATGCAAATGCATTTAATTGGACACCTGATTTCTTCCTGTATTTGACTTTATTTCTACTCAGAGATTATAAATGATCTTCTGGCCTTATTATATAGCAAAATCTAATACTATAAAATACATTTTCGTAGGATTTTTAAGAAAACTAAACTCCAATATACGTCGATTAAGAAGTGAGACACATCTACATTGAAACCAATATAGTTTTGTCTCGTTTCTTTTTTGTCAAACCGTCAGTTCTTATGAAGTCGAAAGCATTTTAAAATTTGATCATTTTTTCGTAAATTTGTTTTTATCAGCCGACCGCTTTCGTACTTTTTACGGCATAACTTTTCCAACAAATAAACGAGACAATTTCTCATTGCAATCAATACAATGCAGTCTTTTTGATTAATTGGAGAACATATGCCGCGATAGGCACGAACGCTGTCGGCATGATGATTTTACCGTTTACGTTTAAAATGTTCAAGTAATTATTAAGATGCTGTTTTTAATAAGTCTTTAACAAATAGTGTTATGATTTCATGTTAACCCTTGGGTACCTTAATACTAATAACAGTGAATTTAATTGTTTTTTTATTTATTTATTTTTCTTATTAAACCGTGTATTGTTTTCTTCTTTGCTTGAAGAAAATTGAAGCTCCTTTTCTATCGGCGGTAAAAGAGACTTTAGGTGACCGATATACGGACAATATTGCTTCCATATATGAAATAGTGATTCGGTTTATATTGGAAACTTTAATCAAAGGATATGAAAGTGCTGAGACAGCAGCAGGTGCAGCGCCAAAGTGAATGGATTATCTTCATAATGTCAGGTTGTTGGTTATTGGTGTTTCAAAGGCACACACAAAAACACCCAAACATTCATCCGCACACGCACACACACATACAACAACAATAAGGGAAGTAAAGATGGTTAAAATGGTCAAAAGATGGTCGAAGAAGGTGGCCACCAACCAAAATAGAGAGACGTACCAAGTGATCCGTCCAAGAATGACCAGTGGGCTTTAGTCATGGGGTTAATTTACGTTGGACGTGTGTGCAGTGCGTGTGGTGTGTCGCTCTCGCCGTTTCTTTATTTTTTACTTCAGCGCTAAACAGAAGTGGGCAGAGGGCTGTTGGGTCAATGGGGGTGTGTGGTGATTTTCGTAAAGTTTTATGTTTAAATGTTCACTGTGTGAGTGGCTTAGATTTGAGGTCACATATGATCTTACGTGAATAATGTGTGTTACTTGAAGGAAGTACCACACTGTAGTTGGGTATATTCCGTGTATTTGTGACAAAACTAAATGTAAAATCGAGAAAATTGAATCTCTTTTTGCTAACAAAACTCTCTAATTTTGCGTTAGTGATAAAAGATGGTAATTACTATTGTTAAAAATTGTTGCTGGTTTAATTTGGTAATTGTAACGGTTGTTTGATTTGACTTTATGAAATTATAAAGCCTTATAATTTGATGACCGACCTAATGTTACGTAAGATCCAACCGATGCATAATTATTGTTATGGAAGTTAACGTAAAACTGATTGGAAATCAATGGTTAATTTCTATGATTATGTTAGAAAATGTTTTGTAGAGTTCACAGAATTGTATTAGGTATCATTTTTTTGTGGCTACGTTTGATATACCAGGTGATTTTATAAATTGAACTTCTTTTTTTTTTTTTCATGGCATAAAATAACCGAAAAAAATCTTTATTGGAACTGATTAACTGGTGTTATTTACAATGTAAAGTAAATTGAATGTTCCAATTTAAAAAATCATCCGGGATAAACATTTGACATAATCAAAAAAATGGTTTAAGTAAAAATAATCTGTGAAATTGTGATCTTGATCTGCCATTTACATCGATTTTTAATTTTTATTTTTTGCGATACGCAGAAATGGATTTTTTAGTAATCAGATTTTAATCTGTTCTGTCGAAGCCTATCAATAAAATTTGTCAGTACTTCAAAATACTGTAATTCCAAAAATATTATTGATTGGCATATGATAAAAGAAGTTGAAATGCAACAACGCTAGAAAGAAACTTCTTTATAGTTTTTACGACTATAAATTTAGGTTAAGTTAGTTTATAACTTTTTACAGTAAACAGAAAATATTATTTTTTACTTTTCAATTTTTGCAGTGCACTGTAAAATATCGATTTTGGCCAGTGTTGAAAGAGTTGCAAAGCTGTCTTTAAACCACTTTCTAAATTTAAAAATAACGGCGACGAAGACCGTTTGCGGCGTTGATACTGATAAATGGTTAAAATGGTGAATCCGAAGACTGATTTATGATAATTTTCAAGCTGAAATACTTCATACTATAAATAACATGATCTATGCCATCATTTTCAACAAGAATATTTTCTTTATTATGTAACCTCCATTTTTTCTATTTTGGGATCCAGTTTCTTACTGCTTTATCATTATCTGTTATTATTTTTTAAGTTCTAGTTTGTTAAATTGCAGATCGACAAGTTATAAAAAACTAGAGAGATCCGACAAATAGATGGCAACAGTGATGTAGCAAAAAGCAAGTAGTGGCAGATGGAAATTTCAATGACTTTAGTTATCTGAAAATGACAAGCCGAGGAAAATTTTGGAAAACGAAAATTCAATAAGTAACAACTGCTACTGTTTGTTTTGCTTTTATTTTACTGGGTTTTACTTGCCAATAATTATTTTACTAAACTTGTTGGCTCTTGCTATCTCTGTTCTTTCCAACAAAAAAAATACCAAACATAAATAAGAGCTTAAAATAAGTACAGTTAAAACCGTTTAACACGAAACAGAAGGGATTAAAATGTTTTTCGTGTTATATTAGATTACATTTCAAATTATGACACATTTTCTACATACATTTAACAAAAACCAATTTTACAACTGTAATTTTTTTTTATAAAAACAAATCAAATGTTTGGTATTGTTCAGGTTGGTCAAAAACGAAATCTTTTCGTGTTAAACGGTTTTAACTTTACTATAATTATCATTATACTTACTGTATTTTATTTTAATTGGTTTTTTTTAGGGATTATCTAAGGGACAACAAGAAACTAAGCCATTCATAATTGAAATTCGTAATTTGTAACATGTATTTTGTTATCAATAGCCTAAAGACAATGTAAGTTAGGAAACAGATTCAAAATTAAAAGTATTGTCATTTGTATCACTGGTTTTAATAACCTTTGTACCGATTCTACTTTGCAGAAAATCTACAGGGTGATTTACTAAATAGGAACACTTTTAACATGGAAAGAAAAAACATGAAAAATAATAATTGGAACTGGTATTATTTAGTCTTATTTCTTTATTCGCATTTCTTTTATTTTGAAAAAAAAAAGAAACGAGACAAAACACCATTACATCTAATAAGATTTATTCTCGTTTCTTTATTTGCATGTTTTTTTTCACAAGCAAACAAATAAATCGCTATTGGAATTGGTGAGATTTTTTATTGGTATTTGCGGAATTCTTAACTATTGGACCTGATAAGATTTAGCCTTATTTCTTTATTGGCACTTCTATTAACAAGTCAATAAACAAACGGGAAAATTCGCCATTGGAGCTGATGAAAATTATTCTCGTTTTTATTGACACTGTTAAAAAAAACTAACTTTAATTTAGAAAATCACCCGGTGTAATAGCAGTCAACTGTGCATGAATAACTCTGTGGTTTTGTTTGATTTATTTTTTATTTTTTTAACAAAATTGTCAAACTTTACAATTTTCTGTATAGCGATTGTCCAATCAAAGGAACATTTGTTAATTCTAGATATGTGAAACATGTAATTGCTGCCTCGATTGTACGTAACTGCTATTTATAAACATGTGTAGTGCCAAATACAGTATGTTGACATTGTATACCCTCCACTCATCTCACCCCTCCCCCCCTCTTTCCCCCATCAAAAATGTGTACTGTATGTTAAAACTAAATTACATGTGCAGTGTTATGTGTGCTTGTACATTGGCGCTGACTGTACAAAATAAATCTGACAATTTGTCACTTTTTATCGCTTAAACGTGGGCTTGAAAAATAGACAAATTTCAATAAGTGTGTCCATAAAAGTCTTTAAAAGTTGGTACATAAAGTAAAGAGTCAGCGCTTTTGTGCCTCGCACATTACAGTATTTTTTTTTCTGTACACACACGCAAAGGTAGGAGTTAAACTATTGTTTTATACCGTATGTAAATGTTTGTTATGACAAAAATATTTTTCTAAGGATATTTCTTAAAATAATATTAAAAAAAACCCAGTTGTAAAGTTTTTGCAATACCCCTTTTAATTATACCGGGTGATTTTCTAACATGCAATTACTTTTATTCTTCTTTGGAAAAAAAAACAAAACAAATTACCACTGGAACTACTATTTAGTCTCGTTTCTTTATTGAGATTATTTTACCATGACTTGAAAAAAACAAGTCACCTTACAATTACCATTAATAAGATTTAGTCTGTTTAATTTTTTAACACATTTTTCAAATAAAAAAAAAAAAATAACTGAAAAAATCGCTATTGGATCTAATCAGATATAATCTTTTTTCTCCTGGCAAGAAATAAACGGGAAAAATTGCCTTTGAAACTAATGATAGTTAGTCCCGTTTCTTTATTGGCATTGTAAAAATGTGTTTTAATTTAGATAATCACCCGGTATAAACGTATATGTACCTATAGAATAATGATGGTTTAATTTTGATGACATTTTGGATATTTTTGTAGTTGTTTATCCTGTATAGTGACCCGATCTGCTTGTGTATATTTGAAAATTTGAAAGGCACCGTAATTAACTGGCGTCTTCACTGTCATTCCAACGCCTCATTTTTTAAAAAAATTACTTCAAATGAAAAATCAACCAAAAGAAATATGCATTTAATTATGTGTAAGGAATACAGTGTTGGACTAAAGTGGATATACGTACAGTAAGTTTGAACATTTTTGCATGCTTTTAACATTGTATAATTGAATATAGTGTTGAAATAGTTTTGTATATACAGTTGATATATTTCTTTGTGTATATCTGCTTTATATTGAATTTAGATTATAATATAGAAAAAAACTTTTTATGCAATATCCTGTCGTTTCTTTTTATAACGATACAAATGCACTCGTAAGTTCATAACGTTCAATATTGAGCACTGAAAATTCAAACTTATTAAATTCACAAACGTATAGCACTCCTATGCACCGTTATTCAACAAATTCTTTCATAAACCGGGTGATTTTCTATATTGAAATACTTTTTTATAGTACCAATAAAGAAACGAAACTAAATCGTTTTAGTTCAAAATCTTAAATTGGGTTATTTGCATTTTCTAGGACTCAAACGACGAGATGCCTAAATTTATATGGTGCACATATACATTTAGGATGTATTTTTACCTTTAATTCAACATCCAAAAACTTTGAATCATGTATTTGGTATCATTTATTAATACCTTTAATGTGGCTATTTGCTTTTTCTAGAACTCCATCGGCTAAATATCTAAATTTTTGAAATAGTGCACTAATTTAGCAGTTTGGTTTGTAATTTCACTTATAACTTATGAACCGAAAACTTTCTAGTCATATATTTGGTGTCATTCGATAGCTAATTTCAATACTTTTAATTGGAGACCTAAAATTGCTAATTTAGCTATTTAGGCTATATTTTAAGGATCAAAACGTTCTTGAGACACACATTTCGCGTAATTCAATAGATACTTTTAATACTGTCAGTATAATGTTTTGTTCGACTTATTTAAATTGAGATTAATTATATTAAATGAATGTCATCGATTATGTAAGCGGAACTTTGATGTTACAAAAAATAAAAGTTAAACATGAATAACGAAATATAATTAACCCAGTTATTAGCTTGTCCTGTACAGTAGGCGTATTCCAATTATATCCTGAATCTAATTAATTCATTGATTTTATTTAAAAAAAGTTTTAATCGGATTAATTAATTTCTAAATCGTTAGACGGAATGGATTAATAAAAACATTTAATGTTTTGTAAGCTTAATCATCACTTCAAGTCCTGAAACTTAATTTTAATTAGTTTATGTTAGTTACTGCAACCTCATTAGCATATAAAAACAACAAAAAGGAGACATGTTGAAACACAAAAGTTTTTTTTAACGTTTTAGATTAACTTATTTACAGAGTGGTCATAAGATACGTGTTCTTGTATACATGATGCCAACTAAGAAACAGGAATAAATTACATTGCTTCCAATCGATATTTGTCTCGTTTAGTTGCTGTAGTTTGTATAAATAATGTGAACATAGATGTTATGACCATCTGGTAGAAAAAGTATGAAGTAAAGATAATTAAGTTGTTTGTTAGATTTGTTGTCACGCATACAATTATAGGAATGGAGATACCTGTACTTGCAAATGTCATTACATTTTTTTAATGAAAGTTAGTCATGCAATGAAGTGGAAATCGTTTATATTAGGGAGCGTGACGTAATGGTTTATAAACAACTATTAAAACGCGCACTGAATGCTTTATTAATTTAATTAACCATTTAGTAACGTTACTGTAATTATTATTGTCCACATTGTGACAATCGGACTTTTACCGGGGATGTTTTTAAATTAGATCACAGTTTTTATCTTTGCTAATAAAGAAACGAGACTAAATCGTGTTGGTGACAATGACGATTTGTCCCGTTTCTTTCTTGTCCTGTGAAAAAATTGTGTTTCAATTGAGAAAATCACATTGTTTTGAGTGTTTACGGCATGTCGTGTTATATTCAAAGGTGAAAAAGAAGAGCATCCAGTTAACCAAATAATTTATTTAAATTTTTAAAGGATGATTAATTTGTTATTATTAGTTCAATCATTAAGACCTTCAACTTCCAAGTTAAATCGTACAAGGCAATTTGATACAAATAATTGTTGTTTTTTAATTAGTTACATAATGTTGTAAATTGAAACAATCACTTTACTCGAGAACAAAATTTGAAAAAATCCAGTATTATACATTTTTCCTGTTAAATATTTCTCTAAAAATTAACAATCTCGTTCCTTCGATTAACAAAGCTAATTACTGGTTTTTCAGACCCAAAGTTGTGATTCCTTGTAAACAAAATTGAAATTACTTCATTGGATTTCTTGAGAAGAAAAACAACTCATTACGTCATAAAAGGATCATAAAGTTGCAATAGATGCCATTTAAATCATATTTGCTATGCGACAATTTTCCCTTGGGGTTTTTTTTTCCTACGCCACAAAATATCATCATACTATAATTCACTTTTAATGAATTAATTATCATACGCTTAATTATAATACAATTGCAAGCCGCTCCTTTTTTTCTACTGTATTATGTTTACGTATGCCGGGTGATTTTATAAATTAGAATACTTTTTGTTAATAGGGAAAGAAAGAAACAGGAAATATCGCTATTGTATCACATAAACTTTAGTCTCATTTCTTTATATCCAAAAAAAAAAAAAAAAACGAGACACTTTGCTATTGGAACCTTTAAGATTTAGTCTCGTTTCTTTATTGAAACTTTTATCTCCATAACAAGAAAAAACGAGACATTTTGCTATTGGAACCTTTAAGATTTAGTCTCGTTTCTTTATTGGCACTGTAAAACCCAATGTTTCAATGTATAAAATCACCCGATGTTGTGTATAGTTATAAAATATACAATAAGTATATGCTGTATTTTTATCTGAGAGACTGGAAGGAAACTGCAGTGCTATTATCGAGATTTTACATTATCGTTACATCAATATTTTATTTTTCAAACAAGTAAGGGTGGTGGCTCCGTGGCTGTTGCTACTGTGATTACTGATTTTTATGCTTTCTACATTGATAATTGAAGAGCACCCTCACCGCATTATGTAATGTTTATGGCCTCATTTGTATAGTGATTTGTCCTCCCTTCTCCCTCTACCACCCCAAATTCTCTCTTCACACTCATTGGGGGATTTTGAATTTGATGCATAATGATTTCTATTAATTAGCCTATGCAGTTTGCAGAAAAAGCCAAATTGTTTTTAATGCACTGTTATTAAGATTGTTATTTGGAAAAATATGAATTCCAGCCAATACCTATAACTACACAAAGTACCTGGTTATCGATTTCTTTTTTCTTTTATATAATAATATATTGCATAATATGTAAATAACTGACATTTCTTGGCTATCGATTGGCCCAGTTTAATGCAAGTTGCTCAATGTTATATTCCAGAATCTCTTGTATGTAATACAGTAACGCCCTAATGTTTTTTTTACTTATACCGTATAAACCTACATTTAGTCTTAAAATTGCTTTTCTTTTTAAACATTTTTGTCAATAACTATAGTTAGGCGTAAGATCTGCAGAAAAAGTTTTGATTGGGAACCCAATAATATTATCCAATGGAAATGTATAGGGGCACAATAACATGATCAATTTTGACAGTGACTTGCAGAGAAAATATAAAACTCTAAAAACTAATTAAAAGCTCGACCAGCTATTAATGAATTGTATTAAATGAATATTAAATAATACATTTAAAGTTTTCCTGTTGATTTTTTGTTTTAAAAAATTGTTGATGAAACAATAAAGGGGCACAAAAACATGATTAATTTTTATAATGTTATGCAGAGAAAATATTAAAGTTAAAAATTTAATTAGAAGTTCAATCAGGCACTGTTGAAGGGCATTTTATGAATATTTAATAATAAGATTAAAATGGTTTTTGTTGGGTTTTTTTGTTGTTGTTTAAGAAATTGCTGATGAAATAGTTAAAGGGCACAAAAACATGATTAATTCTGGCATTGCATCGATGGGTAAATATCAGAGTTTAAGGAAAAATTAAAGGCTAAATTAATTGCATTATATGAGTATCAAATTCCAAGAATTTAGCATTTTTATTTTAAGAAGATGAAGATGAACACTCAGACTATAGGGGCACAATAACATGATTACTTTTGACAATACCTTATTAGCAAAATACATGGTTTTAAACTATGATTAAAAGCTCAATCAAACGAAAATGAATTGCATTTTACAACTGTTAAATCATATATTTTATTTTCTTTTTCTTTTTTTTTCTTTTAAAATGAAACTTCTATTACGGCTAAACTTTGTATGACGTTGGCATTATTATGGAAAGCCAAATCATTAAAATGCCAACATATTTTAAAGATGAAGTGTACAGTAATTTTAAAAATAGGATTTATTTAGCAACATGTGAAAACACTCGACATAGTTTATAAATTTGTATTTAGTCTTGTGTGCTTTGCCTCCCCCAATAAATCCCCCTCCCATTCACCCTACACATTTGTTTAGTTTTAATATCAGTGCTGGAGTGCGCAGATTGTACAACAGCCAATCCTCACCTTCGCACATATGGGGATAATCTTTTTTTTTCTGTGGACTTCTTGACTCATCATTGACGTCATAATTTCGATTTTGGCAGTGCTCACTGTATTTGTACTTGTATGTCTGTGACTTGTATGGCATTTCAAATAACTGACGGTAGAATTATTTTTTCCTCCCCAGTGGTATGAACCACATTACGTCATTTCGGCTGCCCGAGATTACCAAACTTATTTTTTCAGCTGTTTCACTTCTGCATGCTTTATACATTGCTTTGCAGTGCATATAAAAGTTAGTTCGTTACAATACAGTACATTGTGTATCCTATCCATCAGGATTTTTAAACAAAAAAAAGGTGTGTTTAAACTACGATAGCTTATGAACGATAACTGTTGTGAAACCGGTACAGTTATTGATTAACTTTTCAACAGTAAACACGTTTTCGTCAATTGGAAAGGTCGTGTGGACAGCATACGAAATTTTTCACATTATTTCTTTTTAAATACTTCAGACTTGACTCATTTTATTATAAACTTGTGGTGTCTACACAGTTTCAATTGGATTTTTAATACTAAAATGTTAACACCGGCAGGATACAGAACCGGAACTTGGTCAGCGAACAAATGGCCATCTTCAGGAAGATCAGTTCCAAGAGGTTTGTAGAATTTTATATCATTTTGAATCACATAACATATGATTTACAAACCCAAGTTTACATTATGTGCATGAAATTGATCGAATACAGTATAAACCGAGCAACGCCGGGCATTTTTATAATAAAAAATGCTTAAATTATGTTTTGCAGTGCAGAAAATTAAATACTCCATCCTAAACTAAACCATCAATTAATTTTTTAGATTTTAAATATTGATTTTTATGCTTTTAATTTAGTTGCCATACACTTAATTCAGCTTTTCTACATTTAACTCGACTTTTCTTCATTTCATTGAGTTTTTCAACATTTATTCTTTAGTTTAAATTTTGATGTAAACTGATTTGCAAACCCAAATTTACATTACTCTTTTTTCTTTATTTGATCAAATACTGTGTATACGAGTACAATAACTCTGGCAACGCCGGGTATCTTGATCAAAAATCGAATCAAATAATTTTATCAGTTTAGATACGTGACATTTTTTGTATTGCAAAAATGATTTGTTGATTAGATACCTTGATCGTTTTTCTTATGTAAACCACACTTCCAAATGATTCACTTTTAAGATAAAAAAAAAATTGGATTATTTGATAATAAGTAATTTAATAAGTGTGATTTTTGCTTTGAGTTTTTTTGTTGAAGGTCAAAACGTATAAAATTCTTTTGGAGTAATTGCGTCATTGAATTGGTGTTGTGACGTAAATTGTTCAATGGCATCGTAAATACAATACGGTGTGCATAGCATGCAATACAGTGGGAAAAACATTTTAACATGCTTTTCACTAAGTTAATAGACGATAACTTTCAATTTATTACTTCTAATTAAAATCAACAGGAATGAAAGAAGGAAAAAAACACAACAATAAAATGAATTGCTGTGGTTTTTTTTTTTACTTTTTGGATTTTACAATGGCTAATAAATAATTGAACATTTGAAATAGACGTCATCGTCATATCTTTTAAATCATAATCAAGGAGAAATTCTCACCCTTATCAATAAACGTACACCTACATTTGAATGACTCACTTTCAAATTATTAAGATGAGTTGCGCAAGACATCATTTTATTGCTATTTCAATTACATAAGTTAATGATGTCTTATTTTCCATACTTTGTTGTTTCTCAAACTTTTAAAGACTCGTACCGTATTATATTTTCAACAATTATAAATGTTATAACGTTTGCTTTGAAATATTATAAGGTGAAAATGACTTGCAATAGATTTTCCTAGATTTTTTTTAGCAACTTTACAATTTTTTAATACTTTATAAAACTCTTTTATATTCAGCCTTGCACATTTTTGGATTTTATTCAGGTGGAAATTTATTATTTGCACAAATTTACAGTATTATATTTTTTATAGAATTACAATTCAACAAAATAATTGAATTATTGCATTATAGTACAGCAGATTCTATACTTAGACTCTGTGGTCACGTTTGAAGCGAAATTGAGGTGCCATGAATTTCCAATGCACATTTGAAATACATTGTGTCTCATAGACTCGGTAGTCACGTTTGACGTGGCAACGTGACATAGAGTTACAGTGTTCAATTTTTTTGACATTTAGTTTTGGTTTATTATAATAATACATACAGTTAAATTTTTATGCATTTAAATTTAACATTTTATGTATACAGTGATTTAATTTCTCTGCATTTTGTTCAAGTTTTAATTCATTTAGTTCGATCTTTAGTCCATTTAGATGCTTTTTAGTACGTTTAATTCAATTTTTAGTACATTTAGTTCAATTTTTAGTCCATTTAGATGCTTTTTAGTGCATTTAGTTTAATTTCTAGTCCATGTATATGATTATTAGTACATTCAATTCAATTTCTAGTCCATTTAGATAATTTTTACTATATTTATTTTACTTTTTAAAACATTCAACGGCTCTTTTTTGTATAAAAATACTTATTAAATTGTTATTCAAATATTTATCCTGTTAAATTAAATTTAACACGAATACAATAGCAATTAAATGAGCCCGTGTACCAAAGTTTGAGAAGCGAGATTGAATAAGGTAGTGACGTAAAACATAAAAAGCTCGCTACCGTTCTAAGCCTAGTAGTATTAGCTCAGCATTGTATTTGGTCAATTCGGGTTACGAGTTAACGATTGTTTTCAGTGCATAATGTAAATCCACGCCTAAGGAAATGAGGTTATAGTATATTGCGTTGATAATTAGTCGCTATTATAATATTTTTCCATGATCTCAAAATAATATTATGCCATACTTACGTGGTTATAATGATGTTCGCAATCGCAAAAAAGCATTCCAAAACCAGACGCCGTTGATCCCTTGTTGAAAAGCTTAATTATTCGAATATCATGACATCGAATTGACGTTCCATTGGATTTGGTGTCTTTTTACTGTAGCTGCGACGACGAATATTCGTCTGGAATTCCCCTGTGTAATACATTCCATCTAGTATAGCTACTACGTCGTATATTCGGAGATTATTATTATATTTACTTTGTGTGTTTGTATACTGTGTATTAAATTTCGGGAGGATAGCTATAGTAAATGAATGAGAAAATGGACTGTGGCGGCTTCGGTTACGTGCGAGTACGGCGAAATTCTGCTGCTAATTTACACGCTCAATTTGCACAAGTGAATCATTTATCAGTTGATTATTGTTCTCAGATTGATGGTAAGATTCTCCCATGAAAAGGCTTCTTTTTTTTTGTTGTTGTGTTTTTTTTGATAACTTTAGACAAATGACAATGTAAAAAAATGTACAGTATACCTGCAGTCATTAATGTTTTATGGTTTGTGTTTTTTTTCTTTTTTGCTGTAGCTCCTGTTCACTGCAGTAGAAGAAAATCAGGTAGATTTAGCTTGTTGTTGCGGTCATTTGGCTAATAAAACAATTTATGTTTACATTTATTTTTATTTTTATTAGTGTTTGCGGAACATTATGACCCAGAAAAAGACGATGATGAAGGAGAAACAAAAGTATGTTAATACTTATAAGTTATGAAGCTAAATTTTTTGATTTACAATAAATTTATTTGATGACATATTTGCAGGTTGTTTATCCTAAAACAGACGAGCAGCGCAAATGTCTAGGAGAAGCTGTGCAAAACATTTTTCTTTTTCGATCTTTAGATTATGTAAGTTTTAAACTATAAATATGGTGATCAGAAGTACTTTTTGGGAAGTTAAGTTTACAATTTCAAGAGCCAAATTAATTTGTTTTGGGGAACTACGTTTGGCTAATTTGAGGAACCAAATTTGGCTACTTTGAGAAATCAAGTTTGGGTACTTTGAGGAACCAAGTTTGGGTACTTTGAGGAACCAAGTTTGGGTACTTTGAGGAACCAATTGTGGCTTCTTTGAAGTATCAAATTTGACTGTTTCAATATTAAAGATTTATTATTGGTCTTAATTTGCGTGATAACATAATTAATTTATGTTTCATTATTTAGGAACAATCTATGGAAGTTTTGGATGCAATGTTTGAAAGAAAAGTGGCAGCTGGTGAATATGTAATCCGTCAAGGAGATGATGGAGACAATTTTTATGTGATAAATTGGTAATGTGCTTTTTTTCCACAAAGCGTATTAAATTCTTGAATTGAACTAATTTTGAAACTGTACATTTTAGTGGAATTTATGAAGTATTTGTATCTCGTGAAGGCGAAGAAAAACACGTTGGTACCTATCACCATCAAGGAAGTTTTGGTGAACTTGCACTTATGTATAACGTACCGCGAGCGGCTTCTGTTCGGGCGGCGATTGACGGCTCATTATGGGCAATGGTAAGTTGTGTATGAAGTTTATATTAAACTTAACAACTGATTTTGGTATTGCTTTTTAGGATAGACAAACATTTCGAAGAATACTATTAAAAGGAGCATTTAAAAAGCGAAAAATTTACGAAAGTTTATTAGAAAATGTTCCAATGCTTAGAACTTTGGAGGTAACTATTTAGTTTTATATCTTAGATATTAATAAAGGTTATTTTGATGATTATAAAAATAAATGTTTAATATCTGAACAGCCTTATGAGAGAATGAACTTAGCTGATGCATTTATTCCTAAATCTTATGAAGATGGGCAGTTAATTATTAGACAGGGAGATCAAGCTGATGGAATGTATTTTGTAGAAAATGGAAGGGTTCGAATCACTATTCATAGTCAAGTAATGATAACTATATACTGTTCCCAATTTTTATTCTAGTTTTATTTTAATCTATTGTTTGTTAAAGGGTGACGACAAAGAATGTGAAGTATCTCAAATTGGAAATGGCGGCTATTTTGGTGGTAAATAATTTGAAGTTAATTTATTACAAGAATTTAGTTTTAACACAGACTGACTCTTGTTTTTAGAATTAGCGTTGGTCACACATAAACCACGAGCAGCATCAGCCTACGCGGTTGGAAAAACTCGATTAGCATGTAATGTTTCTATAACTCTTGCCAGTTATTTTCATCTATTAAACATTCTTGTATTTGGTTTTAGTTTTAGATGTTCAAGCTTTTGAAAGACTTTTAGGTCCATGCATCGAAATAATGAAGCGATGTATCGACGACTATGAGGAACAGCTAGTTAAGATATTTGGTTCCAAAATCAATCTAAGCGACGTACGATAGTTTGAGTGAAGCCAAAAAAATATTAAAAAAGTGGAGCAGTTATTCTTCCAATGAGTAAGTAGCGTAAACAGTAAGTAAAACAAATGCTGATTATCATATTGTTTTTAAAGGTGGCAATTCTAATTCTACTACTTCCGATTTAATCTGTAAGACCTTGGATCTTTATTACCTGTCGTTTTCCTAGAAAATATTTTATGAAACCAGAGCTTCGTGGTATACAGTGTCACCTGTAAGCTGTATTTTATCATTAAGTATTGTTGTGTGCACATGTTACCAACCGCCATCGTCAAATTTGCTGAACAACAGTTGGAAGCTCTGGGTATTTTAAACAAACCAATGATTTTTTAAGTGTGGCAACTTTACTTTGACGAAATTCAGTGCATTTCCTTGTCATATTGAGCAACTATTATTTTAGTATATATAATGTTTATTGTTCATTATTGTCTTCTACTTAAAGTTACATAAATTAACAGCTAATTAACCATTTGCAGCTTGAATTTTAAGAGACGGTGTTGTTAAAATACCCAGACATCAAGACATTGCAGTAGCAAGCGCTGAAATTTGCTGTTATTTATTTTATAGGCAATTATCAAAATACGCTTATGTATAACACGATGAATACAAAAGCACGACGTTAATTGACTTTTGTGATGATATGTAAATCATTTTAGTTTTTAAAATATTAAGAAAATCTATTTAAAAGTGATGGCCTATAAGATAAAACGGTGAAATATTCACAAAAAAAAATTAAAGCGAGAAAAAAGAAAAGATCGCACTATTTTCTTTAGTTGTGATATAAAATTATTATGCAGACTAGGACTCCAATCAACCAGATTAATAGGGACCAAGAATTATAAGAACCAAGATTCTTTATTCTTTAAAAGATTGATAAAATTATTTTGAAAAAAACAAAATTGCCAAATATAAAAGTAGTTTGACGTTTTACTAGTCAGTAACATATTTTTCCTTCTATAAGTGTAATGGATTTTAGTTTGTTTGGCACTATTAGGTTAATTGGAGCTCTACAAGGCCCTTTCAAGAAATAATCAATTGAATGTACAGACCAAATTATTACTATTGTGTATATCGGGTGATTTTCTAAATGGAAACAAACTTGTCGTCCATAACTCCCATTATTTCAGTCATATTTTGTTACAGTATATTAAAACTTATAAATTCAATTTTTTTTCGATGACTACTGTTCCCTCAACTATTTTTATCCTCACTGAGATGAGTTCGGGGAAGGGATGGTCGAAAAAGCTAATCATCATCCATCCCACGTTTGGCAGTGGTTGGATCTCCAACTCTAAAAATACTGCACGACTCTCAGTTCACGATTATACCGACTGAGCTATGAGACTGCCACTTTTCCATGCACTTTTTGATGTTGGAATTAAGGAGATTTAGTCTCGTTTCTTTTTTTTGACATGTTGTCTTTCTTATAATAAGAAAGAACCGGACAAATTGCTATTATAACTGATAATATTCCTTCTTTATTTATTGGCTCTGTCAGAAAGCAGTGTTTCAACTTAGAAAATCACTTGGTTTTTCTTTTTTTTTTCTTTTTGATTTTTACTCAGTTACCAAGTTTGTAATTGCTAATATACTTTGATATTGAAATATGTAGCAGGTCTACTACACAATACACATACCTTAATTTATTTGATTTCAGTTGAGATTATTTTGATATCATGCTAATTATTATATTTTATAATTTTTTTTTTTTTTTGCAATGTTACGTTTTTATGCAAAATAAAAGTATCTATAATAATAATTGCACACTGTATTTGTATAAATTGTGCTGTTATATGGAGTATGGTAATTGCAAAAACGTAGCAATCACAGATAGAAAGTTATAATTTAAAGTTAAAAATGCAAAAGGTTTCTTTTTTTAAATAAGTATTATCGAATTGGTGGCTGTTACGTTGTTTTTGTTGCTCATTACATTTGACAAAAAACTGTAAATATTGTACTTTTAATGTGTATTTCGGTTGTAATATTTGATTTCCATAAATTGTGCAACTGTGACGAATGTTAACTGAGTTGGATAATTATGAACGAACTAATGAGCCAGATTTCAGTTGTTTATACAAAGAACATCAATTGTACTTAAGACATTTTCTTTATGTTTAATTTAATTGTTAATTGATTAATTGTGACGAGAGAAAGGGTAAGTGTAAAGTTTTAATATAAAGGTATGATTTAAAAGTTAACAACTTCACAAAATCTGATGAAATATTTAGTGGAAAAATGTAGGAGAATTGGACAGTTATTTATAGAAAAAATATATTCTACTTAGGCGTGTATCGTCCAGTAAATTAACATATAAATTGAAGGAAAAAAGCATCATTCTGGGTATTTGTGAGGTCATCATCAGGTGGAATGCGCAACCAAACTACGTCACATGGTTACGCCAAATGTGATTGGTCAATACTAAATAAAACTTCCTTTTGGCTGTAAATGAAATTACTGCATTGAATGGGAGTGCACTCGGTTACTCATCTTTAATTTAACATTTACAAGATTGTTTATGAAAATATTTTAATCGGATTGGAAATTTGGTAAGTTTATTAACTATTGGTACACAAGAAATTAAATTCTGCTTAATTTCAAAAATGTTTTAATACTGTAATGCAAAAAATGGCGACAATGAATGTACAGTAATAGAACAATGTTTTTGTACAGTAGTACAGTGTATACTACTCGTATTAATTGAATGACATTCTGTAATATTTAGTTTATTGCATGCAAAGGAATGCAGACAATAATGGTACAGTACTGTAGTTATCAAGAAATGAACTAGTTACGTTAATTTGCCGGTTTAGTTGTCAACCTGCTGCTTCTTATCTGTATAAAAATTGGCAAAGTTTACTTAGCGATATTCGGTATTGATTTTCAAGCCTGAAGTCTCAATTATGGCACATTCAACTTTTACTCAAGTTATTCGCCGTCTAAATTTACGTGGAAGTTATCAATTATGACAACACCACTTTCATTTGATTTGTTAATACGTTTATTCGTGACTCATTTGACGCGTCGATTTTGTTTACTAAGATTGTAATCATGATCATCATCTGAACATATTTCTATTAAATGTTACGAGACGTTTTATTAGCAGCTATAAAACGTCATAGTAGAAATACATACGCCATAAATGACGTAAAGGAAATCCAAAAATATTTGTTTCTGTTAATTTTATTTGTTATCAGAAGTGCCGTGATAAAAGATTTGAAAGTGACACTTTTTTAACTGGATTTTTATCAATTTGTTTAAATAGGTCAGACATGGTTTAAAATTAAACCAAAGACATTTCAACTGGTAATCTACTATTAAAAGTGAACAATAAAATCTACAGGTGAGTTTTTTATTTGTTAAGTAAAAAGGTTGTTTATTAATCTTTTCATGTATTCTTATAGTTTTAAAACTATTAAGAAATAAAATGGATCCTCGACTCAGTGGGCATACATCGACATTTCAGCCTGGTTCTGCCGCTCAATCAACGTCGGTTGTGGAATTGCGAATTGCATGCCGGTATATACCGATCTCTAATAAACTTATTAATTAAGCATAAAACACTAAGTGATGAAGTTATGATCAAATAAACTAACGCAACATATTATTTTTTTAGAAACTTAAAGGATATGGATGTATTTTCAAAATCGGATCCGATGTGTGTTGTTTTTATCAAAAATTTGATTAACGGAAATTTCACAGAGGTAAATTTTTTGTTGTTGAATATTTAAGTGATTTTTGTTTTGTTTTAAACTAACTGGTAATGTTTTTGTAGGCGTTTAGAACCGAAGTAGTCAAAGATACAATTAACCCTGATTTTGTTAAGAATATGACAATTGAGTACAACTTTGAGGAGCAGCAGATTCTCCGATTTGATATGTAAGATTTGGCTTTTAACTTATTAATTAAAAAAGTTAATTTACAGTTAACATTTTTACAGTTACGATTCCGACTCTTCTTATGCAAGTCTTGATAACCATGTAATTATTAACTTTACTAACAAATTGTTTTAATATCAATATTGAAGTCTTTATTTTATTGATTTTTAGGATTATTTAGGGCGAATGGAATGCTCACTGGGAGAAATTGTATCTTCTCAGGGAAATCAATTCAAACGAAACTTAAGGTATTGTCAATATGAAATAAACTTGTTTTTAATCCTGTGAAAATAATTTATTATTGTTTTTGTAGTGGTAAAGGCCAATGTGGAACCATAATAGGTATTATACTGAATATAATTACTTTTTTTATATTCAGTAATAGCATAATAATTTTATTTTGCAGTTTTTGCTGAGGAAGTTACTGACTGCAAAGTAAGTCGTTTACAGTATTTTATTGCCACTGTTATTGATATTAATTTTTGCTTTTTTAAATTCTCTAGAAAAGTTTGAAGTTACAGTTTGCAGCCACAAAATTGGATAAGAAAGACTTCTTCTCAAAATCGGATCCATTCCTTATCATTTCAAAGTTCAATGAAGATACTAGGTATGTTACTGTACAATTTACATTCAAATAATGTCAGTTGGTTAATATTTCTAAAACTTTCGATGACAGTACTGTCGTAATTCACAAAACAGAAGTGATTAAGAAGAACTTAAATCCTACGTGGCGTCCATTTGAAGTTTCTTTACGTGTTCTCTGTGGAGGAGACTTGGACAGAACACTTAAAATTCAGTGCTACGATTGGGACAGAGATGGAACGTGAGTATAATAAAGGAACCAATGGTTTATTATTTTTATTGTTTAATTTTTAAATAACATATTAAATTTTTAGCAGTCACGATCTGATTGGGGAATTTTCTACAAACACTCGCACTCTACTGAAAGGACCGTGCCCTGAGACAACTTTTAGCGTAAGTCTAAACGTTATAAGCACTAAACTTTGAATTGTGTTTTTAGCAACTCTTGTCTTATAATTATAAATTGCTCACTGAAGTTCAGTGTATGATTTTGGTGTATTTTCACCTTGTTAAAATCGATTTATGATTACAAAACTATGTACATCGGTTTATAAAATATTTCAAAAAAATGTTAATGTATTTTTTAAATTTTTTTATTACAGTGTATAAATCCTAAAAAGAAAGCTAAAAAGAAATCTTACAAACACTCGGGACTTGTAAGTTGATATGAATCTAATTTAAAACAAATCTTAACTAAAATGTTTACACACAGGTTCGTGTAGTTTCATGTGTGCAATATGAAGAGCATACGTTTTTGGATTATATTACCAGAGGGTTGGTCTATTATTTTTTTTAAAATGAACATTGAGTGACGTTAATTTTCAAATTTCTTGCCATTTCAGTACTGAGCTGCATTTTACAGTGGCGATTGACTTTACCTCTTCAAACGGAGATCCAAAGTCTCCCAACTCATTGCATTTTATAAACCCAAGTGGCATTCCTAATTCTTACATGACTGCTATACGATCGGTGGGCGACATTATAGCTGACTACGACTCAGATAAGATGTTTCCAGCTTTAGGTTTCGGTGCCAAATTGCCACCAAAAGGCGATGTTAGTCACGAGTTTTTCTTGAATGGAAATCCATCGAATCCATACTGTAGTGGAGTGGAGGGAATTTTACAAGCTTATTTCAACACTATCACCTCAGTGCAGCTGTATGGTCCAACAAATTTTTCACCCGTAATTCGACACGTTACTCAATTTGCTGAAGCCGTTCGAGATGGGACAGGTTATTTCGTTCTACTTATTATAACTGACGGTGTAATCACAGACATGGCGGAAACGAAAAGATCGATTATTAGAGTAAGTTATAGAAATTGGGATATTGTTTTTTAAGGCCACTAAATAAACTAGTAAATTATAGTAACAATAATTTCATTCTTGACTGTTAATGTTGATTACTTTTTTCAATGAACAGGCTTCTAGTTTACCAATGTCGATTATTATTGTGGGAGTTGGAAATGCTGACTTCTTAGGTGAAATATTTGACTATTTAAATAGAAATTAGATAGACACTTAAATTTCAATTTTGTACTTATTTTTAGCTATGGAGGAACTGGATGCAGATCGTTACCCGCTGTCTTGCGATGGTCAAGTGGCCGAAAGAGACATTGTACAATTTGTCCCATTACGAGATTTCATTGCTCCAAATTTGCCATACCTTGAAACGAAAGCCAGATTGGCGAAAGCGGTATTAGCCGAAATTCCTCAACAGGTAACTGCTTACATGAAACGGCATAACATTAAGCCAAAAACATAAAATTACAAAACGATTTCACAGTCGTCTTTTTCTGCCATTTATCTGTGTTATGACAATTTCCATTATGAATGTTCTATGTTTTATTAATTTTTTATTATACGCTATTTTTTATGCTTAAATTTAACATATTTACGAGCAGAATTTATCCTTAAATATTATACGAAATATTCAAAACTCGACGGACCAGTTTTTAAAGAAACATTAGATGTCTATGTACACAGAAACTTTACAAAAATTATTAGAAGTTGCTATACACTTGTATACACTATTACTATATATTTTTTTTTTAAAATATTAATATTGTGGCCTAAATATTATACTGTATTACTTTTTAATTATTATATTTTTAATAAGAATTCTAATTAAGTTACGATAAAATCAAATTATTACTGTTAAAAATCACCATCGAATGGCTTCCATGTTTAAAATGCAACAATTAATTGCCATAACTTGAAACTTTGATCAAAATTTTATATTATTATACCGGTAACTCAAATTTCTTCTAGTCAAAACTAACTTTGTTTTTACAAAGTTTATTTTTGTTTTTTTCATGACAACATATTCAGTCATTTTCTGCTTGTCATGGGTGATTATACTGTACTTGCAAGCAATTTCAAAAATCATTTTAAGATTGTTATTTTGAAATCATTTTAAAAATTAATACGCTTGAACATCTATTGACAGTATTAGTCGTTTATATTAATCATTAATAAATCATTACATTCAGTAAATTAAATTCATAGTGTTGAATTTTTTTAGTACGAAATTATAAAAAAAGTGATAGCATCTACCCGCAGCACAAATTATCAATAAATGAACGAGACAAATCTTCATTAGAGTTAATATGAAATTACCTTTGTTTACATAAGCGTGAACCGTGGGTCAAGTCTGGTCTGGTCTGAGGATCTGGCTTGTCAGGGATGTGAGGTTTGATCCTGACTTAATAACTTGTCGTATAATACCGTACTTTGTTATTCAGCATAAATGCTGACTATACTATGTTAAAAACAAATATAAGAATGTTGAATAATAACATTATTGTCATAGAGCAAAACTATATTTTAAAATATAGTATCACGTGAATGACATTAAAAATGTAGTTACCGGTAAAGAGTATATAATTTTGCAAAGAATAATTGCAAAAAAAATAATCCACTTAATGCCTGGCCATAAACTACATTTGTCATTAGTGTGTACGGTAATAACCTTGGCATCTCCGGGCACTATTGCTAGTCAATAAATTATAATGACTAATGGGGACGCCACTAGTCACCGTCATAAAACTAAAATTGCCGTATATTCAATTGCTGATTTTGCTGTGACTTTAGTTGTCTTTAAGAGTGCATTTATCTGCATTATTTCGACGTATTAATTTCAGGTAAACTTCTAAAATGATTAAATTGTAAAGCTGCCCAACTGTCATTACTTGAGGGAATTGCACTGCATTGATTTTAATCAGTCCAAATAACCTCTGTTATGAACTTATGGGCGTGTTACTACAATAATATTTTGACTGTGACATATCATCACTTTCCTGAATGATATCATTAATCATTAAAACAGGAGCTCTTAGATCATAATCAGTCGACTGTCGAAACATAAATTTGGTGAACCATGGCTGAATTGTATCCAAATATTCAAGCGTCTTCAGGTGGATTTCGTCCTGGCTCGGTTGCTGATCCAACATCTCTGGTGGAATTACGGATATCTTGTCGGTATGACTTTACTTTCAATTGCCCATTAATCTCGAAGCTATATTTTTATCATTTATATTAGTAATTTGAAGGACCGGGATCTTACTTCCAAGTCTGATCCTATGTGTGTTGTATTTTTGAAAGATGCCAGAGGAAACAATTATACAGAAGTAAATGACTCCAATATTTGAATAATTTTTAATCAATCTAAATCAGTAATGTAATACCAAGTTCTTATGTTGTAGATCTTCAGGACTGAAGTGGTAAAAAATACTGTAAATCCTGATTTTGTCAAGCAGTTGACGATTGCTTACAACTTTGAAGTTCACCAACTTTTGCAGTTTGATATGTAAGTGAGACATTTCATGTTGTAATTCACATCAGCGCCTAATGGCCATATAATCACTGACACAAGGTGAAAATTGAAACTAATTACTCTTGAATGATTGAAGAAGAACTGCAAATAATATCGAAGTATCTGGTCGACTCAATTTTATTTACTGCATGTTTTAAATGGTGTCTTCAATAATTTTGGCTAAGGTTTTAGTTGAGTCACAGTCACATGCATGAAAAGTTGGCTCATGTAAAGGTAATCTCCATGTGGAGAGCAGGCCACAGTCAATATTTCATAGAAAAAGTTTCAAGAGTGTAACTTGCTTACTTGATCAAGAAGAGCAAATCCATAGTCCAAGGTTTTTGGTTTGAAACTAAGTACATGTACTGACTCGAGAATTTTGAAGATGTTATTTAAAACAAGTAGTACCAAAACCAGGGTGCATTAAAGAAGAAACTATAATTTCTGGTTTTTCCTCAATCGTTCAAAAATAAGTGGACCAATTTTCACCTAGTCGTTATTTATCTGACCGTATGACGGTAATGTGAAACTTCTCAGGATTCGCGTAATTCTGGATGAAACTATGAGCACTTATGAACATTTTTACTCATTTTAATATTTTTGTTAGTTACGATGCTGATTGTGAAGACTACAAACTTTCACATCATGTACGTTTAGTTTAAAAACTTAACATTTAATTTTAAACTATAGTTTGTAATTTGATCGTTTCAGGATTATTTGGGACGCATGAATTGTTCTTTAGGAGAAATTGTTGCTACTCAGGGAAATCAGTTCAAAAGACAGTTGGGGTATTTAACAATTTTTCTCTTTAAAGCACTAAAGTTTTCTTTTAAATGGTCGAATTTTTAAAAAAATGATTTTTTTAATTTGTTTTAGTGGAAAAGGTGACTGTGGATTCATCCATGGTATGTTTGTTTGTTAAAACTGAAATGTAAAGTTAAAATTTAACGCCAATATTATTTTTTTTTGCAGTGTATGCTGAGGAAGTGAGCTCCAACAAAGTAAAAATATTGTGGAATGAAATATATGCGTGCATCTTTATTTTGTAATTTAAAATCTCGGTTTTTTTATTTAGAAAATCTTAAGATTGCAGTTTTCAGCTTCGGATTTAGACAAGAAAGATTTTATGGGAAAATCAGATCCTTTCCTGGTTTTTTCTAAAGCAAATGAAGATGGAAGGTATTGGTTGCTCTCACTAACTTATTTTCTTTGAAACATTATTTAATTTTTAAAAAATATATTTTAGCTTAGTGGTGGTTCATAAAACTGAAGTGATTAAGAAAAATTTGAATCCAATCTGGCGTCATTTCGATATTCCTTTGCGCTCTCTTTGCGGTGGAGATATAGAAAGAAAGATTAAAATTCAATGTTTTGACTGGGATAGTGATGGAAGGTAATATATAAACATAAAGGTATCACTATTAACATATTTTAATCACTGAAATTGTTATTTTCTCAGCAGTCATGATCTCATTGGGGAAACAGAAACAACCGCTCGGCAACTTATGAAATCAGACTCCAGTGTCGTAAATACATACGCGGTAAGTGTTTTAAAAACATTACAAATTAATATCCATTGTAACCTCTTATTCAATCTTGAACACACACACAGCTGATCAATCCTTCAAAAATGGCAAGCAAGAAATCTTACAAGAATTCTGGCATGGTTAGTACGGCTCTAACTTACTTAATTCAGTGCACGCAATGCACTCAATGCATTTTAAATGGAATACACGATGTCAATAATCAAATTACATAATTACAAAATTTTAATTTATATTATTTTATATGTAGTTACGTTTACAATCTTGCTCCGAATATGAAGAATACTCGTTTTTGGATTATTTGAAAGGAGGGTAAATACTAATGAACGATATTAAGAACATTTTGTTTTGATTTTATGGAATCCTATAGTTGATTTAATGGTTTTTGAACAGGACTCAGCTTCATTTCACTGTTGCAGTTGATTTTACTGCATCCAACGGGAATCCCACTCAACCAAATTCATTGCATTTCCTCAATCCCAATCAGCAACCTAATTCGTATATGCTGGCAATTCGAGCTGTCGGAGACATAATTGCTGATTACGATGCAGATAAAATGTTTCCAGCTTTAGGATTTGGAGCTAAATTGCCGCCTCATGGTGAAGTCAGTCATGAGTTCTTTTTGAATGGTAACCCAACAAATCCATATTGCCATGGTGTGGAGGGAATTTTAGAAGCTTATTACAACACTCTTCGTGTTGTTCAACTCTATGGTCCAACCAACTTTGCTCCGGTTATTAATCACGTTGCACGATTTTCTGGTGCCGCTGTAGATGGTTCCAACTATTTTGTGCTGTTAATTATAACCGATGGCGCGATTTCAGATATGTCTGATACGAAAAGAGCTATTATTAGTGTAACTATATTGCATAGTAGTTATACTAGCTGATTTTCTAATTGGAACACTTTTTCTCATGGCAATAAAGAAACGGGAAAAATCTTTATTAGAACAAATGGTAATTCGTCTCGTTTCTTTATCAGTACTGAAAAAACGCTGTTCCAGTTTAGAAAACACCTGGTATAGTTTTGTTATGTTTTATCATTTATATATTGCTTTTATAGGCTTCATACTTGCCCATGTCCATAATTATTATTGGTGTTGGAAACGCCGATTTCGATTGTAAACATTAGTTTAGGTTTTAATTTTAACATTTTTCTTTTAAGACTAAATTTTATTTTTTAAAGCCATGGAGGAATTGGATGCTGACCGTGGTAGCCTTGCATCTGGTAATCAAAGAGCGGATAGGGATATCGTGCAGTTTGTGCCTTTGCAAAAATATTTCTCTAGAAGTGGTAATTATGAAGAAGTGAAAGCAATGCTTGCCAAGGAAGTGCTGGCTGAAGTACCTAAACAACTCACTTCATTCATGAAAAAACATGCAATTAAGCCGAAAAATATGGCTTCTTAAATCACAGGGGATGCCACTTTAATTACCCGGTGATGTATGGTTTTTAACTACTCCATAACTCTTAATACTTCCACTGTAAGTTCTTATACTAAATTTCTCTATACAAAATATCTCTCTATACAACAGTCATTATCTACAATTACCCGGTACTAGAAATATTTACTAAAACTTTTTTTTTTATCTTAAATGTGCTTTTGCAAGCTCTTAGGTTTTGTGCCAAGCAAATTAATGTGCCTAATAATGGATTTTTTAACCATTTTAGAAAATTTTCAAAGCTATTTTTTTTAAATGGAAAAGTTATACAGACTTTGTTTTTACTGTCGTTGACCAATTAATGGATTTGACTTATTTTATTTTTTATGCAGCTTACGATTTAAAGAAAAGCCACGAATACAATAATGCATTGTAATAACACAGTATTTTTAACCAAAAAACTATAATGGGCCCATTGAGATGTTTATTGTTATATACTATTGAATATTGTACTTATATATACTATTGAAAATTTTACATTATTAAAAATCAAAGGGAATTAGCTCAGTTGATTGATATTCGAATACTCCAGCTAAATATCTTACACATTTCTATCTTTTGAAACTGTGAGTTGCTGCATCGCATAGTTCCTGAATTATGGTAAAAAAAATTATGGTTTTTAGCAGTTTTTGAAAATTTTCGACAGGAAGTTAATATATTTTTCAGATATTTAAATACTCCAATTAAAGATTTTGCAATTTTTTTTTTAAACGTTGGTTTCTTAACTTGAAGAAAAATAGATTTAATATATCAAATCAACTGTTTTTATCAATTAAAATAACTGAATTCTTATAAATTTTTATAAAGTGTTTATAAAAAAACACTGACATATATTTATTTTAAATAGCTAGATTGATTACCGGTATCTATTTAACCTATTTTGATTTGAAATTTATAATTTTTTGGTGTGTAAATTGTGAATGAATATCAAAAAATCTTATCGATATAGTCGATTACTATTGATAATACTGTAACAGCTGACAACATGGACGTGTTGAGACTGTGATTTTAAGTTTTGCATCTTCATTTTATTTCACTAATAATTAATTAAACATGTGTTGTAGATTATAATATGTATTTTTTGACGAAATTTGCCGTAATACAAGTTTAAAAAGTGGACATACAATTTGAGAAGTAATTTTGTTCATTACATCGACATGATCATCAGGAAGGAGAGAGAAAATGAAAAATCTTTTACTAAAATGCAACCGAATCGGTAAAAGTATTATTAAATTTGTAAGGGCTAAACATCGCTGGCCTATCTTACTTGTTTACTTTGTGCTTTTCACGGTTTCGTTTGTATGTGTGTTGCCTTTCATCTGTCAAACATGGGTGTATTCATTGTACTTTCGGAGCAGCTACTACGAAAAAGCGGCTGAAGATATACTAAAACAGAAGAATGAAAACCGAAGACAACAAGCTGTTAATTATTTGAGTCATTTGGAACCAGCTGCCAGCAAGCAATGGCACGAAAATCTGCTAAAGAGCCACTTGGATTTGTTGGTTATGGTAACAACCATGGACCGAACAGCCACAAACGACAATCCATCTACCGGTTACTTAACCCAGACAGTCACATCTTTAGACAGAGAAATACGTAAGATTACAATCAAAGACAGTTTTAAAATTGGATATGTGACGTGTAACATTGATCCCTATCCTCAATTATACAAAGAAGCTCAAGTGATTGACAATTACTTTGAATCCATCGTTAAAAACCGACCAAATGGCACCACATCAGGCACAGTTTTTGCTGAATTGTTTATAAATCGGCGAGAAACCGAAAAACGAGACTACGAATTCTGTCTGAGGAAAAGCGCTGAATTTCGTGCCAATTATGTATTGATGATTGAAGATGACACAGTGCCTTACGAAAATGTTTTTAATTATTTACAGTACGTGATTAAAAGTCGGCTGGAAGGGCTTGAAGAAGAATGGGCTTTTGTCAAATTATATTACCCAGAAAGATGGGCTGGTTATTCAGTAGAAATTTCGTCTATATTTGAACTGATTGGTATTGGAGCTCTGACCGGGTCTCTCTGTGCTCTTGTTGGATGTCTAATTGATCGCCATAAACAGCTGATTCTTCACTTGTGCTTGGGATTTTGTTTCGGGATTGTTTTAGCTGCTGTTTTGGGACGACAACACCTGATGCAGCTCCGACGAGTGAGTCCGACGTTTCTAACGCTGACTGAGGCTCCTGGTTGCTGCACTCCAGCCGTTTTGTACAGCTCTAGTCGCCTCAACTCGATATTGGAATTTTTGTCAACTGTTAAGTGCAATGAGGATTATGGAGTTGATATTGCTTTGGATGATTACGCTACGAAGATGTCTCTTAAGAAATATTTGGTGCAACCTAATTTATTTCATCACAGAGGTGTTTATTCCACTTTGACAAAGCCTAAAAATTATGCAGAGTTTTTGTTTGATGCATAGTGACATCAGAAATAATTAAGTTACAACAATTAATTGTGAGAATTTTGCTAAATTAACATTTAATTATTTGTAGAATGAGATGTAGATACAGGTGCTTGGTTGTCAGTAAGTTCAGGTTCTTCCGACGAAAATCAGTTGGTTTTTTGTATCTGGAAATTTAAAATTATACATTTAATAGGTACTGTAGTTTTGCGTAAGCCAGCAAGTAGCAACACATGTGACAAGTAACGAATACAAAAGTAAAAAAATAGTCTTGTAAATATTCGAGTTTTAAATAATCGAATGAGACTGAATTTCCAATTGAAATCAAATTCAGCCGCATTTGAACTTTAAATTTAAAAGCAAAACGCGGCTGAGTTTAAAGTTTAAAAGAAAAACTGAAATTCAGCCGCGTCGATTTTCAATGTAAAAACTCGAATTGGTTACCTTTTGGACACTTGACTAAGCTACATATTTTGCTACTTGCTAGAACTCGCAAAAAATGCTAATTTGTTAATTTAAACTTAACAGTTCAATCATGATGGGTCCATTTTTTATTTCGTCATTTTCGATGAAGGAAAAACATTTCGTACTGTAATATTTTTTCTTCTCCTTGTAGTGTTTGAATTCAAAAAAAATGGCAAATCCTGTTTTAAACAAGAAAGTAATTTAAAAAGAAAATTGATACTTTGACATTATTATAAATGGACTAATCAACTTACCTCGTGGAATGTCATCCAAAGCTTTATGAATAACGATAACAGTATCAATATAAATCCAATTCCCCTCAATACGACTTGAAATTGGAGTTTTTTGACTTGGATCCAACTCCAATCCAATACTATCTATTGAACGGTCAATTTTTTCAATGCACAAAATATTTATTATAAGTTATTAATTGATTTTTGTACCTTTAACAGAAACAACGATAAATGGACTGTTATATGATGATGCTTCCTTAATTCCAAGTTTTTCTATTTTTATTGATAAATACGATTTTCCAGATTCAATATAAGGCAGCTTTTCAATTGAAACTATTTTTAGAAAAGAATAATTAGTTTTTAATCTAATTTTAATCATTATTATACAGTATTTATGGAAATTATACTTTCATGTAGCAAATTGGGGTGTTCTTCATCATTATCACTGTCTATTTCTCCAGTGCTACATTTAATTAAAATGATTGGAAATTGTAGTTTACAGTAGATGCATCAAAATTAAAATCCTTGCACAATTGTAAAAATTCAGAAAATTTACAAAATGTTGAAGTTTACTTATTCGAGGAGATTTTATAAATTGGATCACTTTTATTTCATCACAAAAAAAAAAAACAGGATAAATAGCCATTGGAACTAATAAGAATTTGTCTTTTTTTTTTTTTTTTTTTTTTTTGTTGGCACTTTTTTTATGAAAGAAACGAGACAAATTGCTATTGGAACTAATACTACTTATTTACTTTTTTTTATTGGAACTTTAAAAACCTGTTCTCCAATTTAGAAAATCACTAGGTATAATCCATGATAAAGATTAATTGGTTTTCCTTTTTTTCTGAAATTTTTTTTGTGTATTGTTTAAGGACTTTATGAACAACGTGGATTGTGTAATGTTACTCGAGACTTGTAGCTCTTGCTTGAAATCTTGTTAATCCTTTGTTAGCATTTTCCAAAATACTTTGTCGACGTTCAAGTTGACCAATTAATTGACAAAAAGCTATGAAACCATCATTAATAAATCCATAGTTTATTACTGAGAATTTCTATGTGGTTTTTAATAACTTATTTAGTTTTAGAACAATTTCTTCACTAATGAACTTCTGACGTTATTTTTCATTAGAATTAGTGATTTAAGACCACATGTTAAACTAATTACTTTTGTATTAAGATAAGCCAGTACTTAACAAAGTTATTAAGAAAATTACTAGGCTGAAGGTCTTTAATTTGTTTTAACGACATTTCATCGTTTTCAGTACTTGTACTTGTCGTTTTAATTCCTTCGTTTCTTTGTTCCATTTTTTTTGCTATTGAAACTAAAAACTCCTTTTAAAACACATAAAACAGCAAATTAAACAGAATTATTTTGAAATTCAGAAAAAAAATATTATAGTTACTTCTTGTTTTGCATTTAGTAGTGACCTGTTGGCATTTTTAAATGTCGAAATTTGTTGAGAAAGCCTGTCATATACGGTATTATCAATATTATTTTGATTTTTAATATGCGATCTATTGATTTTTAATAAAGTGCTGCAGAATTGTTAATGAAATTTTAGAGTTACCTAGAATAAACTTCAGCTGCTTCTATTGGTTGACCCCAAGCATCAAAATCGGTTGCTTTTTGAAAATCTTTTAACCAACATTGAAATACAGTAATATTTTCCATGTTGATTCATAAAAGGGACACAATGATCATTTAATTTTGTCTTTTTGCAACCGAATTAATGGAAAGTAGTAGTGTCTAAATTTAAAAATGCTCAGTATTGTTTTGTTGCCTTGGAGAAATTGAATGATTGAAACCTTGGTGACACATTTTAATCAATTATCAATACCGCTTAATTGAAACAATCGATTTTATTTATATTACAAAATCCATTGCAAAATTTAAATTTTTTATTTTCAATTTTGATTGTACGAAATGTATATTTCTTGCATATCAAGCTTTTTTACATGATTTAATTATTTGAGATTTTTTAGAAGAATTTCAAATTTGGGATGGTGTTTCGTTACGTAACGCGCAATGGCTCAATAGATGGCGCTTCTTACAATTACGTCAAAAATTGGAAACAGCAGTAGGAGGGCGGGAAATGCGATGACGTCATGTTTTTTTTTTGGGAAGGGGGATGGTGGTTGAGCGATGACAAGAGTGGCCTTAAAGCCGTTGCCGTTGGGTAGGATGTCATCCAAGGAAAACGAATGTATATGTCGCATTTAAAAATAGTTCAAGTAAAATTTTGAGTGCTTCTACTGTTAGTTTTTATCCATTTTGTTTCCAACAAGTAATATCTATGTTTCTATATTTGGATCAAGACTGGCGGTTTTCGAACACTTTTGTGGGTAAGTTTTTATCCCCTTCGTTCATTTAAAGCCCAGCTAGAGAAAGAGAATATACACGCAGCAGCAACAACAACAGCGATGTATCAACTACTATTGAGATATCAACTACATGTGACTATTGGTGATCATTTTATTCTTGCCTTAAAACGTTAATACAACGAGAAATCGCTTTATCTGTTGCGAGAGAGTGAATAAAACAAATCGCCAGCATTTCGAATGTTTTAGCGGCGGCGAAGAGTTTTTAATGGAAGAATCATTTGCGTGTGATTCACTCTTCAGTCTGGCTGGGGCGTAATCAAGTGCCACACATGACCGTCATGATTAATAACATTATCTTATTCTCATTATGTGCAGATATATTTGTTGGCTATCGGTAGCGACTAGAAATTAGGACCATATGTTTTGAAAATGTCGGATTGTGTGGACGATAAACCACCTGCACCGCCGGTGCGCTTAACCAGTACCAGGTAATATCATCATGAATAATTATTAACTTTTTTCTATCCTATGTCAACATTTGCATAGCGTGTTTTTATACATTCAGTCGGCTGTATAAATATTAAAGTGCAATAGGAAACGATAATGAGAAGTTGAGAGAAGCTAAAATTGCTTAATTTTAATTCGAAACTGAACATTGACTTTGCTGGACAATGTATAGAGCAAATTCTGTTTTACTAACTTTGTTTTATTTGTTTGTGATAATTATAGGACCATGAAACCTTCTACTCCAGGACACAGTCTTGTTGGAATTAGTAGGAGCGTGGTTGGAGTCGACAGAAATCAGTATGAAACAAATGCAGGCCCAATGTCAACAATTCATCAATCACCGTAAGTTGTAGTAATTATGCGAAGGCTGATGAGAAAAATAAACAAGACGTGAAAAAGAGTATTTTTAACCAGTTTGTATGTTAGTAAGACATTTCCCAGAAATAAAATGGGTGAGATTATAACCATTTAGTTTGTAAAAGTTTGACGAAAACACTTAAGAAAACGGTGAATGTGAAGATTATGCTTAATAAAGAAAATCCTCACTAAAAGTACCCATTTTAGTTTCCCTGAACTTTTACAGAAATTGTCTAGATTGTCGAAATAAGTTCCTAAATTCTAATGATAATGACATTGTATTTTTTAAAAAATTTATTAAGTAATTTGAAAACATAAAGTTATTTTTTAAATTTTGTTTTAGGGAAGCGGTAATTCCAGTGGAGATGAAACCTCTGCCTAAAGAGCCTGATTCTGAGGAAAAGAAAAAGAAGACAAAGTCGCTCAAAGTTGTAAAGAAAGATAGAAAAGAAAATGAAAAACCAGTGATATCTCATCCAACAAATTTTGAGCATACAGTTCATGTGGGATTTGATGCTGTAACTGGAGAGTTTACCGTAAGAATTCTGAATCAGTATTTTTTATGATTTTGGTTTTGGTTATTTTATTTTTATTTACATGATTTTTTTGTTTTTTTTATTTATTTATTTCTGTGGTTACTTTTTTGTGCTTTGGGGCTTTGTTTCTTGTTCCCCTTCTTTTTCTACTCTTTCTTTCTTCTGTGCTGGTCACCAACGATTTGCAGGGAATGCCTGAGTCCTGGGCTAGGTTGCTGCAGACGTCCAATATCACCAAGTCCGAGCAGAAGAAAAACCCTCAGGCTGTACTTGATGTTCTCAACTGGTATGATTCATCAACCAAAGATAAGCGGGAGTCGAAATATATGACAGTCAGCAAACCAATTAGTGGTAATTCTCAATTTTGTACGTTGACCAAGTAATTAGTGCGCCAAAGTTTTTTTTTTGGTTAATTCGTCCACTTATAGATATTACACAGAGGCCTAGTGTAACGGAAAAATACACTCCCGTGAGCACACCATGTGTAACTCCTCCCGTAAGATTATTTGAAGTCCACGAAGATTTTTGTTAATACTTAATGATGTCTTAAATTATTTTGTGTAGCCTAAACCAGAACCAACACCTTCAACGTCACCAGATGATGGTGAAGAAGAGGATGAAGTACCTGGTCCACCTCCTCCTATTGCAACCCGTCCTGAAAAAACAAAATCAATTGTAAGATTATAATTACATAGCACAATTTCAGGGATTCTCAAAGTGTATGTTGTTTATCACCGTAAGACATTGCTCCGTTAAAAGTTAGTGTGCAAATGGTTCTATGAACTACAGAATGACCTCCAAAACTGGTGCATGGCATTAAGAGAGTATGGCCAGTGGAGCAAAAACTATACAATGTCTTACTAATTGGAAGCTATTTTTGGTACTACTGTGTTTTTAATAGTTGGATATGTCATGTGAAAGAAGTACTGTATGATTAAAGGTGTACAAAGTTTGAGAATTCCTGATGTACAAGGATCGGCCAAAAAGTGGATGTATATAATTTTGACAATTATGAAACAATATTAAAACTCTCAGATGTTTTAATATTTGACACTTCACCAAATATATTTTGGTTAAAAATTTTGAGCTTTGAGTTTGTGTAAACTGTCGATATGATCCAAGAAAGCATTGATTTCTAGTCATTCTTTTATTCAAAATCATTTGATCAAGAGTTAGAAAACCATGTAAAGTGCAGAGAAAGTTACATAATTTGAACTTTTGATAAAATCGATTCAGTTCTTGACTTATCCTTGTACTTTGAATGATTTTATTGTACTATATGCTATTAATATCATTATTACTTGTGAATTTATTTAAGTATACAAAGCCAATTGAGGAGGAAGTTAAACCACCGCCACCATCATTAGTCACAACAAATGGCGCTAGTAATTCCTTTGATAAAAAAGATAATAACTTTAAAGCAAAGAAGAAAAAAATGACAGATGAAGAAATTTTAGAAAAACTACGGATAATAGTCAGTGTGGGTGATCCTAACAGGAAATACACCAAGTTGGAAAAAATTGGACAAGGGTAAACATTTCATCAGTATTTTAGAAAAAACTGTTTACTTAAACGGATGCTCTGACTGGAACTGTACTAATTTTATATGCAACCGGGCTTCCAAAGTTGATAATATTGAGTGCTTATATTTGTACCAATAGAGAAACGAAAGTAATTCTTATCAGTTCCAATCACAATTTGTCTCATTTCTTTTTTTTTGCTTTTTGGAAAAGTAACAAAAGAAACGAGACTAAAAGCTAATCAGATTCAATGATGATTTGTATCGTTTATTTCTTGCCATAAGAAAAAAAATAGTTGTTCACTCGTGTATTTTTGTATGTAGAGCTTCTGGAACTGTATATACAGCGGTTGAGTCAGCCACAGGAACCGAGGTAGCCATTAAACAGATGAATCTTTCGCAGCAACCAAAGAAAGAATTAATTATTAATGAAATTCTTGTGATGAGGGAGAATAAGCATCCAAATGTAGTTAATTATTTGGATAGTTATCTAGTTGGTGAAGAATTATGGGCAAGTTTTAATTTCGTTTTCTTGTATTTAACGATTGAAAACTTGTATTTATAAAACAAAAACGGATTTAAATTGATTAGGTTGTAATGGAATATTTGGCTGGTGGATCATTAACGGATGTAGTAACGGAAACATGTATGGATGAAGGACAAATTGCAGCTGTTTGTAGGGAAGTTTTGCAAGCGTTAGAATTTCTTCATACAAATCATGTTATTCATCGGGATATCAAAAGTGACAATATTTTATTAGGATTAGATGGCAGCGTCAAACTGAGTACATTTCACTATTTAAATTAGATGTTTTAAAAGCTAACATAAAAATTAATATCTTGTGTTTTTTGTTTCTGTGTAGCCGATTTTGGATTTTGTGCGCAGATATCACCAGAGCAAAATAAAAGGACAACAATGGTGGGAACTCCTTATTGGATGGCACCAGAAGTTGTTACCAGAAAACAGTATGGTCCTAAAGTTGATATATGGAGTTTAGGAATTATGGCTATTGAGATGATTGAAGGGGAACCTCCTTATTTAAATGAAAATCCATTACGAGTAAATCTTGCATTGTTTTCTTTGTTTTAATTTAATGATTGACACTTTTATGTTTGTGTGTAGGCATTGTATTTAATTGCTACAAATGGAAAACCTGAAATTAAGGAAAAAGAAAAATTATCTCCGATCTTCCAAGATTTCTTAGACAGCTGTTTAGAAGTGGATGTTGACAAGCGAGGTTCAGCTTCTGAACTGCTTAAAGTATGATTCAATTTGATTTAACTTGTGATGGATTTCCCAGTAACTTGCACTCTGTTGAATAGAATTTAGTCATTTGAATTTTAATTACATTTGTTACTCATAAAAACTTTTTTTTTTGTTTTTTAAAAAAACAGAATTAGCAGAAATTTTGGTTTTATAATCTAAAGACTAAAATTTCTGGTTTTGAAAATGATATTTGGCTTTTAAACCACACATGATTTTCTTATCAACGCAGTTAAGTCATACAAGTACTGTTCATTTATAAAATTATTCTTAATCAGAAATTTTAATGTGAACTGCCATAATCTTAATTTTTCTTAAAACATTTTATTTTTTAAATTTTTTTAACATTTTATTTGTTATGAAGTTGTGTTCTTTTATGAAGTTCTGTTGAACTTTAAAAGTGAAATATGCATATTGGTTAAATCCTTCACATTTGAATTAGTAATTTGTAAAAATTTCAAATTTAATCTTTGATGTGGTATTTATAGCATACATTTCTAAAATTGGCCAAACCTTTAGCGAGTCTCCATCCATTAATAATGGCAGCAAAAGAAGCAACTAAAGGACACTAGTTAGTTAGTAACTGCAACCAAGTACAGTAGTTTTAACTATGTCAAAGAGATAGAATTAATAGTTCTGAATCGAAGTTAACAAGGGAACATGATCAACTGCTTCTGTTTTAGGAGCCAGATTAAAAAAAATGAAAATAAACATATTGTGATCCTATAATGCATAATTTTTGATATATGCAAACATGGAAGTGACGCATTGTCATTCAGTTTTTATGGCTAGTTAACGGTTTTTGCGACCAAAAAAAATTAATTATAAATTTGTTGACTGTGCATATACTACTGAGCGCCTGTGAGGTTATTAATCATTTACTGTATAATTAATTATTCATATTAGTTTTTTTCGATTTCAGTTTTCACCAAATGTTTCTTTTATTTGGAAAATTATCAACAAAACATAAGGAATGGTATAATAATTATTATTTAATTCATTCCATAGAATTTTAGGGCTTTTTTTTTGCTTAGTTTTTTATCAACTAATTTTTTGTATTTACAAATGATAATTTTAATGATTGAAATGTGTGTGTATTTTAATTATGTATTCATATTGATAAATGATAATAGACACTTGGCATTCAAATTGAAATAATTTTTTTGTGACAATGCGGAAATGAATTACGACCAACTTTTTTTTTCAATTGTGCTTCCAGTTAATAAATAATGAGGAGGTGCTCTTGTAAGTTTTTCTTATTCATTGTCGCTGATTTAGAAAATCAAAGGATTTTACAGGCATCATTGTTAAA
Organism: Helicorthomorpha holstii; assembly: GCA_013389785.1. NCBI lineage: Eukaryota > Metazoa > Arthropoda > Diplopoda > Polydesmida > Paradoxosomatidae > Helicorthomorpha > Helicorthomorpha holstii. Next base: position 5,507,447 of record JAAFCF010006680.1, on the reverse strand, counting down.
CATTCAAGGTTATTATATGGTGAATGTAAAAGTCTGTAATAAAAATTTTCATTAACTACACATACATTTCTCATTAATATAGCATACCCAATTTCAATCGGACTGTATTCGAAAACAACGAAATATGACTTCAGGAAACGGAAAAAGTAACACTTGGTTGAGATATGCATTTCTAGGACCCTTTGACCTCACTTCCACTCATAAAATCGGTATGTTAATTTAGCTTAGAAAATTTTGTAATTACATTTCATAGTTACAAGCAACTTTACACCAATTTCTAAAACTCATAGAATCAGAGCACCAGTTATAGCTGTTTATCTATGGAATACGTTAATGTTATTATAATAGGAAATGATACGACTAAGCTTACTTGAAAAAGTCCATAACTTTGACTACCAGAAATTTGTGAGTAACCAACTATTTCAGTATTTAGAGAAGATTCAGTTTCTGCCATGCAAATCGACAGTAAACACATGCCATGCAAAACGAACAGTATAACACTGATGTAGAGAAACCGTTTATTTATATCGTATTTAACTCAAGTTTCAAAAATGTTATTTTTAAATTAATGAATTTTTCACTAAATTTAAACATAGAGTACCTTCAGGATATCGCACGTGTTAGTTAAAGCAATTAAGTTTCAAAATCTCCACCATATTATTACTGTATGTTATAAATAAATTACAGAACTCATCAAAACACTGTGTTTTGTCATAACTAATTTTGATTATTACAAAGGATTTCTACATTTTGATGTCAAGTTTTACCTTGTCAGTTTATAATTTTTTTTTTGTTTATTTTTTATTTTGCTAGGATAGACTAATAGTTTAGTGAGCTAGACTGATGTGAATGGGTCGTGGCTCAGTGCATGAGCTGGACGCCAGTAAGCGAAGGGTCCTGGGTTCGAATCCCGGTGTTGGCAAAAAAAAAAATAAATAAATTAGTATGTAAAAAGCATCGTGGTTGAGTTGCAGTAATATGGAGTGTAAATAGGGGGGTTTTGCTGGGATTGAGGGTGCCTGGGGGTGGTCCCGTGATGGGGGGAGGGGGG
>JAAFCF010006680.1:5492806-5505996 GCA_013389785.1 Helicorthomorpha holstii | reverse complement strand
CCCCCTATTTACACTCCATATTACTGCAACTCAACCACGATGCTTTTTAAATACTATTTAATTTTTTTTTTGCCTACACCGGGATTCGAACCCAGGACCTCTGACTTTCTGGCGTCCAGCTCATGCACTGAGCTACGACCCATTCACACTAACCAAGCTCACTAAACTACTGGTCTATCCTAGCAAAATAAAAAATTAATGAGAAACGACAATAGGGCCATTTTCCTCCCCTGTAAAGTCGCAAAACTTTTTTATAACTAAGTTTAATCGAAACTTGATAACTTTATTGAATTATAATTTAACTAAAAGCCCAATGAAAGTATTGACGAAAGTAAAAGTTCGTACAAAAATGTAAACAACAACGATATCATTCAAAAACAAAGTTTAATCAAACTATTTTATATACAGTATCTTAGAAAAACTTTTAATTACCGGTATGCATTTTTTAACGAGAGAGACTTGTATGTATTTGTTGAGAAACTATGTGACTCCATGACTACCCCTATCTCGATGACTTGTCTTATGTGACAAAACAAATAAATACAAAATGACAAAACTAACTCAATTTATAACGACAAAATAACAATTCAGAATGAAACGGTTATAACATATTTATCATGAAGTCTTCTATTGTTTTGCCATTAAACGTTTTAAAATTTCGCTCAAAAAGGTAGTTGAATCGCGAAAGAACAGCTTAAAGGTTGTCTAATTTATAAGAATCAAATAGTGTTTGAATTACCATTTTCCAAAATGTCCCTTTGAGCCTTGATCGAAACATTCGACTGCAGGATCCAATAATATTCACATTCATGTACAATTTCACACATGTTCGCTCTACAAAATACAACAACAATTATATTTACAGTATTAATTTATTTTACGAGTGTTTAATATCGTTACTGTAAAATATATAAACGCATTTCACCTTTAGACAATTTCTTCTTTGCAACAGGGGCTTCACTCACTTTGACCTTTATAAATTTTCCAAGACCCTTAACCCATTCAATAACTTATACAGTAATTCAACAACTAATATACTTTCCCAAACTCAAACAAATACAGGGAAAGAAATACAGAAGAATCCCGATGACATCACTCTCTGTCAAATTAATATAATATTACACTGCAGTTATAATTACACAATATACAATATAATAACAGTACTTACAATTTTAACTGATAAAGATGAGCAGTCATGATCAGACAGTTTATCTTCAAATATATCAACTTCATCATAAAATGTTATTGCTTCACGCTGTTTAAGCTTCTCCAGGTCAATCTTTTGAGTTGTAGGAACCTCCTAAGAATTTAAAATTATCGATCTTTATTCAAACTAAGTTGTCTTAGTAGTATTTTACCATCTTGACTATATCACTTTCAGTGCTAACCTATTACAAAGATTGTTATGCAATAGATCATGCATTTTCTTATCATTTCCTAGTAAAGTTCCTTTATAGTCTGTTGTAAATGTCCAGTTGATTGGTTTTGCGACTTGGTTTACATAGTCGGAATCAGCTCTGAAAATACCATTCGTTTTCCATAAATACATTTTCCAAAACCCTTAACCCATTCAATCATTTATAATTTGACAACTATTATACCGGTACTGACAACATACCGATTTCCAAACTCAAACAAATACAGGGAAAGAAATACAGAAGATCATCCGACTCATCCCATCAACAACTCCAACACTCCTAGTAAATTCCCCATCGCTGTTGCCAATCTCTTTCAAAATGGACTTATAATTAAACGTTTGAAACGTCAACAAATACCTGTAATTAAAAAATGTTCAAAACATTGTTGGATTGGCGAACACACCAGGTGAACAACCAATCACTTTCGATTCAAAATACTAAATGAGCTTAGACTCTGCCCCTCTTAATTAATGTGAATATTAAACTGGAGCTTTTAGCCCTCCGCTACTTAATCGCAACTTGCCTATAGCTATCTGACTTTTACAATGAAACCCGTTTAACACGAAACGGTTAAGACCGAAACATTTCTTCATGTTAAACAACACAAACAAAACAATATACTCACCATTGTACATCATATTGTAGTAATTACGAGTATTATTATGAGTGATTCATCGCGAATACACTGTTTTAATAAAAATAAAAAAGTGGATAAAATTATTAAAAGTGCGAATAATATAATAAATTGCTTTTATAATATGTTATGTTTATTATTATATACAGCATATATATATATCTTTTAATAAATATGAAATTAACATAACAAGACGAAACATATAAAAGTGACACTTAACATCCTTCCATTATTAGAATTTCCTTTAGAAAGTCGTTTTTCAATGTACATTTTTAAATAAAATTACACAATGAAGTTGTTGTATTAATTATTGTTGTTAGCTGCTTTTTGTAATGGGTGAAATCGACGTTTATTTGTCCAGATTAACAATTTAACAAGAAGACAACAAACAAAAATAATTATTTTATAAACATAAAACAATTACAACAACCAAATGAAATTTAATAGAAAAAAAAGTTGTGTGCAATTCTATTTTTGAAATCCGATTGTCAATGCTCACAACTATTCACATACAGTACATTGTAATGCTTTTATTTTAAATGTGACAATAATACAAATTTGATGAATTTGCTGTACATTAATACACAGTCAGAAAAGTCAGAAAAATTCAAAATACCAAAAATCGAAATTAATCGACTGAATATTAATAATTAACTTCATCTAAAAACAGTTTCATAAAGCAAAACGTATTTTTAAATTGCAGTAAGTTATTTTCTTTCCTAGGATAACATTCATTTCAGTGTTATAAAATTACTCAAATTTAAATGATAAATTATGAAGGGCGTCCATAAATGATATGCACAAAAAATCATAAAAAAATTCAAATAAAATTTCCAATTAATTGGAAAAAGTTAAAAACAAACAAACCTTAATCTTTGCTGTACATTACTCCAATAATCAATCTGTTAATTTTGTATCAATCTGCATTAAATGTATTTTTAATTAGTAACACTCTGTATTAAATGTATTTTTAATAGGATACAGAATGTCACAAAAGCAAAACTAAATTATTTTGTAAAACTCAAAACACAAACAAAAAACTTTTAAAGATTTGCAAAAAACTTTCAACTAACTTAAAAAACGATTTCGTACTCTACTTTATAGCAATTAATCTCAACAATATAATTATTTAATTATCTAAATTTTCATTAAATTCTTAAAATTGTACAGTATGTCTATACAGATTTTATGAACATCCTTTATAATTTCCTATTATTTTTTTTAAAAATAACTCTGACAATTAAAAAAAATGATGCTTTTGTTACCATTTGTTATAGAATTCAAACCGATGAATCAATGACATGATTATCCACTTGAGAAAAGACTTCTGGTATTGTGTCCTGATATGAAGCTGGAAAAATGGCCGAAACACTACCACTACTACTGCAATTATTAATGTCCTCAACATTATGCCTTTGATGAAGTGGCGACGTTTTGTTGTCAAACAAAGCGTTGGCAAGCTGTTTTTTCTTGTGCATAAAATGCGAAGGGCTCGTCAGAAGTGCAATGGGCGACACTGAACCGATATTTGCGATTCCAGCCGCTGCAACCGCCATTGAAGTTGGTTTCAAAAAGTTCCCGTTGCGTTCATCAGATGACAGTGTGGCTCCAGCGCTAAATTTTGGGTTTGAAAATCGCCTAGATTTTGAGTTTTGGTTTCGACTGTAAAGTTGATCATGTTGCATTCGCAAGGTGTAAAAGTTTGACTCCCAAATTTCGCTACTTCGTCGGTTCTGATGAGTCTGATTGTCAATGATACCTCCACCGGCCATTTGCTGCTTAGAAGAACCAGTAAGTCCTCCTACGAGCTGAAGACCGTGGACCGCTAAACTGCGGCGCTTTTTTGGAGACTCATTAATGTTGATAACTACGTTAATGCGTTCACTCAGCGAGTCAGTTTCATTGCCACTGCTGATGGAGGAATTATGCGAGCGACTCCCGGTTCCACTGGCAGCCGATGGGCAATAAGTGATGGGTCCACCAACTGCTGCTGGGTCACTCGAATCCAGGGAGTGCGCCCTGTTCATGTTAATCAAGTATGAATTGGCATTGGGAATATACTCCAGCGCTTTCCTGTGAATTTGTCCCGCATTTAGTGCTGTTGACGATTGCTGCTGAGATGTCGGAAGAGACTGTGGTGCCTGTGGCTGAATGCAATGCAAATGGTTTTGTGAATGATGAGTTTTTACGTCTGAAGAAAGAAGTGAAGGATTTTGCAATGCTAACAAGTCTGATGCATTTGATAGGGACCGTCTTTTCAGTTCTGGGATACCAGAAATGCCGGGAAGAAGCGAGTGCTCAAACCTGCCTTCAAATTCCTTGTGCAAATCTAGCGTTGGCGATGGTTCTGGTTCTTGAACCACTGGAATGACATAAGACATGGGCGTCGTCTTCGGTGGAGAAGCAGGAGAAATAATATCACTGACAATAGCATCAGCAGACACGTCTGTTGGATCTGCATCATCAGATATTTGCACGCAGCAGTCACCAATTAGGTTTTCTGGTGGAGGAACTGTCCTGGTTGCCGTTATGCATTGACGGATCAGCTCCTCGTCCAATCTAAAAATTTATAAAGCTAATTAATTGTCCTTTTTATCGCCATTTTAAACGACCATTAAAGTTTTTCATTAAAAAAACGAGACAATTTGTCATTGCAACTAATGCAATTCAGTCTCATTTCTTAATTGAACAAATAAAGACGCCGTAAAAAAAGCTGGTCTGCAAAGTAAACATCAATTAAAACGTCGTTTTACTTTACAATAAACACTTGTAGGTTTTTATGGCTAATTTTGTGTTAAAAGCTTAAAAGAACTTACCCATGTCGTATTCTGGTCATCCGGAAGCACAATATAAAAAAGTTGGAAATGAACAAAAATATATAAATACTAAAAACAAAATACTTAAAATGTCAAAAATTCAAATTAATAAAAAAAATAAAAAACATTCAAATAACAAAAAACAATTTATCAACTTACTCTGAATCTTGTGGTATTGGCAGAGGCTTGTCAAAACCATCTTTACCCAAAAGCCAATAAGTGGTGGCTACGCCTTTACCCTTATAAATAATAATTCTCATTACTTTTAGAACACACTTTGCAGTCAAAAGAAAATCTGAATCTTAAATCACTTTTAATTCAATTTGTCCTCTGCAGACGATGTGATAACCGCCTGCTTTATCCAACTTTTCTTTGGTTGACTGACTGATGTGAATCCTCCAAGCTAAAATAAAATCAATAATATAACGTTATTTACCGTATTTTTATTTAAAACAGATAATTTTGTCTGATTTTTGACATAAAAATGTAGTAACAAAATAAAGCAGAGGCGCTAGAAAGAAGAAGTTAAACAAAACAAATATAAGTTCTTGAACCGCAAAAAAGATTCTTTTCTCTATGCTAAATAAGAAACGAGATCAAATATCATTGGAACTGATACTATTTAGTCTCGTTTCTTTATTGATACTTTCTTCCTTAATATCACTAAAGAAACCAGCCATTGAAAATTACAGACTTTTGCCTGATAGCTTTATTGGCACTGTAAAAACACGTCCTCTAACGTTTAAAATCATCCAGCAATTATAATAGCGCAGCTACTTTTTGATAACATTTTATTACCCAAACTCGTCGATTCCATCCGTGAGGCTGTATTAACAGTATCACCAAACAAGCAATACCTTGGCATTGTTTGACCGACGACCCCAGAGCAGCATGGTCCTGCAATGCAAAGAAGAAAAAAAACATATAATTTACTTCAAAAGAAATAGGATCAAGCAGAGAAAGAACGATAAGTCACTTTTTTTAAAAAAAATTTACAAATTGGAAAACAAATTATGTAATTATTAACCCTTCTTCAGACAACACAAGTCGGTCGGAGTCTTTGACAACTTTGCCATTGAATGACTAATTTATTTTTCTATTAAAGTCTATTAAGATCTTAAATTAAAGTCTAACTAAATGGTAATTTACAAATGTGTTGTACACTTCTGCTAGGTGAATTTGTTGCCAGAAAGGTTATTTCAGTTAAAAACTAATTTCTTAATTTAAAATTTTCATAATTAAAAAGACATAATTCTATTATGTAAGAATCTCGATCGTTCTTTCATTAAATCCAATCTAACAAACCAGTGTGAATTCCAATGCGTAATTTTAAAGGCGTTTGCGGCAAATGACGTATTTTAAATTTCCCACTCTGGTGTAAAAGATCCAAAGCCATATCAGCAACTTGACAGGCATTATCAGTATTTCTCACCGGAAGTCCTCCAACAACCATGTAAGCATCGCCAATAGTTTCAACCTATTTGTATATGATAAAATAAAAACAACAAAATAAATAAAAGCAAAAAAAAAAAAAAAAACACAGTAAATTTAAGTTAAAACTAGAAACAAAATAAATAGACGAATCAAAATGTTTATTTTTTTTTAAAAAATCAATAATCGATTTTGTTACATTATTCAACATATTCAGTTAGTAAAAATCAGAAATGTGCATAAATTATTGATGCCTCGTTACTCAAGTAAATAATCCCCTGATATTTACTTAACAATTTTAAATAGGGCAAAATGCTCAAGTCCCAAAATAAAATAAAATAGCATCAATGTAGGCGTTTCCTCTTCTAAATAAACGATACCCTAACTTGCTTTTATGTTTTCGTACAGCTAAGTAAACTAAAAGATAAAACATCAACGTCAATTGAGTAAATGTCGGGTGATCATTAAATACGTGTTCGTCTATAAATGCAAAGCAACAAAAAAAGGATCGTTCCCTCTAATGGCAAAAATTAACAATAAAGAAACAGGAATAAACGGCATTGCTTACAATACAAATTTGTCTCGTTTCTTTATCTGCAAAAATTACCACTAAAAAAACAGAAATAAACGGCATTGCTTACAATTGGAATTCGTCTCGTTTCTTTATTGAAGAAAAATTGCCAGCAAAGAATCTGCATTACTTACAATTTGGTATAAATATCTTATGATCACCCTGTGTCTCGCATTGATCGAGCAGATTATGCCAAAAAAAAAAAAAAAAAAGCAGACTGATTTGATGCCAATCAATGACACAACATGTTCAGCAAAAAAAAAATGTCTCCTAAATCAAAATTTAAAAAACTTGCTTTCTGATAATGAGTTTTTCAGCCATACCATTTAATTAAAACCAAACACTGACAAAATATCCTGGTAACAGAACTATTTATAGTAGTTTATAGATTTCTGATTAAAATAAGTAAAAGTTCTACACTGTATTTATATTATTTAACTTAAAGTTGAGATCATAAAGTAAAATAATAAAGCAATTACTAAATGAGTAAAACGCAAACTGTGCACAGTTACTTTTTTTTTTACCATGGATTAATAAAAAAACAATAAATAAAAGTTGGCAAATATCATTATAAATCTAAATGATGCCATTAAAATAATAAAGGGCCCCAATTAAAATATAGAGTTTTGGAATATAGTATTTACCTTATAGACATCATATGCGTTGATAGTTGCGTCAAAGCAAGTGTATAGATCATTCAATAAATCCACAATTTCCATTGGAGTACTATAGGCTGAAATTGTAGTGAATCCCACAATATCACTAAAGTAAATTGTAACTTCTTCATAAGATTCCGGCTCAACTGGTAATCCCATCTTAAGTCTCTCAGCCACCGAACTAAATAAAAGCAATTTCATAAACAAACAGCAAAAATTCATGCCAAAACATAACTTATACAGTATTTTGATTAGCCAAAATAAATGATTTACCTTGGCAACATCCGGTGAAGTAGCTGCTCAGTCTTCTTTTTTTCTTCTCCCAATTGTTCCGTTCTTTCGCGGATAATTTCTTCTAAATTGTTGGAATATTTTTCCAGCATTTGAAACATCGTATCAACTATATTGACTTTCCTTTTTGTTGTAAAGACGAAATTCAATACAAAAGAAACATAATAAAAACCAAAAAGAAAAATTAATAGAAGGCAACTTGATAATGAAAATCAATATTACCGAGTGATTCACGAAATTGACACACCTTACACTGCCAAATTCAATTAGTAAACTATTGGTTACATTATAACCAATTTAACCACCTATTTGCCCAATTAAATCAATTTTTTGTTATAATTTGACCAATTTAATCATCTGTTTGTTACATTTGGACTAATTTAATCAAACTTCTGCACAATTTTGTAACCTTTTTTTATATTTTAATTACTTTTGTTCCATTCTGTCTAATTTAGTAGACTTACGAGTTCATTTAACTTATTTGAGTAAATTTAGTAAACATTTTTATTCCTTTTCCTCAATTTTATCAATAATTTGGTACTTTTTTCTTAATTTAGTAAATCTTTCTGAATATTCGCTCCAAATGTAACATTAGCTTGGTACAACTTTCACAATTAAAAATTCCATCTGTAAATATTTGTTTCATTTTGTCCATTAAAAAATGATTAAATGCCTATCGGCGATTGACTCATCAATATAGCAATTTGAAAGTTTCCATCATCATTTCCACTGCCCAAGGATAAATTTTCCCAGTCTTAAAAGTGCGTTAATTTCGTAAATCAGGCAATTTTGTTTTGTAAAGTTCACACTAACTTTCCATGATTCAACCTCTTAAATTGCTCGTATATGACAGAAAAATCGGGTCTCATGTCCGGCACTTCAGCCCAGCACTCTCGCATTATGTTGATTGCTTCCGGAGGAGCTGCCTGTTTGCTAACCGAAGGTCGTATCATTGGCGGAGGAAGCATCACTTTCTCGATTATTTCTACACAGTTGCAATTGTTACATTTGAAGTTAAAATCGATCGGATGGGAATGGGAAATTACATTAGAAAATGATCTTTAGTCAATTTACCCTCAGCTCGTAGATGCAACATACAATAGGGTGGTCCACGTACCAGCATCTCCTGCATTATAATTGAAAAACTATATACATCTCCCGTCTGAGTGCCTCGCTTTAGTAAGACTTCGTTTCTTAATAATTCAGGTGATGTCCATAATAAATCTGGATTACAAATAACACAATAATATCATCTTATAAAAGCTAATTTGGAGAAAAGTATCTGAAGATATTAAACAATATTACATTAATGAATTATGAGATATCTAATGGATAATACATGTAATGCCATATGGGTGGAGTTCCATCTCCACGATTAAAGGAATTGGAAGATCCAATAAGGATAACATTAAGAAATACCACAAAAATGACTTTTCACTTTTTTACTGCTTCATTTCGAAAAATCAATAATTGCTTTTCTGAACAACAAAATTTTGGTCACTTGAGGACAAACTTTAAATTGAATTTCAAGTCAAACTTCCCATTAAAAAGCAATTTTGTATCTGAAGAATCTAACGTCGTATCTTCAGGGTCAAATATTTATCCCAATAGGTCCAATTTTTTATTATGAAAGATAATTTTCTAACGTAAACACTAAATCGAATGGCTTAAATGCAAAATTGTCCTACTATATCCTAAAAAGCAAATTTTCATTTCAAAAAGTCGAATTTCTAACTTGAAAGACAATTTCCTAAAATTAACACCATATTTAGGGTCTTAAATGCAAACTTTTGTATCTTTTTGAATCTCTAAAGCCAAAATTTTATCCTAAAAATCAATATTGTATCTTAGAATCTAAATTTGTATTCTAAACCCCTAAATTTAGCACTTCAAAAAACCAAATGTACAGTACATCGAAATAATGATTGTACAGTATACGATATAATAATAAATAATTAGTACAATGGCATTCTTAAATAATTAATGGCTGTACTATACATGTGCTTTATAGCCACTTAAATACCAATTACAGGATATTAACTTACATAATATTTGCAATATTATAAATAATTAATCAGTGGTCTTTTCATCATACTAGAAAACGTAAACGACCTTTCATTTGTTTTTCAACAAGTTCAGTTTATAGGTAAAGTTGCAGTAATTAATGAATAAGTAATAAGGAGCATATTATAAAAAAGGCTCAAGGCACTTTTGTTTATGTCATGAAAGAGAATTTATAATTAGTTAAAGCAATGCAAAAATGATACAGTAGCTGAGTATACCGGGTGATTTTATCACTTGGAACAGTTTTTTACATTGCTAATAAAGGAACGAGGCTAAATCTAATCAGTTCCAATGTAGATCTTTGTCGTTTCTTTCTTTCCATGGATAAAACAATGTTCAAATGAGAACAATCACCCGGTATAGTCATTGAAGATAATTTTCCCAACTGGAAAAATTGAAAAACTGTCAGCTTTAGTCAAATTCATGTACAGCACATGTCATTGACAATTTAGAAGTCTAGCCAGCAACAACTCTTGATAGAAAACGTAACTTAATCTGTGTCTGCCACACAAAGATTACGATATAACTTCTATCAAATAATCAATCTCACAGCCTCTGCCTACGCAAGAATCTTAAACAAAAGGAGAAAATTGTGACGTCTGCCACTTTTTCAAAAACTTTTGATTTGATTTTAAAAGTAGAAACATCCATTTCCAAAATTCCAAATAAAAGCTTCAAATTCCCTTTTCCTGTCTCTGACCAATACAAGTTACAACCGAGTAAACAATGACGCTGAAAATGTCATCAATAGACGTCCAAATAGCTTGCAAAGGTGTGGTCAAAAAGTCAGTAGACTACAAATTAAAAAAGAAATCATTAAAAATTCAGATAATCGTTATAATTTCGATGCCACTGCGCATGGTTGTAACCAGATTTGCTCTACATTTTAGATCTTGGTGCTAAGACTCATGCAATAACTTAAGAAGTCTTTTTTTTATTGGAAATTTCAATGGAATTACTTTATATTTTTTTTTTGACATTGGCCTAAAAAGGTCTTTATGAACGCTCCCGGTGTATAAAACTACTTTGTCGTCTAATGCAACGCGTATGTGGCAAAGTTTGCTCGCTCGTTCGAGTAACTCGGTTTTATCTTGCTTCAGTGGACATGCCATCACGAAAACAACATCTATGACAAAAGAATTTCTTTGTTAAGCCTCTTAAAGTCTTTCTTAAAACTTGAGTGTGTACAGTATTCCTATAGAGACCTATTTTAAAATTGCAAAAACATCAGTGATGTTCTACTGCTTCTTAAGTTTCAAAATGTCGGTTCTCATGTGACCAAAACAACTTTTAAAACTTCAAAAGTCGAAACTTTAAAAAAGTCAATAAAAAAACTTATTCTTTTTCTTTAATTAACTTTGTGTACCCGAGTTAAACATCATACTTATTCCATATAAATTCTTGTATACTGTATTGTTTTTATTTCAATATTAATAAAAATATTATTTGTTTTCTCCATTGATGTTTACAGGGTCAGCAAACGCGTGCTATTTCAACGAGAGGTTATGCTGTGAAGCTTTAATGCTCAATGCCGGATGCGTTCGGGCCATTCACGGCAACAATTTTAAAGATTGGCAAGAACGAGAACGCCGCTGACTATTACGCCGTCAATAGTACGAACGCAGCCGGCAAAGAAAAAAAAAGCTGCACTGCATGAACATGAGTTAGCTGCCCCTTTATGGCGTAAAATATTAGTTTGCAAATATTCCAAGTGACTACATTTATAAATCATAAAATAAGTGTTTACATAATTATGAATAATGACAAGAAAGAAACGAGACAAATATTCATTAAAACCATGTTATTTATTCCCGTTACTTTAACGATTCTTTTGGCTAATAAATAAGCGAGACAAGTATCTATTTGGAGCAATGAAAGTTATTCCCGTTTCTTTATTGTCAACATGCATAAATTAATACGTATCTTATGATCATCCTAAGTTCATTTTCTTAGCCATTCGGACATAAGAAATTTGGAACTAAAACTTTCATCACAATTAGGTTATTATTAAAAGTGTTTGTGTGGTGCAGTGGAGCGGTTTTTATGCTCGCCATGGGCGCTATATGAGGTTTTTTTTCGATCCCTTTGTTACGTCATTGGTAATTAGATATGAAAGTGTCGCCAACAACACACATGCAGTATTATAAAGCAAATATAATGTATGAAGTTGGTGTAATATTACCTGCAGCAGCTAGTTTTGGAAATGGTAGACCTTGCGCAGCATAAAAACTCGGTAAACCATAATCGGTGACTTTTAACACCCACCGAGAGTCGATGACGCAATTATTTGACGTCAAACGGCCGTGGACACGTACTGGACTGGAGTGAAGGTATTTCATTCCCTACTCAATAAAAAAAACACAATGAATACAAAGATGAACCTCTACAAAATCGATAAAAACCATAAGAGAAAGTACACAAAATTACGTAAAAAAAATTACTACTAAAAAACATATTGAAAACCAATCAAATTAACGTAAAGTTACATTTTTATAGCGTCTGATAAATATACTGTACCAGGTGATTTTCTAACCTAGAACCAATGTTTTTTCACTATTGCAAAAAAAGAAACGGTAAAAGTCGCCATTGGACCTGATAAAAACTAGTCTCGTTTATTTATTTGCATAGTAAAATTACTGTATTTCATTCTAAAAAATCACTCGATATAATATGAAAAAGTGAGCAAATCCAACATTATTCCTTACATTTTTACACACACTTAGATTTTGATCACACTAAGTTATTTACTGTACATCAACGTGAAAAGCCGTCGTTTATGTCTGTTTTCAAATCAGCCACGGTAACACATTTTAAATTTAAATGTAAAATTTCGAGAATAAAGTGCTGTTTTTATTCATATATTTTTTGTAAATATGCATGTTAAAATACTTCAGAAAGAAATATTCAAAGGTTTTAGTAAACTGCAGTGCTGTCAAGTTAAATTGACAGACAAAACGAATTCCATCTCACACATCCCATTATCAATACAAGAATGTGTTTTTTACTTTTCAAAATTGGCAGTAAAAAGTTTGAAAAAAGACCGATATTTTGAAAATTGTAATTTATCTAGACATATAACTCAAAGGAAGTTGCTCAGGAAATTGTGGCTATTCAGGTCATTTAAATCTACAGTTACAGTTTCATTTTTAAGATAACTAATTAGATGTGTTTTGGTTATGAAAACAAAATTAGGAATCAATAAATTATAAAAATAACAGAAAATAATGTCAAATTAAATTTTAGAAATGTGAGATTTGATTTTAAAATGTGAGATTTGATTTTAAAAATGTGAGATTTGATTTTAAAAAT
>JAAFCF010006680.1:5348324-5492796 GCA_013389785.1 Helicorthomorpha holstii | reverse complement strand
TGTGAGATTTGATTTTAAAAATGTGAGATTTGATTTTAAAAATGTGAAATTGAATTTTAAAAATGTGAAACTGAATTTTAGAATGTTATCAGATTAAATTTAAAATTGTGAGATTGAATTTCAGAATGCTGTCGAATTGAATCTTAAATAATTGTTAAATACAGTATAATTTTGGAAATTCTGTCAATTTAAATTCCAGAATTTAAAAATGCTTTTTTTTTTACTTTTATTTAAAAAAAAAGTATAAAAAGAAAAGAAAAAGTTTGTTAATTTATTTAAAGTTTTTCCATTTCCAAATCAAAATAAGCAAATCTACCTTTCCTTAAAGAAAAGTTGATTATTTCGGCGTGCTCTCACCTTTTATTAAAATAAAGGTAATAATAAAATAATACAATTGTGGATACCGTATACAGTAAGACTTGGGAAAAGATTTTTTCTTAAATAAGAAAAACGCATTTGAAAGCAAACACACAAATGCAAAGAAAGCGATCCAATAAATAACTTTTATATATATAATGCATTATACTGTATATATTTTTTTCACTTTTAGAGTAGCTATAGCGCTATTCTACACAGAGACATAACTAACATAAATAAAAATCTCTCTCTCTCTTTATATTTTATATATATATAAATAAAAAAAAACAATTTGAAATAAGTTAGGAAATATCTGTTACTCTTTGTCAAGACACGTGATCGTTATTTGGCGCGACTGATTTCCTTCATACGGAAACGTACAAAATCCTTAAAATTTGTTTCAAATGCATGGGGTATATGGTGTAAGGAAGTCAAGAAAGACGTGTATTGACTATTATATCATATCGATTTCAGTCCTACACAACATCCTAACATAATATAAGCTATATCGCACAGCTTTTAATTTATAACTTATATTAAATCATGACGTCAATCAGTAGAAACCTCAATTATTTTTCCTTTTGTTTGATAATTTTATTGTATAAGCGCCACCCAGTATTAGAAAATTCAAGCAGATTATAAAAACCTTTTTCTATTTAATTATAAAATTCTTGAAAAAAGTAAAGCAATTTGTTTTTTTCCATTTGAAATTTAGGTTTTAGGTACAGTAATTATGGTAATCCAGTTAAGCAGAAGATCTTTGGGTCCTTTTACGACAGCATAACTTGTATAATCATTTTTAGGTGTGTTCAAAAAGTTAGTAAACTATGTAATCGTTTTATATTACGATTACAACACACGTCATTTTATTTTTAATTAAGAATTTTCCTAAAAAATGGAAAGAGACTGATTGTCATTGTAACTAATGAGATTCAGTCTCGTTTATTTGTTGGCAATATTTCATTTAAATTTTTTTGCTTAAATTTGATTTTTATAAAATCTTTTTAATTTAGTTTTTTATTCAATTGTAATTAAATAAATGTTTATATAGTATTTTTTTACTGTAAAATAATTTCAAATATTTCTAGGTGTTATTTTTAATATCTTTATTTAAAAATGTTTTTATAGAAATTTTTTTAATTTATTATTTTTATAGAAATTTTTTTAATTTATTGTTTTTATAGAAATTTTTTAAATTTAATATTTTTATTTTTGCTAATTTAATTTTTTATTATTTTGTTAATTTAATGTTTTTATAATTTTTTAAAATTAACAAAAACATTAAATAAAAATAAATTTTAAAACAAAACTAAATTTTTCATTTACCGGTATATACTGTAAATTAATTAACAAATACGTTTTTTTTAATTAATTTACAATAATAAACTCTATTTAAAAATCCTTTTTCTTATATTTTCTACACATTTACAGTATATATCCTTATCTACATATAAAAAACAAATTGTTTTTTAAATTAATTAACTGCCTACATTTTTATAAACTTGTAGATTAATCTACAAGTAAAATCAAGTAAAAACTTACCCTTACTAAATCCGTCAGCAAGGACAACTTGAAAGCCCAATCCAATTTAATGTTATCGCTTGAGATGACATCCTGAATATTTACGAAAAAAAAATACGAAGAAAAAAAATAAATAAAATGCAAATAAAAAAATCCGATTAAATGGAAAAGCAAGACAGTTAATAAATGTATATAACATATAAAAAATCCTCTGTAAATAAAGTAGTGTATAAACAGAATAATGTATTATTAAGGAGAATTTACCTGAAGACTTCCTCGAGTGCAATACTCAAACACTAAAGCTGATCTTTCCGGATTAACAAAGAATCCCAGGAATGGATTGACGTTTTCATGCCTCAAATCATGGATCTACCAAAAAATAAAAATCTTTTATTATATGATATGCATTAAAAAATCTAAATATACTTTGAGTTAAAGCAACGAAGATGGCTAAATAAATACTCTTATCGGCCATGGCAACCTAGTGATTTAAGTAACCTTATGCACTAAATAAAGATGATATTTCCCATACATTATGTGTATTTAGAAAGACTTATTTTAGACATCAATACAAAAAGCAGACTCAACATTTCAAATTTGAAATTTTCAAAAGAAAAAAATTACACCCATGAAGATTTTCAAAGACAATAACTTAGACTTTGTTTTGTTAACTTTGTGAACTTGTAAGAGCATAGATACTGTACCAGAAATGAACTGAAACTTCCAGAGACTTTGAAACAGTTGAGCTAGCAAGAATAATAACTGTAATTTTCAATAGATTTCTAAATTATAGTGGACAATTTCAATTGGACTAAATCTTGTCATCTACAATAGCGCTATTACTAGTTTCTTTGAAAAAAAACCGTGCCAATAAAGTAAAAAAAAATTCTATCAGTTCTTATGACGACTGTTCCCGTTTCTTTCTTGCTATTAAAAAAATGTCAAACTAAATTCTACTTGGCAAATATTCCAGTTTCTTTAGTGCCTTAAAGAAAAAGTGATAATAAAATACCGAAATGAAATCATATCAATTCTCATAGGAAATACTCTCGTTTCTTTTTTGCCATTAAAAAAGTGTCAATAAGGAAACTAAATCCGACCAGTTCTTATGGCAAATGTTCCCAGTTCTTCATTGCCATTAAAAAAAGTGAAAAAAAAACGTCAATAGAAAATCCGATCAGTAAACAAAAACTAAATCCTATCAGTTCCAATGATAACTTGTCACGTTTCATTTTTGCCATAAAGAAAAACAACGCCAATAAAGAAACGAAACTAAATACTATCAGTTCCAACGGCGATCAGTGCCGTTTCTTCCTTCCTATGAAAGACAAAGATCCCAATAAAGAAACTAGACTAAATCCTATTCGTTTGCCCCGTTTTGTCAGAGTCTTTTTTTCTTATCATGAGAAAATAGTGTACGGTACCAATCTAAAAATCACCCGGTATAGAAAAAAAAACCCCCATTTTTTTCTTATGAGAAGGAACTGATAAGTGTGTTTTCATATAGAAGAATAGCGATTAGTAACCAAGAAAGACCACAAAAGCATCACACAAGTTGGTCACCGTTTGTCTTTATACATACAAATCTTGGCCTAAATATTATTATTAAGAGATATAAAAAAAACCCTTATATCTGGAAGAGTGGTAGACAATGGATATTTAATTTCCCATCAATATATCGACGTATTTAGTGAAAGAAAGTCTTTACTGCAGCATATAAATCTAGTCTCTAGCGAGAAAATAAATTATAAACGGCAATAAAACAATGATGTGATTTATCTCATTTCTTTTTTCTTATCATAATAATCATATAACATGGCAGTATGTATACACAGTTGCTGGCTAATTTAGGAAAACAATCTTCTTAGTGACTATATGTGTTTTATGATGGTCAATTGATACTATAACCACAAATAGACCAATAAACAAAAAGAATTTTTTTACAAGTATTAGTCAATAATAAGAAAATTATAAAGAAAAAGTACTTAAAAATCGTATGTTAATTTTTGAGCATATTCTTCATCAAAGAAACGAGACTGAGATAACAACGCGGAATTGTCTCGTTTATTAATTAAAATTAATGCGGTGATAGACACGAACGTAGTCGGCAGAAAAAATGTATGCGAGAAAAGTTTTCGACCGGGTGCGCTCGTGCCTATCGCGGCATATAATTTCCCAATAACTAAACGAGACGACGTTCCATTGGTAAGAATGAGGAACGGTCTCGTTTTTTTATTAAAATTTATGCCGTGAAAGGCACGAACGTAGCCGGTAGAATAAAAGAGTCAAAAAATAACATGCATGGCTGCCGAATGACGTTTAAATGACATCAGATGGTGATTGTAAAAAATCTTTAATGGTTAAATGTGTTAGTTTTAAAGTTAAAGGCTTTTTTCTCTCTCAGAGGACCTAATTAAGTTTATTTGTAGTTACGCCACAAAATCTGATTAATTCTTAGGGCCATTATGTACACTGCACAGTACAGTATCTTAATCTCTTATCTCATAAAGCAATGAAATTTACCAAGAAATGAATCCCCAAGGAGCTTCATTTAATGGGAAAAGACAACACTTCAGGCAAATTAGTGGCCATTACTAAAACTTTTTAAATAATGGCATTTTAACAGTGCTAGTTTAAAAATCTATTCCATTATAATTAATCCCAAGAAATTCATAAATACAGTTCGTTATAGCCATGACTAAGATAAATGAACTCATACAAAGCCCATCAAATTCAGAAAACACCATCAATTATTAACTTCCGGTTTTACATCATTTTTAATTGACTTGCCTATTTAGCTGCATTTGGTTCACTCTTAGAGAAGTGAGTTTGCAATATGATAATGGTTATAATTTATAGTGCTAATAAATACACCTGATGAAGCAAAAAAGAAACAAGATTTTAATTTTGAAATCGTCTAGTTTTAGATTGTTTCTAGAGAACTTTGCTCCTTTAAAATGCTTTTTTTTCCTAACAAATAAATATGAAAACTTTTGATAAATCAGTACAGTTATGTTATGAAAATAATTATAATTATTTGAAACCCTAAAAAGTCGTCATGAAGAGCATCATTATAATTTCCTATTTGGAAACAAGCCAATAACAATAACAACGCCGTATTTACAGATAGTCAATTGCCAAGGTCCAACAACAACATAAAAAATATTTTGGCAACTTTATTACTTTAAAAAAACCGTTATATAAAAATTACGACCGGGTGATCTTAAAATATACGTTCACATGCTAGCAATAAGATAGCTGGAATAAATTGCATGGCTCACCTTAAATTATTTATCTCGTTTTTTATGTACAAAATTAGCCATAAAGAAACGGAAATGCATGGATTCTTTGTTTGGTGAAAATGACTAATAAAGAAACGGGAATAAAAAGCATTGCTCAAAATACATATTTGTCTCGTATTGTTAGTATGTATTGTGTAAAATGACCACATATTCCATGGTCACCCTGTATTACTAATAATAACAATATACAGTGAATTCTCGTTAACACGAACTCGACGGGACCGAGATTTTTGTTCGTGTTAACGGGGTTTTGTGTTAACGAACACATGCAAAATCTAATATATAATGGCCAAAATGACATTTTTTAGAGTAAATCACATTTAAACTCACTATTTACATCATATTTGAATCATTATTTACATCATAAGTGATACCAAATTTAAATTTCAAAATATTATGCATTTTGTGCATTCATATGCATGTATGCATTTCAGAAAAAACAACGCAATTTTAAATTTTTTTCATAAAAACAAACAAAAAATGTATTGAATTTGTATTTGTTTTTATAAAAACATTAAAACTTATCAAAATTTTGATTTTCTATACATTTTCGCCGACGATATATGAAATTTTTCATTTGGAGAAGAAAAATTTGTTCGTGCAAACGGGGTTTTACTTCGTGTTAACGAACAAAAAATGTATGGGAAAGCCTATACTGTAGTTCGGGACCGCAATGTTGCTTCGTGTTAACGAGAAATTCGTGGTAACGGGGTTCGTGTTAACGAGAATCCACTGTATTTTACAACTTAAAAGACTTTTGAAATGACATCAGAGTTATAGAGTTACATTTCTCTTCATACAAGTTCTAACAATTTGAGTAAAGATGAAATATAAGCATTTTCAATTGTTGTTGATGAAGATAAAAGGAATTGACAAATGATAGTTTCTTTTAGCCTTTCTTTAAGATTTTAAAGGAAGAAAATCGACGCGTACTTTTAGTTGCGTATATAGAAAATCAATATAGGATGTCGACGAGACGAGATATTGAAATTCGTCAACGTATGTCTACACTTTTATATGCATTGTGTATACGATGAAACACATATTTTACACTCACAATAATTTACCCATATTTTTATCCATCATTTCACAAAAGAAAAATAGAAAAAAGTTTTAAAAAATTAAAAAAAAAATTCATTTTTATAGAGTAAATGAGTGAAAACGTCTTGAAAAAAAATAAGAAAAAAATGACAAAAGAAGAAAAAAAAATATCTTAAAATGAAATGAGACACAAAAGAGTCTTCGAGATCGAAATTTGAAATAAGTGCAACCTCCAAAGTACTATCTCTTTCTTATAAAGAAATTGAGATCAAAGACGTAACTAACGTCAAACTCTTTTCTTTTTTTTCTTCTTCTTTTAAGAAAACCTGAGATAATGATAGTTGCACTTCAAAGTCACACACTATATTGTACTTTACAAGGGAAAAATGTATGATGATTACGAGTGCACACAAGAATGTGTGATTTTCTACGCTGGAACACAGGTTTTCCACATGGCAAAAAAGAAACGGGAAAAGTCGTCATTGGAAATAATAAGAATTAGTCTCACTTCTTTATTGCCACTTTTCTTCCCACAGAAACAATGTTCCATTTGGCAAAATCATCCGGTATAGCATAGTAACATACCGGTATATACTGTAGTGTCTATACAATACAAAGTGTGATAAGCCAAGCTTAAGTGAATATTAATGTATTAATGTCACACATAACTTAGTGTATAGATATACTGTACACTACTATACTGTATAATGTACATATTGAAGCTTCAATTCGATTCAATACTCGCAGCCATGGCATTCCACACCAATGACTTCATCTTTTAACCTTTAATACATTTTTTTTGTAAAAATAGTAGTAAATTATATAAAAGTCAATTATTTCTTCAATAATAAACTGCCAGAATTGTTAACAACAAATTCCTATGCATCGTTAAAAAAAAAATACTAAAAGCCTCCTTAAACCACAGGCAGCATCGCATAACCACCAGGGAGCGTTCATATTTTGAATAAATACTAACATTTTTGTGCAAATAAAATTGTGTATTGCTTTTAGCGTTTCACACGTTGGCATGCAATTATGATATTTTGGTTTACAAGCTAAATTATGAATTTTAGCTTTTGGAAAATACTTCAAAGCATTTTAAAAATTCATATTCAAGAAAAAGACAAATAAAGAAATTTTAAAATTAAAAAAAAAATGACAACTAAATAAACGGGAATAAATTGCATTGTTCACTATAGATATTTGTCTCGTTTCTTTACAGAAACGTATCTTATGATCGCCCTGTATAACCCTACCGTGGAATGTATAAAAAATACCCTATAAACTTGTTAATGATGCTATCTATTAACTAACGTTTCTTTTTCCCTAGGAGATTTAAATCAAATTAAAACTTCAATTATTTATCAAAGGCTCTAAGATCGGTTTTGCTTTGCTTTGTTTTGTGCTCATTGTGTCAGCAAAAAAAAAACACTAAAAAAGACAGGTAAAGTCAGCAGAATTTGACATAAAAGAAAAAAATCGTAAACTTTAAAACGCATAAAAGAAAAGTAAACGCAAAGACGTAAAAAAAGCGTCTTAGGAAATAAAAATAACGTCTAAAAGTAAATTGAAAACAATAAGAAACTAACTACTATAATAATCACTGTCAGACACAATAATATAATTGATCATCAATAATAAACCAAATAATTGACCTGTTATTAACATAATTTATAATGAATAATTTAAATGAAAAACCTGATAATTAGATTTTACTAGTTTAGTGCTTGGCTTTACTTTTCTTTGATCCAAACTTTTATGTCAAGAAATAATAACGTTTTAGTATGCAAATTTATGTTGGTTTTTGTTTTGCTTTTTTATACAAATACAAGGTGATTTTCTAAACTGGAACATCAGTGCAAATAAGCGAAACTTAAATCTCATCAGTTCCAATGGCGATTTATCCTGTTTATTTTTTGTCATGAAGAAAACAAAAAGTGTCCAAAAAGAAACGAGGCTAAATCTCATTCATTTGAATATTGGTTTGTCCCATTTAGAAAATCACCCGGTATATCTTTTGCTTCTGTAATATGTATTGGGAATAAATTTAGGTAACAAAAGCTAAGGCTTGTCACATTATTCTTATTTCGCCGAAAAAAATATAAATCACACCTCTGAAATGGCCCACATCGCCTCCAGAATAACAAATAAAAACAAAATATTAAAACACAAAGTAAGACTTTTTAGCCTTGAAATTGTAAAACACAAGAAGGGCGTTCAAATAATGTCACTGTGTTAGTAATCAAATTTAGTAAAATGAAATCCTGTTTATTTTTGAATGTCCTTTTCTTGCGCATAATGAAATTACTGTATCATTCATAATCGAATTAATTATTTAAAAATAAATGTACACTCACCAATTTTAACTCCTTGATGGCTTTATTTTTCAACTCTACGCCTTTTGCATGTAAATATTTGACCATAACCAAGTCACCCTGTAAAAATATATCAATAAAGCAAAATTCAATTAAAATGTAAAACCTCAGGTTTATGAATGACATAAATTATAAATAGAAACAGACATGCAAATAATGTGCTGTAAAACATTGATGTCCACGAGAGATTTAAACATTGAAGTCTACGAGACTGCAGTCTTGCAGTAATATATTAGTATTGCAGTCTATGGAAAATATTAGTATTGAAATCTATAGAGAAATTTAGTATTGAAGTCTATGGGCAATTTTAGTACTGAAGTCGAGAGACACTTTTTTGCATTGAAATTTCTAGATAATTTATTTTAGTGTAGAAGTGCATGTACATATTTTCAGGATTGAAGTGGATGTGCATTTTTATTTTAGAAATGAAGTTTATGAACAATTTTTGACAATGAAATTTTAAAAGAATTTTCCATGAGAAATATCTATAGACATTTTTTAGTAATGAAGTCTACAGAAAGCTTTTTTTCCATCAATGTCTATGGACAACATTTTTGTATTAAATTCTACAGACAATTAGTATACCATTAAATTCTATGGAATAAGTTATGTATTCAGTAATGAAGTCTATAGGCATTCCTTAGCATTGACGTTAATGAAATGTATTTTAGTATTGAAATTTTTAGACATTTTAATAATGAAGTCAATAGTAAATATTAACATAGAAGCCCATGGATAATTTTTAGACAAATTTTAAAACTGAGTAGACATTAAGATTAAAGTTTATAAATAATTTTTAACATTAATACAATAAAACGTGCTAATCCACTAAAATATGCCACGAATTACGGTACAAACGTCCTTGATTTATAAGTCCATAACACATGTCATATGTTCATATTCCATCCAGCAAATCCTTGATTTAATAAAATGCATGGCTTTATGAAAGTATCGAGCAATTATTGTCAAACCATAAACCATGTACACAGTAAAATCAACAAAGTACAGTACACCGAACACTTTTCCAGATTGGAGCATAATTTATTTACAGTTGCAATAAAGAAACGAGACTAAATCGTATCCGTTTTCATGTCGAATTGTCCCGTTTCTTTATTGTCACTAAAAGAAAAACAAGTGATCCAATTTTGAAAATCAACCGGTACAAATTGTAGTTGTAAACATGCAATTGAGTTGTAAGGCTATGCTAATTTACTTACATTATAACGTGCCCTTGTAACCTTTTCGTTTTCATCATCTATGTGACCGCCATTAGCACTGAATGTAAATCCACCACGTAAAGAGTCATGAGATCCTTTAAGTAAATCCGGTTTTTCCAAATTATGGAACTCAGATAACTGAAAAAAAATTAAACAATATCGGTTAAAAATCCAATTTCATATTAAACTTTCTCCTATAAATCTTGTGATTTTTAATAAACATAATTAACTTGTATTATTAGCTATTATATTCAATTATTTCCATTGAAGTTACACAGACTCATCTTATACGTTTGCGTTACTATGCAATGACAAATTGCATTTTAAGAATTGAATAAAAGTCCCCGAAATTCAATACAATATGACTGAAATAGTAGGTTGTACCGGTATTGTATAAATTTAATAATAAAGAAACTTTTTTTTTGCTATCATTTGACATTTATCGGTATTAAATTCCCCAACGTAAGTTCTTTTATGCTCAAGTTCATTGGGTACTTTCTTAACGATAAAAACCCTTAGAATCATGGATTCCCAAATGTCATTCATGAATATGAGATCAAAAAATAAGCAGCAAAGTCACGTAAAGTACAGTCGGGCGCTGCACACAGTATCATTGGACAAAATTAAAATGCATTGAAAAAAATCTTTTGACAATCACACTAGTTGTAAAAAAGATGACTACATTGTATACAGTAAATTCACAGTTGCTTTTTGATCACACTGTGTACAAAATATCTACACTAGAGCATTTTTTCCCTCGTATCATTAAAGAAACGAGACAAATCGCTATTGAAACTAACAAGAATTAATCTCGTTTCTTTATTAGCACTGTTAAAAACAGTTCCAACTTTCGTGCAAATTGCTTTACACTGACACCAATTCCTATAAAATACAGTTCATTAAAGTAGACCTACTTTTTCTGGATAAAAAGCCTGGTTCAACACATTTATTTCTATTTTTATTTGGATGAGTGACCATCTAATCATTGTGTCGACTTCCAGTGTCTAAATTGGCAGCTTTAATTCAACCTATCTAATTTCAAGCTCCACTTTTCTTTCACTATCTCTCTCGTAACTTAGACACTTCATTTTCTATTCAATAGATGACAATCCTGTAGACATCAATGTCAGTTGCATCATTTGGCATTAAATAAAACGACGAAAACCATCGACATTCTTAAACTATATAACACTTAGTAATAATATCTTCCTCAAACATTCTCTAGTAGTCGAAATTAAATTCTCCAGCACCAAATAACCAATGCACCATTATAAAAAACGTCAAGGGCCCTAAACACAAAGAAAAGCAAAAGCAAATAAAAAGTTTCACCACCGAATTTATCATTTGTAATGAAAATGGTGCAATAAAAAGCAGTTTTAATTATTTCTTGTAATTCAGTCAGTCATATTGATAAGAGGACAAAAAATTCCTTAGCCGGGTTTTTTATTTGACTGAAGAAAAAAAAAGCAATTTATTTTTAAATGCAAATTTCCCTTTCATTGTCGGCAACGCTGAGTATAAATAGTAAACCAGCTGCTAATGCATTCAACAACACATTTAAAATTTTTTCCCTCAAAATAAAAAAAAAACCTGAAATCTAATACACTATCAAAGTTCTAGTATGATTATTTGCATGCAATATTGCTAAGCTTTCTAGCACTGATTGTTGCAAGATTATTTTACAAAATAAATAGAGCATTGCAGCAAAAGGAGAATCGAGGGGGAGTTTCTTTGCAGCCTGAAACGCTACGGAAAACCCGGCAGACAATAAATAGAGAAAAAAATAAAGTACAGTACGTGAACAAGCCATGTAATAACGTATAATCGTATTCAAGGGTGATTTTCTAGATTAGAACACTTTTTTTCCAATGACAAGAAAGAAACGAGAGAAATTGCCATTGGAACTGATATGATTTAGTCTCATTTTTTGTTCGGCTCAGAAAAACAGCAGTGCTCTAATTAGGAAAATCACCCTGGTATATACAGTAATGCTTCCCCATTCCTTCTGTACCGGTGTATCCCCCTGCATCCAGTGTCGCTTAATAGTGTTCATAGGAAGTTTTGTATTCCGTTCAGTAACTGTGTATATGCGCACCTGGAGAGAAGCAACTCAACTTGTACACTCTCAACGCCTAGACGCCACATCATTTGGCATCCATCCAAATGTGGCGAAGGGTAAATCGCAGGTGGTGCAATGGTATACGTACTGTAGATGTAGATGTGTGTGCGTGCTTAGCGCCAAAAAATTGGGTTCGTAAAGCATAAATTTAAAGAGAAAAGTTGAAGGATAACTGCAAATCGAGATAGAAAAGAATGCTATGAAGCGTGTAAACACACATATACAAACAGGTATATACAAAAAAATCATATCAAAGTCACCATAGTCACACACACACACACATACACAATTTTAGCTCATATAACATTATAGGACTCTGGAGAGTCAGCCATTAACATTATTATCCTAAATTTAGGTCAGCCAGGGATACAAATCCATCACGACGTTAGTGTTTAGATTACATTTACATAGCAAAAAATAATAATAAACAGCAAAACTGCATTGAGTTATTTAATTAGAAGCAGCATCACGTGAAAGCGGCCATTTTACCATTGACATTTTTTAACATTGGAGACTCAGAATGTGATTTGTAAAACAGCAGCAAAGATTATTAGAATAAGTTATTTAGTGAGTTAAAGACTAAAATTATGATTATCTAACAAATGACACTAATTATATGACTCTGACTATTTTGGTTTTTGAATTATAAGCAAAAAAGCATACTAAATAGATAAATGATATTTAGGTACGGCGTACGTAGCCCTTTGAATTTAATAGAATGCTAATTACCAAAATTTAAAAAAAAATTAGTAGCAGCAGCTGATTTTTAGAAAGTGAAATTGTAAATGAGACATTATTATTCTAATTTTCGCACGTGGATGTATATTTTTGTACCTCACGTCATAATTAGTAACATTTTGAAAATAATTACGGTAGCTCAGAAAGGCGAAGAAACTCATTTAGAAAATAATGAACTTGTCAAGTTGTGCATACGTGAAAGTGGCTAACAAAATAAACAAAGATGCATCGTTTATTCTTTAAGTTCTTTGTTATCGCTTTTTTTATTATTTATTTCTTTATTAAAAAAATAAGTTGTTAATTTCGTGTTTTCGCTTCGATGATTTAATGACTGACAACACAATTGGATCCAAAGCTAATTGGATGCTCCAACGCTTATTATTTTGGTAAAAATAAAAAGTGGAATATAAAATGTTATTAAAAATAACTCTGTATTATTAGTATTACATAAACTTAAATTATCATAAATTTTTCTAAAAATAAAACTAAAAAAAAAAACCACTGGGTTTATTTTTTTAATTAATTTTTCATTTTGCTTAGATGAAATATTTTAAAAGGAGTCTTTAATTATGTTGATTTTTTAATTGAAAGTGTGAGATTAATCATAACTTGATGTGAACTATAAATTATCCCCATTTTTAAAAAAAATAAAATTAATGTCAACCTTACAATGACTGCAATAAATCACACATTTTTATAGTTATGAGCTTTCATATTGCAATAAAACGTAATGGATTACGATAACTACAAGATAAGAAAATATTAAAATTCAAAAATAGCAGATTTTATATATAAAATGAGTTAAAATAAAAGTTAATGTTATTTTTGAAGATTTATTATTATAATAAATTGTGTCAAATATTCCTTGAGCGTTCACAAAACCAGTAAATGTTTTAAAAAAATTCATAAAAAAATAAATGGGTGACACTATACAGTAGGTAAGGATTAAATACAATAGACCCTCGGTTATGCAACAAACGTTTTTTAAGGCAATGCCAGATGACTGAAAAGTCCGGCACTTTTTTAAAAAAAGGTCCTTGTAAACCTACAAATTACGTAACAAAATGGTAGAGTTTTACATGTTAGATAAAATAGGGTGCCGGTTAATAAAGTACATTTATACTTAGTCCCACTTTTTTATTGTATTTATTTGTATTGTCTATTAATTTTTTGAACATCCTTTAAAACGATTTCGTCCTAAGAACCCTTTTGATTTAGACCATAACTGACAAGCTAAGCTTTAAATTCAATTAAAAGTACAGTAGCTGGTTGTGGTTTATCACTATTATTAATTTAATTTGAAATTTTTAACCGGATAAATTTCACGACTGAAAGGGAAAGATGGTAACTGTAAAAAATAATTTTCTCCTCAAACTAGCCTTCTTTTCCAATTTCATCTATTAAATTTGTGGATGTTGCTTTATCGTCGACTTTTATTTGATGGCATGAAAAATCAATGGTTAATTAGCACAAACAAGAGACGAAAGGAACCTGCAACAATTCTCACGCCAAATTGCATATACACATACAAATACACCTACACCGCTTTCATAAATTACTCTGGGTCTAACGTATACAGGGTGATCATAACATCAGTGTTCACTTACATAACACGGTTTTTTAGTATTCCCTGTTTTCTTTCAATTAAAAATATGCTTTTATGAACACATATCTGATGCTCACCCTGTATAACACATCACAATTTCATCAGACCATAAAAGAAATTAAACTGATCTGCCAATCAACGTCACTTAATTCCTCAACAATTCCCAATTACTAAAAAAAAATAAATGGAAAATAAAACTGACCTTATTTCCGGAAATATTAGAGCAGGGCGCTACAAGCAAGAGATCTCCAGGATATATAAACAATCCATAAGGACCTTTCATCATTTCACGACGCTTTAAAGTTTTTCTGACGAATAAGACGATAAAGATGGAACCAAGACACATAAGACCAGCGCTAACTACAATTACAATCAGCTGAAGCAACGTCAGAGAAGCCCCAGCATCACCTGAAAAAAATTAATAAAAACAAAAGTTAATTAAAATTATTATTAAAGAATAAAGTAATGAAATTTATTCCCATTTCTTTATTGGCTCTTTTGTCAATAAATTAGAGAAAAATCGATGGTAAGCTATTCATGCAGATGCGAACACATATCTCATGATCAAATTTCGTTGGCAAACTTCCTGTACTAAAATCAATCAGTACTTACAATTGACATCTTCATGTAGCACACAGTAGGGATCTGAAGGCGGAAGTTGAACCAGATAATCGACATATTCAGTGACATTATTAGTGTTTCTGACGTATAACAATGGTCTATGCGTTCGCAGTTTGTGTTCATAATACAAAAGCGTATAATCAACTTTAACCCCGTCTGATGTGGTGCTTAGAATTGGACCTAAAAATCCTTTGGCAGCCACTTCCCCTTCAGAGGATACCAATGGCATGGACATACCACTACCACTGTTGTTGCCATTCCCCAATGTTGAACGCAAAGTTAACACTTTCAGTAGAAGAGCAATACAATCGTAAACACGTAGAAACAAATGGTATTCGTCATCCTGAAAAATATAAATACATAGTTAGTAAATTATAAATATTTTATCAAAACTAATTACTTAAGACAAACTTTTACACTTAATGCTTATAATTTTATAAGCAAACATTTTAAACATTAACATTTTAAAAAACACAGAAAAGCTTTTGAATGTAATTGGCTGATAATTAGTTCAGTAATGCATTAATTTTGTAGACAAAAATTAAACAAAAAAAGAGAAAGAAATCAGCGCAATGCGTCACACAAATGATAATAGGACTGACTCTTAATAGTACAATTTCTAGCTAATTGCAATCTATTTGCATAGTAATTGCAGCAGTCATTAGTCATTTTAAAATGTCATTAGTCAATATATGTACTGAGTAAAGAAAGAAAAGTTAAAAAAAATAAAGAAAACAATATCACAGTTGTAAAAGAAAAAAAAGAGCACTGTATTGATAAATAACAATGGATTTGTGTCTTGAGAGCTACAGAATAAACTTCCAAGTTATAAATAACAGAATCATATAGGATTATGTTATTTTTCCTCACAAATAACTTCAACGTGATTTTGAAAACATTGTTTTTAAGTTTTATTATTTTGAAGAGATTCGGTTAAGAAAAAAATAATAAAAATCTATTAAAGTGGTCAAAATAACATCGTTGTTTTCGAAGATTATGTCAATATTGTTATTTTGAAAATTATGCAAATAATCAATAAAATTTAAAAACAATTCAAACAATTTTTAAAAAATTATTTAAAAAACAAAAATAAAGAAATCATAGAACTAAAACAAATTCTAATTTTTTTAAACATTCTAAAGATCTTAAAAAAGATTGAAACATTCTAAAAATCTAGAAAAAAATGTAAAATATTCTAAAAAAAAAAACCTTTAAAAAAATAGTAAAACATTTTAAAAATCCTTAAAACTTTTTTTAAAACATTCTAAAATTTGCAAAATCAATATTTTCTTAAAATTAAAAAATTGTAAAGCATTCTAAAAAACCTAAAAAAATTTTAAAATATTCTAAAAATTGTAAAAACAATATTTTTAAAAAACATGTTTTCGAACAATTGAAAAAAGCGATTTTCAATATTGAACTATTAAAAAATATTCCACTTGTTTCTATTAAACATAAAATCATTAAATTTGATTGCAAAAAACTCTTTGTATAAACCGGGCATTATTGTCGAGATGTTTTAATGAGGAAGCTACAATAATTGCTGCCATTACATTATGCAAAAAAAACCCTACATATTTTCTTCGGCTTATAAAAATGAACACATACGCTACAAATGTAACGTAAAATAATCTAATAAATATTCCAAGATGCTTTCTAACTACAACAAATTTCAATATGCATAAATTTTCGATTCTAACATAATCGCCATGTCGCCTAAAGTGCATACAAATTGCATTAAGCAACATAAAAGACTACTTCACAATACAAAACCATGTTTAACATTAATATTAAAATAGAAAGCAATTTTCGAATCAATAATTGCTAAAAAAAATGAGATAGACATTCGTTTTCGAGTATGAAACGTCATCAAGTAGCTTTTGTAAAAGTTTGCTTGAGTGACACCGTGCATCCCATTGAAATTGCATGGGAATGAATACAAGGTGTCTGTATAAACCATTAAACTTACTCGTGTAGTGTTGAATGTAGGAGGAAATTTGTTTCTCAAATTGTTGACAAAATTGGCATCTGGTGGAACAAATGTGAAGACTAAAGGACTGGAATAAGCGCTGTTGACAGTGGTTGAAGCTGATTTGTCTAGTTGAACGCCAATGGGCATGTTAAACGGATGACGTACATGGACAGCGATAAAAGCGTGATGAGGCCCCAACATTTGCAGATATTCAGCTGTCTGCATAACCAGTCGCATTTCCTTTGAATAAAAAGGAATACACAGAAGAATTGCTAAAAAGAAACAAAAAAAATAAACATTTTCAATAATTACTAATCGATAATGTAAATGGTTAAAAAAACATAGAGCGCTTGTGAAAAATCATTGAAATGCTTCATGCAAAATCCAATATAATCAATCTGATTCCAGCATTCCAATGGATTGGTAAGTGGCAATTTCGGAATGTAGATTTTCATGCTACAATTGTTAAGAAAAAAAGCCTAGCAAAATTGCTTTGCCGTTAAACCGTCTGCTCTCGCAAAAATATTGCAGTCACATAATCGATTTTCAGTCAATATATTTTTGACCCTAAAATAGAAATGAATCAATTTCATCCGCGACAATGTCTACTTTCACTGTTTTGCTATGGAAAACCGTCTAGGGAATAATGCAATAACGTTTTAAGTGTTGCATAATCAAACATCAAATAAATCCCTAATTGGAATAAATCAAATAGTTAAATCGAGGGACTAATTAAAAGACGCTTAAATTTGAAATTTTAAAAGCGGTTCCATGTTCTTATAATGTTCTTCAAATATAATAAGATAATGATCATTAATGAAGAATTAAGAAGTGTCACGAGTCCCAAAGTAATAATCTGAATTGGAACGTTTTAAAAATTTAAATTTTTAGCGCCAAATGAAAACGCGCCATAATTTCAAAATCAATTCCAAGAACACCATTATGCTACCAATTAATAAACGAGATAACTCTCTACTAAATCACTCTTAAGTAATTCAGAGTAATGAATAATACAGTAGATCTACCGGTAGAGTAATTAATCAGTTAACATTAACTAAGCTTAAGAGTACTGAATAAAATACACGAAACTTCACAATTCTGAGTGACAACTTTCCAACCACTAAAAGCCAATTGGTTAAAATGGCTCCCAATGTAAATTCCAGCATTAAAAATCAAAATGTTGAATGTGTAGTTTAAAAAGTGTCATTAGCCAGCGGTCGTATATTTACTCAGTATATTTTTTTTCTTCTTATACTGTATTTACTTAACTTAAGTATCATCAAAATGTCTGCACAGCCCCTGAAACACTTTCTTAAAGCTTTCTCAGTAACTCTTTGCCCATCAAATGGAGAAAGTTTCTGCTTGGGTAAACTTCGTATACATAAAACTTATAAAAGTCTTATTTTAAATGAAAGTCAAACGTTATAACTGCATAAAAAGAAAAAACCCTTTAACTGCTAACAAAGTTATATATGGTAGAGCAGAAATCCGGTTAAAAATTGCCAACATTTCCGCTTTCAAACGACGGACCAACGAGTACACAATTTGAAGCAGCATAATACGCTGCGATTATGTTTTCATTTAAAACAACATTACATCAACAGTAGGCAGTTATCGGCTTCCTTATTTAATTATTAGCTAAATGAATAAACACTTTAAGCATAAAACGCAGCTTTCCTCTTTAATTATTAAACGTTTTAACGCTAATTTTAAAAATCCAAAAAGTCTATTATTTAATTCAATAAAAATGCAGGAAATAACTAAACTTGGAAATGCTTTAACCACTTAAGAACAACTTTTAATGTTTACGACCAATAATGGCCACCTGCACTATCTGCTTTTTCTATGTCTGACGTTATTGTTGTAGACAATTACGTCATAGGAATCGTGCGAAGGATTCATAATGCTAAAAGTAGATAGAATGTAGCAATCAACACAATCTAATGTACACAAGAGTAGTTTCAGTGTAGAAATCTGATCAAATGTCTACCAGTACATTGTTTATGTACCCCTATGTTGCTATGTTATTTAAAGATTCATTTACAGAGCCATTTTCGAAATTGGAGCATTTTTATTTTCCAGAAAAAAAAGTAGACGAGACAAATCGCTATTGGAACTGGTGATATTTAGTCTCGTTTCTTAATTAACACTATAAAAACAACGTTTCAATCTCGAGAATCCTCCGGTACAGTCTAATCAGCTATAAGCCTACTGTGCATTACATACAAATTAACAATTTAGCGTCAGCAATTAATCACAATGTCACATTGTAAAAGCAGCTGAGACGTTTTTACTCGGTTAAGAGACAAAATAATAGATAAGAAAAAAAGTTAGTTAGGCCAACACATACCCATTGTGTAATTTATGTGCTGACAACGAGGGTTTTGGTTTTTAGCTCATATACTCAAATGTTTACTTACAGCAATAGAAGTTATGGAAACTCATAACAAAAACAAAACAAACAATAAAGATAAAGTCGCAATATTATCTGTTTTTATGTGTTATTGGGTCAGTGGACATTTCATTTTATAAGCTATAGTCAACGAGACTGCATTTAATCTTCATACAGCTGCTTCCTTCTCCACAGGAAGTCCAACTACTACAGATAATTAAGACTTTTGATATGCGTGTAACGATACTGTATAATGCAATGATCGTTTACTGTGTGGAAATTTCGCCGTAAGAGACACGGACGAAGTCGGCAGACCCATTTCACGAAGAAATTACCAAAATTTAATCAGTGATTAATTATTAATCTTAAATAGCTTATTAAAAATTACGTCATAATACTATTAAAAACATACATTTTAATCTCAAGAACAAAATAAAAAGGTTATTTAAGAAAAATGCGAATTTCCTCGTTAAATTCTCTGCCGATAGCGTTCGTGCTCATAGCGGCGTAAGTTTTCAATTTTAAAAACGGGAATAAATAGCATTGTTTGCAGTGGAAAATTGTATTGTTTATTATGCCGTGAAAAGAGCAAAGTTTTCGGCACAATAAAATACGAATAAGTAATAAAAATTAACATGTGGTTTTTAAAGGATGAATTTTGTGTAAAATGACGTCATAAGATCCCTGGTTATCAAAAGTTATGAAAGATAGATTTTTCAGAAAATGGTGCAATCAAAAAAGCAATCAAAAGTGCTAAAAATCGATATTCTTAATAAAATTCATTAAATTCTTAGAAAATGAACTATAAATTTGTTATTACTTCAATTATCATGCTTTTTCAATCTAGTAACTCATTGCTATTAAGTTTAAGCCATATTAATAATCAAAAATTGTACAAAACATAATGAAAAAATTTGCAATGCAATTCCCTGTTGCTTTGTTTGCTTATTTGTTGCATAAAAATACGTCACAAAAACGCTTAATCACAAAACCAACAACAGTTTTCAACTATCAACAAAAAAAAACACAAATTACGCCTAACATAACGCAAAAGTGACTTGAAAAGAAAATTCTATTTCCCTTTTCATAAGAAAAAGCAGGAAGAAGCAAAATAGTCATAAAAAAAATCGCCGGACAGAAAAAAAATTCGCCTTATATTTTTATCCACGTTTCCGGGATAAAAGAGAAAAAATTTATTTCTTATTTCTTTTTAAATTTTCCGTTTTCACGTCAAAATTGGCTAATAATTCAGTGGCGCGCAACAAAAGATGACAAAGGTGACGCACTCGTGTGAGCATAAAACGAAACGTTAAAAAAGCGCGTGCGCGTTCGCCAGATAAAGAGGAATAATACTAATAAAAAAAGTCACTGGTTGACGCATTTCCACTTCCAATAATAAGAAAAAAATATACAAGAAAAGTGGAGAGAAAAACATAAATTGTGTGTGAAAACGCCGAGTTTAGCCATATATGCAATTTAGTACGTGAACGATGACAGGTGGCGCCAAAAGCATAAAACGCAGCGTAAAACAAAAACATATCATCATCTCGTATACATTTCTTTGTAGTTTAAAATAAAACCGACGTAATGTGCAATTCAAAAACTGTTTAAATTTACATTGAGCGCAATTTTAAGCTTCAAAAAACCGTTAGATATATCTTTATCTTTAAGTCTTTACTTGCTCAAGTGTGTGTGTAAATACGGCCTTAAGAAGTGGATTTCTTTTACGTCCCAAAAGCGTTACTTAATAAGTCACAAAAAGAAACAAAAAAAAACGTCGACAGTGAATGTGTTTCCAAAATGTCACTGTGTTTATATTATACATGTACAAATACAAAAAAAAGTCAAGTTTGTACAGTGACATATCCAGCAGCGTTTTTTCATCGATCGATATATATTTTTGCGTCCAATCTCATATGTGATGTCATGTAAATATGTAATAGAATATATATATGCCATGCAAACCCTATTGAAAAGTGGTTTTAAGGCATTTACACGATATGCGATGTTTAGCCGATTCAATAGTTGAGTTTCTAAGTGCTGATAATAATCGTTATAACATCGATTTTTATTTTACATTGATTTCAAATCATTCAGATTACAAATAATTTTTAATCGTGGAATAAATTTTAAATATAAATTATTTTCAGGATTTTCAGGTGATTTTACGTATATAAAATTGCAAAGTAGAATTTCATCAAATTCGATAAAAAAATGTTTGCGATTGATTTTAGAAGCGATTTTTTTATCAGAAAATCCTTTGAAAACCACAACTTATGTTTCAATATCACAATTTTTAATCGCATAAACATTGCATGTCAGTTTGCGTCCTTATCCAATAATCTTGCGATACAATCGTTAGGTTTCTAAGTGCAGATAATCGCGATAACATCGATTTTCAGTTTACATTTATTTCAAATCGTACATATTCCACCAAAAAACTTTAATCGTGGAATAAAATTTAAATGAAAATTCTATTCAGGATACAACTTGAAATTCGATATTTGACGCAAATATATTTCATGCTATTTCACGCACATACAAAATTGCAAAGTGAATTTTCATCAAATTCAATAGAAAAAAAAAACGCTTGAGTTTGATTTTACAAGCGATTTTTAGTCAGAGAATCCCATTAAAAAAAACAAAATTTAAATATCATGATTTTTAATCGCATGCCGGATAGCGCCTTTAGTTTCTCTACAAATCAATTCTCATAAACAGGAAGTAATAACTAAGAAAGTTACAATAATGTGACCAAAAAAAATTGACTTAATTTTATGTTATAACCTCGTAATTATCTCTCCCCCTTATGAAGTTACACGAAAAAAAAAAGTTTTCAGCAAATTGCAAAAAGAAAGTGATCTGCTTTAAGCCTATAACCTCATAAAAAATAAAACACAAACATTCCCTATGGAATCGTTTTTTTTCCTCTTCCCAAGTCCTAACTAACTTCAGTATTTTTTACAACAAAATACTGTAATACTGCATATTGTAACGTGTAAGCTATACAGTATATATATGTATATAAAAAAATAACGCTATATTTTATTTCCGGTTGGGGAAATATATTCAATTTTCACCACAAACATCCGGTCTTTTCATCGCTGCAATTTTGACATTGTAAACAGCAATTTGAAAATTAGCATTAGCTGCATCACATGGCATGAAAACAATAGACGTTGAGTAATTTACTAAAAACAAAAGTTCATTTTTTAGTATGAAAAAAAAAAAAAAGCAAATTATTTTTATATTTATTGTTCACTCAAAAGTCATTTTAATAATGAAATTTATCAACGGATTTCAATTAAGCAGCAAAAATCGATATGAAAAACCATACAAAAATAAGTTAAAAGTCCACAGTGCAATCCATTAATAAATTCACAACTCTTCACAAAATCAATGATAACATTAATAATCCAAACATTGATCTTTCGACGTATTTTTGCTAAATTAATAATGTTGTACAGTATGATCGACAATGTTGTCCTAAAACGACTAGTGAAGAGATTTTTATTAGTTACGCATGATAAAATAATCCCTATATTGGTATAAGCTTAAACACAGCGCGCGTTTTATGCATGACAGAGCAGCAAAAAGCATATCACAATAATATAATCGACTTTTCTGTACCATAACAGACTAAATATTATGATTTTATAAAAAAAAAATGCTTTAAGATAACTAAAATAAAAATCACAACGTTTATATCTAACGACCAAAAATAATAAACGTTATTTAGATTGATAAAGTAACGCTAAATAATAGTCGGAAGTTAATTGCACATACAAACGCATCAAATCGCACGTTACTGCATTTCTAACACAGCAAAACGCACGCTTAATCATTTAAAACGCATTAAATCACATGCCATTGAATAAATGCATCTAATATGCATATAAAACAAAAAATCGCCTACTTTATTTTAT
This sequence comes from Helicorthomorpha holstii, assembly GCA_013389785.1. Classification (NCBI taxonomy): domain Eukaryota; kingdom Metazoa; phylum Arthropoda; class Diplopoda; order Polydesmida; family Paradoxosomatidae; genus Helicorthomorpha; species Helicorthomorpha holstii. Next base: position 5,469,609 of record JAAFCF010006680.1, on the reverse strand, counting down.
TATAAAAGCCTTTAAACTGCATGGAAAGTTATTAAATCTCATTAAAGAGCATTAAATTATTAAAATTCTGCCAAGAAAATGATAATGTTTTGCTAAAATAGCCCAATTACAACCTGCTATTTAAATGGCCAATTAATGACACTTTGAAATCTTTTCTGGGCCTTATATAGGTCGTCTCTCGTCAATCTCGCCTCGTATATTCAGTGTAAAGATGCTCCACAACATCGAAAGATATTAAAAATCTGTTACTAAGTTAATTTTGAAAAGAGAAGAAGGATTTTCCAGAACCTCTAATTCGTATCATCGTAGGCGGATGCTTAAATTCTGCTAGCATCTCTTTCTTAGTTATCGCTACGCAACATTGTATGATGTTACCATAGCAACCAAAAACTTCCGTGGCGCATCTTATCACCACTTCCTATAATATCATACATTTAGTATTAAGGCAAAATCTTAATAGCTCCAAATTTTTCCATTTAATAAAATGCTTTCCCCGAATTAATATTAGATCTTCAGCACTTTGCAACTAGCTTTATAGTAGCTGTTCCCACTAACTAAATAAAAACAAGTGATATTTGACATGTGACACTAACAACATGCAGTAAAAGTTAAGTCTCTAGTGTGTACTTTTAAATCACAATAATTTAAAAATCGAATTCGAATGATCTAACTTTAAAAAAATCAAATTCAAATATTTTTTTTTAAAATCGAATTTGAATGATTTAGCTTTAAAAAAATTAAATTCAAATAATTTTATTTAAAAATCGAATTCGAATAGTAATTTAAAAAAATCAAATTCAAATAAATTTTATTAAAAAGTGAAATTCTAATAATTTTATTAAAACGTGAAATTCTAATAATTTTATTGAAAAGCGAAATTCGAATAATTTTACTAAAAAATCAAATTCAAGTAGTCGAATGTTTTTATTAAATTTTATTATGCCGGCTGCGTTCATACCTAGTGCGGCATACTTTCCTACCGTGATAAGAATGAACAACGCTGACTAAAAAAAACTCAAATAAATTTAATTTAAAATTCGAACAAATTTAAAAACGTTGTAACATAAAAATTGCCACGTTTTAACATAGAAACTCAAATGATTAAAATTGATAAAATCCGAATCTCATTTTTATGCCGACTGCGTCCATGCCTCATGCGGCATATTTTCATTCCGAGAAGAGTACGAACGCCACCGGCTAAACAACAAAAAAAACCCCCGAATATTTCAATCTAAAAAATTTCAAATGTTTCAATCGAACATTTGAATCTGAAAAAAATAAAAATATTCCCAACATGCATGCTGTATCGAATACTGTATATAAATTTGCACACACAACTTAATTTCTCAATAATTTATTTGAACGTCAAACGTTATCATTGATTATGCAATTAGGCCAAAGAGAGATCTGTTTCCACTTTGATATTATATTTCATGAAATATTTACGATCAGCCAAGACATATGTTCGACATCAACACTTATTGCGTGTACGTGTGGCTTAATACATTGAATATTTTTATTCAGCTCATTTAACCGTCGCAGGTGTCTTAATTCTCCTCTTTCCCCCGGCCCTCCAGCTCCATCTCCAACTCTTGCTCCCCCTCCTCCCATCCCCCGGATGTCTAATATAGATTTTCAGCTACGCACCGAAAACAGCGTCGCTAATAACTTAGTGCAGTGATTTGTATTTACAAAATTTACGGCCCTGTACAGTAGTTGGCGTAACGTAAATCGATTTTAACGACACCCGAGCGTTTATTTACAGACATGAGCAGAGAGAACTTGTGTGTGTATTTTTAGTCGCCTTCAACTTTGACCTCATTGCTTGCCCATTAGTATTCTGTACCAATTCACAAACTGTCTCTAATAATAATGACACGCATTTTAAAAAGGCCCTTGTGAAAATGCTAAGTTAAATTGGCCCATTACGTGTTCAATAACAATAACTGCACACGGTATCATAATAGACAAACAAATTACGCCCACATAAAATAACGCGTTCTCAACGACAGCGTAATTTCAAACCCTCAAATTTTATTAATAAACTAATATTAAAAGTTGGTTAAGGACAGAGCAAGAGACAAATAGACAAATAAACTAAATAAATGAGCAGATTTCTAAACAACTGCAGTGTCCAGCCTTGAAAATCAAATTAGCAAAATAGGTCCATCGAAGGCTATATATCGAAGGCAAAATTCACAATTGGAAAGATAAGAGAAAACTGCGCAATGTAATTAACAACTTAATGAGGACATCATAATTATGGTCAAACTGGACAAAGACGATAATGAGACAAAACATTTTCTCACATAATTAAAAATAAATTAGCAGTTTCACAAAGTACAAACCCAAATATAAAAGCAAATTTAATGATCTAATAATCACACATAGTCTTTTCATTCAGACCTTTTTAATTTTTTTACTTAAAAAAAAAGTTTTTCATTGCATGAAAAATACGTCAAGGTTATTTATGATTTAATGTCTTACACTTTTACTCTAAATACGCACGTGCAATAACAGTCCATTTCAATTTTAGTATGTTTTCAGATACATGTTGCTATGGTTACTGAACTTTTTTTTGTTCTTTTAAACCAATTTGTCCTGTATTGCATCTACAGGTTTTTTTGTTCAAATCCAATTTGGAACCAATAAATGTAAACCAATATTATATCAACTCAATAAATTAAACAATAAACTCTTTCGTGTCATTTTATTTAAACAAATAAAAATTAATCTTCTCTCTTATATAAATTGCTCACAAAGACTTTTAATTCTGGCTTTTATTTTAAGCTGAAGTGTCAGAGACAACAACCAAATGGATTAAAATCAGCGTTGTTATTTTCTTGATTGCTATGTGGATGACAACTCAACAACAACTAAACCAAAACAAAATAATAATAAAAAAAAAGATACTTAAAGCAAAGGCACTTTAATTTTGTATGTCTGATCATCAGTGCAACAACAATGAAGTGTCGAAGTGATGTGTACTGAGACACCATAGCAATTTTGACGTCAGTTGATAAACATTACTGTCAACCACAGCACACAGCGTTGATCTCAGCGTAAAAACAAAAATATATTTCATCTCCTTCTTCCCAACCATCCAACCACCCACACAACCATCAACACACATTTCATTCCCATTCCCACTAAACAAAAAAAAAATACTTAACCTTTCTCAAATATTACGTGTGGTTTGATAAATTGTAACACCAATAAAGAAAGTCTCATCAATTCAAATAAAAAATGAAATGTTTTCCCATTTAGAAAATCACCCGGTCATTGCAAACGTGTATAATTCAAGGATGACGTAATGCGTGCATAACAATTCATAAATCACAAAACGTAAATGAAAAACGTCATGTACAATTGCAATTAAAATTCCAGCAATTCCTAAAAATCTTCAATTACTGGACAGCGCATGCGTCGCTTCTAAACAGGAAAACCATGTTTTTTAGTCTGTATTTTATACTGAAATCGATTCTTTAGATAGAAAAAAAATATGTTGAGCCTTGGTATAGTCTTCCTCCTCCCACCTGAACCGCCTCTAACACTCCACGCACTAATTATGCACCTACATTTTTCTCTCCCACATCTCCCTCACCCTCACCCCCACTCCAATTCAGTCCTCCCTGTTGCTATGCAATATTAAGTGTCCCAAATGCCTCCCATTTGATCAACATATGCACAAACTCTCATCAATTTCAACGTATGAACATTAGCGCGCAGACGTCAAATTTTACGCCGGGAAAAATATAACTGCAATTTTTTTTTAATATTTTCTTCGTTATTAGAGACTTAGGGCGAGATGAATATAAGATTTTTTTATATCGAATTACAGACATCGCCAGAATAGCAAAACAATAATCATAATGAAAAAAAAGTTAATTGCAATCTTGAATTTCAGTTTCGGATATCGATTTTTTGCTTACTAATTTTGCTGTAAAGAAATCTGCCATTTTTAAATAAAGATAAACTATACTGTATGTATTGCAAGAAATAAGATTCTCAAAAAAAAATTACCCAGATGATTTATGAAAACTGAAACTATTAACAAGAAAAACAGACAAATTCTTGTCAGGACCATTTTCTTACCTTCCAAGAGAAAAAAGTGCCAAACTAAAACTATACCAAATCTCACTAGTTCCAATGTCATCAGGTACTGTATATAAAAACTATTATAACAAAGTTTGTTTTTGAAAGTAAAACTAAAAAAAATGTTCAGATGCGGTTCCGCCCACAGTAATTTTCACTGAATTCAAATGAAATGCAAATTAAACACCGTCGTTTCCAACTTAAAAAAAAAATAACTCTCAATCAACTTTCACTTGCCCTAAAATCGTATTTAAATTCATGTCTTTTTAGCATTTTCCCTCTACCCCTTCTACCCTTAAAACTCCCCATAGCGTTTTACCATATTCTTCCAACTCTTTCAGTCCCAACTTTTCCTAAAAATTCAATTGTATATAAAAAACTGGCACTGTACTAACTGTGAATTTGAAAACATTTTAAAGAAATCATTTTTTTTTTCTACTTCCAATAATATTATGCAGCTGCAAGTTTATGTACAGTCGATTTAGCTCTTCAGTTTTCTCCATAAAATCATATACTGATTTAAATTGTTTTTAGGGCTTTTTTTATTTTGTTTTGTTTTGGCATTGGTACTTAAACGAAATGAACACGAAGAAGATAAACTTAGAAGAACTGAGTTGGAGTTTTGAGGTCTCAAGGGACCAAAGGAAAGAATACATTATAAAAGCTTCAAAACGTGTTAGCTTATTTTCTACCTTGTGATGTGTATGCACTGACAATTGGAAATTAGAGATACAAAAGTTAACTTCCTTTTGTTATATAAGAATTTTGAACAAATAACGAGGAATAAAGTAAGTTATATATCGATTAACTCAATCCTATTTCGTAACATATTTCGTAACACGCAATGGTGAAGAAACTGTAACACCATTATTGTAACTTAGAGACAAAGACACACATCCAATTGTCATTAAAAGACTGTAAATGATAAATTACATGTTGGATTTTTCACTTTGCACAGTTTTAGTATTTCAATAGTATTACTTGTGCACTAAATTTAGCATTAGGATAATCTTAAATTTGTTGCAATTTCAATTGTCTTAGAAGTCCAATAATCTTATTCTTAGCATCTTTCCTATCGTTGGAATTCACAGGTCTTAGATCGTCATAAGTCTTAGCATCTCATTGATCTCTTATGACCCTTCTGGTTCTAACACTACTACTGTATAATATTTCGAAAGCAATAGTCTTACTGAAACACGTGTTAGTTTCACATGGGCCCCAGTTTCATATTGTAGCCTTGTATATACAGTAGGTCTCACTGTCACATATTGATATTAGTGTCACTAATTGTTGATAGTGTCACAAGTACAGTATATGATATTGTCACAAGTACAGTATATGATATTGTCACAAGTACAGTATATATTGCCACAAGTACAGTATATGATATTGTCACAAGTTAATGACATTGTCACTAATTAATGATACGATCACTAGTTGATGATATTGTCAAAAGTTAATAATATTGTCACAAGTTGATGTTAATGGCATCACTTGATGATACTGTAACCGTTTGATGATGTGACCACAATTTGATGTTACTGTCACAATTTAATATTATTGTCACAATTTAATATTATTGTCACATATCGATTTTAGTGCCACATATGGATATTAGTATCAAATATTGATGTTAGTGTCACATATTGTTGTTAGTGTCATGCATTAGTCTTAGTGTTTCATTGGTTTTAAAGTTTCATACTGAATAGGTCCTTTTATATTAGTCTTAGCGTCCCGTATTGGTCTTAGTGTCACGTCAGTCTTAACATCTTATCAATATTATAGGTCTTAACAGTGCAATGATATCAGTGTTACAACAGTCTTATCAATAACTTACAATGGTCATAATTGCATCTCCAGAAATTTAATTTTTACAATAATCAAAATGTTACCGAATATTTCCATGTTGCGAATTGTTTTATGTTAAAATGTCCTAATCACCTTGTTATACCCACAATTATCTTCCATGTCAAACTTGAAACTAGTAACTAACAGTTCTAACAACTCTTTCATTTTAAATCCAGACATGTCTTCCCTTTCCTTTGCTTACAATTAACCAATAGCATTTGACTTTACTCCATTGAAAAGCTTCTCAAGACCAAATTCACCATCTTTTGTATGCTCTTCAGCCTTTTCAACGAAGCGTTTATTCAATTTGTTTTGTTTTTCTTTCACAACTATTTTTTCAATTTTTCAGCTTTAAAGCTTGTGTAAAGTGAATTGCATTGAATTACAAGGAAACACCGGATAGGAAATTGCATCAAGATTTAGAAAGAGAAAAGAAAAGATAAAAAAAAACGGTGTAGAAATAGTAATCAGTAACATGTTGACCTCTCCAAACACACAACTATTTTGTGATTGGTTATGGACAAACAACAAAAGGATTGGAAATAAAAACTGAAAACACTAAAAGTGCATTCAGCCATCTTCATGTTAAGACTTGGAAGCAATAAATTTCCACTTCAGTGAGGTTATCTGCTGCTTTTAACTGACTCAACACAAAAGTCAAAACTAAAACAAGAACTTTAATTCCACTGTGGCTTCTTAAAAATTCCAGGTATTCATCATCTATTAATAATTTGATTAAAAATTCAGCATCTTATGCAAAATTCATGTAAAACTGCCAGGCAACAGAAATGCACTTTCCTTGTCTTTTTTCCAAATCAATGAAATCTTTAATAATGATTATTTTCAGCATATTGTTTGCCCTTAATCTGATGATGCAAAACAATGCAATCTGTAATATAAATCTTAAGAAATTTGCGGCAAACTAGATACCAGAAACTTTTCTAAGAAATATATTTGAATATTTAAATTATAATATAAACCACAGCAGTTATTTGTTGGTTAGCAGCGATGAAATACTGAACAACCAAATTCCAATAAACCAAATGTCAATATCATTTGAATTTCATCAGAATTACTAGTAATAAACTGTTAAAATAAATTGCTTTTAACGTGAAATTATTTTGTGGAAAAATAACAGCAAAATAAAAATTCTCTTTAAAAGTGGCGACATCTTGCGTAGGAATAAAAGACAAAATGGTAACAGCTTGTTTAATAAACGACAAAAATGCACAAGTTTTACTGGACTTTTTTACGTTAAGATTTGAAATTCACACACAGCTTGGCTGTAATACATTAAACATGCAAACCATACCAGACAATTTAATAAAATAGAAAACAACTCATAGCAAGAAAAAAATTGGAAAATTCGCCATTGGAACTTGTATGATTTAGTCTCATTTCTTTATTGGTATTTTTTTTACCATGTTAAGAAAAAAAATCAATATTAATTTTAAGTCATATTTATTTTTTTCCCCCATTTTAAAAGATGTGATCCTCATCATTTTCCTTTGTATTTCTAAATATAAAACCATCATTAGTGCGAGTGTATGCAATTACAATTAATATTATTTGTTGAAAACATGGCAACGGATATAAAACAAATAATCCATTTACTACTCATATAAGTACTGTATCGTCTTACTCTTTGTCATTAACTTTAACCCTAAATAAACTTTTCTTATTATACAGAATACAATTTTCTTTATAATTTTTCCTTATATTTAGTTCTGAAAGGTAAAAAAGTCGTACTACATATGGGAAAAACGTTGTTTGGGTTTTCTACTGTTTCTTAATAATATTGGGAATGGCTTAACAAACAAGCTAAAATTAAGCAACTTTTAAGTTTTCTCAAAAAATAAAAACCGAGACTAATTTTCATCAGTTCTTATAGTTATTTTTCCCGTTTCTTTATTAACAAATTAAAAAACAATGCTCCAAAGCAGAAAATCAACCTTGCAAATAGTTCCAAAGACATCGGGGCAATGGCAATCTAATCTTTTGGTTTTCTGTATATCATGTGATTGCATCTTTTGCAATAACTACCCCCCACCACCTTTACCTCCACTCCACCCCCCTTGGGCTCCTGGAGAGATAAAAGTTTGTCGAACACGTTGACTGACATTTTAAACGACACAAAATAATCTCTGTGTTTCCTAAACGTTTCGTCATTGTTAACTTCCTTTTCTGAGTCTCTTATATCGTCTCTTCACCAAACGTCTTAAACTTATACTGTGTAAGAAAAAAGAGATAAAGTTGGATACTTAATTCCTCAAAGTCATTAGAGTACAACACATGCTGAGAAGATAGAGGTTATAATTCACAGGGGATAATCCCTTCTCCCTACACCATTACTCCCATTGTTCCCATCCCATATCATCCCAAACACAATACAATTACATTTAACTACATGGTTATCATAAGATATGTGTTCATATATACTTACATGCTGGCAATAAAGAAACGAGACAAATCAACATTGTAAGCAATGCAATTTATTCCCGTTTCTTTATTGTCAAAATGTATATGTGAACCCATCTTATGATCACCATGTATAAACAAATAAAAGTAAATAAAACTTATTTCTTTTTCTGTAAATAATGCCTTCTTTTCAGTCTCTTTGGTCTTTAATTAATGCATATAATGGGAAACAAACGCTAATGACAAAAATGGCTGACGACGTAATCGTGTACCAGCAATTTAATTAATAAGTGATCGATGATGACGTCGTTGAAGCCCATTAATTCAACTCGTAAAATGACACACAAACTTATTGAGTTAGCCATTTTCCAGCAGCAATTATTTGATTGTTAACCGTTTTTCCACGAAAAGTTTTAACGTCGTCATTTGGTTACGCTTGATGCGCCATAGTGATTAGTTATTTTACGAGTATATGTTGTCATTTATATTGCTTTCTACAATAAGGTAACTCAATAATACTGGATTATTATTACATTAAACATTTGACATCATCACAATTGATCAGCGCTTAATAACCAAGTATGAAATTGTAAATCAACTGTATCTATAGTGGCTTTAGTCAAAGACTATTTTTCTAATTTAATCACCAAATAATAATGTACTAAATACACTAAATATACTGAAAACACTACATAAAGTTTTCCATTACCAAAATAAAGAACTGCTAAAAGACACTACATAAAGTTCTCTTACACTTAGTAAAATTCTAAGACATTAAACAAGAGGTTCAAGACACTAAACAAAAAACCACATACACCGAATAAGATATAAGATGCTCAACAAGCAAAATAATACTCTTAAGACACTAAACAAAGTTCCTTAGACACTAAATAAAAAACCCAAACACTCAAAAAGGTTCAAATCACTGAATAAGGTGTTCAAAGGCAATAGATAAGTGTTCAAAACATTAAATAAAGTTCTCAAACATAAAGAAATTAGCCGCTACATAAAATACAAACACTGCATAAAATACTCAAAACACTAAATAAGATGTTCAAACACTAAATAAAATGTTCAAGATACTAAATAAGATGCACAAGAAACTAAAAAAAATGCACCAAGACACTAAAGATGATGTTCAGACCTTAAAGATGTTGAACACACTAAAAAAAGATGTTCATGACACTGTATAAGACCCTCAAAACCAATGGATAAGTTGCTAAAAACCTTGAATAAAGTGCTCAAAATACTAAATAAAGTTTTCAGACAGTAAACAAAGTTCTCTGAAAGACCCAAAAGCGACATTCGGATAATGAGACGTCTATCCATTGAAATAAGACGCAAAACTCAGCGTCAAAATCCTCAAAACGCAATTATAAATTTCCCATCAACAATAAACCAAAAAGATAATGGTACTTGTGGGTTTGAAAACAATTGCATTAGGTCATTGAGTATCGCCTAGCAGTGATAATTGATGTTTCTTCAAGTTTGAACTACAGTATTGTAGTTTCACAACTTTAGCCATCGATAACAAAGATTCAATTTACAGTTGCCAATGGACACACATCATCAACTCTCCAATAACAAACTCTTTGAAACCAAAAATCAAATTACCACCAATTAAGTTATTGAATTCATCCAAACTTTTCAAGTGAAGAAAGCAATGGCAAACAATAAGAGTAAACTAAGAACTACTGTACGTGCAAATTAAATCATTAAAAAAAGCAAAGTGTAAACTCAGCCTAACTTTGGCTGTTTATTTATTTTTCAAGTATTTATAGCTGTTTATAAGTTTTCAAAACGTGAGTGGTCGAATTTCGTCGATTGGATGACGCAAAAGTGGTTGGCAATGTTGTCAATATGTACACAAGAAATCCTTATTGAAACACGTTTCGTTCAACTCTTTTTCATCATTTATATACAGTTTCAGAGTGAGAGAAAGCAAGAAAGATAAACACTTATAGAAAATAGACACGTCAATATAATGACATATAAAAGGTCAAATAACGAAATGGTGTTTTTCAATTGGCCACGATAACAATCGTCAAATAGAAATCACCTTCCCCTCCCCAACCTTAAAAGTTCGTCTGCTAAAAGCCTAAAAGGTCAACACATTCGCAAACCCACTCAAAATATATTTAATATTAGCAATAGTTCACTGAGCTTGCAATAAAATTTCAGAAAAACTTAACTATTTATACTTTCTAAAAAACAAAATTACATTTCACATTATGCGTCCCAATCATTGATGTCCTATTACGTTTACCATTGTCACCATAGCAACCATTACTGGTAACAAAATTCGAACTGCGATTTAATAAGAAAATTAATGCATTCCAGTTACCATAGCAACCACAGCTGAAAAATTTCTAGAACTTGAACAGTGGACATTGATCGCTGTTCTCTTGTAATAACTGAGCCAGCATAAATGATGGCAATTGTATGTTGACAGTTGAAACAGTACGAGACAAACTAATGACAAAAAACTTGATGTGTGCATGGCGTTCAACCTTTGTTTACGATTCACTTTCAATTGTTTGAGAAAATGGGAAAATGGAGTTTCGCAAAAACATTTGATATTGTTGTTCGCGTTTTGTTTGTACAAGGACGAAACCGATAAAAATCCAAATAAGAATATAAAAAAAAAAAATGTTTTGCTTTGCAGGGTATCACCGTATCGATGATACTTTTTATATTGATATTGTATATTTTGCAAGGGGGATACATGAAGACAAAAGTTAGTAAGCAGCTCAGCAGCTGTTGACGATTCACAACGCTTGTCAACAAAATATGTGGATAAAAACAAAATAACATTTACTTTTAGCTAATAGCAAAGTTAACCCAGATTTATTTTAGATCCCACATTTTTTTTGTCTTTACATTTTACCAAGCTTATTACAACATTGATGCCTCTCAAAATGATTATTGTTATCGCTTATGAAGCTATGACTAATATTAAAAAACAATTCAAGTTCTCTCCTTTGAGAAATCTAATTGGACATCAGCTAAATTACTTAATAAAAAAAATAAAATAAACAAGGACATGTCAGCTGGGAATGTGCTTTTGCAAAGCTTACTGTAAATACCAATCTTTTTTAAATATAACTTAAAATACTTCAATAGCAAATGACGTCAAGACTTTTTATTACTTTTTTATTTTTTGTAATGAAATAATTACAGTAGACCCCCTTTAATCCGACAAACGTTTTGCAAGATAATGTCAGATAACCGAATTTGTCTCATTAAAGAAAATTATAAAGTCAGTTAGTTTTGTGTCATAATCGCTCAAATTTGTGTCACTACAACTGAATTTGGTAACTTTTTCGATTGAATGTGTAAATTTTTTATCTTTACAGCAATAAAACGCATAAGGCTGTCCCTTTAATGAATCGCTGTGTATACAATATTCATTCAAAGCCATTACTAACTCGACTAATAACCAACCACCGTTTACTTAACGTTAAAATGTTAATAACTTTTACAGTTTACACAAAATTACGTCTTACTTTTACAGCCTTTAATTAGTAATTTTTTAAACAATCGATCATTATGTACAGTGTATACCATTACATTAGAGTATCTAGCAATTTAAAGCCAAAAAAAAAAAAAAAATGAAATCATTTTGCCCACCAGCTCTGCATTTTATAGTTGGCGCATGCGTATTTTGCATGCACATATTCAATCAGTCTGCCAAAAAGTAATTGAGCAAAATTAATATTTATTGAGTTTTTCTTCATAACATTTTGGCATTAAAGCGACATCATCGTCAAAAGTTTTGTAAATCTACTAATTAAATTATAAATTCACCGGAAATTTGCCTTATGATGATTTAGTAATGGCAATGAAAAACGATGATGATGGAAAATACATTTTACTTTTGACCTACAATCTGATAAAACCCGAAAAACCACCGTTAACCTATTTAAGTAGTCGACTTTTGCCCTTTTATATTATACGTCCTTGTACCGGGTGGTTTTCGAAATTAGAAGACTGAATTTTAAAGTGCCAAAAAAGAAGTGAGACAAAACCTCATCAGTTATAATGGCGATTTGTCCAGTTTCTTTCTTGCCACGATGAAAAATCATTTCCAATATAGAAAATCACTCAATATTTTCCTAATAAACTTTTCAATAGTTCAACCGATAACTTAGCAACATTCAACGACTTGTAAATCAGCTACAAATAACCAATTGACCATCAACTAACTTGCCAACAAGTAATTGCATTATTTAACATATTATATTTTTGCTATATTAATTTTATGGCAATCATTAAATTATTAGCATAAAGGTTGCAGACATTGAACCTCATAAAATCTGCTCAAGCGTTAACAACAAAATGCAAAATCATAAAAGAAAAACATTTTTACGACATTGCAGTTTTGTGTCATTAAAGCACTTGCACCAATGCCGGTTTACTATAGCTGGCATTTCAAAGCAAAGGCGTCACATTTTAGCCCTAACCCTGATTTGATTTTGGTTAGTCGCGTAAAATAATTAGTTTCATTTTTAATAAAATTTAAAAGTTTGAATACAGTGGCTCAAAGCCAAAATGATACACTCACTTTTTTAACTGTTGCATTGACTAAAAAACTTAAATAAATAATTAAATATTAAACCAAATTAAACAAATTTGCAATATGTATTTAATTGATGTTCACAGATTATTTTGCATATTTTGAAATGAAAATATGTTTATTATTTTTTAAACTATGAGCAAAAAGCAATGTCAAAGTAAAAATGATACAGCCAATTTACATCAAAGTAAAAATGATACAGTATACAAAAATAAAAATAAACAATTAATACATTGTATTTTAGTATTTGGTAGGCAAACCTTTTTGCCTTATAACTTCTTTGAGTCTGGTTTGATATGATTTTACAAGTTTCTTTGTGAAATTTTTGACAATTCTTGCACAATTTTTGATGAATGCTTCGGATCATTATCTTGATATAGCACAAAATTGTTTTTTATATTTAGTTTTTCAGCACTAACCTCTAAATTCTGCTGAAGGATACTTAGATACATAAATTTATCCATTATGCCATCAATAAAGTGGAGATTGCCAGTTCCAGCTGCTGACATACAACCCCATACCATCACACCACCACCACCAAATTTCACTGTTGGTTGTAGATTTCTTTTCTGGAGCTCCTCATTGGGTTTTCTCCATACATAAGCTCTCCCATCTGACCCAAATATGTTAAATTTACTTTCATCAGTAAATATAACATTGTTCCAATACTCTGAGTCTTTAAGCAAGTTTTCTTTGGCAAATTGTAGTCTACATTTTTGGTTCTTCTTACTAATGTAGGGTTTTTTTCTGGCCACTCTCCCATTATAATTATTTTTTCTTAGAACAATTCTAATAGTTTCTGGACAAACCTTTTTCTTTAAATGTTTTTCTACTTCTACAGCTAGTTTAGGTGCACTTAGTTTTGGACTTTTCTTTATTTGTTGCACAATCCACTTCTCATCAGCTGCAGAAAAACTTTTGTTATGTGCTGTTCTAACTTTGTTGAAAACTTGTTTATCATTTTTAAATCGTTCAATAATGTGTTGAACGGTGGACGCACTTTTTTTTAGTATCTTAGCAATTTCCCTCACCGATTTTCCACTTTTATGATGTTCAACAACAAGCTGACGTTCTTCTATTGTTGTATGAGCGCCCATTGAAAAATTTTACAAAATAATTATTAAATGTTAACCACTTGCACACCTTAACAGTTGAACAACTTTATGACAACTAACTAATAACAATTGTACTATGAACAACTGATTTATTTCACATGAACTTGCAACTGTATCATTTTTACTTTGATGTAAATTGGCTGTATCATTTTTACTTTGACATTGCTTTTTGCTCATAGTTTAAAAAATAATAAACATATTTTCATTTCAAAATATGCAAAATAATCTGTGAACATCAATTAAATACATATTGCAAATTTGTTTAATTTGGTTTAATATTTAATTATTTATTTAAGTTTTTTAGTCAACGCAACAGTTAAAAAAGTGAGTGTATCATTTTGGCTTTGAGCCACTGTATACTGTCAAAACGCTTGCTACTTGACAGCTTTATATACAGAATGAATTGCTGTTAAGCTGAAAAGCCCAAATTTATTAATTTTAATTTAAAACGCTTTTAATTAAATATTTATTCATTAACAATTCAAAAGTTAGTTCATTGATAATTCAAGTACTGTAAATAAAAGTTTTGAAAATTCAAATGATTTATTTATGAAAATTTGACATTTGGATTGAAGTTCAATTTTAAAATTTCAAAATTCGAAATGTGTTGAGTTTCAAATTTTAAATTTAGATTGATTTTAGTTGAAAATTCAAATTTTGGAATGCTCCAAGTTAAAAATTAAAAATTTAGAAAACCGGTATTTTTAGTTAAAAATTCAAATTCTTTTTATTTAAATGTTATAGATTCAAAATGCTTTTAGATATTCACATATTAAATTTTTTTTCATTTTGGAATTTCAATTTTCGCATGTCTAGTTGAACATTCAAATTTTCAAATTTGAAATCTCAAGCTATCAGTAAAATCTAAATTTCTAAACTTAAAATTTTAAACAAATGTTTTATTTTAAAATTTAAATTTCCCTCTTAAATAACACAATGCAACTCTTGAATCCAGACAAAAAATAATAATATATTTACATCAGCAAAAACATTTATTTTTTTTATGTTAGAGGATAGTCGTAGGGTGGGTGAGTAAATGTAAAAAATGTAACACAATAAAATATGAAGAGCAAACCAAAAACCAATATTGAAGGGGGAGGGGGAGGAAAGTTTTGAAAGCATACAAAATTCATATAAAGAATCGAACTGACGCTAAATAAAAAATATCAATCATACGTAATGTCACCCTAAATAACCTTCACCGGATATACCTACAGTACAATATACAGTGTAACCTTCAAATACAGGTACAGTAGGTATATACAATACAACTAATTGGAAAACTACAAAATCCAAACCATAAGCCCTGCACACACCAATGGACGTGCACGAAATATCGATTAAACATTATTATAAACTTACAAACAACCTACACTATTACACCATACACAACACTGCCTATTTCTACAATATCAGTGACGTCATTCGTCTCCTACAAGATACACCTACAGTGCCCCCAAAAAAAAAACTAAAAAAAAAAACCACCAGTCTATACACTTTTTCTTACTTTTTTTTTTCTTAAAAAATCGACTCTGGTTTTCAAGTCTATGCAAGACAATCAAAATAATGTCACGTGACAAGCATAAAAGCAATGCATGTTAACTAATCCAACTTAATCAGATAAAACTTCTTGTGGTTTTTTTTATATCGCAGTATATTTTTGCTTGTCCATTTGAATTGACGTCCAAGTCCATTAAGCTCTATGTCATGTGTGGTCCTTGCACACCATTTATCATCATCACCATATCAGGTGATATTACAAATTGGAACGCTTTTTTATATAGCAAAAAAATAAATAAAAAAGTAACAGAATATTATAAAGGCACTTTTTTTTCTCATGATAAAAAAGAAACGAGAAAAATCGCCATTAAAATTCGTATGATTTAGTCTCGTTTCTTTTTTTTTTTTTGACACTTTTGTTTTATCTTAAACAATAAAGAAACCGAAGAAATCAACATTGGACCTGACAATAAAATAACGGGAAAAATCTTCATTGAAACTGACGATATTTAGTCTCGTTTCTTTATTAGCAATTTTGTTTTTCGTTTAAACAATAAATAAACAAGAAAAATCAGCATTGAAACTAATATTATTTAGTCTCATTTCCCTACTGACACTATAAAGCGGTCTAATTTATAAAACCATCCGGTATACTTGTTCAGTTCAAAATAAAAAGCCATCCATACACTTTTACACAACCAAAAAAAGAAAAAAAAATGGTTCATCTGTCGCTGCCAGATAAGTTAACTTTTCATTCATGATGCCATTATATCCGTTAAAACTGATGTCCTTAAGGCAAAGAAGAAGTGACACATCTGCCGACAAAACACACGATACCGGTTACCGAGTGCGACACAAATCACAACATGTGACGAATCATTTAATTTGGAAATCACAAGAGATAGAAATAGTTGAAATTGCAATGACTTACGAAGCAGACTGTATTCAGAAATAAAACGAAACAATTGAAGAGCATCAACAAAAACTACTGTACCATTCGTCATAATTGCAATCATTAAATCGAGAGATTGGCAATTCAATTGGCATTCAACCATGACAGAAAAACACTAAAAATTTCGTACTTCCCTTTTTCATGTCAAAAACGATTGCCACCAGCTTCCGGATTTAATTTCCAAATAAAGTGACGATATTTACAGGAAATTAATTTTCCGTTTCAATTTCTTTCTCCCACTGCATTTAAAACGAAATGTCTATCAAATAAACACATCAAATGTTCTTCCTGTCATGCCTAATAATTCTACTTCCGTTCAGACAAGTCGAGACAACCTCCTCAAACAAATTATTTGCATAAACATAAGAAATTTGAAGCCATTTCCTTAATTAATTTTCAAAAAAAATAAAATAATAAAAAAAGTAGAAAAATGAGCAAAAAATCTGATAAATAATACTGATAAATAATAAAATAAAATAATACTGATGTACCCATTATTTCATATGTACAGCATTTCCATGTATTTTATTCCTTTTAACACGAAAAATTATTTCGGTCCCGACAGTTTCGTGTTAAGAGGTTTTCAGGGTAATTCAGCGCATAAATAAAAATTCATTCACAAATCATAGACTGATCAAAATGCGCATGTGCGTAATCCGCTTTTAAAACACCAAAATCGTTTTTTCGAATATCCATGTAAACTACTCTCTATACCACATTGATTTTGACTACAGAGTCTATGGAAATCCATGCATGTTCAATCCGCATTTGAATTACCATGCATCCAATAGAATCAGTAAACAGATTTGCTATGGCACCAAATATAAGTCAAAGTTAAGACATAAACAAGCGTTTTACATGTTAATTTATGTTGATTTCAATGTATAAAAATTTCTGAACTTGTTACGACGTCATAATGTGAACATTTAACATTACATGGCATTTTGCGTCAACTTACAGACAATTTACGCGCCGTATAACGTCGTCAAAATTTAAACAGAGCTTTTAAAAAAGCATGAAAATTCCAGTATAGTAGTCCAGTACACCGGATGATCTTCCAGATAACACCACTTTTTTTACAGAACCAATAAATAAACGAGACTAGAAGAAAAAAGTGCCTATAAAGAAACGAGACTAAATCGTATGAGTTCCAATAGCGATTTTCCCGTTTCTTTCTTGTCATAAAGGAAAATAAGTGTTCTAATTCTGAAAATCACCCGATATAAAGATTTATCACTTTCTTAAAAAACGAAATTCGTGGTCTATAAATTACGATATAAAAAAGTTTTTCTAATCAAAATAATAATAATAATAAACATTTAAAATTTTTATATCACAACTAGCTAATTGTGCCATATCCATAAAATAAAAGCAAATAATAAAAAAAAAAAAGATTTTTATTTTCATTTTTTTTATTTTTACGCGATAAACAACATTTTTACGTTGACTCATAAAAACAGCGCTGTCTTTTGCGAGCAGAAATTTATTATGTACGTCGACATCAACTTCGTCTCCTTTAATGGCCGGTCGTAAAAATTTCAAGTAAAGACATGCCCACCGACTCATAAAGTCCTGTCACACTCCTCCTTCCCCACCCACCCACTTTTAGGTCGCAATAATATCTCAACACTAAAAGTCTAAAAGCTAAAAAACCATCAAAATGCTCTTCTATTATGCGGTCAGGTTATTTTAAAATTTTGTGGCTTTTGCCTCCACACAACACACATACACATACACCTGAATAAATTCTCATTTAAACGAATAATGAATCTCCAGAGAATTAAAAGTAATCCAATAGCGCCTCACTGTTCGCAATCACAACTATTTTAATGACATCTCACGTGATGTCAACGTCACATCTGACGTAAAAAAGTTTTTATCGCTTTTTTACAAGGTGCTTCAAAACAAAAAGGAAACTTTTGATAGCCAATGTGACCATAGTAACTTAGACAATTGCTGTTTTCAATCTAAACTTTAACTAAACATTGACCGGAAGTCATAAAAAAGTAAAGACTTTTTACAAAAACATTGAAGTGCAGCTTTTTGTCTACAGCGCTCCAATCAAGTGCTACAGAGATTTATTAAAACTGCTACAAAGGCTTGAACTGAGCGATAGTCCAATATAATGACATCGATATAGTAGAATATCGATTTATTGCCTTTCAATGTTTAAAACATTGTTAGTTTAATAAGATAACTTAACTATCAATTAAATAACGAGACAAATCGTTATGTAAGCCAATGTAATTCAGTCTCATCACTTTGTGAAGACTTAAAAATGAAACAAATATGTATTTAGACTAACGCAATTTCGTTTAGACTAACGCAATTTCGTGGCAACAAATGCAGTTTCTTTACTGACGATTTCTTAGACACCTTGTATTTTAAAATCATTAAAACCTGAACAAAAAAAAAATGAAAAATTTTGCGCAGTTTGTTTAGTCTTACTATTAACCCAAATGACACCAAAATGTCGTTGTGTGTCCTTTCCTCCTCAATTGCAAATTAGCTAATGACAAAACTAGCCTTATGACTCCATAACTGACCTTTCTAGTGACCTGTACTTAACTCTTAAGACGACGTAAATGTACTGGATATAGTAGACAAGTCTGTTTACTTTTAAAGCAGATAGATAATTTCATTTTCTTAATTTAAAACTAGACGTTGCATCACAGTTTAATTTAGGCTTTAAAAAAAACAGCAAAAAATTGTACAACCATTTGCCCATAACAATATAATACGGTATATAGAAAGTCTCAATACCGGTTGATTATCAAAATGGGACAAAATCTCATCAGTTCTAATAACAATTTGTCCCATTTATTTCCTATAATGAAAAAAAAGTGCCAATAAGAAAACGAGACAAAAGTTTATCAGTTCAAATGGCGAATTTTCCCGTTTCTTTCTTGCCAATACAAAATCAAAACTGCTTATAAACAAATAAGACTAAATCTAATTAGTTCCAATTATGATTTGTCTCATTTCTTTCTTGTCATTACCAAAAAAATCAATTTAAATCGCTATTTTTCCCATATATTTTTTTGCTATGAGAAATAGTGTTCCAATTACTAAAATCACCCGATATAATAAATTCTTTAATAATTAATTACCATGTTAAAAGCTATTCTTAATACCAAAACTGTATAAAATATATTACAATTAAAGTTTCAAGAAATTTATTAAGAAAATTAAACAATTTGCTCTGCTGTAATCCCACTCAATTATTAAACATAAGTTAAACTCTAAATTTAATTAACTTATTTTGTTCATCATAAAAAAGTAGCCTTTTAACTTAACTAAACAATTTATAAAAACAAATAATAAAATAATAATAAAAAAGTTACAGTATGTAAATCTCATTACCATACCAAAATAAATCCAATGTTATAATCCTAACTGAACATATTTTCATAACAAAATGCTTTGCCCCTGGTGGTCGATTACCAAAATAAATGAAATTTCTCTCCCAAGGCCCTTTAAACCTTTAGTCAAATATTTTCTGCATTGCAATAAAGTTAAAGAAGACGGTTTGCGCATGCGTAAATGCAACTTTCATTATATAACTTATTTCATAGCAATTTCGATGCTCTTAGTAAAAAAAAAACTCCTAGAAAATATACTGTATACATTAAAAATTCAATTTTAAAAACAATATTTCTAGCTTGTATTTTTTTGCATATAAATGAGATGATGGAAATGAAATACAATTGTAACCGCGTTGATTACAAAAAA
Source organism: Helicorthomorpha holstii (assembly GCA_013389785.1). NCBI lineage: Eukaryota > Metazoa > Arthropoda > Diplopoda > Polydesmida > Paradoxosomatidae > Helicorthomorpha > Helicorthomorpha holstii. The sequence continues at coordinate 5,449,373 of JAAFCF010006680.1, read as the reverse complement.
AATTACGTCATCAAATGTCAAACAAAAGTACCATTATGGTATTACCATGAAATAATCAGATAAATACATAGAAAAGTATACAGTTACAACAATAGTATTGAATTTTGAAAAATATATATTTGTTGTAACTGTATACTTTTTCTATGTATAATTACCAACAAATCTTTCATATTTAATTATTTTCTTAGAAATACTAGGGCTGAGCGATATTTCAATAGTGAGATTTGTTAACTAAATAAGAAAACTTCTAAACTTCACTATACCGATATTATACAATAAAGAAATGAGACAAATCGTTATTGAAGCTAATGTAATTCAGTCTCATCACTTTAAGAAGAATAAAGAAATGACATCAAGTTTCTTAAGTGAACAATTAAATTTTTGAACATTAAATTGATGAATATGTTAAAAATATACTTAAAACTGTCTAAAAGATTAAAGTAGGAAACAGCACAAATAAGGCTGAGAAACATTGTTGTACAATTTAAACCATCAATATACTTCAAGCATTTCTATGCAAATAACATATTCAAAAATTCGTAAAAATTAAACCACCTAAAATCACACCTATTACTCTAAGGACTCAAACGCACTTGTGATATTTAATCGTTTATTCAGTTACATTTTCATGTGAATTTATTGTACATTATCTTATAATTCAATGTAAATCCCACTTCAAGCAATTACGTCTAGATTTATAATATCTCACGTGATTTCTATTAAATCTGATGCAAAACCACGTGAGAATATTACTGAATAAGCAATTAATTATCGCAAATGTTCTAGAGGAATTAAAGACGCTTCCACATTTAGAATTAAAGATTGCGATATCATAGGCCCCATGGCAACCAAATTATAAAACACGTGCATACTTAGTTTCCTTGGTTACTCAATAACCATAGCGTAAATTATATGGCAAGTGGTGCGTTCAAAAACTCAAGCTACAAATAGATGCAGTCTTATTAAATTATTTCGCTGTTTTGAAATTGGTTTAAAGATTTAAAGCCCATTGTTAGACATTGGGCATTACTCTCCCTAAATAGACTGACCGAAAATAAATAAAGTCATGGCATGACCAGCGCGTGGCATGAAAAACTTACTGTCAACAACGCCATTGCCATTCAACTGAAAACGGTCAAATAGTAAATACCAATTTGCAGTTAATTTCGAAGTCATTATCTATCATCGAGCTTCACTGAGACTTCTTATGTTTTCACATGTCATTTACTCTGAACGGGAGACCAAAATAAAACGCAATTGTATTTCTTCACTTAGCCGGAAGTCTCTAAGATTAAATCATTTCCACACATATTACACTACTACAAGCCATCACACTACATTCCCTAGAAATCAAAAAAAAAAAATTCGATATATTGGATGATTTTCCAAATTGGAAAACGGCTTTTTTTACCACGGCTATAAACAAACGGGAACAATTATCATTGGAACTGATAAGAGTTAGTCTCGTTTCTTTATTGCAACTGTTATTTCTTCATAGAAAAAAACTGAGACATATAACCGATGGAAGTGATAAGAACTAGTCTCGGTTATTTATTGCAACAGTTTTTTTCTTCATAGAAAAAAAAAAAACCGAGACAGATAGCAGATGGAACTGATAAGATTTAGCATCGTTTCTTTATGGCAACTGTTATTTCTTCATCAACAACCAAGAAAAAAGAGAAATCGAGACAGATAACCGATGGGACGAATAAGATTTAGTTTCGTTTCATTTCTGTCACTGTTACTTTCTATTATTGACGTCAATGTCTGACAAATCTACTGTATTAAAATTCTTAATAAAAAAAATAAACGAGACCAATAGTCATTCGAACTAACAATATTTAGTCTCATTTCTTTATAGTCATTTCTTAAACTCTTCCACTATACATTTTACCTCTTGCAAGTCGCGGCCAATACGTTGATAACCAGTAATTGAACGTGTTCAGTACAATTTTAAGTTTGCGAGTGGCTTAATTTGTATTTTGTACAGCTTATTTATAATTAATTTGCTAATTTATGACATAATTACCGTCAACATTTTTAATCTAAATACCTTTAAAATCTTCCACATTTTCCCTTAATTATGATTGTTTTTTCTAAATTCTGATATGATGATCCATCATCATCTTAACTTAAGTATGGTTTCTAATTAATAGCTAAGATATGCATAAAAATATTTGAATAAAATTAATTGGAGCGCACTTGTGTACTAAGTTATTCAATATAGAAAAGCAACACATATTTAACATTGCTTTTCTTATTATTTTCAAGATAGAAAGAAGGAGTTATTGATTTCAGATTATGTCAGAATGGATATACAGTATACCGGATGATTTTATTCACTGGAACAATGTTTAACATTTTAGGCAAATATCAGTTCCAATAGCGATTTCTCCCGTTTCTTTCTTGCTACAAAAAAGTTCCTATTTATGAAATCACCCGATATACTGTAGAGTTATCTACCGCCTATTTCTATAGATTAAACTTAAAGAGATTCTCGCACTTTATCTACATTTTAAATACTGTATTTCTATTGTAAGTACCATTTAAATCAGCCACATTTCAACGTAGATAAACCTTAATTGAAATAATAATCATTAAAATAGTACGTGCTGTTATTATGGTTAAACAAAATGCATAAAGTAAACATTACTTTCATTTTACCAAATGATTTCTAAATTGAATTACAGATTTTACATTGCCAATAAAGCAAACGAGACAAAATACTATCAGTTTCAACGTCAATTATTCCCGTTTCTTTCTTGACACGAGAAAAACTGTTCACATGTTGTTGAGGGTGAAATATAATATACATAATTGTAAGCAAACACAATGCAAAAACAATGAAAATATCAAATCACTTAAAAATAAAATATCTTCAACATAAAAAAAATCTTAAGAAAGTGACATGACTATTAAGTCACATGATCTTTTACCTTTAGCTACATTCAACTAAATCTTCAAAAAAATTCTTCATTGGTCAAAAAAAAATTAAATTGCTTCCAAAAAAGCGTTCAAATTACGTAACATATTACTCTCTACGACAACAAAAAAATCGCAATTTACTTCTTTTAAAAATAGCCTATCCTATTAGCCTTCAAAATAATTATATAGCATCGATTCATGTGTGTAGGGGTAAAAATGATGGTACGTGATTGAAGTGTAATATCATATCAAACTGTAAAGTTCAAACACTAATAAGACTTATGACGTACAGTATATCAACAAAAAAAACGCCTTCAATTTCCATCTCCACTTACTTTGCTTCCCAATTTCACGCTTTGCGCTCAATTTTACGTCACAGTGCAAATTGCTAAGCCCACTTGCACAGCACCAACTTACAGTGTACTTTTATTCCTTTCTCTCCCTCCCTCCTCACGTTCCCTGTACCCTGATTTACCCTAACCTAACTTAACAAAGTCACCCTCACACAAAATACAATTTAATTTCAAATTTAAATTCAAACGCCTGTTAAATCTGCTAAACGCAATCTAAACAGCCTATTTCGCGCAATAACGCGCACTAAATTATACAACAAATGAACCCATTAAACAAAATGTACAAAAAAATAAAAGAAAAAGTCTGAGTGCGACTTAAGCAAACGTCTCAGAGTTGTATCTAATTACAGTATAGCCATATACGATCGTTCTTATATCATCCGTAGACTTCAATGCTAAAAATCAGTCATAGATGTCAAAGTTAAAATGCTTTAACATCGATAAGGAACGTATAGAGAAAACTTTGGCCCGCGTCACTAAGTTTGAGAAACACAATTGTCACCCAATGTTGAAAACGACCTGGACCATCCTCTCCCAGGTGACCAACACCCCTAACTTTCAGAATTGTTGCTAACCATAATGTTAGCATTTTCATCATGCGATTATTTTGTGACGCAATATAAACGAAATTTACTCTCTTAGAAAAGATATTTTACTTAAGAAAACGATTAAATAAATAAAAAAAATGTTATCTTACCTTTGACTTGCGAGACAATGTTTTTCATTTTATCTCTGATAATTGCTGGGTCAGCGTGTTTGTGAATGACCAGAAAATGTCTGACTATAAATTTCTCCTCCCTGATGGCCTCGTCAATGGCGTTGGCAAATGTCAGCCAAGTGTCGTCTTCCACGGCGATGATGGCCGACTGTTTCCAACCGAAACGTTTGATCACTTGCACAAGCGCCCTGGCACTGATAATGGCCGATGGACTGATTCGGTAAAAGTACCGAGTAAAATTGCTTTTATTGTCACTCTCGTTATTAACCAACAATAAACTGTTTAGACTTTGTTGCGATTGATTATCGACCATTGACAATCGACTTTTGCTACTGTGACTATTATTCAGTAAACTTTGATCCGTCTGAATTTGAAATTCCATCGCCGGTTCCTTAGTCCCATTGAAATCGTGCTCCAGTGGATTAAAATGAGGAAGTCCAGCGCAGCCCCAAGAGACGAATATTTTGCGGCGAAGTCGAGCGAAGGCCGCGGCCACTCGACACATGGGCGCCGACACAACTCCAACCACAGCTTGGACATTTTGATTGTTAATTAATCTAACTGTGGTCAATAATCCTCCGGTGTGAATATACTCACCTGAAAAATAAAATATACAATTATACTGATTAGAAATGACAAAATCACCAACATGAAATTTAAAAAATAAATACAGTGATTATTATGAAAAGTTTCATTAGCATTTTTTGTTGTTGTGTACTGTAATTCTAATTATGTTCATAACTCATAATAAATTCTAATTTCGGTAATTTATTTGGTAGAAAACATTATTGCTTTGAGCTTTTGATTATGTATGCATAGAAGATAATAAATTTAATGTCAAATATAAACCCAGGTTTTTTTTGCTCAGTCATGTGACATGTACGAGTAATCGTTGTAGTATAATTATGTAAAGTGACTAATTTCAGCTTTTAAAATAATGGCTTATAAATTTGGCTTATCTTACTGTAGTCGGTGTTACTATAACTGATGTTTACAAGGGTAAAATGTGCCCCCACGAATTTAGAATTATTAGTTTGGTCGTGAACAAAATTCATCGCAAATGTTAATTTTTTTAGTATTGTTTTTCGTTTAATTTTTAAAACTAAATTAGAAGAAACCAAAGCAAATAATTTTTGGAAATTTGCTAAATTGGCTTAGTAAGTTTGCCAATGTGAGAAATGAACACTATATCTAATGATCACCCTGTATACCATTACACAAGTACCGATATAGGGTTTATCTAAAAAAAAAATAATTTTAGTAAATTACGTTACTCATATTGAAAAACACAACGTTTACCTATAAGCTATGAGCATTTGTGTATGTTAATTACGAGCAAAGTTAATTAAATGCGTATCATAACAAGCAATAATAACAGTAATTGCAAGTACGTCATAGATACACTAAAACGCACCTATTACGGACGTTATATGCAAGTAAAATCAATTATTATCTTAAGAAAAAACAATTTCTATTTATATTAGATTCAAATCAGTGTTAAAATACGTTTACGCAAACTTATACCGGATGATTTTATAAGTTAGAACACTGTTGGAGTTCATATCAGTTCCAATAAAAATTTGTACTGTTTAAATTCTCACCATGAACAAAAGTGATAAATAATAAAATTAAATTAAATCACATTTGTTTCAATGGCAATTTGTATCGTTTTTTTCATTTTTATAAGTAAAAATGTTCCAAATAAAGAAATGAGACTAAATCGTATTAATGTCAATGACGATTTGTCCCATTATTTCTTTGCCATGAGTAAAAAAAAGTTGCCAAATAAAAAAAGAGGTCTTAAATAAATATTACTGTTACATTGAGTATAGAAAGCAACAATTTCTAATAGAAAAACCTTATTTTCTATGAATTTCAAAGCAAATCCAATAGAAAACCTCGATTTAATTTTTTTTTACCTTAAAGCACAAAATTCTCAGAACTTTTGAATTGGCCAAAGCAAACATACAGTATTCATGATTTTTTAACGCTGAATTTGCAACCACATCTAAGCTCCCTGACGCAAAAAGCCTAAATAACGCTTTGTAAACTTTGCGTAAACAGTGCAAATGACGTCAAACGTTATCGTTGCGCTTATTGTCAGTAACGTCAACTAGACTTTATATTAAACCTCTCATTTCATTATTTACTTTTTTTTGCAATATAAAATCCATAAACCGGATGATTGTCTAAAATGGAGCACTGGTTTACACAGAAAATATAGTAAAATAAAAAAAAACGAGACTAAATCTTATTAGTTCCAATGGTGATTATTCTCGTTTCTTTAATAATAAGAAACAAACTGCTCCAATTTAGAACATCATTCGGTATATGTACATAAAAAGCCGTCACAGCAATATAATAAATTAATTTTGCGTTTCAAACGGATAACAAAACCTGTTTTTCACGCCAAAATGCAACTTACGCCCGTTTAATTTTTTTAATATAAAAAAACAAATATAATAAAAAGTAGATAACAACACCCACCCACTCACCCTTTATTCCTTAACACTCGTACTTTATGTGTTTATACTCTTAACAAGACATTTTGCTAAAATTGATCACATTTCAGTGCAAAGACGTCAAAGAGAGTAATGATCGACGCTTAAAAAAACGCCGACGACATATTTTGTCAACCTTTCGTTTCCAAGAATAAAAAAAACGCAAACATAAAAAAACACCCTCACAACTACTATACGACTGAAGTTTTTCATTCAACGTACTTTAGACGTTTAATTACGTTCAACTATAACTCTCATACCACGTTGAACTTGAACGCCCAGTCTATGAGTCGCCATGCACTTCCATTTGGCATTCGAATTTCATTGCGCTAAATTGGTTCTATTGTCATGTTCAACATGGCACAGAGTATAAATAAATGCAGCAAAACTGAGGAGGTGGAAGGGTGCAAGGGAAATGGGAGAGAAGAAATTAAATAAAAACGTTTATTGAGAAATGCGACGCCATTTGAGACGGACCTTGGCATTCCCAAATTTCATTTCGATTTGACTGTAATTTAACTCCAATTTCAGATGCTCTTATTGCCTTGGCCACCCACACAGCCCTCATCTACTCCTAAAGCCCTCTCAGCCCCCTGTGTTTTATTTATTTAGTTGTTAAAAATGTCACCAAAACAATAAATAAGACAGTTGATTAAAAATTCTTTTCTTTCACCACCGACAAACACACACATTTGTAGTAATAATGATTGCCAGAATAGATGAAACCAAAAGGGAATTAAATAATTATGATTTCATCTATAAAAAACAAATAAAAATAAAAAAGCGCCATGTCTTGTTTGTATTTTTATTAAAAAAAATCGTCAGCGTAATTAATTTTTGTTAAATTTTATCTTTCCAGTGAATAATTTTCTAAGACTGATATAGAAGACTAAGAAAAATTATACCTGTCAGAACAGACAATATGTCTTTCCTATCTCTGATAAAATGAATTATCTGTGATGCTATAAACTATAAAATATTAAAATTAGCGCAATGTCTCTCTAATGCATTATACATAGAAATTGCTCACAGTTAAATGAACCTAAAAAATTCTTTCAGCGGTAAAAGTAAATGAAATTGCTTTTCAGAAATTATACACAGTTATTAAAGATTTACATTTTTAAATTACTGCACTCACAGTACCCTCAAATGAAAACTAGTGCATTTCCTTAAGGACCTAAAACTTATCAGGTAAAGAATTCCAAACTTTTGTATCTTTAAAGAAAAACGTTTAATAAAACACAAAAAATTTGGCCCCAAAATAAAATTTAAAGTCTATTAAATGAAGTCATAAGACGCCTAAAAATACCAAAGAACGCGATGTGACACTAAAAGACGCCTTAAGACATAAAATTGCGAAATAATGCAACATAAGACGTTATACATAACACACAATGACGTCATAAGGCAAAACATGACACCTTAAAACACCAGAAGACACGAAATGACTCATTTCACAACTTGACGTCACCAGACACCAATTAACACTATATAACCCCAAATGACGCCTTACAGACTTAAAATGACACGATCTGACACCGCATGACGTTATAAGGAGGCTTAAAACACCAAAAGACGCATTAAGACATACAATTACGTCGTAATGCACCATATGAAATTCAATGACGTCATGAGGTAAAAATGACACCTTAAAACACCAGAAGACACTAAATGGCGCTTTATTGAACAACATGACGTCATAAGACGCCAAATAACAATACAACTCTAAAAGACGTTTTAAAAACATAAAATGACGCCATGAAGTAAAAATGACGTTTTAAAATTATGACGCCATAATAGACCATATGACACCTTCAAACACTAAATAACGATAAAAAAACAACAAAATTAAGGCAACTATGGGACATCCTATGAAAACAAGAAACCCAAATGCTAGTTTATAATAGTTACTTTCTTTTAAGATTTAAACTACAGCATCACTTCCACTCTTAACTTTTTAGTGCATCAAATAATTGCTAAAATTTATAATTATAGTGTACTTATGATAAGTGATAGTAAGTGGTTGAGACATGAAAGTACAGTGAATTCTCGTTAACACGAAGTCGACGGGACCGAGATTTTTCTTCGTGTTAACGGGGTTTTGTGTTAACGAACACATGTAAAATCTAATATATAATGGCCAAAATGAAATTTTTAGAGTAAATCACTTTGAGACTCACTATTTACATCATATTTGAATCATTATTTACATCATAAGTGATACCAAATTTAAATTTCAAAAAATTATGCATTTTGTGCATTCATATGCATGTATGCATTCCAGAAAAAAAAACGCAATTTGAAATTTTTTTTATAAAAACAAACAAAATATTTATTGAATTTGTATTTGTTTTTATAAAAACATTAAAACTTATCAAAATTTTGATTTTCTATACATTTTCGCCGACGATATATGAAATTTTTCATTTGGAGAAGCAAAATTTGTTCGTGCAAACGGGGTTTTACTTCGTGTTAACGAACAAAAAATGTATGGGAAAGCCTATACTTTAGTTCGCGACCGCAATGTTGCTTCGTGTTAACGAGAAATTCGTGGTAACGGGGTTCGTGTTAACGAGAATCCACTGTAATTTAAATTGATTTTGTCATGTTATCTTAGCATCCTTTTCTTTGTAGATGATCAATACATCACTGTATAATAATAACAATTTAATAGAAAAAATAAATAAATAAATAATAAAGATAACATAAAAATGTTAGTGTTAGTTGTTAGTTAACTAATGTCACCCTACTAAAAGTGAAGGACACACCTCGTACAGTAGTTTCTAACCGGTGCTCCTCAAGCATTCCGGAAGTGGAAAAAGAAGAAAAAACTTTGCAACACTGTCTGCCATTCAAGCAACTTTAAATTTTGTATAGGAACAGAAATTGAGTTGAGTTATTGCAAACAAAATTACAAATATAAAGTGTAATAACCATAAATAAGAAAAACAATGTTGGATTTCCTTTTTAGGATGAAAATGCATAATATACTCATACTCTACAATGTATCCATAAAAAACGTCATTACCGGGTGATTTTATAAATTGTAACTTTTTACTATACCGGTAACAAGAAAGAAACGAGACTAATCGCCATTAGAACAAATAAGATTTAATCTCGTTTCTTTATTGCCACTTTTCATTCTTGAAAGTAGAAAGAAACGAGACAAATTATCACTGAAACGGTTAAAAATTAAGTCCATTTCTTAATTTACCTTTTTTCTCAATACTGAGAAGACAATGAGATTAATCGTTAGTGGAAGTGATGCGATTTAGTCTCTTTTCTTTATAGACACTGCAAAAAATAAATGTTCCAGTTTATAAAATCACCTGATCACCCACACACAGAGAAAGTATGAAAAACCATATCAGTGCTTTTTTTTCTTCTTCTTTCCCTGCCCATAATGTATAACCATGACGACTCCTCTACATATACAGTATATACACACACAATAATGTACAGTGTACTATATTTACTAGTTATTTTAAATGTACACATAAAAACGTTTGTGTGCTTGGAATAAACCGCTATGGCTGAGGCATAAAAACGCTTCAGCTTCTTCAATATACCCACACCGACATCTACATTGTGAGTGACTTGACTGTTTCCAACCAAAATAAAAACACTAACACCACTGGCACAAAAACACATAACCATTCACAACATTTTGCAAATAAATTGGCAATAAAAGAAAACCTTCCACTTAATCATAATATAAGAATCACTTTGCGTACACAGTAGTAACTTACTCTTTCATTTTGAAATTTCAAAGATGTTTTACTTTCGAAATTGTTAAAAAAAATAAATTCGTTTTTTTGTTGTTTAACTTAATATTTGTATTTGTCAACCATCAATTGCTTCAGTAATAAATTGCAGCTTTGATTTTTCAACAAATAAATGATACTTTTCTCTCAATTCCCAATTGACTTCGATTTGCTTTTATCCAACCAATAGAAAAGCATCACTCTGACTTAGCAAATGGTTTTGATCTCTGTTGATTGACCTTCCTTCACGTAACTCTCTCTGTGTTGCTGAATATGCAAACAAAAATTTCTCAAAAAAAATATATAAATGAAAAGATAAAGAGAAATTCTCAGGAGACAAGCAAAAAAAAACAAAACACAAAATAAATCGCTGCTTTCAAGAAATAAACAAGCACAATAATCTAATGCACATCATTAGCAATCAATCAGAAATTGATTCTTTCTTCATCTTAAGTAAATGCTTAACGTCTACTGTAGATACAGTGATAGCATCCTTTACATTCATCTAACTTAAAGTAGTGGTTATATTGTATTATTATAAGAATGGAATCGTCAATTAATCGCTTAATATCTCTACAAAAATAATACCATAATGATATTCCTGTCATAAACAAACCAAGTCAAGAAGCACCCATCGGAAATTAATATAATCAGTGACATTTATCTGATGAATTCACTGCCTAAAACTAAAATAACACGCTGAGATTCCAATTTTGATTCTTAAATGTCAAGTGTAGCTATTTGAACAATCAAGTTAGAGAACTCTGGTCACTAGAGCTTCAATATCATGTCTAAAAAAAGCTAAAAATGGCATCTAAATTAGATAAATACAGTACATAAAAAGCAAACCAATGGCAGAGTAGTTTCATATTCCTTAATCTATAATTGTATTCCTTGTATTGTGTTACTTTTCAAAGAAAGATAAAATTATAAGCTTTTATAAACACAAATGTAGTATACTTATAAGCTAACATCTATTTTTGACGTCCTAAACGTCTAATTTCGGTACCGTTATTTTAAAAGCTATATTTAGTCAACATTAGTCACATCTCAAAAATGTCCAAACAGACATTTAAAAACAATGATAAATATAAGTGAAGTTTCACAAACAAATAAATGGTGCACTAAATTTAGTATTCAATTTAAAATTAGTGAGTAAGTAGCAAACAATTAATAATATTACCGTTATTGTATCCCAATTTGTACAAAGTTCGTTACACATCATTATATCACACGTCCTATCTAAGATCGAACGTTTTTAAAAATTTGAAAAACGTCATATTCACGATTCCACCATTAGAAAACTACAGTTCGTTATTACGTCGTTATATCACGTGACATATCTACGATCGAACGTTATCAAAAATTTGAAAAACGTTCTATTTACTACATTACAAAACAGCCAAATAACACTGTTTAAACAACATTAAATTACTAATCAAACTAATGGATTCTTTATAAATACTGTGTAAATTAAGTAAATGTGATTTGTCGGTATGTTAAAATAGTGTTTAGTTTAGTGTATGAAGAGAGAAAAGCAAAACTGTTTTCAAAACTTTGAATGTTGTCGACCAATGTCGGACTATTAATATATAAACTGTCGGTGACAACAATTAGGACAATATTTGTGCATGTTTTATACGTTAGACAGTTTTGTTTAGTAAAATATTGGACTTACTTTCAACTGGAACATAGTCGATATTAACCCCAACGTGTTTGGGTAATTTGGCGTACGACAAAGCCAAATCAGCTGCTGCTCTAAAAATAATTTCTTTCCGGTCAATAATTTCATTGTTACCATCATTAGAAGTCACCGAAGATGATGAGCGTATGTCACTTTCGTCGTCATACATCAAAATACTAACGTTCCAGGTGGACACTTCTCTTCGGTTGGTCAAAAACTCAGCGGTCGACGACGATGACAGCAGCCCGGCAGCATTAGGCAATGTATCTTCGGCCAGCACCAACAGCAACGGCGACGAAAACCACGGGAGATTTTTACCCACAAAACCGGTAACAACAACAACCACCATCCAAATCCAAATGAATAAATTATGACCGATTGACATGAGTCAATGCATCATTTTACTTCAAATTTATAAGGTAATTAATCAATAATCACGTAAAAAAATTATGAAAACTTACACAACTAACCCCGCGGCTTTGTTTACGGTAAACTCATAAGCCTCTTTCACCGGACTTGGCTCACAAAACACGGGGAAAACTTACAACTTGGGCGACATATTTTCCCCCTCCAGTTTTCACTTTTTTCTCTTATGGAATGGTCTACATTACATTGATGTCAGAATAGTTAAATATTCATGTCATATAATACACAAATAATTACCGTTTACATGCTATATTGTTGTTAAAACATTTTTTTCTTTGGGGTTTTTTTTTTCCTTTCTTTTTGGCAAACGCGCCAAAATACGCACGCTCGGCAAAGGCAATGTCTACCTGGGACTCGCGGACTTTGTTCCGGGGCTAAAACGATGCATGTTAGCGGCTAAAATGTCTATCAAAGAAGCAAATACATCAGAGCGACTTGTGCTCTGAACGATAAACATTCAGTGTAATACATGTATATACACACACATAACTTGGCTTTGAAACCTGACGAGGGTTGAGATGTATTCGGTATATGAAAACAGATTTTTCAATGGAAGCGACCGATTCCCATTATTCCCCGTGACATGCTACAGCAGTCTTTTTTCTTCCCTCTTGTTTCTAACGACAATTTCAGCCGCTACCCAGCGCTTAACTGCGGCTGAGCGGCCGATCAATACTTCGGGAAAAATCGGTAGAACATTATTTTAAATGAGAAAATAAAAATACACAAGTTAACACTGTCACAACTCAAACATTTCACTTAACACCGGGTGATTTTTTATTGGAACACTTTTTTTACAGTGGAAATAAAGAAACGAGATTAAATCTTGTCAGCTTCAATAAGTATTTGTATCGTTTCTTTCTTGCTATGGAGAAAATTATGTGATAATAAAAAATGAGACTAAATCTCACCAGTTTCAATGAAGATTTTTCCCGTTTCTTTCTTTCTTTAGAAAAAAGACAAGTGATAGTAAAGAAACGAGACTAAGTTTTATGATTTCAAATGACGATTTGTCTCGTTATTTGTTTATCATGAAGAAAAAAGTGCCAATAATGAAACGAGACTGAAACTTTACAGTTCCAGTGACAGTTTTGTTGCTTTATTAAAAACGTCTTTTAATTAAGACATTCACCTGATATAATCTACTGATGTCTTAGTTTCTAAAAGTGATTAGTAATTTGTTTTTGAGTTGTGTCTGTCTTCTAATAAATTTTCTACCTAATCAATTTCCACTACTGTAGTGTATAACAATTGTGCGATCGATGCGATTCTTCATGTAGACAATCTCAATCATAAAACACTGAAACTTTCAGTATTAATTAGTATTTATAGAGGTGTTGATTCGGAGTTTTCGATCCTCTAAACTCTTTACTTGGAGCTTTGGATACTTAATATACTTTTTCACACTTGATCTGCACTTTGTGGTTAACCAATTACACGCGCCGAAGCTTTCTATCCATGTCTCATTAGACGCCACATAGTCCACACTAATGTAAAAAGATGTAGTGACACTTTAAGTGTGTCTTTGTCTTCCAAGTCTGACCACCGACATCGTATTTAATCCCCTCAAATAATAACGTGTCAAGTTTACAAGTGTATTATTTAGATATCACCTCGTTACAATGGTTCCAGACTTCAAGCTCGGGTCCACTTTCAGCTCATTTACTTTTTCCACTCTGTCTCGAATAAAAATAATAAAAAAGCCAAATTGTTAATGGCTTTTCTAATGCTGTTCCTTAACTCAAGCTAAAGCAATCGAAGCTTAACAGTGTTTGTGATCTCTCTTATTTAACAAAAAAATAAAATAGAGAGATTCTTACCAAAGAAATAGTTGCCAAAAAAAAGTATTCCATCATTGAATACAAATAATATCCTTTCTTAACCGCAAGGGAATTCACTAATCCTATGGGGTTAACATTAACAACTAAAGCAGAAGTGTGTCCATTAGTTCTCACACCTCTTTGAGTCTTTTTTTTTTGTTTGGTCAGTTTCTTATACCGGGCGAATTTTAAGAAACTTCTTTTTCCACACTCAAGGCAAGAAAAAAGATACAAATTGTCATTAGACCTGAAAAGATTTGATCTCTTTTCTTTATTAAGTGTGCTCTCCTCAATGCAAGAAAGAAATGAGACTGGTTGTCATTAGAACTGATAAAATTTAGTCTCGTTTCTTTATTGACAGGGTTTTCCTCAATGCAAGAAAGAAGCTGATGAAATCTTTAAAAAAAAAAACAGTATTCCAATTTAGAAAATCAGCCTGTAAATAAGTTATTGCACTGACAAGTAACGAAACAAGACAAATATCGATGGTAAGCCAAGCAGTTCATTCCCGTTTCTTTAAACCTGCAAGTAATCTTCTAAGTTAAAGATAATCAAGATTTCTTTGGGCGTCTTCCGTGTCTTTTACGTCCCAAACTCGACGTTCCACACAGCTGATTGTTAAAACTGAACAAAATTCAGTATCCAAATTAACTAGCGCACGTGAAAGTAATACTGAAAACATTCGAAATTTAAAATTAAAATACTAGAATAATAATTAGAAAAAAAGGCACGTGAATTATAATACAATCACCATAGCAATGAATAACTTATGTTGCATTAACTTTTTTTTTATAATATAAAGATGATTTGTACAAAATAGAAATTATGTTAAGTGAGCACATTAACAATGCACTTTTTTTGTGTTAAAAAAGAGATTTAGGCCAAGTACTGTATGAGAAGTTGAATAGGAGGCATAACAAGGTGACAATGAATTCACATTTCACAGATTTTTTTGTTGCATTGTTTCGTATATATTTTGTCTTAAAAAAGAATTTATCTTCTTTTCTTTCCTACTTCTGGTTTTACATTTTGAATCTTACGGACAGATAAACCCATAAAGTCAAACTGCATGAAAAATACAATACAAAAAACATAAATGACGCATTTTAAAAGATTTTTCTAAACAAAACGATTATATTTACCTTAATAGCAACCTTGGATTTATTGTTAATGGCACCTGCATGTGTGCTACAAAATAAAATACAGCCATTATTAGTAATTTTCAATTGTTTTCTTTACAAAGCTTAATTTGTTGTAACATTGAATGACATCCTGTATGCAATGCATTTTCAATAGCGTACAGGGTGTCATTCTTCATGACCTCAAAACATAGAGATTTGGTAAAAAATGGAGTTTGCATAATCATTAATCGCATACATAATGCATGATTTGCATATTTACCAGAAAAGAATATGCAGATAAGTAGCGTAACCAGCAAAACAGTGCCACCATGCGTGAAGTTGGAAAAACGGACGAATTGGTCCTGAAACGTTGTTTCTGATATTCCTATTATACATTTAAATACAATTTCATTATCATATTGTCCTATCATCATTACAAATAAAACATTACACTGGATCTAAGTCATTTTACAGCTATTAAAATCACAATCATGCTAAATTTTGACTGTTTAATGGTGGTTTTTAAAGAGATGAGAATTACGCCGTGATGAGTACGAACTCAGTCGGCATACCATTTCACAAAAAACCGGTCAAAATTTAACATGCGGTTGTAATCCAATATCGCCCAGTTGTAAGCTTAGTAGACTTACGTTAAATTGGAGCAGAATATGTTATCCAAGTTCCATACAAAAAATCCCAACAGATACATGATAGCACCAGCGATGTACAATCTCACTTCACACTTTTTAGTTCTTAATTGATTAATTAAAACAAATTAAAAATGTTTAATCAGTCATATATTTTAAAGCTGTAATAAAAAACGACTAACCTTGCTAACTGTAAATCCATAACAAAGATAAAAAACACCAAAATTCCATAAGCAACCTTTTTTTTTTAATATGAATATAAATCATTAAAAAAAAGCTCAAATTTCATTTAAATGATTTATTACCTCGTGAAAAATGGGCTTCTTTATGGTCAAATAAATCTAAAAAAAAATTAAATATTAATATCAGCCAAACGGGTGATTTTCGACATAAGAGCACATATTGCTACTGAATAATGTCAATAGAGAAACGAGACTAAATCCCAATCATTCAAATTGCGAATTTTCCCGGTTTTTTTTTTTTTTTTTTTACAATGTCAATCAAGAAACGAGACTAAATCTCATCAGTTCCCAGGTAATAACTAACCAGTATAAAGACTTACCACAGTTACAAGGAGCGCATAGGAAATTAGAGCTCCAATAAGTAGTTTACTTCGTAAAAATTTGGGAAACAAAATCCCAACTCTATAAACGAAATCAATACGATTAATAAAACTTTTTAAACGGTTAAAGATAAAGTCCAGCTATACTTACAGGCAATAGATTAAAACACAACTTCCATACAACATTGGCAATTCGTCAAACAGCTAAAATAATGAAAAAATCGTTTTAGACTTTTAAAATTTAATGCAATTTTTACTTTGGAAATTGGATTACCTGCATTTCGTATAACAATGTCATGTGGAAAGCCCATGAGCCAATACCAACAACTTTAAAAGAAAAAGTGATTACAATTCTTTTATTTTTTATTATTATCTGTAGTTTGAAAGCAAACAAAAGCAAGAATAAAATTAAGTCTCAGACGGGTGTTTAAAGTCCATATTTAAATTAGATGATGTAACTAGGCTGTACTGTAGTTTTCCTTTTAATTAAATTAAACTTACTGAGCAGTAAAAGATGGCTGATTATAAATCTTATCCCCATTGAGTCTTTCCATGCTAAATAGCCGCCCCATATTGGAGGTACAATCATCATTAGATTGCTGACTGTGTTCCCTGGAAAGGAAAATCAAAATATTATAAACAAGAACATTAAAGTTTATAAGGAATTGTTATTTAAATTTATCAAAAGTAAACAGGATTCAGAAAATTCTTAATTACTCACAGCAATCTAAAACAATAACCATGAATCACATTGCTTTTGGTAAAATCTGAATAATTTTTTAGTAAAAAATTAAAAGGAGAAAACTGAATTTTTTTTATTTAGATATTCAAATGGTTTAACTAAAATTGTGAACTAAATAAATTTCGAATGTTTTTCATTTAAAATCTGAAATAAAATAGTCGAATTTAAAAATTTGAAAATCCAAATGATTCCATTAAAATTTTGAACGAAACAAATTTCGAATGTTTTTCAATTAAAATTTCAACCAATTTTTTTAAAAGTTTAAACAAAAATGATTCGAATGTTTATTGAAAATTTCAACTAAAAAAATTCAATTGTTCTTTATTTAAAAATGTAAACAAAATTGCCCGTGTTATTCCATTCGTATGTTTACCATTTTAAAATTTTAATAATAAATGTCTAAATTATTTAAGAACCATTAAACAAATTGAACTACACATCAAAAATGTGTCATCGATTTTTTTTTCTAGCTTAGTTACTTCGGTAAAATATTACAGCTATTTATACAGTAAACTCAGTGACAAAATTCAGTTAAAAGATATCGTAAACAAACTCGAAAAATATTTGCTATGGAAACGACCGATTTGAAGAAATATAATCTCTTTTCTAAGTGTTTAAGCTCAGTTCTCAAAGGACACACCCACTAAACAACTAAAAATTTCCACCCACATATTTTTTCACTTCCTTGTTATTACTTTATTTTTCCCCTTCAAAAATATATTTTTTATTATATTAGTACAGTATAGTACTAGAAATTACCAGGCAAACAATTTTCTTAAATTGGTTATGTACAAATTTCTCAATGTTATATTCGTGTAAAGTCATCGTTACACATCACAAAAATCAAAAATAATTTCTTAAAAGTACATAAAGAAATAGAAAAATAAAAATAAAATTGCAAGTCATAATTATTTTTATAAAAGTAAATAAGAAGTGAAGACTGAGATGCATTCAACAGATGGTTTATTACGGTAAATGATAAAAAAAATTAAATGATGGCCAATTAACTAATTATCTACAGTACTTTTAAAAGAAGAATTAAGAAACACGGAAATTGTCAACTTATTAAAGAAAATGCACTGGTGATTTTCTACATTGTAACACTTCTTTTAAACAGTGCCAAGAAAGAAATGAGACTGAATCTCATTAGTTTCAATGACAATTTGTCTCGTTTATTTCTTGCCAAGAAGAGAAATAAGTGTTTTAATTTCAAAAATCACCCGGTGTAATTGCGTAATCTATGTACTGTAGGTGATTTAAGTTTGGAGAATTTTTCTCCCTCGTGAATATTATTAGTTAATTAAATCCTATTATTTTCATCCCTGGAAACAAAACTACATCACTCTCAATTACCTTGGCAAACAATCAAAATGTCAATCTAATTTTTAATATTTTATTTTGCAAATTAATTTTAATAAGATGCCCTACGTGACAAACATTATGGCCCGCAATGGCAATTAAATTTTAATTTTTAATCGTCCAATTACTTCCAAGTTACTAGGAATACATAAACGAAAAAGTGACTCCCTAATACAGTATGTAATAGGATTTGTTCAAATCTAGGTCGTACAGTGTGAATCCCCAATCAATACACAGTATTGAACTTTGCCATTTTGACATTATGGTCGGACCTTACAGTTCAGTAGATAGGCAATAGTGAATTCCCAAAAACCAAAAAAAAAATTTACAGAAAGGCAGGGAAAAGTTTCAATACAAAATTTAAAAAAAATCAGGAAGATTCCTTACTTAAAATTTCGAATATTTTTTTTAAAATTAATTTAGAACAATTGAACGTTTAATTCATAAGACAAATAATTAAACGTTCAACTGTTCAAACGAAAATTTTTCAATTTAAATTTTTGTTGGGATTCCATAGTTGTATTTGCGCGCATTAACTATTAACTTAACATATTGTGTTATATGGTTTGCCATAGGTGGTTAATTAGCGCGATTAACACCTAGGTATTTGTGTTACTTCTGTTTCGTTCGTCGTATCTACAAGTTGTAGATATCAACAGTCTGGCCAGATGTCTCAACTAGTTTTGTAACCGATGAAGCAATACTGCTTCATAAAGACAACAATATTTGTTTCTCCGCCATTTTATGTTATTGCCAATTAGGCAAATAAACTGTAAGTCAATAAACAGTTTATAACAACAACCATAATTCCACTGCGTAAAATAAACTCTACAATTGGTAGCAGAGCTAAAAAGTCTACACCGTGATATATGGTTGAAAAAAATTGGCTGGGGAGAAGGAGAGAACTTTGAACAACGTGACAGCAAGAAGACTGCCAGACATTTTTGAAAAGAAAATCGCCGTTACAAAACTGCAAAATTTTGAATTTGATTTTGTCAACAGTTTAGACAAATTGGCTGCTATAATTTTTGAACATTTACAACGTATATTCAATTTTACTACTGCAAGCCAATCTGCTGAGATTTTTTCAATCTGAGTTTCACAACTAAAGCTGAAATTTCATTTTGTAAATTTTCTCTACTACGCTTCAAATTTCATTTTGCTGATATTGCTACAACGCCTACATTTCTTTGATGAGAATATGGACACTAACTCTCAATTTTCGGTTTTCAAATTTAAAGTCAATTACAAATTTGAATAATCGGAATTTTGTTGAGTCAACGACAATTCCACATTCTTACTACGCATCAATTACAGAAATGGCAACAGCAGGCAGCAATAACAACAGTATTATTACTAGCCTTGAAAAATTAAACGGCAAAAACTACAGGAGTTGGAAATATAATCTACAAATGATTCTAGAAGACCGAGATTTATGGGGCTTTGTAGAAAACACCGAGATTGAACCTGTTACCACCGACGAGAAAATTTTACGAGAATTTCGCCAGCGTAAGCGACGTGCTTTAACTACGATTGTTTTACACATCAATCCAGCACAGCAAGAAATTACTCGAAAATCTAGTACAGCTCATGAGGCTTGGACAGCGTTAGAAGACCACTTCGAACCTAAATCAGTCGTTCGCGTTCTACAGCTGAGAAAACAATTTGTTGCAATCAAGCTGAAAGACAATGAACCCATGACCGACTATTTAAACCGAATTACTATTTGCGCTGACCAGATGGAAGCTGCTGGAAATAAAATTCCAGACAAAGAGATTGCTTTTTCCATGCTATCGGGTCTACCAGATTCGTACGATTACATCGTCGCACAGTTTATTGGTCTTAATGATGTCCGCCTAACATCGACCAGCATAGCTGACCTACTGACGATTGAATACGAACGCCGCAAGCTAAGAACTGACGAAGTTGAAGAAAGTTCTGAACAAGCAGCAGAAGAACTTTACGCGTTTCGTGGCAAACAGCAAAAGCCAAAACCCGCTGTTAAATCCACTAAACAATTTGACTTCAACTGCTACAACTGCGGAAAACGTGGACACATGGCTAAAGATTGCAGAAGCAAGAAACAGCAACTGCATAACGCCAAATCCAATCATCCGAGAGAAACTCTCTTGTTAAATACCGAGAGTGGAAATGATGAACGTTGGATACTTGACAGTGGTTGTACTAACCATGTTAGCTACGTTAAGTCCTGGTTCAACGACATTACCAAAGTCCAGACTAACGATGTTTTGACAGCTGACACAAACAGCAAACTAAAGATTGCAGGCAGAGGCTCAATAGACATTACGACTACTTGCAAAAGATCGGGGAAAGAAGTTACTACGGAAGTCGAGTTGACTAACGTTTATTACATCCCGAATCTTCGACGTAACCTATTGTCCGTTTCAACAATTGAACGATTGGGGAACCAGATAACTTTCTCCAATGGACAATGCCGTATCTTCAATAAGAAGAACCAACTATTTGCAATCGCAAACCGTATCAATGGATTATACGTTTTGGATAGCAAACAGCTCAAGCCAGAGCTGATGGAGGCCGAAAGTCCTAAAACCATTCCTCTAAGCGCCTTATGGCATCAACGTTTCTCGCACGTAAACCACCAGTACATAAAGTGGACTGCAGAGAAGAAACTAGTCCGTGGAATGGAAGATGTCAAATTGACAGACGAGACAGATTGTTCGAGCTGCAAACTTGCAAAAAGTACGAAACAACCGTGCAAGGCAACTAAGAACAAGACTAGAGCAAGATACCCGCTGCAACTTGTTCACTCAGACCTGTGTGGACCATTACAAGTCACGGGACACAACGGATATCGCTACATGTTGACATTCCTTGACGATTATACAAGGAAAACGTTTCTCTACCTCTTGAAGAAAAAGAGTGAAGTAGTGGAATACATGAAACGATTCCTAGCAATGGCAGAAAGACAAGCCAACCGTAAGCTCCAGAGTATTCGCACAGACAACGGGCTCGAATACTGTAACAAAGAGCTTGAGACATTATTCTCGAATCTTGGTATCATCCACCAGCGAACCAACGCATTCACGCCACAGATGAATGGAGCGGCTGAAAGGCTGAACCGCAAGATTCTTGACCTGACGAGAACTTCATTGAACGCCATGGACGTACCCAAACACTTTTGGGGAGAAGCAGCACACACCGCTGTTTATATCCTGAACCGTTCATACACCAGCGCATTGGGAAACCAAGTTCCAGAAGAACTTTGGACGACAACCAAACCCAGCGTCAAACACCTCAGAACATTTGGATGTACCGCCTACGTGCACATTCCAAAAGAGAAAAGACACAGTAAGCTGGAAAACCGAGCTGAGCGCTGCATGCTACTGGGGTATGCATCTGGAAGAACGAGAGGATATCGCCTTTGGAGTTTTGAGAGTAAGAAAATTATATTCTCAAAACACGTCACTTTCAATGAAACCTTACCAGCACACACATCCAGTAAAACACCAACAAGTACAGTAACACTGGATGACGTAACCAACGAGCAACAGAGCGACGACGCATCTGAATACGAAAGTGCAGATGAGGTCGAGCCTGACAGTGGTATTGGTAGGACCATGTACGACTCGTTGGACCAAACCAAGGTTGAAACACCTCCACCAGTTGTAAGCGAACCACAAGAACTAGTGGATAACGCACCGCGACGTGGAAGACCTTGTAAAATTAAGCTTGTACCAAATCCTTATGGACGTAAGGGGAAACCAAAGGAAGAACCTGTACAGTCCGAGGAACCGCCAAATGTTGAGGAAGAGGAAGTCTGCGAAATAGTTGAACTTCTTCACACCGATTTGGGCGAACCGCTAACAATTGAAGACGCGTTAGATGCTGAAGACTCAGAAGAGTGGTCCAAAGCAATTACACACGAACTAGACACTCTTAACAACCGTGGAACCTGGATGATTCCAGAACAAGTTCCTGACACCATGAAACCTGTGGGATCTAGGTGGGTTTTCAAGAAGAAAACTGACGTGAATGGCAACGTAAAGTGTTACCGCGCCAGATTAGTTGCACAGGGATTTACGCAAAAGTATGGCACCAATTATTTTCGTACTTATGCGCCAGTGATCAACTTTGTGATTTTGCGACTTTTATTCGCAATTGCCTTTGTGTTAAAGTGGAAGTCACAACACATCGACATCACATGCGCGTATCTCTACGGCAATTTGACCGAAGAGATCTACATGAAAGTGCCAACCAATTGTCGTTTGCAAAATGGAAACGCAAACATTGTAAGACTGCTGAGACCAATTTACGGACTCAAACAGAGTGGCCGAAACTGGTACGAGTGTTTGCATGAGACACTCACCACACTGAAACTCACAAGATTATCAGCATGTAACTGTGTGTATAAATATAACAATAGCGCATACATCGCTGTATATGTTGATGACCTTATTATATTTGGTAAAGACGATCAAACCATAAGTGATATTGTATGTGAGTTGGAGAAGCATTTCACATTGAAAAACCTTGGAAGTGCTTCATATATCTTAGGAGTGCAAATCCACCAGACAGTGGATTCCATCTCCATGTCACAGCAGAACTATATTCAACAGGTGTTGAAGAGATTTGCAATGAAAAATTGCAAAAGTATTAATACACCGATGGAGACAAACAAGAGACTGGAACCGAATGAACTATCCAGTTGCAGTACTCTTCAAACAATTTACCGACAGGCTATTGGGTGTTTGAGCCAATTAGCTACACACACTCGGCCTGATATTTTGTTCTCCGTAACCAAACTCGCGCAGTTCAGTAATAACCCAAGTGAGGAACATTGGACTCAAGTCAAGCGAATTTTGAGATACCTGAGTGGAACTCAAAACTACCAACTAAACTTGACCGCGCGAAACCGGACTCTAAAATTTTATTCAGACGCCGACTGGGCATCATCTTTTGTGGACCGACATTCAACGACCGGTATAATCGCTTTCTTCGGAAACATCCCTATTTTGTGGCGATCGATCAAGCAGCGTTGTATCGCGTTATCTACGATGGAAGCCGAATACCTCGCGATGTCGGAAACTGCCAAAGAAATCATCTGGATGCAGAACTTGTGTCGTGAGTTATTACCAACAACAAACTTCGATACGGTGACTCTAAATTGTGATAACCAAAGTGCTATTCACTTTGCGGAAAATCGTATCGAAAACCGACGCAGTAAACATATCGAAATTCGTTCGCATCACATTCGTGAATTAATTGAGAAAAAATTAATCAAACTTAGTTTTATAGCTTCAGAAAAGAATGTTGCTGATATTTTCACCAAACCGTTAAATGTTAAGTCGCATAATTATTTTTGTAAATTTTTGTTTAGATGCGCACAAATTCTAAAGAAGGGGGAATTTGTTGGGATTCCATAGTTGTATTTGCGCGCATTAACTATTAACTTAACATATTGTGTTATATGGTTTGCCATAGGTGGTTAATTAGCGCGATTAACACCTAGGTATTTGTGTTACTTCTGTTTCGTTCGTCGTATCTACAAGTTGTAGATATCAACAGTCTGGCCAGATGTCTCAACTAGTTTTGTAACCGATGAAGCAATACTGCTTCATAAAGACAACAATATTTGTTTCTCCGCCATTTTATGTTATTGCCAATTAGGCAAATAAACTGTAAGTCAATAAACAGTTTATAACAACAACCATAATTCCACTGCGTAAAATAAACTCTACAATTTTCGAATGATTTTTTAATTTAAAAATTCAAATTAGAAACCAGAAAAAGGATCATCTATTAACTTAATTACTGTACTTATTAATGGCTATGTTGGAGTTTTGAGCAGCACTACTAACTGTATCAAAAGTCAATTTAGAATGTAATAAAATCTCGCTAATTAATAATTTAAAGTAAAGCAAACTTGTTGAATGAATTTGAGATCGATTACAATTTTGTCGATCGAAATGTCAATATAGTCAATCCCACCTAACCAATGAGTGAAGAGTCTATGGAACGCCATGTATTTTCAATGCCATTCAAAATGCATGACGTTTCATCGACTCTATAGTGATCGAATGAGTACAATCGAGTACAGTAATAAAAGTAAGAGAGTCAATTCAGCGAATGTGTATGTAGTTTACCGCTCTTATTATATTATATTGATACTTGATACCATTATTGATTTATCCATTCCACATTTTGATAAGAGAAGGAAAACTATTATAAAACATCTGCTATTCTTCTTACTTAGCTAATCAATTTCAATTATTATTACTAAACTGTATGGAAGTTTTTCTTTCTTTTTTTTGGGTCAATATAATTGATTACAGGTGAGCTAAACCGATTTAGACAATTAATATTTACACAAAATTAGAACTAAATAACAATTGGAAAAGATTGGTCTCATCGATTACAATGTTAAATGTCTTTCATGGACTTTTATTCAAAAACTACTCTCCCACTGATCTTCATGTTAAACTCGTTTCACAAATTTTCATGATAAAAATTCTTCTATATTGAAAACTTCCACAACAAAATTTCACAATTAAAACATTTAAAAATGAGATAAAAGTTGAAAATTTGCCCTAAAACCAATAGATTTCTTCATTACAAACATTATCAAACACAAATATCGTAAGTAAACCCTGATTTCATTACACAACAATGTTCAAAATTATAATTTTGGTACCAGTAACAAAATAATCATTTAAGACAACTTTTAGAATGACCCTCACAACAAAACATTTTCTACACAAACTTGCTTTAAAAAGCAAACAAACATCTTTATAAACATTTACTCAACGAGATTATTATTATAAACCACAGAAAATATAAAAAAATAATTTGAGAAAATATAAAAAAATATTAAGTTTCTTAACGCCAATTTTGAATGACCCTCGGAAGTTGACTTTTTTAAACTCAAGTTTTAAAGTTTTATGCGAATGAATTTTGTCAGTCACATTTCATTGTAATTAATTGATCTGACAAAGTATCAATCACAATATCATAAGAAGATTTACTGTATGTTTAAAACTTTTAATTTGTTGATGTTGTTTCGAATTGACTTACAAAATTCAGCAATGTATGGAGTGACTTCATAGTTTTTCTCACACCAGTCAATGGTAGCCGTTGGTGACCCCCAAATGCCATCGCCCAGTGGTGCCATTTCTCTGTCTCACCTGCTGATACACTTCCTCCTTCAAAATAATTTAATATTATTAAAATGTATAAAGCAGCATGTCCTCACAACACTCAATTAAACTCTCACACAAACACATTGATAAACAACTGCTTTTGGAGCTCCACATTTCCTGCTTATCTAACTCCTCCTTTTCACAAAATCTTACAAGTAAACACGTAATCTTTGTGGCGCCATCTAACCATCAACTAGAAAAGCATTTTAAACGACATTGGCGCTTAAATTCAATATCACACAAACTAATAAGTGAAAATGTACAGTAGAGAATTCAAATTATTTTGTATTAACCGATTTTTCATGTTAAGCGACTTCGTGTTAAACGGTTTTTACTGCATTTAAATTGATAATATTGAGTGATCGTTACAGTACAATATATGATATGAGTTCACGTTTCACTACTGTATAATCATGGCAAATATTAATTAATTTTTTTTTCAAAGTTTTAATTAGTTTTCATAATAACAAGAAAAATAGTTAAAATTATTTTTAAAAAATTAATTGGTTTTTTAAATGTTTAAAAATTATTAATTTAGTTAAGAAAAAAAAAATCGCCCCCAGGTGGGCTCGAACCACCAACCTTTCGGTTAACAGCCGAACGCGCTAACCAGTTGCGCCACGGAGGCTTACAATAAAAAAAGACCCTATTAAGCGTTACAATCCTGGCTTAAAGGGCCTTTTACAACCTTGACTTAAAGAGCCCATTTTTACATGTTCCATATTAAATATACAATTTTCTTTGTTCACTGTATTAAAACGTAACCATAGAAACTAATTAAATCACGTGCTTTACACATTAAATTTATTTAGAAGTTTATCAAGTTTAGCATTTAATTTCACGCGCCAATTTACGAAAATTAATGTGGCGCCTCAATAAATACACAACAATAAAGCCAACTGATTTAAACAAATTAAATATTTCCAAACCAAACCAAAAAAAAAAATGTCAATAAAATCTTAAGGGAGAAAAATTTACAAGATTGCATTTTCTCAATTTAGAAATTGTAACACAACAATGCCATCTACTGTACGTGAAAACCGGTATAAAATCAATATGTTACAAGTACAACACGCTATTGTGAGGTAAATCGATATCTCGGTGGGATTCTTACCTGTCGGTTTCACTTTTATTACACTTGATCACACAGACACAAACAAAACAAGCCCCGATTTCTATCTATATCTTCTTGTCAGCTCTCCTCTCTCTTCTCACCCCCCCCACCCCCATCCAACTCACCAACAATTCCCCTTACTCAGCTCTTCTTAAAACCCCTTCCATTCAAATTTAAAGAAAAAAAGTTCAAATGTCTGGTTAGAAAGAAGATGAGAATTTATTGGACAAGAATTCTGTGAATTCTACAGCTGTTCAATCGACTTCATTGATCAGCATCTTATTAACTACATTTCCACGACCAAATACAGGGTGATTCCTCATATATAAGATTTACATACCCTTTATGGTTTCTAGTATAGGGGACTTATAGCTAGAGTTAATTTCATAGACTTAGCATTAAGTGCCCCTTTTAATAGGATGTGTTTGTATGCATTATACAAACGGCTACCTAGTATAGGGGACTTAACCTAGAGTCATATACATAGACTTAACATTAAGTGTCCCTTTTATTAGGAAGGATTCGTGATCAGTTTACATTTTGCACTATTTATCTTAAAAACTGAATAAAAAGTATTTTTAATAGCTATTTTTATTTTTTGTTTTGAAAATAAAAATTCCTTCATAAATAATCTTGACATAAGTCATGAAAATGTGGTGCTCTCACCCTTGTTTTGTGATTGAAGTTTGTTTAAGGCTATCTGAAGTTCAATTAACTGTTAAATGAGATTTCCCAATTACCATAAATCACATGTATGGCATTATCAAAATATGAAAAGAAAAAGACTGGTATTTGCCCCAAAATCATCATAATCATATGTTTCATGTGTCATCAGATTTTGCTACATGAACTTGTTACTTATACATAGTCAATGAGATAACGTCAATGGCAAATTGGTAATGCCGTAGGTGTCATCGATCCATAATAAGCAATATGGGTGATTTGAGAATTTTTGTATCCGTTATTTTTTTTATATAGATAGTACATAATACCCTCTATAAAAATCTTGTAGGTTGATGATAAAATATTATTATTATTCTTTTTTCCTGTTTGGTAATTCAACCTTTAACAGTGGGGTTATGGAGCTTCCAAGCACTTGCCTGCGTCTCCACCCCTACATCAGTCATACCTATTATATTTTTTTTAATTCTTATTATTATTATTTTAAGTCAGCAGAGGCTCGACTGTTCCTCGACCATTTCCATCCTCTGGATGAGTCGAGGAGGAATGGATGAAAAAAACCCATCATCCATTCCACGTGTAGGCAGTGGTCGGGATTCGAACTCTGAATCTTCCGACTCCCAGTCCACGCTTTTACCAACTGGGCTATTCGACTGCCTTCTGATGATAAAATAAATCTGTCTTTATCCCTGGAGGCTTCTTCCGTTGTAAATTTCCTTTTTTTCTCTTTATTTTGCATTTATAATACACCGGTACCCTGAAAATCTATTAAGCAATATACCGGGTGATTTTATAAATTAGCACAAACCAAACTAAAAACAAAATTGGGGCTAATCGAAATTGTAACTCGTACGATTTAGTCTCGTTTCTTTAATGGCAAGAAAGAAACAGGACAAATCGCCATTAAAAATCGTATGATTTAGTCCCGTTTCTTTACTCTCATTTTTTATTACCATGCCATGTAAATAAACGGGAAAAATCACCATTAAAACTAATTAGAATTTGTCTCGCTTCTTTATGGCAAGAACAAACAGTCATTGGAACTCTTCATTTCTTTATTGAACATATGTTCTCATGACAAGAAAGAAACGAGACAAATTGTCATTAGAACTGATAAGATTTAGTCTCGTTTTTTTAAGAGCATTTTTTCTTTTTCATGGCAAAACAATAACAGAACCAATCTTTATTATAACTGATAAGATTTCTTCCATTTTCTTCAACTTTGTTTTCTTAATGCAAGTAACAAAAAGAGATAAGTTAGTAAACACAGTTCCAATTCAGAAAACCACCTCCTGAATAGTAAAATTCACATTCTTTTTTCTTCAATTCTCACGTAAAAAATAATAAATAAAAAAATCGTCAATTTAAGATTCGATGATATAAAATAGGATTTAACTACGTCGTTACAACAGGGCTTTTTGTACTACACGTAAACACATACACAAAAAGAAATTCTCTCTCGTTTGCATATTTAAATTGCGTCAAGATTAAAAGCAATCGACTTTGAAAAAGTCATTTTACAACGCCCATTTGACGACGTTATCGTTTATTGTCAAGAAATCAAATCAAATAAGATAAATAAATAAAAAAGATCAACTGATCTCAGATTAATCCATCAAGGGGAAAGAGAAAGCACTTAAAAAGTTAAAAATTCCCAAAACGTAAAATTCAATAGCATAATAGAATTCGATTTCAATTTAAATTTTTGAAAATTTAATTTATTTTTGAATGGCTGTTACAGGCGCCCTCACGTGATTACATCGTAAACCACAGTAAATGATGATCCAAAGAAGAAAAAGAAGAAAACGACGATGATGAGGGAAAATTACGCTTTGATTTTACGCTCTACCTTTGGCTGAAAATGGAAGAAACCCAGTATATTTCGTATAGTGAGTCTCTGTGAACTACTTATTTAGTCGAAGACCCTCGAAATCCATTCGCTGTTCAAACTAAAAGCGCAGTTTTGAAAGCTTACAATATATATATATATAAGTTTGATATATATATAGTGAGATGAATCCATCATATTATTACACTGTAAAAGTAATAGCAACAAAGTGAAGTGTTTTCATCAAAAAGTAAAAGACTTGCCGACCGGAAAACCACATCAACAAAAGGTAAGAAAAACCTCTTAAAAACATATATAAAAAGAAAAGAAGTTAGAAACACGAAACTGCGTTCGTTTGCAAAAATAATTTAAAAGTTAAATTACAAACAGTGGTTAAAAAGTTAAGTTTAGTTTTTGTTAAACTACTGTACTGGTAGAAAGTAAAATCGATAAAACTTTTATGTTTGGCACACTTAAATGGCATACAATTACAGTTACAAAAGGGTATTTAATTAAATCTTAATATTTTATAATTTCTTAAAAAGGTCAGGCTATAATTAATCATGTTCTTATGCCCCTATGTTACTGTATATTAATTATTCAATATACAGTAAATCTGATCATAAATACCGTCGTCTTATTTTAAATTATTTAAAATTTACGACAGATAGAAACCGGATAATAGAAACAATTAAATGGCAATCTATTCCTGATATATCGGGCATTTGATTATACCTTAGTGCCGTATAGTTCCTTAAGGAGACCAAGTTAATATTGATCAGGTTCTTATGCCCCTATGGTACTGTATATTCATTATAAATCTGGCATACTGTAAATATTGAACGCTTTGTTTAAATTATTTAAAAATAAAACCGATAAGAACAGGATATTGGGAACAAATAAATGGCATATTATGGCTAACAAATCGGGTGTTTGATGATACCTTAGTGTTTTATAATTTCATAAGAAAACCAGGTTATAATCGATCATGTTTTTATGATCATTAATCATTATGACTGATCAGAACTAAAAGCTTTGTTTAGATTATTTAAAACGTACAATCGATAGATACCGGATATTGGAAATAACTAAATGGCATTTTATGGCTGATAAACCGGATATTTGATGATACCTTAGTGCCGTCTTGTTTCTTACAGAGACCAAATTAAAATTGATCATGTTCTTATGCCCCTATTTATTTATTTTTAAAGTCGTAATAAATACAAGCTCGAGCATAAACTAAGTTCTCTTTTTATTGTTATTTAAATGGTACAATCAATAAAAATGGGATATTGGAAAATTTTAAATGGCAAAATATTGCTGTTGCATCGGGTATTTAAATATGTCTTACTGGCTGTTAGTTTAGGAAAGAGACCTTGTTAGAATTGATCATGTTATTAAGCCCCTGTAAATCTATAATTGGAATAATAATAACTTATCCAATCAAATGGCTTTTCCAGTAGCAGTTCCCACGTAAACGCTTGACTTAACCCCACAACAATTACGTAGATAAATATCAATAATACAAGCAATTAATCTTCCTCTTGCTACAACAAATCAATATATTATCTAAATTGGTTATTGCAGCGTCAAAATATTAAAATCGCATCTTCAGGTGAACGTAACCTGCTTGCGCACGCGTGTGAACGAGCCTTAACATAAAGTTCAAGTTAATCTAGTATTTCACCAGAGCGAATTGACGTACTGGATGTTGCTATGGTCATTTATCAAACTGCCTTTTTTTTTTTTTTTTTGTTTATTTACTTTCTTTTTTCGATTTTTATGCAGTTTGTAAGAGAGAGAGATTTATATTATAAGCGTCGACTTTTTTCCAAGTCAACAAAAGCTTTTAATCCAAACATTTATTAACGCTTGATAATATTTTTGCTGACAAACAAGACAATTTTCGCTTTAAAAAAAGTTTCTAATTAATTTTGCTAAAAATAATGTTTTTATTGCATCAACGTGAAAAGGTCAAAAATGTTGTGTTGACGTCAAATATACCGGGTGATCAGAAACTTTTGGTACCCCATAGTGGCGCCTCTAGTGGCAAATTAAAAAAGTTCGATTTTTGCTGCCGAGTAAAACAGCATTGAATGGCCTTCAAACCCATTAAATAAAAATGACCAATATTCAAATTTAAACGACGTAGTTTGATCCACATTAATTTATTTTATATACGGCACTGGTACTGAAAAATCGCCCGAGGAAAAATGTTGTTTATAAATAAACCATTTGAAATTTAACCCTTTAATGCATGATGTTTCCAATTGGATACAATAACATCCTAGTTAAAGTGGCATATGCATTACATCTATTACCAATCAAGTCTAACACACAATGCATAAGCCACTTTAACTAGGCTTTCACAGGATTCATATGTATCCATTTGGATACAGTATGCGGGAAAATGTTAAAAATAATGTTTACAATTGAATGATAAATAAATTTTTTTTGTTAAAAATAATAATCTGTGTTTACAATTACTTTTATAATTATTTAATCGATATTTTTGCAGATTTATGTTGATTTATTGTTTTTTGACAAAAGTTTTTTTGAACTATGCCGTGTATAAAAATAAAAAATCATAAAATGAAAACAAATAAAAAGTGAATTTAAAACTAAAATTGTCCTGTATATGAATTACAGCACATCATATACAGCACAATTAAAAACATTAACTTTTGTCACATAAAAACAATTAAATCAAGATAAAATTGGCAAAGATATCAATTAAATAATAGTAAACACAGTTCAGTTTTTTTTAATTAGTTGTTTATTTAATTTTAAGCATTACTTTTAGATTTCAAATTGTTTAATAAATAAAATTTTTCCTCTGGCGATTTTCCAATATGTAAAATTAATGTAGATCGAACTGCATCGTTTAAATTTGAATATTTGAGTCGTTGAAAAAACTGAATTAAGTGACATTTGCACTTGGACCACTTCGGAATTGTAAATAGCTTTGAAATTTTATATAGCGCCCTCTATGAGCCAATGATAAATAAAATTGTAAATGCAAATTTACTCAATTACTCTTAGAGGGCGCTATATGACCTGCCAAAGCTATCGACAATTCTGTAGTGGTCTAAGTGCAAAATGTTGCTTCTGAACGACTCATATGTCATTTTTTGGAGGTCATTCAAGACTGTTTTACACAACAGTCAAACTGGTACTTTTTAATTTGCCACTAGAGGCGTCACGTATGGAGTACCTAAATTATTTGATCACCCAGTATTATATAAAGTTAACTTACGCGTAAAAGCGTATTTTTATCGTTTTACACTCTTATCTTTATCGAGCATTTCAACTAAGTTAAAACTTTTCCAAAACTAAAATGTGCGTTTGTACATTGTGCATAGAGGCGTTTAATTAATAACACCATGGACTGTACTGTATAATTAAGGCAATACACAATTTCACCATAAAATGGCATTTGTAATTAAGTTGATGTCGAAAACAAATCATAAAATGTGTAACTAAAATGTGAGTTCATTATTAAGATTTAGGCTCTTTTATTGAGACATTATTTTCCTCCATGACAAGAAAGAACAGGAATAATACTCATTGAAACTGATGAGATTTTGTCTCGTTTATTTTTATCCCAAAAATGGCTATACTGTGTTTACATTACATGTCAAAATCTGTCCACCGAGTCCCAAAATATACTTGCTTTTTTGATCTTAAAATATCCTCCAAGAAAAACAGTTGTCATGTCTTTGTCAAAGATGATTTTGAAAGAGATTTGCAAGATGTCAACACAGACATCTTCTTAAGAGGCGTTGCTTTGAAGTGTTGAATCTGCCAATTAATTTCGACTAAACTGCTTATTATTTTCTCTGCTATGACTTTCAAACACAACAGATAAGTTATAGCAACGCAAATGCCTTTCCAAATCCCATCCCATCCCACATCTACCAGTATACTACCCCTTCCACCCCTTGTAACATAGCAAATAACTGATTAACGATAACGTTTCCTAGGAAAAACATTTCATGTTTATAGCACCGATAAACGCCAATTAAAACCCTAAAACTAACTCCCATCTCCTATGCAACGCCAAATGAGCTGACGTCAAATATGCAAATCACAACAAAAAAAAAATACGGATGGAAAAAAACGTTAAAAATAGAAAAATTATAAACAAATTTTAATTAAACATAAACATTAAATTATATGGTATGGTCATATACCGGGTGATTTCCTAGATTTAATACTAAATTTTATAAATATATTAACAAATATTAATAAATTAACGGGAACATCGCTTTTTGATTAAATTGCAAATTTTTGTTAATATTTTTAGGCAAAATTTATTCAAATGATTCGCATAAAAACGTTACCAGCACCAAAGTCGTCATTTTCTATTCATTTTCAGTTTTTTTAAATTTTTTAGCAAACTAAATTTTCATGAATATAATGAATAATAATAATAATCAAAGTGATTTAAGTTGACGTTTTCCATCTTCTAGAAATGTAAATGATGACAATTTATGACAAACCAAATGCGATTAAAATCAATGATAAAAATGTTAATGTCTGTTCGAATAATCTTTTTACGTCATCCAATGAATCGTTGAGGAAAAAATAGAAATAACAGAAAAAAAAATCTTGTTTAGCATTAAATTTAATTATACTTCTGCATTCAGTTGTGCAACTATTGATTTGAATGAAACTATAGGTAATAGCTGACGAATGCAGAATAAATCTAAAACTTATACACCGGCTGTTTTCCAAATTGGAACACCTTTCTTTATGGCAAGAAAGAAACGGGAGAAAATAGCCATTGGAACTTGCATGAATTAGGTTCGTGTCTTTTTAGACACTTTTTTGTCCTTTGTCAAGAAGGGAGAGGGATTTAGTCAACTGATGAGATTTAGTCCCATAGATTTATGAGCGTTTTTTCTCTCTCTATGACAAGAAAAATATGGAAATAATAGCCGTTGGGAATTATTGGTAATTAGTTTCCTCGCTAGAAAAAAGAAACAAGAAAAATAGCTATTGAAACTGGTGTGATTTAGTCTCGTTTATTTATTGGCACTTTAAAAAGCAGTGTTCTAATTTACTATATCAACCGGCATAGGGAACAACATCAATACTTAAAAAGGATAAGTACCTACCGGTATAGCCCTTACACGTACACGATATAAAATTCTAATATCTCTCTCTCTTGAGTCTAAAAGCATTAATACTAAACAAAAACCTTTATTTAATTTCAGAAATCCATTATATTTGATGTATATTCGTCTCACGTATTCTTTTCAAAGCTTGAAAGTGCAATTATGATTATTATTATTATGGCTGCTATAAAATGGCATATAATATCCGTTTTTACACACTTTTATTTGACTGTTTGTGAGTATTTTGAGTACACAAATAAGGTGAAAATAATTGCACATACACTAAACATAAACACAGTCTGTTTCGCTGTGTGTTTGTCGATAAATCAATTCCCTTAGTAAAGCCCACATGTGTCAACGTAACTTATATTTCGCTGTACAACGTAAGGCACTGTAGGGATGATAAATTAAGAGACAAACTTTCGATATACAAGGTGATCATAAGATATAAATGGGGGTTTAAATCATGCAGAAGTGAGACAAATATCTATTGTAAAGCATGTAATTTATTTCCGTTTCTTTCTGATCAGCGATATGGATGTGAATGCATGTGAGCAAATATCTTGTGATCAGCCGGTATCTTGCGTGTCTTTGTTGTTGTTAAAAACGAAAACAGTAGATGTATTATTTCAGACGTTGACCTCAAACTAAGTCAAAAGCCTTTCTCAATACACATTACCTAGAGACTTAAATTAACAACCAAATTGGATATCAAGATTGTTTATTATGGCTTTAGGAGCCAAGGACTGTCGTGCTAGTGCACTTAGACGTCTCAGTAAAGATCTATGGAGAAAAACTGCACTAGAAATTCAGAATGGTTAAATTAGACATGTTTTTAGGAGTAAAAATCGTCAAGAGGAAGATTTTAGTTGTTTGAATAAAAACTTTTTTTGCGTATAATTGTCAAAAAGAAGTTAAAATAGGGATAGAGTACAGTACTTTGAGAATCAAATTAAGTGCAATAATGATAAATTTTAGTAAGGTAAAACATGACTGAAGTATATTGAGCTATGAATTGACCACTGACATGATCAATTTTGCAATGAATTACTGAAATGACAAATTTTCACTGAAATAACTAATTTTGTACTAAAATGACAAACATGAACCATTAAAAGGATGAATTTAATCATTAAAAAAACAACATTTACCATTAAAATGACAAAAATAATTTTTAAAATGACAAATTTTGATCTAAAATGACCAATTAGCACTTAATCAACATAATTAATCATTAAACTGACTAAATTAATCATTAAAATGACAAATGTGGCACTGAACCAACCAAATTAATCGATAAAATGACAAAATTTGCACTGAAATGACAAATGTAGCCTATAAAAGGACTATTTTAGCATGTTAAATTAGTAAAGAGATGCTATATTTCTTCTTTTCTTACTAATGTTACTTTTTTCAATTTTATACTATGATACATATCTACTTTTAAAATTAGTTTACAAGTAATAAAATAGCTAAACTTTGTGGATCAAAATTACTTTCAAAGTTTCCATATTGAAATGGAGACTCAAAATGTTAATATATTGCTGATTTGTCTGTAATATATGGCATTTTTTTCTATATAAAAATGCCATAACAAAAACGATACTTTGAATTATGAAAAAGTCTACCTTATATAAAAAAAATATCCCTCAGAATTCTGAGAGCCACAACACAACCAAATCCATCGTAGGATATTTTGTTGAAATACTTTTGCAATTCCAGTCATAGCTTGGCTTGGCTTGGCGTGGTCATACAGTGAATACAAAATAGATTTCCTAGAATGGATTTTTCATTATTAGATTTGTCACCTTTTTTTTCCCTCTGTTTACTCAGTTAAATACAGACGAGTAAAATAAATGTCACTGCTAAAAATAAAGTGAAAATAACAAAAATTATATAAAAAAAAAACACCTTCATAATTACAGTGTAATCGGTAAATAACGATATCGAAAGAAATTTCAACTAGACTGTCGTTATAGCCGTTATTTTGTTTAACTGTTTCCCCTATTAGAGAAAACACAAGGTGATCATAAGATCCGTGTTCACATATAACTTACATTTAGACAATAAAGAAACGGGAATAAATTGCATTGCTGACAATACATTTTTGTCTCGTTTTTTTTATTAGCAAAAATTACCCAAAAAGAAACGGGAATAAATTGCATAGTTTACAATAGATATAAGTCTCGTTTTTTTACTGCTTGCTTTCATATGTAATAATGTGAACACATATCTTATGATCACTATATACAAGTGATTTAAATTTAATCAATGTTTTTATTTTGGGTTAAAAATCTTTCATAATTATATTTTTTTCTCTATAAAAGTCAACACATATTTGAAGTGACAAAATTGACCAAAAAAAAAGTGTTTTTATAACCAACGTGGTGTTATAATAATAGTCGGTATAACCGGATTTCACTGTATTATAATCTTCAATAATAAAAACTAAAAAATCAATATTAAATGTATAGACATGAACAAACAAGACTTAATTAAGCTTTAAATTGACTTGGTTGAACCGTGTAAATTCAAATCAATTTAATATTTAATACACTGTATAAAAAAGACCATAATGTCAATTAGACCCAAGAGGACCCAATAAATTACACTTTTATAATTTGCAATAACTCATTTTACATAGACTCTGTAGATGCAATGCACTTATACTTTTTTTTTTTTTTTTGTTTTTTCCTTTAATTTTGTCTGCTGTTTTTCAAAGTTAAAGTGTCGAATCTACTACACAGTGAAATTGTTGTATTTTTTTATTTCTTGCTATTTAAAAGCATAGATAATAAGATTTGAAAAGAAAATTTTCTTGCTTTTCAATCGATTTACTCCAGTGAGTTATAACATGAAACAAACGATAACTGTATACGCGCGTTTTACTCAAATATAAAGGAAATAAAACAGCTACTTGTTTACTTAAATTTCCATAAGTTTACTTTAGATTTTTTTATATGGAGCTTACACCGGGTCCTTTTACTCATTGGAACACTTTTTTACAACGTCAATAAATCTTTTTTCTTGTCAATAAACAAATGAGACTAAAAGAATCACTTTCAATGGCGTTTTGTCTCCTTTTAATTCTGTCATAGGAAAATAATTATGCAGTAAATAAACGAGACTAAATTAGACGAGTTCCAATAGCGATTTTTACCTTTTCTTTATTTTTCCCCTGAAAAACAAGTGATAATAAAGAAACAAAACTAAAATTTTTTTTCCAATGACAATTTTTCCTGTTTCTTTCTTGTTTTGGAGAAAAATAAAGCGCCAATAAAGAAACGAGAATAAATCTTATCAGTTCCAATGGCGATCTATCCCGTTTCTTTTTCTTTTCATAAATAAAACAAGCTCTAATAAATAAACGAAATTAAATCTTATGAGTTCCAATGGCTAATCTTCCCGTTTCTTTCTTACCATTAAGAAAAACTTTGTTTCAATTTACGAAATCACCCGGAATACTGTTATAACATTATACCGGAAATGCGTGCATAAAAAATAAAAGGTTGTGGTGGTTTGCACACACACATACACATAGTGTGCTGTATACACAAACACAAAACGTTCCATTAAATTTAAAAAGAAATTGAAAACCGCACACATATTATTCCAGCAGCCGATAGTTGCTGTAGAAAGCGGCGATACATACGGTACGAAAAATAAATAAATAAATAAAAAATGGAGTGCTTAACTTAAACGTAAGGGTTGAGTGCTGCCAGCTAAAAAAAATGTAATCACTTTACTTTTGTTGACATGAACATCAAAATGTAACATGTTGAAAGACTACAGGAAAAAAACGACCAAGGTCTAAAAAGTTAACATAATAATTATTAACCTTTTTATGAGTTTGTTACACTCTTTGTTATTCAATAACTAGTGTAACTTATATTTGGTCCATTTTTTTTTTACAAATTTCGATTAAAGTCTAATTAACTAAATACTAATTTACAAAATTTTACTTTGTTTTTTTTTTACCAAATAACTTTGGCCCCAAGTTATTTGCCGTGTCCCATGAGCGCTCTATTCACGTCATTAACTTCCCCAAAAAAAACATCTTTAAATATAAATAATCATTGTTACCAATTGACATTTAAAAAAA
This sequence comes from Helicorthomorpha holstii, assembly GCA_013389785.1. Classification (NCBI taxonomy): domain Eukaryota; kingdom Metazoa; phylum Arthropoda; class Diplopoda; order Polydesmida; family Paradoxosomatidae; genus Helicorthomorpha; species Helicorthomorpha holstii. The sequence goes on along the minus strand of JAAFCF010006680.1, from coordinate 5,410,728 downwards.
AAAATAGTGACCTTGTTCGTTTTTCTCCAGTATCTTGATTTTATGTACTTAAAAGACAAAAATAAAGACCAATACCCACATAAGACATTGTTGAGGTACGCCTTAAAGCTATTTATTATTAATGAGCTGCAAAAACCGTCTATTATATTATTTAAGCCCTTTGCCCCACATAATAATAATACAAGGGCTTATATTAAAACCCCGGGAATACAGAATATAAAAAGTAAGCCGCTTTCTTTTCTTTATTTTCTTGTAAGAAAAGGCAAATGCCAAGTGATGTATGGAGAAAGAAAAAATAGTTGATGGATCATTCAATGATCATATATGGGTGTGGTAGAATATACAGGGTAACTTTCGAAATTAGAATCCATCTTTTATAGGGCTAATAAAATGACGAGATTAAATTATATGACTTTTAATGTCGATTTGTCTCGATTCTTTCTTGTTATAAGAAAATAAGTACCAATAAAGAAACGAGGCTAAATCTTATTAGCTTCAATGGCGATCAGTCTCGTTTCTTTTTTTGCCATGAGAAAATGGGAGCCAATAAAGAAATAAGACTAAATCCCATGAGTTTCAATGGCGATTTATCTCATTCATTTCCTTTCATAAAGAAATGTTCCAGTTTATAAAATCACCCTGTATAGCACTAGCAGTACCTCGCAGTAAAAAAATTATTTTTTTTATTGTTTTGTTTAGTATTCATGGAGTAAAATATTGAGTGGTTTCTTAAGGTTTGGTATAAATATAAATCGATTGGTAGACGATTGACGGTAACGGCGCTATGATTCATGGCCTCAAGAAAACGTAAAAAAAGAAATGAAGGATTAATACAGGAAACGCTTTTGTAAATGAAGAATGGCATCTAATGGCATTTTAATCTGGTGGAAAACGTTAAACGCCGTACCGTACGTTACGTTAGACGTGATCAAAATCGACGTATGGGTAAAAAAAAACCATCAAAACATAACAACGATATGAGTTATATAAATTATAACTGAGTTAAAACTTAAGTTATAACTGAGTAAAAACGCAAGATACACGTAACATTGATCGCTCTTTGTTACGATTTTTAAATTAGATTTGAAACGTCACTGAACATTTACAACACTGCGCATGAGCATAAGCGGAATGTAAAAATAACCTTCTTTTTGTTTTTAATACAATTACAGTCAATCAAAAATCACGTGATTTACACTCCATGACTTTTCGTCTAAATAAAAAATATTCTAAAATATTTCCATAAAATTCAAATCATTCAAAAATCTTTCTGTAAATTTCCAATAATTCTAATATTTAAACCATTCTAAAATCAAAAGCATCTAAAAATAAAAAGAAACTGAGTTTCCATAGTAACTTAATGAAAACTCTTAACATTTTTCTACATTAAAAATCCCATAAAGTTAAATTACCATAGTAACCACCATAACTTCCGTTGCTCTAATATTTATGCTTTTTGTCGGGTTTAAATTGAAGAAAAAAAAATAGTTATATTCGATTTGCTGTTTTTATATCATCAAATAACAAAAAATCAATACAGTTCAAAAATCTGGCATTTACTTAGTCTAAGCATTTAATACAAGAGACCTTATTGAGGGACCTGCCACCTGGGCCCCAACTTACAGTAAATGCCGCCATTCATTAGCTTCAGTCTTCAAACAGTGAACTGGTTGTCTCTATGTGTGTGTTTTCGGCTAAATCAAAAGCTCATCTAATTCCACTTTCTGTCATTTCCCGTAAAATTTAATTAGTAAGGTTACATTTTGCTGGCAATCAATTCGATCGCTAAAATATTCCTAAGTTTATCATAAAAACATGACGTATGAGGAGTAATTGCGTTTGTGAGCATTTAATCCCATACAATAATAATTTAACTTTATCACAGTAATTTTTAAGTGCATCTACTAAAAGTAAACGCACTTTGCTCTTAAAACTAAAAATCTTTAAGAAACATACGAACTTTCAGTTAAATTTAGTTCTTTAACTAACACAAGAAGAACTATAGGGCAATAGGAATACATGTCTTCATTTTATCAGATATACAATACATGCTGTTAATAAAGAAACAGGAATACATTTCATTTCTCACAATGGATTTTTGTCTCGTTTCTTTATTGCTGTATATGAGTTATGCTCACCCTGTAGTTGAAGTAACTATGTCTTGAGATCTTAAGATTTCCCATAATGTTCCAGGAGACCACAGCTTATTGACGTTTATTCTTGTGTGGTTTTTGCATTAAATGTCTTGATTGCCTTCAGCGTTTAATATTTTAATGGACAATTTACTTTGCAACATCGCGTTTCCCAAAATGAGGGACGATTAAGGTTATGACGTAGAGATAGTTAAAATCTAAGTAGTTTCAATATCCTGTGAATGAAATCCAGCTGTGATAGAGAAAAGTGGTGTGTGGTTATACTCTTAACTTGCATGTTTTTATTTAGTAAATGGCTATTATCGATTTGTTTTCGCTATCAATTGTTACGTGACATGAATTACAACTCGTAAAACTCTGGGAACATTTATAATGCACAACAACAACAAGGCATCAAGCACCACAATAACACTCATACCGGATGTTACGATATGGACACAGATTTTACATGTCATTATACTGTAAACCGGGTGATTTCTGAATTGGAAATCTATTTTCCCCCTGAGAGACAAACAGTCATTGGGTTTTGTAAGATTTAGCCTCGTTTCTTTTTTTTACATGGCAAAAAAAAAGACAAATCACCATTAACACTGATACAGTTTGGGTTTATATTGGTTCTTGCTGGACTTAATAGACGTAATCAGTGATACTGCTCTAAGCTCATGTTAATAAAATAAACGACGATGAATTAATTATTACTTGGCAACTTAATTTAAATTAATAGAAACATTTGCCAATGTTTTCTTGGAAAAAATTATAATTTTCAAGCCGCAATTTACTCATAAATTATGCAAAGACTATGTTAATCTACCCAGTAATTTACCACAATTTCCTGTCTTTTTTTAATCGACTAAACTATCAATATTAAATTCGATAAATGATGATAAAAATGCCAAGAAATTACAATATGGAAATGTGAATATGTGTATATTTAATTCTTTGATTATCTATAAACGATGGTTGATAAATATAATGTAAGTGCTACAGTAAGTTATATCTACATCAAGAAAGAGTTGATCAACATTTAATGATTTCAAAGATTTAGCTATTTAGCAGATTTAATTTAAGGATTTGTAAATAGCTAAATTAAAGGTATAGAAATTATCTATCAATTGACACCGAACATATGACTAGACCTTTCTTGGTTCTTAAATTACAAGTTCAAATGTAGCCTAAATGACTAAATCAGAACTTTATTTCCAAGATTTAAGTTAGGCATCTAGCCGATCGAATTGTAGAAAGTATAAATACAGAGAAAACCGTTTAACACAAAACTAAGAGAACTGAAATATTTTTTTTGTGTTAAACGATTTCGTGTTCTACTTATTAAGTTCTCATTGATTAAATTTATCTTCCGCTGATCCCAATAAATGACAAAAAAAAAATCTTTTCAAAATGTCAGCAGATGTGACATTTTGAAATCTTAGGTATTTATTTTGACAAGGTATAAATTTAAATGTATTTGATATTATGTAGACCTCTGTCACTTTCCATTACACAATATTACACTCAACAATAAAATATAATACGAGTCAGCCGTTAACTTAAGTACAGTAAGTGCTTTCTCTATAAAAACAATACGAGCAACTTGTAGAAGAAAAAGAAAATGACAAGTGCAAGTTGAACGTTTCAATTGCGAAATAATGAAAACATACGACAACTGACAACATCCATTAATCGCCCATTTGATTGCATTTTATGACAACAAAAATCCATCCGATTCATTTGACACATTGATTTTATATCTCACATAACACTAAACTAATTTATGCCCTCTGACGTCATAGACAATTTCTGCTAGCCATTGGACGTCATTTATGCGTCACAAATTAATCAGAACTGCTGTTGTACAGTACAAATGCTGTATTTATTATGTTTGATTGCCAATGTAAAGATATCAATCAATCAACAAAATTAATATTGTAGTTATTTGTGCTCTCTGCAACAAAAGACATTCAATTTATTGTTAACAATCAATTAAAAATAACATTATAGGAAACCATTGCATAACATTGCTATTGCTACATGTATGGATCGTATATCTGATGCATGTATACCGGGTGATTTTCTAAATGGATTTTTACAGTGTCAAGAAAGAAACGAGACTAACTACTATTAGTTCCAATGGCTGTTTTTCCTGTTTCTTTTTATTGCCATGAAAAAAATATATTGTTCCAATTTGTAAAATGACATGGTATAATAATGTACATAACAGACGAAGCCAGATAGCTTTTTAATTGTGCGATTCAAATAACATTTGCAGACAAAGCAGAGTATAAACTTGCCATTTTATTTTTATTGCACGGCAAGACAAATATTGAAACACACATAGACTGAAGGAAATTGTCGACCTAGTTTAATAAAATGTACGTGTAGATAGAGAGCTTCATATTCACAATCTGAAAAGCACATTTTCGTGTGTGTGTATGTACAGTATGTGAGCCAGATTGTGTCATAATTAAGTTTATTTGCCCTCACTACTTTTCCCTTTCATCTGCTCAAAGTCCATTAAGAGTGGAGTAAACATACAAGAGTAAGAGAGTGAAAAAAAAAACCAGTGTTTTCATCCTTTGAAGGAAACTAATACACTGTCAATGTGTATTTGTGTAGGTAGAGAGAGAAAATGGAAAGTGCAACACACACACATACACAAACACACACCGCCACTTTTACATGTTTGACAAAAATCTAGATGGACCAACTCAAACTAAATTTGATGTTGAGAGATGAACTTTAATGTGATGAGGATTTCCTTCGACAAGGAGATTTCAAAATGTTTATAGAATATTTTTCATTATGAACCGGATATTGAATAAAGAGAAAGAGTAGAGAATTTTTTGACAGCACAGAACGCTTATACAGTAAGTCATGTCTTTCATTTACCATTTAAGCTAAGTTAGTGAATGAGCCTAATTTAAACTCTTGAACTAAACAATCATTTCACTCCCAGCCATTCTCAGAAATTCTTAGGTACTACAATTGTAGCCTTCCACAGACATTGGACCAATTCCACAACTGAGAAGGACCATTGGTCCAGCTAACCTCAAGAGACTTTTAATTTCACTCATACTTTTCCAAGTTATACCGTATTTCTTCAGCAAGAGTAATTACTTAGTATGGAATGTTTTTGAAGGCCCCTTGAGTAAAAGACTGTGAAAAGGTGTGCTTCATCCAATATCATTTCAAAGTTACTATGGCTACTAAATTGAGAGAAAAATATTATAATAAGGCAAAACTAAGCTAAAGGAAAAGATGGTATAATACAGTCGAGAGTGAGTAGGAGAAAAGGCTTTTATATATCATTTGACCACAGCAGATCACATATTTGGGAAATGAACGCGGGTTAAAACGCCTCTCAACAACAAAAAGTTAAGGAATGCATTATCAAAAGTTAGCAAACTGCAATAAAAAAAACCTTGAATGTAACCATTGTAATGGAAGATCAATAAATAGCCTAAATAAAAGTCACAAAACGTTATAGCCTCTCGGAAAATGACAACATATTAGAACTTGTGTCTATAATATTGGAAAAGGATGAATCAATATAAAAGCAGTAGAAATGCTTTAGGGAATTATTATCTATATAAAAAATAAATGCAACGGAAGTTGTTTAGGGTGTTCTAATTACTATAACAACATAAATTCACATACATTAGTTTTTAACTTAACATTTTGGCTGCTATTCTGACTAAACTTTTATTTATAAATTAGATCATTTTGCCTTTCTTTTAATTCCAAAAAGAAATTTAGAATGTTTTCAATTTGAAACATTTCCAATAATTTTCATATTTAAAATGAAGTAAACAGGACGTCAATGTTTGGGACGTCAATATTGAGTTAAATTTCATATATAAATGTTGAGATAGTGAACAAAAAAAATCGTTTAAACTTCTATAGGTTTTTTTTCTATGTTAATTCAAAACTTCGGAAACATTTAAATTGCAAACAAGCCAATTCAATGTTTATTTAATGATTTTAGTACTGTAAAATGTTGAACGAGACTCAGAGATGTACAGAGGTTGATAATCAATCAAACGGAAATGCTTAAACATACAATAAACACTAACCATTTGCTGCGATATGTAGACTAATTCAATGAAGTACGATACATCATTTAAAATTACATTTCCCACTAAATCAATTCAATTCAATAACCGCAAAGCATACGTTTTCAATCTGCTTAATGTAAATGAGCCAGAGAGAAACGATCTTGTGCAGGGTAAAATGGTCCCAAAATCTAATCATCACCATGCAATGCGCTTACAATGTATCATGTTACAGTGAAACCCGTTTAACACGAAACTAAGTGCCAAATTATTTCTTCGTGTTAAACGATGAATACAAAAACAAATACAGTATATACGGTACTCACTATCATTGCATTTCTTAGAGTACATCATATAAGATACACTATATACATTTGAAATTACAGTGAAACCCCGGTAATCCGACTTTTGGCTAATCCGTCACCCCTTGTAATCCGACATGCCAATTCTACCATTTTGTCTAATGTACGAGGGTTATTCAAAAACTAAGGTCCGTTTTATTATAAAAATTAAATTACGCACAAGAAAACATTTTCGTTAACAGCATTAGATAGATTGAAGTCTCCTGAACATTTTCATATAAAATACATGCAAATCGACAAATTTTTAGTGACACAGGACCATTTTCCGTGACCCTCTGCACAGCATTTTGCCTCCAGGAAAGTAAAGCGCCATCTATTGATTAAAACAACAAACGAAATTCGTGTGTTGTTCTAATGCAGCTGGCATGCGTATGTGTACTCGCGACTGCTGTTGTCTACTGGTTCCAATCCCAGCCACCAAACTTTTATGTAGAGGGGTTGCGAAAATTGGTTAAACGTTATCAAAAATGTGTTACCCAGAATGGTGACTATGTACAAAAGTTAATTATTGTTGCCACACATCAAAATTGACATTAACCATTTAAAACTGTTAAAAAATGACAATTATTTGATGTTTAACTTCCTCGGAGGCAAAAGTCTGTGCAGAGGGTCACGGAAAATGGTCCTGTGTCACCAAAAATGCGTCGATTGGCATGTATTTTATATTTAAATGTTCAGGAGACGTCAATCTATCTAATGCTGTTAACCAAACTGTATTTTTGTGCGTAATTTAATTTTTATAATAAAACGGACCTTAGTTTTTGAATAACCCTCGTACTATACATTTTGTAGACACATGAAATTTTCGCGTTAAATGAATTAAATGTACAATCAAATGCAATTTCAATTTGAAATTTAAACATAATACAGTACAATACAATTAGTTAATTACAAATATTAATTGAAGCTAAAATTCAAACATAAAATTCAGTGCTGCTTTTATTTGAGTTTTAAATAAGTTAGTTTAGTTACTGTTTGGCTTCTTAATTGCAAATAATTAAATTGAACATTACTGAAATTAAATGACATAAAAAAATGCAAATAAAAAATCGATATATAGCTTTTATTTTGATTAATACCATTACTTTTACTGGAATTATAATTTGATAGCTATATTGCATTACATCAACTATTAACTTAAAAAAAAGTTACATGTTTGTACTTGTATTTTGCCCTATTTCTTTTTAAAACATGATATTTTAAATGTCATATATTATTATATTTTGTTTCAGATTTCCCTGAATTGTACGTCACTTAATGGATTCATGTTATAAGCGAAAATGTCAACAAGCGGAATAGCGACAACAGCGCCATTGCCGGTGGCGGAAAACATCAACAATAGCAATAACATGATAAAAGAAACAACAGTAATTGTAACATCTCCAACTTCAAGACCTAAAATATCCGTTAGGAGCGCCAGTGTTACATGTTCTTCATCCAATTTCAACAGTCTTAATAGTTACAATTGATTTTTTTCTTATTTATTTGTTTGTTGTTATAATAAAAAAAACAAACAAATAAACAAAATAATAATGTTATGTTATTATAAAATAAGACTAAAAACATGCCTTTTCCATTATTCACCCATTCAGTTCCACTGATTGAAATCGAAGAGTTTGTGGAGACCACGATTGTATTGAAAAAGGACAAAAAGAATGAGTTTGGCATTAGCGTGGTGGGAGGCAGCGACACCTATCTGGTAAATCAATTTATTTCTTTTCGATTGACTGTCTACAAAATCACATTTATACACTCACGGTATAGGGGTTTATCTTATTTTGTTGCTGTTGTTGTTGCCTTTTGTATTCTTAAATCAGCCGCAATAAGTCCATTTTCCAATTGCAACTTCAGAAACAAGTTCCACTAATCACTTGATAATGACGTCACTTACAATTCTACCTCCTATCACCCTCCCCCCCCCCCCTCTCTCTCTCTCTCTCTCTCTTGAACAGTTTAACGATTAATTCAATTTCAATATGGGGTTTAATGATTACTATTGTTTTGAAAAAAAAAAAAAGAAAAAAAAAAGATTTTGTGATGAAATTATTAATTAGTGATTGAAAGTTTTGAAACTATTCAAGTGAAATTTAGTCCCTCAAAAGTCTGATATAGTCATTTCAAAGCCGTATTTAGCTATTTGAAAGTAGAAACAAGTCATTTAAATGACATACTGTATACAAGTGCAGAGTGATTTTCTAAATTATAATATTTTTCAATCGCAAAATAAACAGGAAAGATCGCCATTCAAACTAATGAGATTTAGTCTCGTTTATTAATTGTCAATTTGTTAAATTGCCATTATAAAAAATATGAATTAGTTCTGGTTCTTTATTGGCTCTATAAAAATTATTGTTCCAATTTAGAAAATCACCCTGTGTAGTAATTAAAAAGTAAAATGTAGTCACTCAAAAGGCAACCTTTGAAATTAAAGTTAATAAACAAACTCAATTAAGTTTTAATGTTTCTATACGTAAATGACTGAGAATAACTGAATTGTTTATGATGACGTCTTTTCATTTTCCAACTAATTTTAATTTAGTTTAAATATATTTTTTCGAGGAAACAATTTGTGTATCAGCTGTGCACGCAGACGGAAATGCATTTAAAGATGGCAGATTAAAACGTGGTGATATCTTATTGGCTGTAAGTAAACCAATCGTTTTCAAGTATTTCCTCAACATAATAAAAAGATTCAGTTTGATGAAATTCTGAGATAAATATTTACTCAATAAATTGCAAAAGCCAAAACCCAATCACAATTATAATAAAAAATCACGACTTAATTAAATTGATGAGAGAATTTAGATACTGATTTTCTTATAATTTTTACAGCAATAACCAGTTTAATCTTCTAATGTTTCATTGGATTTACGTGATAAACTTCAATTGCCATAACAACCAAAATTTAATTCAAATGTTTAAAAATTAAAACATCCAAAAAATTTAAATTTACTAATAAAGTTCAATCTCCATAGAAACCAAAACAATTAGATCAAAACATTCGAAAAATCCAAATTAAAAAAATTGATAAAAATATTCGAAAAATTCAAATTAATAAATTGATAAAAACATTCGAAAATCCAAATTTACTAATTAATAAATTTTAATTTCCATAGAAACCAAAAATTTACAGTAGATTTGTTACAATTTAAAGTTCAGTTGCCATAGTAACCCAAGTAATTAGAACTGCCCGATCAACTTTCATAACACGTCGGCATAAAACACCATAAACTCATTATGACTAGTTAACAATCAAAACCATCAATTAATTAACTAAAAAAATAAAGCCATGGCTTTAAACTTTAAGGCTTTAAAAAAAATCTAACAATTTCACATTTTCATTTGCTTCTGCTCATTGAACTAACTTTAAATCATCTTTGAAATTCTCTTTCCATGTCGCCATTACACTCCACTGTATTTTTTCTCTATAAATTTGTAAGGTGAACGATCATTCTTTACGAGATGTGACATCATCAGATGCCCTAAAGCTACTTCGAGAAGCCCAATCTCCTGTACGCATTGTGGTTTTGCGTGAAAATCCACTTCTCATGTTCACAACTCCTGAAGGTTTGAATTTTATTTCAAGCAGAAACTTTACCGGGTGATGCTCAAAATGTTTTCCCTATTCCTATTACAACTGCTACGATCTAGTCTTGCTTCTTTATTAGCCCTTCACTTATAAAGAAACGGGAATAATCTCCATTGGGACTGACTAAATTTATTCTTGTTTCTTTATAGTTACTGTCAAAGTCAGGTTAAGAATAAAGAAAATCACCCAGTATAAGTTAATATTAAAACACTGCATATACCCTTGGGGAGAGGAAGGGAGGGGGACATTGTATCGAAATTTAACTGCATGTCAAACGCTTTTTTTATGTCACGTACTCTTTCCAAACTATATTCGCATCAAATCAACATAAAAATAATAACTTTTTGCATGTCAAATCTTTTCATACAACATTATATATATATATACAGGGTGATCATAAGATATGTTTCAGCATTTACATACTGCCAACAACGAAACGAGACAAATTTATATTGTAAGCAATGCAATTTGCTCCCGTTTCTTTATTTGCAATTTTTACCAGTAAAGAAACAAGACAAATACAGATTGTAAACAATACAAGTTTTTCTTGTTACTTTATTGGTTATTTCTTTTATAACAAAACGAAAAAATTTGTATTGTAAGCAATGCAATTTATTCCAGTTTCATTATTGCCAGCATGTCTATTTGAACAGATACTGTTTCATCACCTTGTATAATGCAAAATTTCTTCACAAAAAATGATTTTTATATATTTTTTAACGAGATGGCATGTTTTTTTGTTGCAGACCCAACAAAGTTCGTGACAGCTGAGTTACGAAAAGCAGCTGTGACAGATCGGATAGGACTGAGCATAATGCATGGCGAGTATGTTATTTTATATCAATGACATCAGCGTTTACAAAACAATTTTCATCGATTATTTCACGTTAACTCACTGTCTCTTAGTTTTGTGAACATAAAAACTTTTTGTTATAACTTTTTGTATTATACTGTATATACAATTTTATCTTTATTTTTTTGCTGCTTTTGTCGTCATTTTTTTATATTTACAAACGCCATGTAGAATAGGACAAGGAGTTTTTATAACGTGGGTGGTAAGTTAAGTACCTTTCATATTGGGTGTTACAGAAATGATTTGAAACAAAATGAAGTTTAGAGAGCCTTTCCAGTTAAAAGCATACATCATTATCAATGACCTATTGCCACTTTCATTTTGTTTCATATTTATGTTGAAACATCCTGTATAATGTTGTATAATAATATTTACAGAGACCTGGAAGTATAGCTGCCAGACATGGACGTTTTCTACAGGGTGATCGTATTTTAGAAGTTAATGGCCAAAATGTTCAAAAAATATCACAAAAAGAGTTATGTACCATAATACAGGTATTTGCTCAATTTCATGACAATTGGGTTTGAAATTATAATGTAAAGGCCCTAAACTAAAACAATTATTGATGCCCATTTCGTTTTTATTTTGTTGCAGAATTTAGATGGGGCAATAGTGTTTTTATTGGGTCGTGTCCCAACTCTAACTCATTCAATACAAGAATGGGCACGAATGAAAGTGGGTTCACCTGGTCGAATTAGAACTAGCACTTGGTCATACACCGCTAAAGAAAAATTACAATCACAAAGACCAAGGTAAAATGCACCTGTACTAATAATAGGGCTATGCGATATTTCAATATATCGACATCGATATATTAGGCAGTTTGTGCACCTGGCAATGTTAGAAGCAACAACTACGATATGTTTTTGTCTGAATTCTTTCTAATTTAATGAATTGTAAATTACAGCTTGCCAGTGACTTCCGGTGGGAAAGAGTCAAATTTTGAACTTTTAGTGCCTGTTCCAATTCCCTTTCCTATACCTCCAAAGGCGCCTTCTGGATTACCATTTCGTCGATTCGTAAGTGGCGCAACCGATCTAACAAGCCCTTCGCACCGAAGTGGCATTGTCCAGTCCATGAGAAGGACCTTTGGGCCTGAAGGAGCTAAATTACCTTTAGTAGTGCCTTTAAAAATCGATGAGGAACTATTACATGCTGCTGGTCCTATTAGCCCACATAAAGAACGTCGAGCTAGCATTTGTCCAAAAATTGAAGTAACAAACTGTTAATTACTGTAAGTTATTGCCGAATTACAATTATAAGTTTATAACTTATAATACAGTATTATAAATTTAGAATAACAAATGTTTCATAGTTTGTTAAATAAAATTGTTTTTAGATAAAAAAAAATTAATAAAAGAAAATCTAATATTTGATATAAAGATTAAAAATAAACAAAAATTAAAAAACAAATTTTATAAACTTATAAAAAAAACAAAGTTATAACGTATTTTAAAGTCCAAGAGTTTTATAACTTTGCATAACAGTAAATTATACGAGGATTTGCAAAGTTGATAACAAAAACAGTAAATTTTAAATTAGTGAGTTTGTGTCATTGGTTTTTCTTATGTTTTTTGCAATACTTGTTTTTATCCTAGAAAACTTTAAAAAGAATAAGAAACTAGAAAACTGAAACACTCATTTTGTGTACAGGATTAACATTGAATAAAAAAATTTCTCAATGTAAAAAGCGTGTTTATGCCATGTTCTTTCTTATGCTTTTATGGCGTTATAAAAAAACCTTTTATGACAACAAAAACACTTAATTGCATATCAACAGTGTGCCACAAAATCATAAGAAAATGCATAGCCCAAACTGGTCATTTTATGCCTCTTTTTATTTGTTATTCCTCCACTCATTTCTCTAATAATAATTTCCCATTGTTAAATCATTGGATTACCTTCGTTCCCCCTTTAAATAGTTATTCATTAATTTATTATAATTCTGGATGCTAAAATATACCGTATTGAATGTCATATCATCCAATATAAAACTACAAAGACTTCATTAACTATTATAAATTTATAATTAAGTTTGTGTAAATATTCTTTCAATTTACTTATATAAGAGATCCAAATTGAATGCTGATGAAAATTCTTAATTAAGTTATTTTTAGCTACGTTTTCCTGTCTTAAAGTCTCTCTACTACGCTTTTACGCCTGATTGTTTGCTTTTACTTAAGTTATAACTACAGAAGAAAAAAAAACAGTCGCAAAAACAACGTTTTGTTTACGATCAAAATAATAAACACAATTACACTATGATTATCAATTTTTCTATTGAAGCTTTTCCTTTTAACAAAAAGAAATGGCAGTAAAATGAAAAAAAAAACAAACGTCATTAATATCGGATTCAATTAAAATTCATTTGGAGTTTAAACAGCAAATTTATATGCAGTTTTATTGACTGCACATAATGACAGTGCGTTTTATACGCTTTAGTGTTATACAGGGTGCAAACTAAACACATTTTTGTACTAATTTATAACCAGTCGATGAAGAAAAAGTGCCATAAAGTTCCCCAATAAAAACTTTAAATCGATTTTTAATAAATTAAAATAATGAACTTACATTTTTTGGTGATTTCTTTGTAGGAATCAACTTCGAGGTAACTGCTTCTTAATATTAGTTTTCCAATTCACATCCAAATTCAACAAATGACTCACAAAAACAATAACACATGTAATCCAATACGAAATTCAAACTAAAAACGCGTCTGTTGAACTTTATAATTCCCTTGAAGATCAGCAAAGATCCTAAGAACTTAGTTTCCTAAATGCATTAAACTTCAATTAAAACTTCTCAATTTATAATCAAAAAATTAATAAGCTTGAAGTTGAGAGCAGAAAAACAGCAATTAGTCAAAGAAATAGTAAAGAAATTAGCAAGTAGAAATGTTGTTGACAAGAATTACAATACTGGGCACTCATAAGATATTGTATAACATGTGAAAAACATGACGTTTTGGTGTTAATTTCAACAATAATCATTTTTCTTAAATTTATTTCAAATGTAACAATATATTATGAACACCCATTACTTTACTGTGTTTTCAAATTAGAAGCTGAAGAGCATAGAAGAATTAAACAGATTTGTGCCTTTGCAACATGCATTTATTAATTCTAAGTCGCTAAATACGCATAAGTTACAAAATTTTACAACACTTTAGATATAAAAAAAACGTAAACGAAATTTATCTAAAATTTTAATACGTTGATTAAAAGGACGATTAATTTTCATATAATGTCAAAATTGAAATTAAGTCATTAAAATGTTAATAATCCATAAAGTATTTGCAGAGTAAGCATCAAATGTTTAGTATAGCAGACTCAGCGGAAAATGAAGTAGAAAAATGATGATTAAATAACAGCAATTAGTAGTTGACTACTTAGTACAGAGTTTCGAGTATAATAGAAGTGAAAACACATTGAAAATGACGAAGTTAAAAGAGTTAATTAAACTAATCTAAAATTACATTTTGAATATAGAAATACCATACAACACATACTTAAAATGAAAGCTGTTTCGTAGCTTAAAAAATCGGTCCAGGTTACGTCATTACTTGCACAACCTAAAATAATGATCAATTCGTCAATTGTTGTTATTTACCAATAGAGGGAAATTAGTCCATTTAGACTTGGTTCGCTCTGACATACAAAAACCCATGGCATTCATAATAATTGAGAGTCAAAGCGAACTGAGTCCACTTTGGCAAATGATAGAAAGTAAAAAATAAAATACAGTATTGTAAAAATAAAGTTAAATTACAGTAAACCTACAGTAAAATATTAAAACAAAAATTACCATCCCATATCAGGTGGTGGAGGATCATATTGTCCATCTTGATCACCCGGTGGTGGTGGAAATACAAAAGTCTTTTCATCTTTGAAATCCAACATGCTAAACCAGAAATAAAAAGTTTATGTACAAGTTAACTGTTTCAAAGTTGTGTTTTTTACTCAGAGGCTCCATCTGGTTCAGAACGAACATGAGTTAATTTATCTTTTTTTGGCATAGCGTAAAGTGGATGTCCAGGAAGAATCGGATACTTTCTTATTGGAACCGGATTTGAAGCTATAATAAAAGAGCGAAAAAAAGACATTTACGTCATATGTTACTTATAAGTTAAATTAGTACCTCGATGAGGTGTGTAAGATTCAGACATGGGTGGCGCTGTAGGGTTGTAGTTAGAGAAACGCTGGTGTTGTTGTTTTTCATTGGAACTCGATGATTTTAAACGACGTTTATCTCTGGATGGCCCGGCTTGTTGTTGTTGAATATCAGACAATTTTACCATTGCATATGGACTTATATCATCATCGTTAGTTATTTCTATAACAGCTCAGTTAATTCCCGGGTGATCATAATATAAAGTTGGTGTGCATTGCACATCATTAGATACTAGTTGCACGTCCTAGTAAAAGGGTCATTTAATGCACCGTCTATTATTTAATTCTAGCTATAAGTCGACCCTATACTAGGCAGCAATATACCAGGTAATTTTCTGAATAGAAACACTAGTTTTTATATCGAAAATATTAAACATATAACACGTACATAAAAACATACATATAAAACGAGATTAAAACTTATCAGTTCAAATGTCGATTACTCCCGTGTCTTTATTGGGAAGAAAAAATCAAAAAGAAACGAGATTAAGTGCCAATAAAGAAACGAGATGAAATCTTATCAGATCAAATAGTGAAATCTTTTTTTTCTTTTTAGGCATGTAGAGAAATTGTCAAAAGATAAACGAGATTAAATCTTATCAGTTCCAATGACGATTTGTCATGTTTCTTTCTTGCAATGAAAGAAACGAGACCAAATACCAACAGTTTCAACGACAATTTGTCCCGTTTACTTCTTGATTTGCAAAAAATAAAAATTCCGATTTATAAAATAACCTGATAACACACGTACAGTATATCAAACTGTAAAAAACCAATGTTCAAATTCAGAAAATCACAATGAAAAATAAGACTACAAAATATCTCACTTGAACGACGTTTCGAAACAGGTAAACTTTCTCCCAATTCGCGTTTTGGAATATCTAAAAACCCAAACAAATAATAAAATAAAATGCATTACTGAAAAAATTGATTCAAAACCTACTCTTATGACGTTTCACCCAGAAACAAGTAACTGCCAAACAGAGAAGAATAACAGCACTGCAAGATAAAATAGTCACCGTTATGTTAAGATCAAAAATCGAAAAGATCCCGAAAGAATTTGTCTGCCCGTCGTCATCGTTCAGCTCTCCTTCTGGATTTTCAAGCGTTGAAAATTCGTATTCAGCAACGGAGGTGCCAGCACTGGTGTGAGCTGCTATTCTCAAATTATACCAAGTGCTTGGTCGTAGGTTATCCAGAATAATGCTTGGTCGATTGTGTCTCGCTTCATTGGAGTGGAGAGACCAACTTCGAGCTGAGCGGGATTTGTATTCAATAACAAAATACAGAATTGGGCATCGATTTGGAGCCCAGGAATCGAAGTGGAGAACTGCGTGTACCACCCGCGCTTCAATTAGTTTGTCGATTGCAGGAACAGACGGAACACCTCCAGCTGTTGTCGCTGAAATCGTATCGGATGACTGGCCAATTCCAACATCATTTACAGCGTTCATGTATATTTGGTATGTAGATCCACACAGCAAATTAGTTACAGAATAAGATGACATGTAGGGCTGTAACTCAAGTGTGCTCCAAGATCCCAACTCTTGTTTGTAATTTAAAACATAACCTAAAAAGTAAACAGAAAATACAGATGATTAACGTTCCATTAAAACATGCAATTTCTATCCAGAGATATTGTCTAAAGTGGGACACTTTTTATGACAAATTGACGAGATAAAACGACTTTGGAACTGATAAGCGTGAGTCTTGTTTCTATGACATTTTTTATAACATGACATTTTTTAATAAAGAATAAAACAAAAACATTTTATTCTTAGCACTAATTCGATTTAATCTCGTTTCTTTATTGAAACTTTATAAAATAGTGATCCAATTGTATAAAATTTCACATTTTTAACTTTTACCTATAATTGGTGAATTTCCAGAGGATGATGGAGCTTTCCAGCTCAATTCCACTGTGGTTTCCGTAGAAGAAATAATCACAAGCGATGGAGCAGAAGGTGGAACTATAAGTAACTTTTATTGTAAATGATGAAACACCAAAATAATCATGTTATACGCCTTTCTGTACACCTTTAACAAAAACTGTATATGTAATTCTGTCGTCGCCCATATCGTTTTCCGCATGACAGGAGTAATTCCCGGTGTCAGAATAATACAGCGTGGTTATCTGCAAAGCTCCATCTGGTAGAATTGTAATGCGGGGATCTTCAGCTGTAATAAGAGTGTCCTTAAAATACCACAGTCGTTTAGCGGCCGTTAAATGACCGGCAACAGGACAGGGAAGAACTACTGCGTGGTTAACGTCTAGTTTTATTGTTTCACCAAATGTTATGATCTTAGGCTTTGTTTTGATGCTAGTTTTAGACAAATCAACTTCTGTGGTTTTTGTTGATGCTCCTTCACCTGCTGATGTTGAGGCCGTCATGTGAAATGCGTAGCGTTGGCCACGACGGAGGTTCTCGACAGTGTAAAATGTATTGTTGCCATTTACTGACAGACGGGTTTCTCTCTGCTTTATCAATCGCTAAAAATCATTCAAGTGATTTTAGAAAAGTAAATTAGAACGCAAAAGTTATAAAACAAAAAATTACGAAAATAATTTGAAGAACAATAATAAATAAAACTCTAAAAATACCTCATTAATGAAATTGACTTCCTGGATATAAATTGTGTATTCAATAATAATCCCATTAGGATAAGATGGAAGAGACCAATAGATGGTTACTGAATCTGAAGAAACAATTACTGATTTAACTTCACTAGGTGGACTGGGAACTAAAAAGCAATTGAAATCCCACATGATTTTGAAATTATAAAATACAAGTTCCGTTATCATTCTTACGATCTTCCAAAGTGCGACAATAAATCGGTTTACTGGCGATTCCATCACCCGCAAAAGTATACGCCAAAACTTGTATACTGTAGTTGGCATATTTCAGTAAATTCCTTAAAGTGACTTTAATCTGAGTCGTATTTTGAATTGACGGAGAAGCAGCACTGGCTTCTAAAATGTATTTTCAATCGTAGAAAAAATGTCACAAATGATATCGACTGCATGAAAGTTAAACATTCAAGTGATCGAAAAATGTCAGTATGCATTATTAATATGATTGCCTAGTATAGGGAACTTATATAACCCGAGTTAATTACATAAGTTTAGCATTAAGCGTCCCTTCTTAGCATTAAGGTCCATCTTATTAAGATTCACACAAACACTACGATTACCTGCAATGACGACAATCAAGACGTACAACCTACCGTTCGTACATACCATTCCTAGAGTGAGCTGTCCAGTAAATAACTTTATAACCACGAAGAATTCCATGAATATAAGCTTCTTGGGGCTGCTCCCAGTTTACAACAATTGTTTGAGAAGATGTCGATGAACAATCAATGGCCATTGGAGGACGGCTAGGAACTTTAAGCAATAAAAACAAAACCTTTCACAACAATAAATCGTAATACCGATGATTTTCTAAATTGAAACAAGACAATTTTCTATTTCCCCAATAAAAAAAAAAAAACAAAAACGAATGGGAAAATTTCTTATTTGAAATAATTAGATTTATTCCCGTTTATTTAATGACACTGTAAAAAACAGTGTTACAATTTAGAAAATCAGACGGTATAGCTAATACTGTAGTGCTATTACCTCCTTCACTAGTCATAGCTAAAACTTCTTCAGACAAAGGACCTTTACCATGATCATTAAAAGCCTGAACTACAATGCTGTAACTGGTAAACTCTTTGAGATCGTTTAACGTATGTGACAATCCTTTATTATAGCCTTCTGGTATTTCAAGAAGATGATATTCGTAGGGCTGGCTAGTTCTTGCTTCACGATATCCGACATAGTAGCCCAGAATGGCCCCATTCCATGTTGATTGTACTGGGGGCTAAAAATAACATTGTAATGCGTTTTTAAATTTCAGTAAATAATATGAATTATTCGCACATCTATTATTAACGTTTATAAAAAACCCCAAGCAGCAAACAAGCGTTTTACTATTGTAAATTAATTTATACGATAGATCTCATGAGCAATTACTAATTTTCGGTTTACCTGCCATGATACTCTTAAAGAACATCCATTTTGTGGCTGGACAGCAATCGATTCAGGAACGCCAGATGGAGCTAAAATGAAAACATTCATTTAAATGCATAATAAACTAGACCTGCTGTTTATACTTTTATAAAAGTTGTAAAAATATCTAAAGTTCATAAAACGATAATTCGATTCCCCTGAATTACTAACCGTCTCCAGCTAAATGAATTTTTGTGATTCCTCCTTTTTCACTTCTACCATTAGCATTTTCAGCATAAACCACAATATGGTAAGTCGTCGCAGCTTTGAGATGATCCAAAATGACTTTGGTTTCAGGACCATCAGTTGTACGGTTCAAGAAATGACTCCCTTTAACTTGGTAGAAAACAACGTATCGTGCAATTGGACTATGGTTATCAAATGGAGCTTTCCAGCTGACTTCTACGGTGTTGTCGCCTTTACTAACGGCGATAACCTCAACTGGAGCTTCTGGAGGCCCTAAATACGAGACAAATCGCCATTAAAGTTGATAAGTCTCAAATTTTTATTAGTAGCCAATAAAAAGTTGTGTTTCAATGTAGAAAATCTATTAGTATAATTATTGCTATATACTGTACCTTCAATAGTAACTTTTATAGTTGCTTCATCGTGGCCATAACTTCCGCGAACTTGGCATTCATAAACGGCATCGTCTGTTTCAATGACATTGGAAATTGCCAATTCAATAACCGTTAATAAATCATTTTCAACTACTTGTTTCGTCAAATACCTCAAGATACAAAGATTAAATTAATCTTCACATTGTTTCAACAAAAAAAAATGGAAAAGTTTTTTTTTAAAAATTTAATACCTTTTATTTTGATTAATTGATGAAATTAGTTTTCCATCAACCCTCCATGTGGAATTGATTGGCCGATGGCCATGCACAGCACATCGCAAAGTCATTGGGTTGCCAATGCGAACAACAGTGTCGTGAGACTTGTTTACAATTTTAATTGGAACTATGTACAAAAGTTAAGAAAATATTTACGTTAGTTTTTAAGTGAATGGCTGTACCTTGCACTATTAATTGCGTAATTCGACTGAGTCCAATTCCGATTCCGTTATCGGCTCTGCAAATATAAGCACCAGCATCTCCGTGCTCAACACGTTCAATCACTAAAGTGCCATTCACAAAAATGCCAATACGCTTGTTGTTCATACTTTTCAAAGACGTAGTACGGCCAGTACCTGTAAGAAACATTAAACTTAAATAACAAATTCGTCAATTGCATTACAGAATACAGTTGAATCCTGTTGTAACGAAATTAAAAGATCTTCAAAACAGGCAATCGGCATCGTTATAACTGGATTCTGAAATACAGGTATTACTTATGTCTTTTCTCAGCCAAGTTATAGTTGGAGCTGGATGACCATCAGCTTCACAGCTCATTGCAACTCCACTTTCAGTCATTGCAAAAACGTCTCCAGCCGGTACATTAATCCATTTTGGCGGAACTACAATCAAAATAATAATTATCATCTGTCATTAACAATTTTACATTAAAAAGACAAAGCTTTTAAATGGCTGAATCTATGTCCTCATTTTCAAAAAAATCATGTTTTTGTTGGGGGAAGGAGAAGTTAAATAAAGTCAAATCTAAAATCTTACTACGAAGTGTTCAATTACCATAAACACGTAGTGTAGATGAGTGAGCGGTAGTAGCAGCTGAATTCGTCGCATGGCATGTATAATTGCCACTATGTCTCAGAGAAATTGAATCAATCGACAAAACGCTCGAATAATCGTCTAGTTGACGTGTAATTACATCTTTGGGAAGAAGATGCGTTCCGTCCTTTTCCCAAGTAAAATTTAATGGCAGGTCTCCTCGTCCAACGACGCAGGTGACGCGCACAAAAGTTCCTTCCGCTAACTCATCTTCTTGAAAGTTAAATGGTACAATCTTTGGAGGAACTAAAAGACATAGAAAACACCCACATCATAAATAGGATTGTCGTTTATTTATTTACCCTTAACTACCAGTTGGGCTACGTGAACAGCCATTGCAGCCGAATTATTGGCTTCACAACTGTAGTTACCAGAATGCTCCACTTTTACGTGGTCAATAGTTAGAATGCTAGTAAAATCGTCTACTGTACGAACATTAACGCCGTTTAAGTTATTATTTATCATCTGATTGTCTTTTCTCCATTTAACGTCAATGGGAAGGTCTCCTTGATAAACGACGCAGGAAACACGGGCAAATACACCTTCCAATAAACTTTCTCCTTGAAATTGGAAGGGCACAATTTTTGGAGCTACTGCAACAAATAAAACAAACAAGAGGAAAAGGAGGACATAATTCAAAGCTAATTATGCAGATGGGCAATTTTAATAAAGATTATAAAAGTAGACTTAATGGTCCAATTTATAATCGATACGATATTACAGTTTTACAGTAATCAAGTCCAAAGCTTCAATTTCAAGACTGATTATGAAGTTTAGTTTAAAATGTCCATGAAAATCGTCAAAAGACTTAATGTCATGTTGTAGTGTCACATTTTTTAACTTTTCAGTAGCCCAACTGCAATCAAGGCCATTTATAAACTCTGCATCTCTTAAATTTAATCTAATTTTTTACCTTGCACTATGAGCCTAGCGGTGAAACTGTCCTTCCCTGCCTCATTTATGGCCACACAAGTGTAACTGCCAGAATTGTCTGAAGTGACACTTTGAATGCTCAATGAACTCGAATATTGATCATAATTTGCAATTTGAATGCCCATGATTAAAGGTGTTTTGCTATCGATTAAAACGCCATCTTTGAGCCATTGGAAGGTCAGAGGAGAATCACCCTGACTCACAGCACATGTAATATGAGCTCGCATGCCCTTAAAATTTTGATCATCTTGAAACGAGAACGGGATAATTTTTGGCATAGCTAAAATAAACAAAAATAAAACAAAAGATAGCGTTAACTTTTTACCATTCACAGATAGCAGCGTTGTATGTGACGTATTGCCAGCCTTATTAGAAGCAACACACGTGTATTTTCCATTATGTCTGGGCGAGATAAATCTAATGGCCAAATTACTAGAATATTCGTCAATTTGAGTGACATGTACGTCTTGAAGACCACTTGTAACTAGTTGGCCATCTTTAAACCACTGCACTGTAAGTGGGGTATCACCCTCACTAACGGCACATTGGATTTGGGCACGCATACCTTCCCTTACAAGATCTTCTTGGAAAGCAAAAGGTGCTATTTTGGGAAGGACTAGAAACAAATTGACATTTTGGGCAAACCCTCTTTTTAAAAATTACATTTTCAAACAAAAGAAAAACCCGTGACAGTGATCACTGCGCAATGGTCCCTCTAACTGACGCGGCTGTGCACTAAATTTTGAATCACAGCTATGTGCTTTTTGGTTCTCGAGAATCTTGTTTCATTATTCTGCTGAAGAAACGAAACTGAATTAGATTGAATTACGTTTCTTGTAGGAATATACCTCAGCTGTTTCTGAGTTTTGTACAATTTCTTTTACGTCAGCAATGGACCATTTTCACAGTTACATTACATAATCTTAGAAGGACCACAGATGACTGATAACAATTAACTCACCCATTACTGCCAATTCCACTTCTGCACTAGCATATTGCTGGGCTTTATTAGAAGCCATGCAAGAATATAAACCAGTATCCGCGCTTCTTTGAACGTTATCGATTACCAAAGTCCCATTTGGATGTATGGCTTGCCGATCATCAACCGGTAGACGATCTGATCCTTTTGTCCATCGAATATTGTCAATTGGATAGCCATAGACCGGACAATGAAGATGCACAGAGTGACCAGAAACAGCGCTTAATATTGGAACTTTTCTTCCTCTCAAAGGGCCGTAAACGTTGAGACGCCCAAAGTGTTGCTGCCTTCCAACTTCATTGAAAGCAGAGCACTTGTAGGTTCCTCCATCCTCAAGAACAGCCGATTTGATGCTCAGAGTGCTCATTAAGTGACCGTTGTTTGTGAAACGTTCTTCAATGTTGATTCGGTCGTCAATTTTTATTATATTATTATCCAAACTCCAATCTAGCTTTGGAACAGGATTCCCAGCAACAATGCAAGTAAAAGCCAGAGAAGAACCAGGCTGAACAGATTCTTCAGCAAAAACCTCTTGAAAGTAAGGACTAAACTCTATAGAAAAAATATTAATCTCATAACTTTCTTTTAAATCTTATACCAACTGATACCCTAAATTGGAACTCAGTTGTGTTTACTGAATTATTAAAAATTCGAGACTAAACTTAGCAACTTCAATGTTAATTGGTCCCGTTATTTTCTTGCCATGTGAAAAAGTGTTCTAATTTAGAAATCACTCGGTATAATTCAAAACATTTATACAAGTTACCCCCTAATAATACTTGAGCTGATGCCTGGATTTGCTTATTGCTTTCTAAACTCGTATAAAAACACTGATAGATTCCCTTATCTTCAAATGACACGTTGGCAATCTTAATGCTACGTTCTTGAAGTCCTTGAATGGTTTGAAAATTTAGTGGTCGTCCATCCTTAAACCAGCCAATTTGGTTTGGATCTTTGGCATCATTTACGTGACACTCTAAGGACATCGGAGCTCCAACGTTCACAATTTGACTTTTAGGTAAGAGACTCACTTTCAGAGGCACTAAAATAATTATGTTGTTAAAAACCGATCACAGATGACTAGAATCAACAGCTTTATAAACCCTTATAACTTTGGGACTTACTTTTAACCAAAAGTTTCACGTTAACTTGGTCACTTCCTGCACTGTTGTTGGCATAACAAATATAAGCCCCAGAATCGGAAACTTGAGCATTTTTGACTTTGAGTCCAAAACTGGTTACTTGAAATCGTTCATTATTAGTAATCGGACTCTCTTCAACTCCCTTCAAAGAATCTTTAACAATCCATCTGAAATGTTAAATTGTACCATTAAAATTGTACAAACAAAAATCAAGTAATAAAAGACCAGCTAATTTTAAAATATTTACTTTCTTTCGGGAATTGGTTGCCCTTGAACAACGCATGGCAACAAAATGTCTTCACCGCTAAATGTGCTGAAAACAGCCACCGAATCAGCAATTTTTGGAAGTATTCTTCCATGTGGATCTACCTTAAAAAAACACATAACAAATACTCTTAGAAAAAATGTCAAGGTTATAAATTGTCGTAAATTACTACTTACAAGTTACAATTAGTTTGCCACTATCAACGCTGGTTTTCAAATGCTTAGTCAGTCGATTATAGGTTTGGCATTTAAATTTACTTCCAGAATCACTGGCTCCTACTTCTCGAACGTAAAGAACGCCGTGAGAAGCCAAAAAATACTTAGAATCTGAAGAAGAAAAAAACAATTTTAAAAACGAATCAAGTTCAGTAGAAGAATTCAAAAAATCGCAAGCAAATTAGAAATTTTCAAAAAATTTTTATTGTATATACGGATGATTTTCTAAATTCTAACTCTCCTTTCCCATAATAAAATAGAATACTGAGACGCATACAGTTGAACTGATAAGATTTAGTCTCGTTTCTTTATTGTAACTTTATTTCTTAATCGTAAAAAAGAAACGGGAAATATTGTCGTTGAAACTGACAATATTTAGTCTCGTTTATTTTATAATCACTGTAAATAATTGTGTCTCAATACAGTCAATCATCCGGGTATATTGTCAATTCCATTCAACTGTCTAAATCCATTACGATCACACTTATAAAGTGTTACTATCCAACCTGAATTAGAATTGAGAGGGATTTTGGTAGCATCATCTTTTATAAAAGCAATCACAGTGACGTAATCCTTCAGAAATTGAGGAAAATGGCATTTCACAATGGCTGTATTTCCATCCACAGCAAACGCATCGTAGACATTTACGTCGTACTCAATATCCATCACTACAAATCCAAAGTCAGACAGTTCATTTTAAAAATATATATAAAAATTAACTTTGTGATAAAGTATGTGAAAAACTGACCAGCTTTGACTCTAACTTCATTACTTATTATTGATCCTTTGGAGCCCATTGCCAAGCACTGATAAGTAGCCGCATGAACATCTTGCCTAAATGACTCTGAATTAAATGGATTAAATCTCATCGTAGTTCCATCAGATGAAATCTGACGAAGACCAGTAATATTATTCACTCGAGAGCCATCGAGAAACTGCCAGGTAACAGTTGGTGATGGATGATTGCTAATTGACTTAGAATTTCCAGGAACCTCGGCAGCAACGCATTCAACGACGGTGCCTGTGTTGTTGGAGAAATCCACGTGGTACGGTGGTTGCTTGACGAAATGAACAATAGGAAGATCATCTTCACTCGCTTCATCTGAAATTAAAAAATTACAATTTTAATTGGAAATTTCTAAAACAAAAACATCAGTATGCCATAACATAGTATAGGATTTGTAATTATAGTTCAATTTCAATATGACAATAAAATTAGATGATTACATAAAATTTTAACAATTTTTTTAAAAAAAAGTACCAATAAGACAAATCGACATTGCAATTGATAACATTTAGTCTCTCGTTTTCATTACTGACTATTTTTAATCCAAGAAAATTAAAAATCAAGAAAAATCATCATTGAATGCCATTTCTTTAGTAACACTGTCAAAAAACCACCTAGAAAATCATAACAGTAAATAAGAAAATATTTGAATTCTTAAATTCAAAAAATACATAATCACAAATTCTCAAATTAAAAAAAAATATTTGTATTCTTAAACTAAATTTGAAGTATAATAATATTCAAACTTGAAATATAATAAACATTCTAATTTTCTAAAAGAAACATTTTAATTTTATAATAGAAACATTCTAATTTTATAATAGAAACAATCTAATTTAAAACTGAAGGCCATTGAACCTCGTTTTGATTATTTTTGCTGATTTATAATAGCCGTTAGCTCATGTTTGCTCTTAGTAATTTAAAATGCAAATACAAAAAGATAATGAAATGAAATCAGACCTGTGAAAATGGTTGTTGCAAATCTAGAATTGCAAATAACCAGAAGCAGAAACAGCAGCACAACTGACTCCATCATCGTGTTAAAAAGCACAAATGCACAATGTGGATATTAAACTGAGAGAAGCAGAGAGCAAAAAGACTTTATCGATCCAAAGGGGCTTTATATTTTTATTCTTTCCCTTGCCCTTAACAACGACCACCCCTTCAATGTAATATTATGGAACAAGTGGATGCTGGATTGAAAATCGTTCACCTCATGCCACTGAAATTTTCTCTGTAACCTAAGTGCAAGGTCATTCGAGCGCATAACATGCCCCAAAATACAAGTAAACTCTAGCTCACCGTACATGGCAATTACTGAAACTAAATTAGCTTTGAAGCAAATAAAAAAAATATTTAATTAATACATTTTAATAGATAACTTAGAGCGCGCAATCCCCAATCGTCATTAACACAGAGCGAATACATTATTGCATAAAACAGTAATTCCCAACCGGTGTTCCGCAAAGTCACAATACGTTTAAGTAACTAGAATCTGAGTTCACATATTTTCTTTCCTGAAAATGGCAGAAAAAGTGATTGTTGTATTGAAATTATTCCTATTCCATATTAACAACGAAGTCCCAAAAAATGCTGCACAGTATAGAAAAGGTTGGGAGCCACTAGCATATACAGAATCTACTGTACGTTAACCATGCATCTGTTTCCATTAAAATGCTCACTTCCATTTTACATAATTAACCACACTAAAAATTTCAGAAATTGGTTAATTATCGTTTTTAAATTGCAAATTCTGATACATTTTCTATTAAGTTTTTTTAATTTACTACAGAACTTTATGAACATCTCTACTGAGTAAACGCAGAAACGGTTTTCTGCGGGCTGATTTCGTGTCTATCGCGGCATAATTTAACAACCGCAAACTTTCAAACGACATTGAAAAAAAAGTCCGAAATAAGCACAAGCGCAGTCGGTAGAATTATATGCCGTGGTAGGCACGAGCGCAGCCGGCAGAAAATCAATTACTGTATATAAAAAACCAACCTTAAATATAATTAAATATAATATTATAATAAATAATTTCACAAATGACTAAGCATCTTATCATTGAATCTTCCTAAGAAGTTAGTTGACGTAAATCTTTTTTTCTTTCTTTTTTTGTGTGATTAAAACAAATAGGTCCATAAGTTAGTAACAGTTAATTTAAAGCCTTAGAGTCAAACTAACCCCCCAGTAACTCTAAATGCCCTTAAGCGTTAAAATGAATCCTTAGAGGTCAATCTGCAATAGTCTTTGACCGACAGATAACCATTTATAAGGCAAGAAAAAAAAAAACTGCTCACAAATTCAAATTTATTGACGTGCCAAACATGAATTATAAGGTTATAACTTCTTAAGCATAAAAAACACCAAGATGTGGTACATCACTTTTTAATGGAGTAAAATAATAAAAGTGAAATTTCAAAACCAAAAAAAAAAAAAATAAACATTCAACTTTCAAAAAAAAAAGTGTAATCGATAAATACTGTATAAATGTCTTTAAACTGACCATCAATTAAATTTTATCCCATCAGATGGACATGTTAATGACGTCAAAAGAGGAATAAATTTGAAAATAAAACCAAAAACAGGTTTTCAGTTAAGTTTTTTTTATTATTTTTTCAATCAAGATTCAAGAATATTGTAATGAATTTTTTTTTTACCAAAAGTCTATATGTGTTGTGACGCAATAATGCAGACAAAATACGTAGAGAAAATATTCAACCCTTTCAACCAATAGGAATTCAGGTCAGAGAAAAAAACGGACCAGCATTTTGATAAAAGAAAATTACAGTATATTTTTCGTATGCAAAAACCACATGTCGATGATTGAGCATTCGGATGAGACAACAATAGAAAAGCAAAAAAAAGCAATTAAACCGCTTTTATTTAACTGGGGTAAGACAATTGTATTTACATTATCGAATATAGCATAATGGGAGATGAAATTTATGGCAACAAGAAAAATCGATTTCAATCAAAAATAACAGCTGACTAAGAATAAGATTGTAAGACCTGTTGAATTTACTGCGTAATATAATGTGTGTACAGTATTATGTAAAAAATGGGTCAATAAACTTGGCAAGCCTACTTACACAGTTACAGTGCGTTATAAGTTATACAAACTGTTGGCATTTCATGTTCATGTTCAAAGTGCAAAATCAAATTGTAAATTTAAAATTGCATTATAAAGTAAAACATGTACAGTACACAGTGAAAACCGCTTAACACGAAACTGACGTATGAAATGTATGAAAATGTCTATCTCTTAGTCAGAACAGCATTATTATTTTGTGTTAACAAAGTTTTTAACAAAGTAACAGCGTTTTCGCGTTAAAAGCATTTCATTAAAATTATTGCCAAACAATTGTACATATTAATTTTTTTTTTCAAAATAATTTTTTTAATTTAAAATTTCTATTGATATTTTGTGTCCCATCGAACAGGTTATCATGGGCCTCACTTTGAGAAACCAACCAAAGTTGGGTTTTATTTACAGTATTCTATTAATTTAAATTTTTAATTACCAACTGCATAATCAAAAATGATTGAAAGCAGACGACGTACCGTATATGTGACACTAGAATTACAGTAATTTTAAACTTTTAAATTTCCAAGTACAAACTACTGTGTTGTGTACTGTATACTGTAAAGTCAACGTATTATTTTTCCAAAATGGCCATCAACGGCATATTTTAAAGCTATAATTAAATTTTATTGTAACATAATAAGGTTAAATGCAATGTAAGTTTGTACTTTCCTTTGCCACAAATACCGATTGATGCTATTGAATTTAAACAGGAAGTCATTATTTTCACTTATTTCATAACAAAAGGGGCGCTCATAAAGTACGACCTTTACAGTTTTATAAAATACAAATAAAAAGTTAAAATTAACACTATGATCAAACCCTTTTTAAAAATTTTTACAAACTTATAATTTTTATGTGCATACATGTAATATAAAATATCTAGATGTGTAAATAATTAAAGCCAAAGTCTGATTAAACTTTCATTCTCAATGTGCATTATTTATGGTGTTAACCCCATTACTTTAAAATGTATAAACTTACTTTTCAAATACAGTAATGACTTTACGAACACCCTTAAAAATAAATTCTACAAAAGTTTTTCGAATAAAAACTATTTTTTTGAAATTTAAAAAAAATAAAATTGATGGAAAACATGATATTCTGCCGTCTAATCTAGCGTTCTGCGGTTACAAGGAGGAGAAATCGAATCCTATCAAGTAAATCACGTGATTTCGAATGTCCATCACGTGACAATTTGAAAAGCAATGTGTGTATCTAATTTCTAAAACATTGAAGATGAGGAATATCCGTCACTAAATTTTGTCGTTCATGCCAACTTGCTTGCGCCGCTCAAATATCACTATAAAAAATGCATACACACACAGCGCAAAACACGACATAGAAATGTAAAAACCTTAAAGCCAAGCAGTGTCAAATTTAATACTAATGGTTTTTTTTTAAATAGTGAGTTGAGAGTGCTGAGCCAGGACTGAGAAGGAGAGTGGCATTGAGCCAACAGCAAGTGGTGTCGCATGGAGTCCGATAAACATCAGAAAAATGGTGCTTCTTGTTGTCACCGCGACACAGAAATCACCAACACAGACGGGGTAATTATCATTTATTATTATTCAAGTAATTCTGAATATTCATTCGATTAATAAAGGGTAATCTTAAACTATATGTTCGCATTCACAATAACAATTACACTTAATAGATACAGTATGTCTTGTTTCTTTATTTACAAAATGACCAATAAAGAAACAGGAATAAATCGCATTGCTTGAAACCCATATTTGTCTCTTTTGTATTTTGCCAGGATGTGTATTGCATGAACACATATCTTAAGATGATCCTGTACTTTGGAAGAGATTAGCATAAAACTAATTGACCTTGAAAACTGATTACAAAAATAAAATTCACTAAACTTTTTTCCTATTGATTTCAATGGGGAATAAATAATAATAACCGTGTGACGTAATGCAGTGTTGACATAAACAGGTAGAATTTCTCAAGGACATTTAAACCTTAACAATGAGGAAACCGTCAATAAATCAAGATGTATTAATAATGGGTAAATTTGAATAAACTACGTCATTATAAATACGTCATAAATGTCGATAAAAAACAAACCTTTATCCGGGAGTTGCCAAATGCTTTTGAGAGTGGGGGGGGGAAGTACAATCAAAATACAATAAAATACAAGCAGCTCTAATAACAGTGGATATAAATGCCAGATAAATAGTAAATGATTGGGTATTAAGAAATTTTTAATTTGCTCCTAACTTGATAATAGATGGTTACTTTCAATGATGACGTCATGAAGGTTCCATTGGTTCCGCCACCACAAACGCATGTCAACAATCAACATTATGGTACCTTTATGACATCACCGGGGGTAATAAAAACCAAACAAGAGATAAGAACTTGATGTAGTTAAGTTTTGCTGTATACTGCTTTGGCATTGCATAATATACTGTAGTTAACAGCCCTGGCGTTTTATCATTATGCAAATCAGTTGCATAAACTTTTAATAAATAACATAATTATGCAACAACGGTTACAGTATAAGAATACCAACACAAAAAAACTCATAACAATATAAGGTTAAATAAGACATTAGAAACCAAACTGGATTTACACAATCTCAAAATTCAAAAAATGGCTACCCAGACACCATTCAGACCCCCACGCTTATGTGGTGAATGGAACTCGCACCTTAAAAAAAAAACAAAGTATATGGTTAAAAAAATGGATTAATTTGACTTTAAAAAAATTAATTTGTTCGCAAACAATTGAACCAAAATATCAAATTAAATCAATATGGCTTAGATGGCTAATTTAAGCTTAAATGTAACTAAGTTGAGCTTTAATAAATATTAATTAAGCATTCTACTCTTAAGACCCTGAAACTGACTAATGACGATTGGTTAATCCAAAATTACCGTACTAAATTAGATAGAAAAAAATATAGTCCTCTTAATAAAAATAATACTATTTGTATACTGTTTTAATTTTGTTGTTTTATCACTGAAACAGATAGACAATCGTGGATTTCAATTAGTGGCAGACAATGATACAACCACTAAGGAAACGCCATTGACTGGGAAAAGCAAAGAGGAAATTGGGTTAGAAGGGATGAACTACCGAAAATTATGCGCCTGTGAAGAAATGGGCAATGAGGGAGGGTGTGCTTGTCGCAATAGCAATGGTCCAGTAGCTATCATTGGCCAAACAGCCAATCGATTAGCCGTTCGCTTCGAATCTTGGGACAGATGGAAATGTGTGGCCCTATCAGTTGTCGTCAGTCTCATAGTCTGTTGGATCGTTATCTTTACAGCACTTTTATTAAACGATATGTTTTAGTTTTCTGCAATAAATTAACTATGTATATTAAAACAGTGTAAATCAATCAAACCAATATTACGCAAAAACCATTTAATAAAAAAAATTTAAAAAGAAAGTGAAAATTTAAGCTTATTTTAACGCCCAATAGATGTCGCTGTATATTCCCTTTTTATGTTGAAAATTACAGAGTAAAAATGATCAACGTTCTTCTGTGAAATTCAATGTGATTCTGGTCGTTATTCCTCTGTACCACATATGATAATGTCAAAATTACAATTAATGTAAAATTTAAAAATGTAATAATAATTATCCCCTTCCTCAGAGTAATTGCTTCTCCCAAATGTGTTATGATGGAAGCGCAAATTAATCAAACGATAAAATTTCTCATTTTAATTTTGCATCAAAATGGTTATAAACTTTTATCCCATTAAATTATAATTAATGGCGCTATTACAGTATCTTAACTTTTAAGAAGAAAAAATAAAAATGGGGTAACTTCCTAGCTCACTACTCATTAAAATTTCCCAGAAAATTAACGGTTATAAATTTATTCCAATTTCTCAGAACCGTTTGCAGAAAAACGATCAAGGTCCATATAATTTTGTTGCCAACTAACTTTAGTAACTAACTTTAACAATTTCCCAAACAAAAGTGATAACAACAAATAACCAGTGACTCTACTGCAAGTTTCCATTAATGTTTTAAAAGCACTTTCGATCGTTCTACAACTAAACGTACAATTGCGTTAATTCTCAGACGACAGCGTTCGTACCTTCATCGGCATAAAAAATATGCCGCAACGAGCACGCACACAGGTAACAAAAAAATCATTAATATTTCGAGGAGCTCCCGTGCGTAAAAGGTTTTAGAACTTTCGAACGCTTTTAGACCACATAAAACGATTTCATTTAATTTTTATTTTGTTCTGCTGAAAAATTCAAGCAAATTGTGACTCTGATCGTTCTTCCCTGGCATACAATTCATTTATAGAATAAAAATGTTAAGAAAAGATTTACATAAGTATCTCCTTCCCCATCCACAAAAAAACCCCTTAAAGCGATACAGCAGCTGATATTTTGTTTTGCTGAAAATAATAATAATAAAAAATGACATCATATAATGGCAGTCCCTATTTTAACGTTACAAATAACGTCGATAGACTTGTGGAGGGGAAAATAAGATGATAGAGAGAGAAGGAGTGGGGTAAAAAATCGTTAATGTCGACCATAACCCGCGTTGTTATGGATGATGTTTGTAACAGGTAAAGAGAAAAGAAATGATTGTAGGCGTGGTTAAAACGTCTTATTGTTATGAGAATTTGTACTTTATAAAAAATAATAAAAAGAAATTTGTTTGCGTGGCGTTTTATTTCCATGTGAATTGAGTGCCAATTTGCAAACAAAAACACAACGTCAAATATCTTCCAATTTGAACTCCCACTGCTATTCAAACTTCAACATACAAAAAAAAAGCCAATCGTAATGTTAAAGAGTACACGACGTAAGAATATGTAGTACAACAAATCATTAAACTTTTTTTAATATTACGCTTTCAAGTGCTTAAGAAAATTAAGTTGTAAATCGTTGTTGAAGTAATTTACGACGGCGTAATTTTTATATCAGTTTTAATGCCTGTTTTATCATGAACCAAATTAAGTACATTTCTAAATTTCAAAAGCCATATTAGGCGTTTTACATTCAAATTAGTAGTCTTATAAATGAAATTACAGCTCTAACAACAGCTTCAAACCAGATGATTTAAAAGTCGAAATGGATGACAAAATGAATTGGTGTAGGAACAATGCAAGTTTTTTAAGAAGCTAACATGGACCTTTAAGAAGCTGAATCTGACCGTTGTGATAATAAATCTGACTTGAGAAACAACATTTGTTTATTATAATTTTTTTTTCGTTTTAAAAGTAATGAGAAGCGTGAAAATAATGCTTTTCCAATGCCATTCAAAACATATGGGTTTACGTAGCTCTTATTTCTTCTAAATGTGAAAATAAGTATAGTATAGCTAACATTCACTAAAATGGACTAAAGGAAACTTAGATTGGACATACTGTATATGAAACTAAACTGAACCTTGAAGAACTTTAATTGAACATTTAAGATCATTAATAGAACTTTGAAGAGTAATAACAGAACCTTAAATAACCTTAAGGGAACCTTGAAAAAAGTAAATAGAACTTTAAAAACTAATAAAATCACGAGAAAACTAAATTGAACCTGAAAGAAACTAAATGTAACTTTCAAAAAGCTAAATAAAACCTTAAAGAAGGTAAATGAAAACTTTTAAGAAACTAAGTAGAATCGTTAAGAAAACACTGTATATGATTGAGAATATTTAAGAAACTAAATTGAGTACTCAAAAAAATCAGATGAGACCTTTAAGGAACAAAAGTAAACATTTAAGAAAGCAATCCAAACCGTTAATACCTAAATTGGACCAAATGGGGTCTTTAATGAACTAATTTAAACCTTTATAATATTACTGAAATCTTTTAGTGCAATTCTGAATTCGTTTCTCAAAATACGTCACTGATTAAAAAAATTATTTTAAAAAGTCAAACCAGTGAAAACAAAAACGAAAAAAAAAATATTCTCTGAAAAGCAAATATTAACTTGAAAGAAAACTTTCTTTTCATCCAGCAAAAATGCCTTCTGAAATTTTTATCAGTTAACAAAATCAAAAACGTCAGCGTAAAAGTTGGAAGTTTACTTTTCCAGTTTTATATTTTCTTATTTATTTTTTCTACTTCTTTTCGGTTGTAATTGGGTGTGTAGTGTACTTGAAACAATGATGTACAACACCTACATAATGCAATATAATATAGTATATCTTTTACTTTTGTACACCTTCAGCATGTTGTAACGTCGTCTTAAACATTTTATCTCTTTAAATAACAAAAAAGAAAAAATAAAAAGCCCCAAAAGAAATACGTTGTCGGCGACTGATATCAAACTGTATATACAGTATGTAACCATCAATCGATTTCTCTTGTCAAATTCTGCCAAAGAACCATCCCTCCCCCCCTTATACCAGTTACCACCCCCTCACTCACTCACTAGTGTAACACCAGAGGGCTTTTTATTATACGATCGAAGGAGAATTACACGTGTCAAAAACAAATGTGACCGATGACGTCAAAGTTCAATTTAGATTCAACGTAAAAATAAAACATCATACAAAGCAGT
This sequence comes from Helicorthomorpha holstii, assembly GCA_013389785.1. NCBI lineage: Eukaryota > Metazoa > Arthropoda > Diplopoda > Polydesmida > Paradoxosomatidae > Helicorthomorpha > Helicorthomorpha holstii. Next base: position 5,375,939 of record JAAFCF010006680.1, on the reverse strand, counting down.
AAATGTCTACTACCACGATCAACCAGGTGATTTTATAAATTGGGAAATTTCGTTTCAAATGGAAAAAAAGTATTGAGACAAATCGCTATTGGAAATAATGACATTTAAGTCTCGTTTCTTTATTGACATTTTATTCGATTGACAAAAAATAAACGGGACAAATCGCCATTAGAACTGATAATATTTAGTCTCGTTTCTTCCTTGGCACTGTAAAAAGTGTTCCAATTAATAAAATCACCCGGTGCAAGAAGACACAGTTACACGTCAAATGATCACAAAATACGAATAAATAACGCAAATAAAAAGTTGTTTATAAAAATATAAAAAAATTTAGTGATGGAAAGAAAGATGACCCAAGCATCAAACACTGACAAATGACCATGTAAAAACAACAACAGAAGAATATACATTTCTTTTTCTTTTTGCTAGAAAATCAGCAACCACCACTATGAACAAATGGGCCCAATTTTATCATACAGTATTTTCCGCTGCCGACTACGTTCGTACATTCCACGGCATCATTTTTCAATAAAGAAACGAGACTGAGTTGCATTGATTGTAACAAAGATTTGTCTCGTTTCTTTATTCAAAAATGATGTCTTTTAAAAATCAAGCCAGCAAATAAAAATAAAAATCCTGAATTTGACATTTAAACTTTAATTGTGTTTTTTAATCCGGAGTCATGGACTTTAGTGATTAGTAATGACGTCACATAGCAGACATAAAGGACTTATCAAAACTCCTCAAAAGTAAAAAAGAAAAAAAATAAAGAAAAGCAAATCCCTTAATAAATGGCGTTGTCGTAAAACGTTAAGAGCACCATCTGCTGCTCATATGAGTGTGTGTATGTGTGCCTATGTGCCTATGACGTACTGTATACGGTATATAAGAAAGTGTGTAAACAAAGTGGGAGTGGATTCAAGCATAAAAAATAAAACTTAACTAAATAAATATTTGGCGCCTGTTTCTGGTTGCCCTGGCAACGTCACCTGTAAACTTCCAAGATTCACACGAGCAAACAAACGATATCATCGACAGATGACGTCATCCGTAAACTTAACATGTACAGTACGGAACGTATGTATAACGGATGGTTTTCGAATTTGGAAATCTTTTCACTATTGCAAAAAATAAAAAAAAAAAACGAGACAAATCGTCATTGTAACTGGTGAGATTTAGTCTCGTTTCTTTATTGGAATTTGTTTCCATCATGTCAAGAAAAGAATGAGACAAAAAGCCATTTAAACTAATGTAATTTAGTCTCGCTTCTTAATCAGCATTGTAAAAAAAACGTTACACTTTAGAAATTCACACGGTGTAAGTTAGGAGTACTTGAGATTGATCAATCAATCTATAGACAACACTATAAAGAAACCAATAAAAGTATTTGCAGGATTGAAAAGGCGTTTAACATTTCAATATTTACGTTTGATGACGTCAGACGAGCCAAGTAATTTTGAAGATAAACTGTATGTGTATTTCGCTTATTTGATTTTAGCGTGAAATGCTAATTTGAAACATCTTTTAAAATTTACTTAATATTTTTAACTGTCAACATCATTTGTTTTATGCTCGGTGTAAAACGTCCTTTTCAATTGAATTGCAAACGAGTGGAGGGCGTTGTATTTTAAACGTTAACATTTTATATAGAAAAAAAGTAACTTTAAGTTATGTGCATCTATCTAATAAAATTTATAATAAAAACAGCAAAAACATAAGCAGATAAAAAAAGCGCCAAACAGACGCAATTTAATGGGAAACACATAACAATAGGAATTTTACAAAGGAAAAAAGAAAGGGTGCAGTTTTCAAAAAATAAAAAAAAAATAATCCTCTCCTCTTCACCCCTCCCCACCTAAAAAATCTCTCTCAAGAGATTTAAGAAGAAATGTAAATAAAACTCGTTCATCTGTTAAATGCGCAAACACTTAGTTTTTAACGCTGCTATGTTTTCTTAACGTTTATATGACGAATAATGGAAGAAAATGATCAAAAACAACAACAAAAATTTAGTTTTTAGCAGAGAGCAATATATGTAATACGGTATACTGTGCAATTACAAAAGTCTGTACTAAAAAAATCATTCGAGTTTAAAAAGTAAAAACATTCAAAATTTTTAAATTTAATAAGTATAAACTTTCGAGTTTCTTAAATTAAAAAATAAAAACGTTTGAATATTTTAAATTAAATAAAACCATTCAAATTTTTAAAATTTAAAAACGTTCGAATTTTTAAAATTATAAATATTCAAAATTTTAAAAATAAAAACATTCAGATTTTCAGTTTTAAACGTTCCAATATCCAGCTTATTTTTTTAAAAAAAAATCAAGTTAATTAGTGAAACCCGAATATTAATGGTTTCCATAGTTACGTTTTCATAAATATGCATTTAAAAAATCCCCTCCAAACAGATGATGAGAAAGCACCAAATGCCCCCCAAGTTAACCAAAAAATGAAAGCATCATTGCTTCCAGATTACACAACATTAATTATAATTAAATTAAAAGACAAAGCATAAATTTCACGTTTTCCATTCTTTCTCACGAAACGTCAGCGTCAAACGAGTTATTAAAGCGTCAGTCTAATCCAAATGTCAAATTAAATAACCTCTTTAAAAAAAAAAAAGAGAGAAAATAAACGCTTACGGCTTTTAATTACATTTTTTCAAAGTGTCTAAATTATTCATTTATACAAAGAAAAGTTACTTAGCGGTTGCGTTAATTTGACATAATGTCAACCAACAGCTTTAGAAGCGCTAAAAAACGACGCTGAGCTCAAAGGTGAAAAGAAAAAATTACAAGATGCTTTCGAAATTTCTTACGAAATTCTTTAAAATCTTTTAATAATTTAAAATAAAAAGCTCATATCAAATTAACTCAATACGATGTATCAAAGAAATTCCAAATGTCCAAGTCACGTCAATTGTTTTGACTTTTACAGAAAATGCCTTAAGGTGCCACAAAGCGTCTTCGTTTTACGTTTTATTTTCTTATTTACTATACAGTATCAAATCTTTTTTCCCTTAACTTAAATGTACATACAGTACTGTGTTGTGGTTTATTTTGTTGACTTTTAAACGCTTTAAAAAATTAACGTTATCACCATTGCTATTTTACGTTGGCGCAAATTTCATGTCGCAATTTTTAATAATTTCTTTTTATTTTGTAAAAATATGTTTTTTGTTGTAATTTTTGCTGATTTTCTTTTCCAGATTTTCTTTTCCAGATTTTCTTTTCCAGATTTAAAACTATTTTGTAAATCCTCTTATCTATAGGTGCATAGTGGTAAATGCCAATATTAATATTTATCAGCTTTTTATTACAATTTACGTTAATGTATCTTTTCATTGAGTTAGCGTAACCGTCATTTACGCTAATGCAATTTTTTACTTATAAATCTCATTGCTTCACAGTCATTTTACGTCAAAAAGATTTCCTTTTTTTCAGTTGCAATTATTATCTTAATTTTACGTTGGTTATACAGCATATTATCTTCATATTTTAATTTGATCTATTTTTCGTGTATGTACTTGCACAGTAACAGTATTGAAAATGTCATTCTTCCTCTCTATACCAATACATAAAGAAAGAAAAAACAACTTATAAAATAAAAGTCTCCCTGAAATTTATTAGGAATGAAAAGATTTCATTATATAAAAAGAAAATCTGTTGAAAAAAAAATTTAAAAGCTAAGATCCCTTATGTTGACGTCATTTTACGTCATTCGTTTAAAAAGTCGCTGATGTCATTTAGCAAAGCACCATTTTGACAAATGAGGCCAATTTTCTTTTTAAAATAAAAAAAATGTAAGACCCTGCCAAATTTTAAACGAGGATTTTCAATTCTTATTAAACGTCTTGACATTTCATTACTAGTTTTGACTAAAATTCAAGTTAAATTTTAAATAAAGAATTCGCTTTATATTAAATTAACGTTTTACAAGCTAGAAGTATACCTTTTACGATTCTAAAGCGTAAAATTAACACACTTAAAAAACAACAATAAACCTAAGTAATTAAATTGCTTTTACTGTTTATACCGAGTGATTTTCTAAAATAGAGTGATTTTTATCCATGGAGAAAAAATAGGAATATTCGCCATTGATACTGATGAAATTTAGTCTCGTTTCTTTACTATCAGTATTAAAAACAAGCGTTACAATGGATAAAATCACCCGGTAGAGTAATATAAACAAAGTAATGCTCATGCAAGTCAATAAAATGTAAAAGTACGACTTCACTAATCCGGAATGGTCATGGTAGCTGAACAAATGTGCAAAGATGTACAGTAGTTAAGTTAAATTTTCTGCATTCACATAATACGCAGCATCATTAAATTCAACGCAAAAGTAATGCATTTAATTAAATAATAATCGTATACGGTTTGCTACACTTGTAATCTTTCAGCACTACATCACAACTATTAAACAAAAACTATTAGTGAGTCAAAAAAAAGGCACTTAATAAACACTTTTATGACCACACTGAGACACCATACACAAATTGCCTATTAAACAGAAAGTTATTATGATCCAGGAAATTATGAATCATCTCCTTCGTCCTCAGAAAAACCCGGTTTCATTAAGAAACCAAACTTAATAGATGATAGAATTCAATTCACACAAAAGCAAGTTATACTACACTTTAAACAAAGTTTTCTCTGGAACCGATTTGGTTTTAAATACAAGTTCTTTTAAAAGGTTCCAGAAAAAAGCTAAACAGTTTTAAATCAGTAATAGTAAATAATTAAAAAAGTTCCACTAAAAAATAAACAGGTTCCACTATAAAACAAACAAGTTCCACTATAAAACAAACAAATTCCACTAAGAAACAAACAAGTTTCACTAATAAATAAACAAGTTTCACTAATAAATCAACAAATTTCACTAATAAATAAACAAATTTCACTAATAAATAAACAAGTTCCACTAAAAATAAATAGGTTTCACTAAAAAATAAACAAATTCCACTAAAATGTAAACTCCACTAAGATGTAAGCAAGAATTTCATTAAGAAAAAAATGTTCCATTGAGAAACAAAAAAATATTTCAATCGAGCATTTAAAAATTTATAAATTCCAAAATATGGAATTTGAAAGTGAAAGAAACGAATACTGAAAATAATAAAGCTTAAAAATATAATGTATTACTGTGATACTAAAAACTGTTAAGCAATTTCCCAACTTGTTATAATTAATCCGAATCCCTACTGATCCATATGACGTCATACGTTGAGTTGCTAGCATTAAGCTTACTATACAATAAAACCAAATATAAATGTACATCACGTAAACTTATTTTCTGTAACATCTTCCCCATGAATCAAACCACATTTAGTTAGTAATACAAAACACTAGTGAATGGAGTGCTTTATGGTTAAAAATGTTGATTAATGAGTCTCCGCTTTATGTAAAATTTATAGTCTTACTTCGTCGGTGTCTTTAATCGTAAAAAGCAAAGAAAAACGTGACTTCCATTTTTCTTTAAAAAATTCAAATTTAACATTGCAAGTCTACACACAGTATCATATATACTGAAAACTCTTAACAAAAAGTGTAAGAAATCGATTCATTAGTACACAATACAAGCATCCGTATTTTTCCCCCTTGTCTCCCGCCAATTTTGGACTCTTCGGGCGTCAAGGTACGTCAATTCCACCACGACGTCCAAAAAAACGCCAATAACAAATGATTATTACTTAAAATCTATGGGGGCTTCTTAAAGTAAAAATATTAAATCAGGATAGTTTTTAAATTGTATTAATAAACGCTTAAAAAAATCCTTTACCGCTTGTTTTTAAAAACTTTTTTTTAAAAATAAACGTTTGTTGTTATTAAGAGACGTTTATTGAACAACCCTCGTTAGCGCTTGGCGTAAAGTGAGCGCTGCAAACAGGTTAACAAGTAGCGCTGCAAATGAAAACAGACGTCGGTTAATCAGTGGCGTCGTGTGGACGTCAAAAAGAAAACGGTGAAAGTCACTTTTTTATTTTAAAAGAAAAAAAAAGTATATATACAAGTTAAATTTAAATATTTTATATAAAAATGTGAGATATAAATTTCGTTTGGATTTACTCTTTGATGACGTCAACGTTGTTGTATTTATTTTTAATAATTTTATAAACTATTTTCTTCTTCTTAATATTTTTTTAAAAGAAGTGTATAGTGTTTTTCTTAATCCAGCGTAAAAAAAACGTTAAAAATTGAGTGGCTGTATTGACACAGAGTAAAAAAGCAGGAAAAAGAAAAGAAAAAAGAAAAGTTGGTTTGAGCTTTTACGTTCATCAATGCTCATGGGAAAGCGCGTTTAATCGACGTGATTTAAAGGAAAGAAAACAACAAAAAAAGCAGCAAAAGTGGATTCAGTCGCGGCCATCAAACGCGGTGGCGTCATGGGAAAACATGAAAAAAAGACGCAAAGGATGGACAGCCGTAAGTTCATTTATAAAAACAAAATAAAAAAATTAAAAAAATCAAAAGCAAATTATACAACATTCCTAAATGGCGCTCAAAATAAGACGTCATTTAACTTTAAAACGTTAACGCTAAACTAAATTCAGGGAAACCCGTTTAACACGAAAACCAAAATATTTCTTCATTTTAGAAAAATTTTTAACCAAATCTTTTCATAGTAACTTTTCGGAACTACGTAATTATTTTGCGTTAACAAATTTCGCCTTAAACGGTTTTCGCTGTAAATCGTTTAATGTCAAAAGCAACGAAAAAATCAATTAAAAATGTCGGTATTGATTAGTGTTATTTGATCAAGAAGGAAATTAAAAACCATATCAACAAAGTAACTCAATCTAATTGAAACACGTGACGTAATAAAAGGAATTAATAATTATTATAACGTTTAAAATCAACTTCCCGTTAACAGTTAGAGTTCCGGTATACTTTCTTTTAGCCCTTAGTAAAACAATAGCAGAGCAATTGCAGATGTAGTTACTGTAAGTTGGCATGGCGCACTTGCTATTAAAATAAAATTGATAACTTCTGGTTAGAAACGCAAAAGTTTAACAGCTGGAAGAAATGCACTTCTTCTTCCCCCTCTATAACGGTTGCTCGTAATAGCCACCAAACCAGATAAAAAACTTGAGGGTTACATCACTTACTGTACAGTACTGTATGTCTAAACTCTAAACCATTATTATTGACTAGCTATTTTAACGCTTTAAAGGCATAAAATAGCTAGTAAATAATAATTGTCTTTCAAATATTCACAATTAGAAGTTACTATGGTAACCAAATTATATACTGTACAGTATGTAAAATATTTGAAAAAATTCTAAATTTCAAATGGATGAATAGAAGAGCCACTGAGCTAGGAATGTAATAGAAACTTTAACATGAGAGTCCTTGAATAACAGATTTCAGTTTACGAACTTGGTTATGAAACTAGTAAAATACTTAAACCAGAGATAACGGAAGTACAACTGTAGTAAAATCATAAAAAAACTAAGAAAATAAAATTTCTTGTAATTTCTAAAGAACTTTATATTCTTATAAAACTTTTGCTGAGCTCTACAACAGAATTCAACTTTATCCCACACTGAATCTCATCAATTCTAAAGCCAATTTGCTGTGCTACTTTGAGGAAATAATGCCAATAAAGAAACGAGACTAAACACGTTAGTCTGCCATTACAAGTCTCATTAAGTCATAAGTCTCATTAAGTCATAAGTCTCATTATATTTTTACAACGAATAAAAATTGCAAATAAAGAAAAAGACTGCATTTCACCATTTAAAAAGGCGTTTTTCCCCAGAATATTTCTAACCATGAGAGGGAAAACCACCCTGTATGCCGAGCAAAGTCTTAATCCTACACTAAATTTTAATTTACAGAAACAAAAAAAAAATAAAAAGTTAATTTTGACGAAAGCCATCTTAATGCATATTTAATTAAGATTTATTAACCATCGATCAGTGGGAGTGGTGGTGGCCGCTTAAAATCGAAATTGTGTTAACACGGTTGATAATAAATGAAATCAGGTTTGAACATGGAACAGAGGGAGAAGACACACTTAAGGGATCAGCATATTATAGTGTAGGAACCTCCCAAAAAAGATGTTATGAGGTGGGAGGGTGAAAGATGAAGTGGGTGAGGAGAGGGGGAGGAAAGAAAGAGGAAGTAAAAATTCCTTCTAATCGATTAAGCAACAGAGGAAACCAAAGAAGAAGATTCAACAGCATCCACTAAAATCTAAAACTAAATCTAAGCAGACGAACTTCCTGTAATATTGCGTTTTCTCATATACAGTCAAATACGCTTAACGCAAAAACCCTTGAAAAATCGGTTAACAGAAACAATAATGCAGCCAAGACTAAAGAATAGGAAGTTTCTTACATTTTATTTCTGTTAATTCAAAAGAAAACTCATTTAACGCGAAAAAATTTCGTTTTTCAAAATGAACGAAATACAGTACATACACCTAAATTAGACAATTTGATACTAAAAAAAATACAATGCAAAACAAATCATACTATTTCCAAAAAATTAATAATTTTTTATATGTAAAGTTACAGTTCAGTATGAAAGTTTAAAAGTTTACCAAGTCATAAAAATCGTTTAACACGAAACTAAAAATTGCCAAAATATGTCTTCGTGTTAAACGAAATCTACAGACAAAAATACACTATTTAAATTTGAAATTAATTTAAATTTTATTTTTATAAAAACCATTAGAAAATTTATTGATTTTATATTTATTTTAATAGAAACTTAAAAAACTTTTTAGCAAAATCTTTTCGTGTTAAGCAATTTTTATTTCGTAATAAAAGAAATGTATGAAAATGTCTATTCGTTTGTTGAGACCGCATTATTTTGTGTTAACCGATTTTTCATTTTAAGCGATTGCGTGTTAAACGTATTTTACTGTATACGGTTTCTTCTGCGCAACAATATTTCCATCTGCGGCTTTAAGTGCATCTTCCTCGGCTGCTTAAAAAAGCCATTGCCGGAAAAAAAAAATAAATTTAAATACAATTTTTTTTCTTGGAATGTGAAAAAAAGTGAGAAAATCGCACATTTAAAAATCAAGTAGGTGCTTGAGGTAGGGAATGGGATGGGTTACGTGGTGAATAAGAAATAAGTAAAGGGTGTGAGGGAGGGTGGGGGTGGAAGGGAAAGGGGCATGGAATTCATTTTGTGAAAATTATTCGTAAAAGCAACTTCAAACGCATGTTAATGAGCCGTGGGTGTTCCACTTTCGCCTCACTGATTCTCTCAAACACATTTTTCATCAACTTCATATATATATATGACGTCATTTTCCAATTCCAGTGGAGCAAAATAACATACAGCTGAATGCCTTGCAATTGCTCGCTTTTCATAGCAGACGACAAATTGCATTGGAAATTTTTTTCTTCTTTTATTTTTTTTTTTTTCAGTTGATTGAGTTCGAACAACTAATTAATTTATAAGGGGTGTTGGGTTGTATGGTGAGTTTAAGGGGGTTATATTTTCTCATTATTATCGTAAAGTTGATACTTGTGTGTTGGGGAAAGAGTGGGGAAAAGAAGGGGGTGGTTTTACCGTTTTGCAGATATTTGGGGTTGACTTTATAATGTAATGGCGAGGAGTCAAAATGTCGAGGAGTTTGATAAAATAAACTTCCCAATTAAGATATGCATCATAAAGTTGATCGAATGGAATTATTGTACATTGGAGTGCGCAAGAGCGGATGGCGATGATGACCTTTCAGCTACACTGGCCAGATAATCGATTCCGGTCACAACCAACTTTTACGTCTCAACGGAGGCAAAATGTTAATCTGACAACACTACTTTCCCATTTGCTCTTTTCTACTGTATTCCAAGCCAGCATTACAGTACAGTACAGTACATACATTATTACACAGTACTTATACAACAATTACAGATTCACTCGTAAAAAATAATAAGTCCTGCACGGCCATCATCAACAAACTTACAAATATGATAACGATAATCAGTGATTACCTCAAAGCCCTAAGGGCACCTATCAAAATTAGTAATTACGATAAATAAGACCAGGTGTTCTGGAGGACTATGACAATTAGTGCAATCAAAGTAATTGCCTAAATCTGCAAAGGTATAGTAAGGTACAAAAAGTTGTCCTAGAATGCTATGCAAGCTTCCTAAATGCAATGATAGTTGCCTAAATTGTCCACAATTGCTTATAATCAAAACAAATATACTGTACACAAAATGTATGAAACATGTACCAAAAAAAATACTCTATAAGTTAACTAACCGGGCCCAAAGCATAATTAAAAAAACAAATTTACAATTACAGGCCCAGCATCGTTTCAGGTCGATCCTTATATATAAAATTAGCTACCATATAATTAAAAACAATAAAATTACCAAACTTATTTCTACTAATAATTAACCCTTCAAGCTAAAAACTCAAGACATATTCGTACACCAAATTTTAATTTCTTCATTAACGACAACGCAAAAATACTAACGTCCTAATTTCACGCCCAAATTAATTCTTAGTTAAAGTAGAAGAACCATTTTAAGGATCATCGTGACGTAACATTAAATTAAGCTTACGTACTGTATGACTAAAAACATATTCCTACAAAGGAAAAACTTTTTATAACTTTTGCGTTTGCACCGCATTTATTACGCTCGGCGTGACGCTTTCTCTCCACATGTCTAACTAAATCCAGGCAGGACGTAAAAGCCACTTATAACGTTAATCCAGGACGGTAATCCTTCATCTTCTCCTGGTCTGTTGAGCTTAAAATGTCCAGTGGCTCAGTGCGAAAGGTAATTTAATTAAAATTCGTTGATAGATTTATTAAGGACGCTCAACGACCATTCACAAAAACGCTGTAGGTGGCGCTGTTTAGCCAGGAATATGAGGGAAATGGAAAATACCGGGTGATTTCCAACATTAGGACACTTTTAAACATTACCGATAAGCATACATTGACATATTTTCTCGTTTCTTTTTTGCCATAGAGAAATAAATAGACAATAAAGAAACGAGATTAAATTTTATCAGTCCAAATGATGATTTTGTCCCAGTTTTTTATTCTGACCATTAATAAAATACTAGTTCCAATTTCTAAAATCACCAGGTCTAATATTGTGTGTCCAATTTCAACCAACGTTAACGATTAACGCTTTTATTATCTTCTCAGTTGTTCATTTTATGCTCTGTACCCATCATCCTGTACTGGGCCACCCATTGACCCACTCACCCCCCAAACACCCCCTGTACTTCATATCGTAAATTCGCTTCGCGTGAAAAACGTCGCGTCATGTACAAAAATGTTTACGTCGTAAATTCCTCCTCTGACGTTTCTGTATCATATCCCCCATAGCTTCCCCCTTGGTCATAATAGTAATGCTGAACCATGCAGTGCTATCCACATGGATTTTATTAACAACGTTCTTGTATATTATAATGGACACATCTCTCAAACACGTCATATAATTATGTTTTCCCGCGCTGCACTGAGTGTGTCATTCAACCAGAGCGCAAAAACGTTTTTATGCAGTAAAATTTTTACAACTACTTAAATCGAATTTCTTTTCCTTTTCTACAAACATTTTACGATCAGATATTTTAGGCGTTTATATTGCGTCATTGCCAGCGATCGACACGACGCCACGAGGAAATCTTGAGAAATATACTTAAATTTAGATACACGCGATAAATGATGATGATTATTTCCGCCATTTTGTCTAAGTCGTTATCACTTTAATTTGATATTTAATACCGGGTGATTTTTACAATACTAATAAATAAACGAGACAAAATCGTATTTGTTCCAATGGCAATGTTTCCCATTTCTTTTTTGTTTTAAAGAAAAGTGATAATGAAGAAACGAGACTAAATCCAATCAGTTCCAATGGACATTTGTCTCGTTCATTTCTTGTAATACAGGAAAATTGTGTTCAAATAGATAACAGTACCCTGTATAATCCCCCATTATGACTGACAATTGAAACATCCACTATTATACTCGTAAAAGTCTTAGACAGCTGAAGATTTTGTCGACACTCTGTATTTTTGACTTTCAGAAAATATAATAACTCAATAAAAAAAAGTGTTCAAATATAAATCATTTTTAAACGTCAAATCTTGCATAAATGTTTAATGCTATGTAAAGCTTTTTATAGGAATTTGTGAAAAAGATGTTGTAAATCCTAAAATATTTTTAATGCCAGAACCAATAGAAACGTTTACATTTTTTTAAAACTAAATTGGTGTTTAACTGTTAAATCGGTGTGTCAATAATGGAGTTTTGGATCGCTCTTTTTACGGTGTTATGGCAAAGGAGATTATGAGATTATAGCTCCAGGATGTTTCATTAGCATTAGTATGCAATTATAACTGGTAATTGATAAAAGTGAAAATAAAACTCATTACCACTTCAAATCATTGTAAAAAAAACTGTAATTCAAGTAATTATGGGACGTTTTAATATGGAAGTCTATGAGAGAGTTTTAATATAAAAATGTATGAAATAATATAAGCAAGAAATTTAAAAGACTTTTTTATAACATGTAAATCTATGAGAAAACTCAATAAAATTTATGAGAAAATTTTAATGTAGAAGTCTATGGGAGAATTCAATAAAATTTATGTGACAATTTTAACATAAAAGTCTACGAGAGCGTTTTAATATAAAAGAATATGAGTAAGGAAATTTAATAAACTATTTTAACATCGAAATCTATGAGAAAACTCAATGGGATTTAAAGGACTACTTTAACATGGAAGTCTATGGGAGAATTCTAACATGAAAATTTATCAGAGGATTTTAACATGGAAGTCTATGGGAGAATTTTAACATGAAAACCTACGAGAGTACTTTTCATATGAAAGTTTAATAGAAGATTTTAACATAGACGTCTATGGGATATTTAAGAGACTATTTTAACATGGAAGTCTTTGAAATTTTTAACATAAAATCCTAAGCCAGAATTCACTGAAATTTATGTGACTTTAATATAGAAAACAATGAGATCATGAGCAAACTGTTAAATAAAAAATTGAGTAATGATGTTAACATAGACGTCAATGAAATATGTTGTGTGCCTCACACTTTCTCAAATCCTATCTTAATCCAAACACTAAAGCCAACAACAAGAAGTTATAATAGTTCTCAAAAACTATTTCAAAACTTTGATAACCTTAATGAAGTTGGGATTAGTTGTAAACCCACCAAATGTCTCTTATAATAACTTACAATATCCTCAAACAGCAACTAAAAGGCATTTATTAATAGAGAAGACACCTCATTTCTCCTGCTCTCAGAACTAAGAACTGTCATTATTATTTCATCAATTATTACATAGCATACACAGTTGCTACTACACAATATAAAACGTCTGTACATTCAACCATGTACTGTAGTAAACCATTATATACACAGAGTAAGAGTAAGAGCAGTCACCGAAATAGCTTTGGTCGGCTTAAGTGTTGATTATAGTGGTAAATTCCATTTACAGACTTCTATACTGTAAGTAAAATTAAAGATACTGTATATATATAAAAAAGGCTCCCAAAATCATATAAATCAAGTGACATTTCTTAAGCCACTGTTATTGATTGCTATTAAGTGAAGCAACAATATACTGCAGTACATCGTATAATATAGTTTATGAAGTTCAAATCCGCCTTCATATTTAATATGTCGGACGCACTGTCAATGTTCATTATCCACAAAGAAAAGATGATGGGTGGATGGGGAAGTGGAGTGGAGGGCAGAGGAAGCAAGAAAAAGTTAAAATAAACAGCAAAAGTCTTTGGGAGTTGACTTTATACATTTCTTTTCTACCCTTTTGCACTGTGTATAGGTCCCTTTTCCTCAATTTCCGCAATTGATCCAACATTTGACATTGTCAGCTTCCGTTGTTAAAGATCCTTTCATTTGTATTCGAGTGGATACTTCTTTCTGGATTTTTATGTAAAAAACACGTCCATATGCCGACCTATGTAGGCTTTCAACATCAATATTTCAACTTTTTTTTATTTTCCCTCCCCCCCCCATCTCCTCCTCCCTTTACACAAAAAAATTCCCTTTAACATGGCCACCGCCATAGACTAACATTATGTCGGCTTCATGACAAAATCTAGTGACTTCATTGTAAGATTATACAAAAAACCAAAATGAAATTACATTGATTTTAACCGTGATTTGTCTCTTTCTTTATGATTAAAAAATGAGACTGAACTACACTAATTGTAACAGCAATTTGTCTCGATTTTACTTAAGTGATCAATGCAAATGTGTCTCGTTTCTTTATTGCTTTTAGAGAAATAAGACTAATTTACAATGAGTTCAATGTAAAATTGTCTCATTTCTTAATTGGCGTATAAAAGAGTTACTAGGTTTCTTATGAAGTGATGATTTAACGTTATTGATGTCGTTGAAACCTTTTTACAAATTCATTTTCTCAATCTCCATCTCCCCCTTCCCTCTCCCTCCCCCTCCTTGCACAAGAAAAGAATCTCTTGGAAGTCTCAGTTTACAATAAATTTCCTATTTTAAGAAAATATAAATTTTTTTTTATCTTTTTTATAGCGATATGTCTTGTGCGCATGCGTTGTTAAGCTTTTTATCACCTCTAAAAGTACGGTATTTCCATATATCAAAAACGATGAGAATGTCATTGATAACAATTTTTTTCTCTCCATCCGTTTGATTTGTGACACGCATGCGCAGTTGCAACAAGTAACAAGATAGCAAAAGCAAATCGGATGTGATTTTGTTGAATTTAGATGCACCCATTCAATATGTCTTACAAGTAAATACAAACTATTAAAGCTCTAAGAAAATACTGTAACAACATTTTTGTAAGACGTTAGGCTATAACGTATTAACTTAAGCCTGGAAATTATACATAGAAACGCACAACTGAGTATTGCAAGGACAATTGACTATAAAATAGCAATATTAGTCATTGGAAATGTAAAACTAGCCATTGAAAATTTACTATTATTGGTCATTTAAGCAGTTTTTATTGAAAGTTATTTTTAAAAATTATTTTAGCATTGAAATCTATGGAAATATTTTAGCATTGAAATCTATGGAAAGATTTTAGCATTGAAATCTATGGACAGATTTTAGCATTGAAATCTATAGAAAGATTTTAGCATTGAAATCTATGGACAGATTTTATTATTGAAATCTATGGGAGAATTTCAGAATTGGGGTCTATGGGAAAATGTTATCATTGATGTCTATGAGAGAATTTTAGCATTGATGTCTAAGAGAGAATTTTAGCATTGATGTCTATGAGAGAATTTTAGCATTGATGTCTATGAGAGAATTTTAGCATTGGGGTCTATGAGAGAATTCTAGCATTGGGGTCTATGAGAGAATTTTAGCATTGGGGTCTATTAGAGAATTCTAGCATTGGGGTCTATGAGAGAATTTTAGCATTGGGGTCTATGAGAAAATTTTAGCAAATTAACATTAAAGTTTTCTAACATGGAAATTGATAGTGATTTTTAACGTTAAAATCAATGATAAAATTGAAGACAGACGTCTATGAAAGAATTTTATCATTGAATTGAGTGTGAGAATTTAGCATTAAAGTTGCTATCAATTACAAGCCCTTTCTTAAACTTGCATATCTCATATTATATTTAAAGTGGAACTATTCGGTGAAGGTTACATATGCGCGACATGGTCACTTTTAAAATGCAAATTTCAGAAAGCAATATATCTCCATTTCTGTCACTCCATTAAGTCCATCTAAATCTAATGTTACTAACACCACACTTTCACTTTAAAAGCTTCAAACATGTAAACCCATATATTACACATTGCATTACATATGAGACAACAATAGCTTTAGTAGCCCACCCATTCCCACTCCCATTCTCACTCCCTTCCATCCACTCCATATCCCAACTTACGTACTGGTCACGACTATAACATAGAAATCAATGCTTTCTCCACAGTATGTCAATGTAGTTTATTTGTCTCCCATTTTTATACAATTTCATTGGCCAACTTCAACGTTTTCTCTCGCCATACACGCTCAGTGAATACACACATTTGCAACTGTGAAAAATGATCACGTGTTCAACTTTATATCGTCATTTCCTTTCACTTTTCCCGTTTTACATCACTCAGTGATAAAATTTTCAACGCATTTCTATCCAACTGAATGTGTATCTTACACAACTTTTATGACGTCAAAAAATAAAAACGCTTTTAAAAGCAACAGCAACGCTGAATATTAAATTTCTATCAAATTGATGGGGAAGGAGGTGGAAATACATTAAAAGCAAATTATTACTGAAATCAAATGCATTAACGGTAATTTCACATTTAAATTGCAAACTTTTCGATGCAACACTGTTAAAATTACGCAATAAAAAAGTTCATTAGTAAAGCAATGTCAAAGATTCAATAACGATTTTCAGAGAAAATTTTACTATGAAAGTCTATGAAACAAAATTATCACTGAAGTCTATGAATCAATTATTGTATGTAAATCTATGAGATAATTATATCATTGACGTCTATGGCATATTTCTTACTAGAGTTTCTTTTATCTTTAACTCAACACAAACTTCTAATTAAAGCCTCAACTTTTTAATAATATTTTGTGACCTAATAAACATTGCAATCCTTGCACAGTGCTAGATAGGAGCTTTAAATTGTTTATGTTAATTTCCGCTTCTGAAACTCAATTTTAATTCAGCATTATTGTTGATAAAGTATAACACTGTGAAAGATAATTTATTTTTTCATTCACCCTAAGTTAAGCTCAGCCTGTCTAATCTTATTAAGTTTATTTGGGGGGATATCTTCAAGCTAATTCAATTACAACAAAACAATTGCATTTATAATTATTGGCGTTTGGAAAACGTCTGATAATGAAAGTTGAATGAGAAATTATAATTGCTTTCAAAATGCATTTGCATATAAATTCAACAAAAAAGTTACATCTGCTAAGTATTTATTAGCATAAAATCTGCTGAAGCGTCCAACCGTTACAAGTTCTGGCTTCAAAAAGCGTGTAAATATAAACAAAACAAAAAGCAAAAAAAAAAAACGAGAAATTTTTGTTATTTAACTTTTGACTTAGTAATTTCAAATGAGTGTATTGTAGGAATGGAGAATCCGAGAGATATATATTTTTACCATTTCATTTCAAGAATATTTTCAAATTAAGCCTTTGATATTACGCTCAGCCAATCAGCTGCTTTTCTCTATTTTTGCCTTTCATACCAGCACCGGGTGATTTTATTCTTTGAAACACTGTCTTTTAACAGACACAGCAAAAACGGAACTAAATATGTATAATTTCAATGACTAGATTTCCCGGGGGTTTTCTTTCATAGAGAAACAATTGCCAATAAAAAAGTGAAACTAAATTACATCAGTTCCAATGCAGACTTGTCTCATTTCTTTTTTTGCATTGATGGGAACACACTAAAAATACAAAAAACGATACTGAATTTTAACAGTTTCAATGGCAATTTGTCTCAATTCTTTCTTGCCATAAAGAAAACACAATCCTAATAAAGAAACGAGACTAAATCTTATAAATTGCAATGATAATTTTTCCCGTTTCTTTCTTGCCAGAATAATAAAAACTGTTCCAACTGTCATAATCATCCGGTAAAATAATGTTTTTCTGTTGGCGTTATACGCTCGTAATATAAGGCATGAAATTTGAGCGCATATAGTATATAGTATAATAATAGCGTATTAAAAGCAGGCAAAGAGAAAGGCAACTATCTCATTTTCCATTCTGTTAAACTCGCGCATCTCTTTTGAAAAGCGTCAACAACAACAACAACAGGCGTTTTTATCCTAAAATTTTCAATTGTAATACTTTCGACCTTATATTATATGCTTCAATGTCCTCGACGTATACTTCCATTTTATGTCTCAATTTCACTATCTTTTTCGTTTCTCTTCTGTTCAACTTTTGTTTTCAATTAAAAACAACAACAACAGCAGCAGCTAACACAGAGAAAGAAGAAGAAGAAAAAACATACTGGTTTTTAATCTCAACGTTAAGCGAGAATATCGCTCGCATTTTTACACGCTATACTAACGCAACAAAATAACCTACATTATCTACTACGCTGAAAATACGTTCTAATTTAAAATTGCACAGCTTAGAAAGCATTGATGTAAACGGTAAAAAAGTATAATTACGGTTTAGTATTTATTTGTAAAACGATGATAACTTCCCCTTGAATTCTGAAACTTTCTTTTTAAAAACTTTGAAATTTAGAACGTTTTCAAACTCAAATATCACGTGACTTGATTGCTATATAAACTAATCTTTTTTATTTCTCAATTCAAACTTCAAATTTTAGAATGTTGAAACTTAATTTTTCTCCCTTCATTTTTTAATTTTAACTTTAGAATGTTTTCAAACTATCCATTAACAAAACAGCATAGAAAAGAGATTTAATAAATCATTTGGGAATCACAGTGGGAGTTATCTCAATGGAATCAGATTTAATAGAAATTGATTATTAGCGAATATTTTAAAATGTAAGTTTTCTATTCCACTTCCGGTATCCGATTGATCAATTTCCTATCCCCTTGTGACTAAATCATTTAATGATCACCCGGAATAAAAGATTCTAGATTTCTAGTTTTTTATCGGAAGTGAAAACTCTCTGCTTTGCTTTCTGAATAAAATGGGATGGAAAAAATTGTGTAATATATTTTTAAACAGAGCAACATGGCCGACAAAAAACACTTTGGTAAAATCATTTGAACAGCAGCTGGAAATCTAATTTTGTTCTCTCTGGGTAAAAAAATATTAAATTTTAAAACAAAAAATCGATTTTAACTATTGAAGAAACTAGCTTCAACATGAATCAATCAATAGAAAAACTGTAGTGAAGGAAACTCTTTTTTTTGCGATTTTTATTCGAGTAATTTAATTTAAGAATAACATAAATTTAAAAACTGCTCAATAAAAATTGCGCCACGATATTTCTTATAAAGTTACATTATAAAATATGTCTAAAAAAAAGACAACAATGATTGTGTCCATTGAAGAGAATTTCACACTAATGTGTATGAGAGAATTTAACATTGATGTCTATGAGAACATTTTAACATTGAAGTGTATGGAAGATTTTACCATTGAAGTGTATGGGAGATTTTAACATTGACATATATGGGAGAATTCAACATAGCTGTATTTGGAGACATTTTAATATTGATGTCTAAGAAAACAATTTGCCATAAGCGTCTATGGAATTTTTATCATTGATGTCTTTAAGAGATTTTAAACACTGAAGTTTATGAGAGCTTATCATGGAAGTACATGAGATGCAGAGTCTAACGTAAAAGTCTATTGGAGACTTTACTATTGAAAGTCAATGAAAAACTTAGGTGTTAAAATCAATGGCAAACTTAATTATTAAAGTCTTATTAAAGGGAGATTAAACATCATAGTCTATAGTAGAATTTTAGTATGAAAGTCGATAGGGAAATTTACCATGAAAGTCTAGAAAACATTTTAAATATAAAAAACAAAAAAGATATCTTCAGATTTCATTTGCACAATTTACGAACGTAATTTATAGCAGGAAATCACAAGGCGTAAGCGCGTTTATTTCGCGTATAATGTTAGCAACAAAATAATAATAAAAAAATAAATACCGGTATATACTGTAAATCATAAACAACTTTTATAGTTTTTCCATAAGATAACAGCATTAACATTTTTAAAATAAAATTACATAAAAATTAATATTTTAATCGTTAGCAAAGTCGTAAAGCGCAAAATGGGGATTATCACATAATAAAAATTCTTATCTCGATCCCAGTACACTGTAATATTATATAAGGATAGATGATAGCTTCCGGTTGATTTTTCATTGGACACAGTATGAATTTCTTCAACTTCTACCATATAATATCCTTAAAATCGATTTACAAAATGGGTTTCATATTATCACGAGTGATAAAATTCGCAGCTGGAATTTACGCTGTCTAAAACCAGACTTAAATGTCTGCTGCTAAATCTCAATAAGATTGAGGTAAAAAAATAATAATGATGGCTTAATAGAAATTCAGGAAGTAGACCCATAGGGAGGAGTGTACACTTTCAATTCTCTGAATATTTCTAGTACACTTTCATTTATTATTTCAGAAGAAAAAAAAAACCCACAAAGCCAAAAACCTAACTGTATAATAATAGTGATAGTCGCAATTTGCAATGTTGATAAATAACGTCTGGCTACAGTATATCATAAGTGCTTGCTTGAGGTAAAACCGAAAATTATATTTCCAAGAATAAGAGAAAGCTATTCAGGGTTTCTGTTTCTCTAGAAATTTCCAGTTTCTTGCTAACTTGTAACTTGCTCTATCTTATACAATTCAAACAACTCCATCTTTTGACTTCCCATTAAATCATTAAATTCGTCTATATTGCATTTTGTGGTATGCAATTTACTTAATACAGTTGTTTGTCTCCATGTATAAAGTACATTTCTTACTTAAACAACTTAAAATATTGATATAAAGATTATGGATAAAAGTAACTTAACTTACATAAAAGAAAACCTATTTAGTGTTGAAATCCAAGATTGAATTGCGGTATTCAGTTTGAATTATTCAGTATTGTTTAGCAAAGAAATCTAATGGACCAATTTAGCATTAGAGAACACGGACGTCTATGAGACAATTTAGCATTGACATTTACGAGAATTTACAAATCTATAAATGTACAATTAACGCAACGCAAAACGTGTACATTTATACATCAACATGTACAAACTTTCTAGTTTTTTTTTTGGGCAAACTTAAACCAAACAAAAATTTAAAAGAAAGAAATTAATAAAAAGTCCAATTAGATGATATCGAGTTATTTGTACGTTGCTGTTCATTGCAGCGTTAATTTTACGCTGTGTGTACAGAAGCGACGTAATTGTTCGGCCACAGGCTAATTACAAAACGCTTTCACACCACAAAAACCAAAAAAAAAAAAAGAAACCCTTGTCAACAAACCTTAATTACCAAATACAAAGATAACAAAAATAAAAACAAACAAAAAATTAAATTAAAAAAGTACCACTCTCTTTCTACTTAGCTAATAAGACTATTTAACTTACTGTATATAATAATATTGAATGCTATCAAATAGCATTCAGCTCTAAAAAGTAAGTTAAAAAAAAAGTTGTCCAACTGGGACACAAAGCTCTCTAATTTCGTCTCATTTCACAGTTGGTTGCTCATGTTGTCACGTGACTCACGCTCCCCTCCCCTCCCCCACCCCCCTCACACACACTCTACACTCAATTTCTGTCAATTGACATTAGCGATTACGCTCGTAACTTTAAACCAAAGTCACAACCAATAAATAAACCACGAAATATACATACTCATTATTATTTTTTAAAGAAACGCATCGGTTACAGCGCATGCGCAAAATACTTTTTCTTTTAATTTTGTATTTTTTCTTAAGCTCATTTCCTTCATCCTCATCAACTTGTGCAAAGAAAAGCTCAGCATTAATTGACGTCTCAGAGCCAAACAGAGCGCGCAAAACCGTTAATTGACGTCAAGACTATTCAAATTACGCTTATTTTACGTTAATTACCAGTCAGCCGACGAAAAGACCTGATGAACTTTGCACAAATAAATAAAAGCACTATATATACACATACCAGTATATACAGGGTGATCATAAGATCTTTTTTAACATTATACAAAATGGCAATAAAAAACGAGACAAACATCGATGGTGAACTATGAGATTTATTCCCGTTTCTTTAATAATAAATTTTGCAATAAAGAAACAAGACAAATATCAATTGTAAGCAATGTTATTTATTACCGTTTCTTTACTGGTAAATGTTTTCAATAAAAACCGAGATAAATATCTGTTGTAGACAATGCTGTTTATTACGTCATTGTACGGTGTCCCAGTACAATTTAGTCAGTAGGTAGCACAAATCTTATTTTAGTATCTTTAGAGTACCGGTACTAGATTTTGTAGCTAAAATGCTGCATTGTCTTCGCTAATCAAACAGAAAATTGCTTTAATCTATTAAACATCAAACCTCCTCTAAAATATAGATGCTAACGTTAAGTTACGTAACGTTACGGTCAAAATACTATTCCTATAAATCAAAAACAACGCAAACTTGATTCTAATTCCCACGAAATCACTTTACGAACCAGCAAATTTACTGTATATAACAGAAATAAACTCGCACAAATGTATAATTTCACACGCAACATACAATAGTTGGATAAATCAGAGATTTCCAACTTGAAATTCTCGAACCCAATCAAATGAATCGCAGCAAATACGGCATTAAGGTTGTCAGTGCAAAAAATTTGCGAATCGCTGCTCTAATGCATACACTGTAGTTTAGCACCAAGTTAAAGTAACAAAATCGCTCTGGTACATTTAGTGTCCTCAAGCAAAGATTTCAATTACGCTCAAGGGTTATTTGATCTCTTAGGTGAATCAGTAAAAATAGAGCAAGCCAAACCCTCCAGTAACCCCTATAATATACAATGTATACAGTATCCTTCCTTACTGTGGAGGTTGATTTTCTGAATTAAAACATTGTTTTTGATAGCGAAAATAAAGAAACGAGACTAAATCTCATCAGTTTAAATAGCTACTTTTCCCGTTTCTTTCTTGCCATGAAGAAAAAAATAAGTTTCAATATACAAAATTAATTGATGTACAACTGTATGTAAATTGTTTCATTTTGTTATGTTATTAACGCTTTAGAAACGTTGTATAATTTGTTAAACTTTTTCCTACTAAGTTAAAAGCGCTCAAAGGACAACTAAGCATTATTATTATTAGCGGTATATCCATGCAAAAAAATTAAGTAAAATTATTACAAATTTTTCATTATTTTTTCTTCTTTTTAATTAATTTAACAGAGCATACGATGATGCCATTATAATAACTCTACGATTAAAAACATTTGCTTTTTAATAAATTGATGCGGAAAATATTTAGTTAGGAAAAAAATCTTAATTAATTTCACGAATAAAGTACATAATATTATAATAAGCTTTACGAATATAACTAAAAATCGTCTTATTCGTCAAAAATAGATAGGCTAATTACTGAAATTAATCTCCAAGGTTCATTACTTTGGTTAATTATAGACATTTTCTTGACATATGAGATCACGCAGTCTGTTAATGTTATATTTTTCTGTTTATTTTAACAAACTAATCTCAATTTAATATAATATTATTGGTAAGCTGTGCCACGCCTTGTCTTATGAGTTGATGATTATGAAATGTGCTTAAGCTTATATTCATGGAAATATACTATACAGTATGTGGAATTTTATCAAATATAATACAAATCTTAACTTAAAAGTTGATCTGATTTCAACGAATTTGACGTAAAAGTTTATTGCAAAATTCAACATCTATATGGAAAAATATGTTATGGTTAACCCTAAGTAGTTGAATAACCAGAACTTTTTTTGCTTTTTCTTTACAGGAACGAACCTTGTGGGCAAATTCACGCACTCTGTTAAAAGACTAGTAAAGGAAGTAGCAGACGACACTGCCCCAGGTAAATAAAAACATCCTTTATATGTATTGATTTTTAAAAAAAAAATAACATTATATTGCTACACTACAATGGGATACGTTCAGAGTGATCATACGACATGTGTTCACATATAAATAATGCCAATAAACAAACTGCATTGCTTACAATATATATTTGTCTCGCATATTTATTGAAAAAAAAAATATCAGTAAAGAAATGGGAATAGACGTTTCTTAATTGCCAGTGTGTATATTTCAAGAAGTCGCATTAAAGTTAACTTTGAAAGCAGTCCAGACCCATCGAATTCACTGTCAGCTTAAAAATAAGGCAATACAGTACCAATAATCAAACGCATCCCAATAAGCACGATGAAAAAAAAACCTCTGATTAAATTTAGGCTGAGAAGTAATCACATTTTTACAAGCAATTTATTCGCTATAAAAAAGTAATCAAAAAAATATTATGAAAAAAAAAACCCCAAGAAAAAGAAAATTTAGTTTAAAAAAAATACATTTACGGAACTAGGAATATAATGGAGGAGAAACAAGGTTCTTATTCGTGAGTTAAAGTCTTTGTAATAAATTTCTCCAGGGACATTTACATTCCACGTGAATGCTCCGTCAAAATAAAGGCTGAGCACTACTACGTAACTACCGTACGTATATCAAACTTTCGGTTGTCGGTCTTAGGGTTAACTAACTGCCGCATGAAATACGCGCTTCGACAGTTACTCTCAGAGTAAACTCGGTGGCGGCAATCACCCTCCCCTCTCTTCCCCACATTGAAAACACTTGATGCACTTCACATATAAAACCAGCATTATATATAATATTATATTCACTTTACACTTATTATTTTTCCCCATCCACAATATTTCTCTTCATATTTCCTTCTCCATTTTTCAAACTTTTTTTATATTCATCCTATAAGTATTAAAAATGTATATAAGTTAAGAATGATGCTAGAAATTGGAACACTTGTTTCCTCCATGGCCAGAAAAAAATGGGAAAAGTCACTATTGGAACTGTAATCAATTAGCCTAGTTTCTCATTGATACTTTTTTTCTCTCAATGGCAAAAAAACAAAAGAAATGGGAACAATCTCTATTGGACCTAAGCAAAATTAGTCTCGATTCTTAATTGAAATTTGTTTTTCTCTATAAAACAAAATTAAAACACTACAAATTACTATTGAAATAGATAATATATAATCTCGTTTCTTTGCTATCACAGTAAAAGTGTTCCAATGTAGAAAATCACTCGGTATAAATAAAATTTCGACGTTACGTGACGTAAGGTTGATGGATCATAGAAGTAAGCTAAAGAAGGCCTATAATACTATGCCGTATAAACGACTATTACCATCGGCTTGAAAAGTCAAAAGTAAAAGAACTGCGCTTCAATAAATTTTAGCAATTTTTATGCATGGATTATTATGGCATCCAAAAAAAACTTCTATTTTAGTCTTTTATATTATTAATAAATGATATAAAGCCCTTGCTATACTTAAAAATTCCTCAACCGTATAGTATCAAATTTTCAAACAATATCAACAGAAAATAATGGAAAGTCAACATAGTAAAACGTTATTACTTGCTACAAGAAACTTATTGTTGCAACATTATTATTACATTTTTATGTTTTTGGAAACAATTGTTACCAAATAATTAATTTTAATTTCTTTATTAATTTTTAAAATTTCATGTTATGAATCAGCATGCCGTGATAAGTGCAAACGCAGCCGGCAAAGTTCCTCTTTTTTTCAGTCATTTTATTAGTGAACATTTTGTCAAATATTAATTCACCAAAAATAATCAAATCAACAATAAATTAAAATTTGAATGTCTGCACAAATACTTATTTGAATTTAATATTCCAACTTGGCATATTTGAAAACATTTGGAATATTAAATTCAAATACTCGCGCAACTATTTAAATTTTTAAAAACATTCGAATGTGATTCTCCTGGAATGACTCAAATTTAAAATGATTCAAATATTTGAAATTGACATCACTGCTTTTATGAAAACAGCATCTTTTTTATACAGAAAATCTACGCAGTAAGGTATATTGATATTTAAAGCAGATCTAATATTTTGAAATACAGTTTTTATATTCAACAATATTTAAAAAATCTTTAAAAAACCTAAAAAAATTTATCAAGTAATTTCAGTAGCTTATTTTCAATCTAAGCCAAATCCAAAGTATAAATAAAACCTTGTCATCATTTTTATGTGTAAAAACAAGCGTTTAACAACAAAATTATTCAACAACAAAAAATGAATATAACAACTCCATTGTATGTGATCATGTGATGTGCAGACGCATTTATGCAGCATCCGAAAAAATGAAATAAGGAAAACGTTACTCATTTCCTTTTTGCAGCCTTAAAGATGCATAAAAAATTATTTGAAAGATATAAAAAAAACCCTATAAACCCGAATTTTTCCTACAACCAAATACAGTACGTAATGAAATTTCTTATTTATGCAACAACAAAAAAATCAAGAATTTTGTAACGTTTGAAAACAGACAAATGTAAAAATCATACTATAGCAAAATAGATTGCTCCACTTTTGACAGCTTCACACACAAATATTATAACGTTATAAGGTGTTCAAAAGCAATGCCACATAACACAAACAACAGCCAAAAAAAAAAAAAAAGTCGCTAAAGAATTTTTGATTAAATGCTTTGAAAAGGGCGTAAGCAATATTTTCATCTTACAACAAACATTTTTCTTTTTTTTTCTTTTCCAATCCAATTGTTAACTACGTCATTAAAAATAACTGTCAAAAGGGATTTTCAATCATATAATACATATATCCACCACCCACTTTCCAACAACATACCACTGACACAATTCCAGGTGATTTTAGAAATTGGAACACGGGCTTCTACAATCATAATAAAAAAACCGGAATAAATCTCATCAGTTCCAATGGCGATTTGTCTCGTTACTTTGTCATAAAAAATGTTTTATTTTAGAGAATCACCCTGTATATCCACCTCCCATTTGCCACCCACTAACCGCTGACGCAATATATTTCTATCACTGACACATCAACCAATATAATCAATCAAAAGAAGTTCAGTAAAGTACAAATAAAACTAATACTGTAATTTGTATACAGAGTATTAAATTTACCCATCAATTAATAACAAGACTAAAACTACTGTACGGGCTATTAATTACAATGATGATAGGTCCTTCAAAGACCCTTCTTACTCTTAAGGAAATGGTTTCAAATAACTCTTTTTGCAGTAGTTACTGTATTGAGTAAAGTTTAGAGAAAGCCACGATCAACTTTCACTAATCATTACTAATTAATCAGAAATACCAGAAATGCAATATAGCACTGCCGAATGTCTTTCTTAATGAGTGAAAACCCTTAACAACGCCTACGGAATCATTTCTTAATAAACATATACAAAGTCCAGTAGTACTACAGTGAAAATAATAAATTACAGCCTAAGTTATATAGTTGTGTGTCTTCTATCGATAACACGACATCGAGTGAAATAGCATTAATAACATCCCATAAGACAAGACCCCCCAATGCCCCTCCCTCACTCTCATCTATAAACAATAAGATTAAATAGGCAGCAATGCCAATACTGTATAGTAAAGAGCTTGTTATCAGACAATAAATGAAGGACACAAAGCAGAAAGAAAAAAAAATACAAAAAAATCAGTACTAATAATACATAATGCAAAAGATTACAACCCTGTTTTACTTTAATAATCAAGTTACCAGCACAACATTCAGTTCTTGTTAATACAGTCAGGAGTCAGACCTAAAGCAATGTCTACATTAATAAGTTCACTACGAGGCTAAATTAAATGTGAGATAACTTGGATGATAGTCGGATAGGTTTTGATATCCCAGCCATACATTAGATTCTAATACTAACAATTATTAATAGACATAATGCTAAAAAGATGCACATCCACTTTAAATTTAAAAAAAAATTTTATTGTCTTCAACAGTAAATAATGATATTGAATTCAATCCCACATTTTTACTAAGTTACACTACAACGCTCCCGTAACATACACGCCAGCGTAAAATTCGCCCATACACACCAACGTAAAATTCTCCCATACACTCCAACGTAAAATTCTCCCATAC
>JAAFCF010006680.1:5271092-5348314 GCA_013389785.1 Helicorthomorpha holstii | reverse complement strand
TTCTCCCATACACTCCAACGTAAAATTCTCCCATACACTCCAACGTAAAATTCTCTCATACCCTAAAATGTAAATTCTCCCACATTTTCGAAGATTTCAATAATAAAATTCAAATTCAATGCTAAAATTTTCAAATACAGTGGAATCTGTTTAACATGAAACTGTCGGGACCAAAATATTTTTTCGTGGTAATAGAATTTTGTTTGAAGCAAAACGTACAAAAACAAAAATATACCGACCAAAATGGCATTTCTTAAGAGAACATCATATCTTTTCATGTTAAGCAAATTTTGTTTTGTGATAAAAATAAGAAAATGTATGGAAATGCCTATTCTTTTGTGTGAGAGCGCAGTATTGTTTTGAGTTTAACTTTTGTGTTAAACGAGTTCGCGTTAAACGGATTCCACGGTACAGTATAATTCAAGGATAAAAATTCTCAAGTATACCGAAAATTCAATGTTAAAATTCTTCAATACTGATATTCTCCCATAAACATCAATGATAAAATCTTTCCCATCCTTTAAAGTAATTTAAAAGATAGTCAAAATCTAATGTTATCTGAATACAAGTGTCCTTCAAAACGCTCAAGTATACATAACTTCAGCGTTATTGTATTAAATAACTGTACCAACAATAATAATGTCAAACAATTAACTTTTCACAAAATATCCGCGCATGCGTGTTAATTAACAGCCTAAATATGTCCACTGAAACGTTAATTAAGTTAATCAACTTTCTAGCATCCATAAACACAATAAAATTCCTAATGCAATTACTCTTACAGTTCTTATGTGCCTTACTTAAGTAAATACCATTATCATACATAGGAATTAATGTCCTTCCTCCATAATAATTAAGTAATTAATATTTCATTTTGTGTGCAGGTGGTCAGACGAAGGATCAGGCTGTACAAACGAGCGAGCGTCTTCGCCTGGCTTCCTCCAAATTAAACGAATCTTACGACACTGCCAAGAAGGCTTTAAGGACCTTGCACGAAGGTTACAACAACTCCAAATCGATACGAAATTTTTTCCGACGCTACGTAACGCTCAAACTTCTGATTAAGGAGGTTGTACGCTTAGACGTGCAATACTGGCTGTTGGTTGAAGTGCCCAAACAGGAAAAGCAAGAGACGGTAATTAGTTACGTTTTAAGAGCTTGCGCGTCACTGGAAAAAAGCCTAGAAGTGACCAAAAGTGGTGAAACGCAAGCCAGTAGGCAAAGGGCTGAAGATGAAGTCAGAGAGCGCCAAGCAAGATTTCTAGGTAATTTTTTTTATTATCTATCCATCCATCCATCCTTCTATCTATCTAGCTAGCTTTCAAGCTATTTTTCTTATCTCATGTTAATTTCGTTAAGTTGAACACACTTTGTCACCAAGTAAACGTGACTTGGTTAATAATGTCAAGACAGTCACCCAATAAACTTAACAATATAAGACGTTAATTTTTTTATTCCCCCCTTTGCTTTCTTAATTAAAAGCACTGCAATATATATTGTTTTCTATAGTTTTAGTATGTTTTTCCTTATCTTAATGACGTCAAGAAGAGCCATAAGTTAAATTACGTCGAATGTATTCGTGCCACAACCTTATTATTTGAAAAGACCCAATTTGTTGTGTCTTTTTTTTTGCTTTTAGTGGTTACACACTAATACCGGGTGATTTGCTAAGCTGAATAACTTTTTTTTTTTACCATAACAACAATGAAAGAGACAATTCGCCATTGCAACTTATGAAATTTAATCTCGGTTTTTTTTTATTTTTGAAAAAAAAAATAAGATAAAGGTTCATTGGAACTGGTGACATTTAGTCTCGTTTTTTTATTGTCTTTATAATAAATCCCAAATATGAGAATCACCCGGTAAAAAATAAAAAAAATCAAAAGTTGCAAAAAGATGGAAGAAGCTTAGCAACTAAAAAGCTTATCGATATCAAACATGCAGCAATACATCAGCAAGCACAAAGTTACCAAGTAACAGCCAACAACAAAAAAGTAAATAAATAAAATAAAACTCCATATTGTAAATCTACAAACTTCACAAGTAAAGAAAAGAGTAAGAGACCCTTCTTTATTTTTTATACAGTTAGAAAATAAGTACATTCAATTCCTATAAGACTTCCAAAGATTTGCATGGAAAAGCAAAATGCACAGCTTTAACACTACAATGCAAGTGGCAAATCAGCTATTTCTTTTTTAAATACAACTATAAATAACGAAAGAAAATGTCTAATGCTATAAATTGCATTCCTTAAGCATAAATTTTAAACTACAACACAGTATGCTGTACTCCATTCTATACTGATGAATGATTTAGTTATTTAAAAGTGTTTTTGTGGGACCTTAATAACAATAAATTGATAATAAACACATTAAATCAATTTAAACAAAAGCATTACTTCGATATCATGTAACTAATATTAGAAACTTGAGTTTATTAATGTTTTAAGTCACTAAACTTGACTTAAATTGATTTCAAGCGACTAAAATTGGCTTAAACTAACTTTTAAGCTACTAAATTCGGCTTAGATCAAATTTCAAGCTACTAAATTTGAATTAGATCGAATTTTAAGTTACTATATTTGTCTTAACTCAACTTTCAGCTACCAAGTTTGACTTAAACCGATTCCAAGTGTCTAAATATGACTTCAACTGATTTTATTTACTGTATTTATTATCGAACTTGAATTCCTCGTACTATTTGAATTTTTCTATAAATTTTAAAGTATAAATACTAAAACTTTGTGAACACCCCTTCTAAATGTTGCATTGCGTTTTACACGACACAAATATTAATTACGATAATGATCTAAATCGATTAATTTTCTACTTTAATATTAAATAAATAACGAGGCATTATTTCACCAAAAATAAAACAAAATTAATTAAAAACTTTTAATTTGAGATACTCAGCATAATAAACCCCTAACAAAGCACTAAAGTTCGCCTACACATTATTAATATAACAATGTTTTCCATCAAAATTACTTTCTCATCAACATCAACTTTCAACGAGCAGTTTATGTCAAACGATCAAAGCAATAACCACTCTTTATCAACTACATACTACAATGCAATATAAGTACATTACAAAGGCCATCAGCTAATTTGTAAACACAATGTCTAACTTACTTGTTGGGGTTTTTGCCTTATTATGTTTTTGACTTTGTCATTATCTAAAATGTCGCGGTCATTCAAAGGGCTTTTGCGTGTCACCTGCATTTTTCCTACCCTATCTAAAACGCCAATCACCATCATTATTTCCTATATTATTATTATTATACGGTAGCTCATATCAAGTACTACGCTATTACAACATTTAGACTTATTAACTAAAGAATGCAAGATTATTCTCGAAATTGTTATCACTTTTTACCTTTTATGACAATAGAAAACGAGACAAAGCGTCATTGCAACTGATTAGATTTTGTCTCGCTTTTTATTAATACTATAAAAACAAATACTGTGGTGTTACAATTTTGAAAATCCTCCTGTATATCGCCAGCGGTTTTAATTTTTTTTACTTCTAAGGAATCAATTGCAAAACAAAATTGAAACACTATCACGTCATAAGATGTAGAAAGTATAAAAATGTAATGTGGGAAAAATTATTAAAGGAAAGATCATTTAACATTCTGTATCTCAATGGATTATATTATTTTTCTTCGTGTTTTAGGAAGTCATGACAAGCTCAATTTCAATTGACGCTAATTTTATGTGAAACAACATTAAATTAGCTAATGAATATTTAATTTTTATGTGAACAGATGAAAGAAATCCATGTTACTTATGAGAATAAAAAATAAACAAGATAAAAGCTGTTCTTAAAGTCTTTAGACAATTTTTAAAAAATCACTTAAAACTTCAATAAAAAATAAGTTATTGAGATTGTAATGTAATCCAACTTCAGAAAAAGTCTGTATTTTCAGAAAACCTACATTTTATTTTGAAATTGTTATCTTTTATATATTTTTTTGCAATATGGCATTGTAGCAATGACCTCCATAAAGCCAACAATAGGATGAACAGCAACATAAAGCATTAGACTGAATCAATTACAATTCATAACGCGTAAATGTTTGCAATTTGTAGACATCACAAAACTGATCCTCTAAAATGGCGAGTTAATGGACGTCCAAACAAGCAATTTGTATTCAATTACTCTAAAAACCTTAGGAAAAATAACGCTAGTCTGTGGGGGATGATTAAGGCTTTTAAATTGCTTCTCACGACAAAATAATGCCTTTTAAGCCATAAATAAACATGGCTACGTTATTTATGACCACAATTACCAATTCTAGCATTGTCTCATCACATTTCCCTCAAACCATACCATACAAAAAAACACACCCACATACAATTATTAATTAACTAAAAATGTTACAAAGATCATTAGTTGTTATTGAATTTTCCCGGTGAGACCCATCCATTACTACTTTTAAATCGACTTAAATCAAATAAAACATTCGACTTCATTCAAATTAAACTTTGGTAGATATAAAACGAATTTTTTTTTTGAATTTAAAAATTCGAATGTTTTCAGTTATTTTAATACAAACCAATGGATAGTATTGATAGTATTTTAGTTGCTATGGTAACTGAACTTTCATTTAAACAACATTCCTTTAGTTGATGTAAAACAAATTTTTTTTCAAAATTTAAAAATTCGAATGTTTTCCGTCATTGTAATACAAACCAATTGATTGTACTGAAATCTTTTAGTTGCTATGGTAACTGAACTTCCATTCAAATACTAATGAAAATCGGGATGCAAAATAAAAAAGAGAATAGCAAGACCTTCAATTTGGACTATTTGAACATGGAACCAGAATGTAAATTCTTATTCAAAAATTACTTAGATTACAAAAATATCAAGACGTTTTGTGGTTTGTTAGCCATAACTCATGAACTATGAGGGCCCATATTCCAAATTTAAGAAGGACTGTCCTTATGAGGTTCAGTGTCGAATCTGGAACTCACTATCTGAGAGACAACGGAAATTAACAATGTCATACTGCAAGGACTCAAACACTTGTAGGCATTTTGTCGAATCACTTAGGCGGTTCCCCCTCGACATCTAGTTGTTATCTAAGCACTACTTGCCATACTCTGACGTAAATAATAAAAAAAAACTGTGAAACAATTCAACAATACATGTCAACAGGTTGTGTATGAATCTTGCCCTTCCTTACTTTTTTACAATAAACTTTCAAATTTCTCCTATCTTTAGAAAATAAGCTTTTTAATAGGGCCAAATTATGTCCACAGTTTAGAAAAGTTGATAACCACTGATATAAATTATGGTCACTAATAGTTGTGACGTCAAAATAAGCAGGGATATTTTCTCTGCTAGCAAGTACAGTCTGATGGGAACATTGAGAGGTGATTATTCTTAATTGAAAATCTGAAATGGCAGCTTGTCCAATAATTAAGTTGTGTCTTATTAATGAAAGAGATAACAATGAAGTTATGGGGGTTAACGGAGCTAGTTTCTGGAACTTCCCAGATACGAAAGAAATACGATGATATTACTACCATTATACGGGAGCTCATAACAATAAATCAGCACAATAAATTCTTCACCTAGAAAGATCTTAAAGAGCTTTCCATGTCAAAAACACAGACCAAAAGTTCAACCACATTCAAAAAATAAATAAAAACAGAACTTCAATTGTAAATGTGAATCTTGAATGATACAGCTCACGCACTGTATTAACAGTATAACACTATACACTGTATATAACACACCCATAAACAATTCCCATGTCACTACTAACTGTGAAATGCGCAAACACATAAAAGCCATTTTACAAAAACAAAAAATAATAAAATAAACCAGTAACATTTGCAAAATTGCAATAGTGTAATGCAATTCACGACTACTACCAAATACTAACAATAGAGAATGTGATGTATAAGAATTGAGCTGTTCAGAGTGAATTTTAAAACTTAGTTCACTTAAACTTTCAACAACGTAGATCTTTCCGTAACATATTCACAACTAAAGAGAACCAAGTACAATTTCAAGAAATTCATTTCAGTTTTAAACAGCTTAATTTTATACCAAACTTGAAGGAACTTGCAGTGAACAAAATTTGAAAGAACGTATTTTGAATGCAAAGAAACTTTGAAAACAACAAACATTTTCACGTGTCATCACTTATCAGGTTAAATAAAAGTATTTTGCTCAATTTCAAATTGAAATTGCTTGATGTATTTTGAGACAATTTACTTTAGTGTCAAAACAACGTGTAAATTCAATGAGTGTAATTGTGTAAACCGTGTCAGTTGTCACACAGTTTCTAATCCTTAATAATTACTAATCCCAACTAAACATTTTTAACGGATAAAATGTTGTTAATTCTTTGTTTATAAGTTCTATAATCTTTCTCTTTTTCCCTATCATAACTTATTTCAACAGATATGACAGGTGCTGAAATAGACAGTGAAAATACGCAACTCATCAACGACCTGTATCGACTGTTAAAAAAGTATACAGCCCTTAGAAATCTAATGAAGGAGCTTAAGCAAGATTATCAAGAATCCAAGTCTTACCCCATCATCCCGAGATATACCATGCTGAAAGATATGATCAAAGACATCACCAGGGATCCGGATTACATGGAAGTATGCCATGAAGACCCTGCGTAATCATAATAATATAAAAAACATTAAATAAAAATATCAACAAAAAAAATAGAATAAAAATATATCAAACAGGTACATAAAAAAATGCAATTTCGTCTACTTGAATGTTATACGTGTTATTTGTAATAATATTATATACAATATACAGCAAATACAAGTTATAAAAAACCTTATACATTTCCACTGCAGTGGCTTTTAAGTGGTTTTTAAGCTTATGTGGAAACGTTATAAGTTTACTGACATATCCAATATAATTTCAAGTTCAATTTAAATTAACCTTTCATGAGTTTCCAATTTTGAATTCATGTCATCTCCAAAATACTCATTATCAAAGTAATATAGAAGAATAAGAATTCTACAAAATTTAAAGAAATTGTATGGCATCATGACTAAGTTTATGCACAGAGAGATGCTAGATAAACAAAAACAAAAAAATAATTAAAATAAATTACATTTTAAGCTAAAAAGAGTAATAAAACATTGTATGAGAAACAATCTTGATTCAATTTATCAAAGTTCCTATATAATTCAGTCTCATCACTTTAAGAAAAATAAAGAAACGAGACAAATATGTATTTGGACCGATGCAATTTAGTCTCATTTCATTATAGGTAAAAAGTGAAGTTGCAAAATTTTTTTAATAATTCACATTACCATTTTGTTTATTAAATATTTTTGGAGATAGATATGGACGCTGTGTTTTCATGAGTGTTCAAAAATCGCATTTTAAAGTTCGTTTAAAAAAATTACAAGTAATTTTGAATTTAGTTCACTGCAGCTTTCAATAGCTCATAGACATGCATAGGTAACACAGAGCTAAAGTGGTCCATTTTCAAAAAAAACGTTCTAATTTTTATATTTAAAATTTTAAATATGTTATTAAAAACATTCGAAATTCTTTCTCAAAATTAGAGCTGCTTTAGAACATTCATGGAAACATGTTGAGACATTTTGGAAACTCAAATTTCTTTTTGTTTTTTATGAATAAACTAAAACTGAACAACTCGATGAGCTATAAAAAATAATTATAATCGATATAATCTCGTACCTATTCATATTTCTTTACATGTCAATGAGAAATTTTTAATTACTTATAATAAACCAAACCAAAAAAAATGCAGTTGCGATAGAAACCCTGCTATCTTTCCCTTACTAATTGTTATTGGAATGTGCTTTATCATTAAAAGTGTTCACTTTTGTTGGAAATTATTATGCGTTTTGTTGCTATTTTAAGACACTTACAGCTACCTTGATAGTCGATCGATAGTTTTAGACTTTTAGAAATTATACGCATTAACCCAGCGTATTAATATTTGGCAAATCCGTAGATGATAATTCGCCAAACAATGTAGTTTTAACGACTTAATTTACCTAATTTGCTTTGAAGTTAAACAGACAATATTCCAATGCACAAAATGTAAGTCTAAGTCTATGAATGGGTATCCATGAAGTTTAATAGCTCCTGGCTCCAATGTGCTATTGTTTACGCAAATAGTCTACTGAATATTAAACGACGAGCGTAATATTCACTTTATTCAATTATGCTTAAGACGTATCAACGAGCCCATCAACGTCAAATGGTGTTCAATTATCTAAAATGCTTATATACAGAAAATTCTGCTCAGTTTTAAAGCAACATGTAAGACTTTCGCAGCTCAGAAGTAAAGCAAAAGCAAAATTTAGATGTAAAATTAAACCACTAGAAACTTAGTTTAAGCTTTAACCACTGGAAACTTATCTAAAGTGCCTCAAAAGTTCAATTTAAGCATACAAAGACAGTGCTTGAGCTTCACCGCTACAATTTAGCAACTGAAAACATGGATTTAACGCTGTAAAAGTAACTTTTAATTATTAAAGACTTGCTTGGGCTTTTTCAAAATGTCAAGTTAGAAGCATAAAAACAATTTTCGTACTTAACAATAGAATTTTACTCATTGGAAATCCAGTTTTATGCTTATAAGGTAAGTTTAGTCACCAGAAACTTTAAAAGTGAATTCTATATGCGCATTAAACTTATTTGCGTTATTATTTTGAGCTCTAAAAGATCTGGCAGTTTTTCTGACCCTAAGAGTTCAAATTCAGCTACTAGAAACTCCTCTGTAAATTTGTTAATAAAAAAGTTACTCTCATTATCTAAATATCTCAATCTCACAAATCTATTCATTTCGCTTACCATAACTGTTAATTAACAATATTATTCAAGTTGAATAGGAAGAACGCTAACAAACCATATAAAGTTAAGAATTATGAGACAAAGCTAAACTATTATTCATTCAAAACGATATTTGCGAGTATAAAGACAGCTAAGCTAAGCTAAGCTTCATTCAAAACTGACATAAACTCAACTAAACAAAAACGCAAAATAATAAATAACTAAACTAAAATTAAAACCCACAGGTATAAACTTAATAAAAGAGCAATCAAGACTAAGCTTATACTGTAACTTCAAACCAAAATAACGAGGCCAGAGTAATTTCTGGTATTTTTCATTATTATCTAACTATAATGTAAGTATGTGTATGTGTGCATTTAAGAAAATTGTGCATCGTCATTTAAGGAAAAAGAAAAATGTACCGATTGAAAACACCTTTAAATTTAAAATAGATTTCAGATGAATTCCTTTTAGTTGAAAAGTGATGTCGGGAAAAGTCAGATAAATCGAGGGCACTGCATCCATCCCAGACACTCGACCCATTTCTTACTATTTTTATTTGAATTTTTCACTTTCGATGAATTCACCGATAACATTTTTTCTCTTAACATTTTTTTTCCTTAAGTGTTTGATAATAATATTATACGACATAGATTTACCGCAAAATGATCAGCTGTGCATTGCACTTCCTATATAAACTGCACATAAACTTTACAGTTTAAACTCCTCAGACTTTTGAGACTTTGAAACGCAGGTGTTAGAAATATAGTTCACCACCTGACAAAATACTTTTATCACGAACTCATGATGGTTGCGGTATCGTAACTGGAACATATGTTTCAAGTTGATATAAATTCTTTCGAGACAGCTTGAAGTTGAGGAAATCAAATTGGCCTAGTCAATACAAGCACACACGCACCTAGAATTTTCATGCATCATTATAAGTCACTTTTACGTCATAATAATTAATCGAAATGACACTATACCACATCACTTTTATAATCTTCTTGCATCTTTGCTTCACAAACTATTGATTTTCATGTAAAAATATACCTTTTTGGACGAAAAAGCATCGAACGTTCGAATTCTTTGTTTTGGATGGCGTTGGGGGTGTGGCCAATCACGTGATTACATGTTCTAGAGGATTCTTCATCAAAACTTTATAGTCAACGGATTAAGTCATATTAAGCCGGTTAAAGTCGAGATTATTAATTAATATAATCTTATAAAGTTCACTTAAGACTTCTTTATATGAACTTATATTCTAGGCAAAAATAATTTGAAGAAACGTATTGTAGATTCAACTGAATGGATGTTCGATTCGATGGTTTGTAAATTACGTAAGTTTTACGGTAATAGACACACTGTTAAATCAGTCTAAAACACTCTTAATTCATTAATTGTCCAGAAAAAACATCACACAACATGTTTATAAACATTTTAAATAACTTAAATATACGTACACTGTATTATTAATGCATAATTATCCGCCGAACAACATGACATAACGGTGCCCGCGTATTTACATCATTTTACCGCGTTACATTTTTATTACGTAACACTTTAACTCTCAATATCTACGCACTGCTCATGCGCACTTTCAAAACAGAGGCGGGTCATTTAAATTCAAAAACTTTTACATACATAACTTTTTTTATATAAGTTTATATAAAAATTAATTTAAACTGGAATTAATATTATACTTCATTATAAATCTATAATACAACAAAATTTGAACATATTTTTTAATAATGATGACTTTACAATTTTAATTACACAAAACTTTATTTTTCCAACAATGTGCACTATTTGTAATTAAATCTCCAAAAAGAAATTCCCAAAGGAACTGAGGAACCATTAATTTTGCTTTAAAAATATGCTTGCACTACTAAACATAATTTCTTAATTGATGTATAAGAAAGTTACGAGATTTTTGAATGAAGCCGACGATATTTAATTGAATTATTTTAGTTGTTTAAATTAGCAACAGTGAATAATTTCGCCAACTTTTTGCCACCACAACATGTTTCTTTTTCAGGATTAAACGTCGAATTTCCACAGCAATACAGCAAGGAGTCGGAAGTGATGTTGTAAATGACCTGTTGACAGCATACTTGGGTCTGCACATTAAAAACTTTACTTCCACAGCAATCTTCAGCCCTTGTCAACTTAGAAGAGACGGTTCCGTCGCAGCATATTTGCGTTTCGTCATCGTAAGTAGTAGTACCGCAGCATTTCAAAGGTTTTCCATTGCCATGATGGCGTTTCACCACGTGACCATGGCAACACATTTCTTTCTCATAGCTAAAAGCACGGTTTCCACAGCACATCAGCTCTTCCTCATCAATAATGACTCCACTACCATGGACGCCACCATGACCACCAATATGCTTAAAAGTCGCGTTTGATTTTTCTTTAGCAATTATGTTGCTATTGCAGCACATGTGAGAGACCATATCAAAAGTCTTGGCACCGCAGCAAAACTGAGTCGACGAACTTTTGTCAACTACGTCACCAGAACAGCACAGCTGGCTCTCCCAATTGAACTGCGTGGAACCACAACAGTAGCTGTTAGAACTGGCTTTGTCCAGGCGTTTCCCATTGCAGCACAGCTGATTTCGATTGTCGAAGATCTGACTTCCGCAACAGTTGATGTTGTTGGCGTCGTCGGACGATGGGAGATCGTGGATGACGCCGTTGCAACACACTTGGACGCTACGATCGTAGGATTTCTTCCCGCAGCAGTAAGACGAGAAGCTTGGTTTTGTTAAGATGTCACCATCACAGCACAACTGGACATAGGGATCATAAGTGCTACGACCACAGCATCCGGTGTTGCCTGCCACTTTCTGCTTTCGAATGACGTTTTGACAGCAAACGTAGAAGCGGAAATCGTAAACGTTGTCGCCGCAACACGAAAGGAAACGAGCGTGATTGCGGTTTGAGTCGTGGAAACTTTGAAAGATGGAACGGAGGACGCTGTTGGGACTCAGAGTTTGACTTTCAGGGACTGTGGATTCTTCCTCGGTGTCTTCTTCGGTGGAGTCCGTAGGGGTGTGAGGAGAAGAAGGAAGTGGAACCACGTAATGTCCTCGTGATGATTCCCAGCAGCACATGTTGTCGAATGATGAGTAGCTGATATTGCCACCGCAGCACCGCATTTTCAGGTCATTGGCTGATATTGGTGTTTGACCACAACATAATTCAGGGCTAAACCATTTACTTGTTCCTATTTTAAATAAATTTTTGAGTTTTTTAAAGTTTTTTTTTTTTGAAGTGAAAATAATAATTCAACGCTTGACATCATTTAGGTCAATAAACTTTACACTGAAAATTAAATAAACACCAAAAAATCGTTTTAAACAACTTCAATTTGGAGGTGAACTTTTTTAAAGTTAATAATGTATTAATGCTACACAATAAAAATTTAAATTTCAGTGGGTTTTTTTTATATTTCAATGATTTTTTTGTTATAACAGTGAGAAATTGTTTGCGGTTGTTCTCACAATTTGACATAGCTAATCATTCAATTGGGTAATTATTTTAACCAATTTTCACATAATTTAGACTTTTTTTTGAAACCTCAATTAAAATAAATAAAATAATTTTGAATATACCTTTTTTTTTGTTAAAAAAAAAAAACTTATTTAAGTCAATTGCAAACAAGGGTGTTTTTATTTGGTTATTTTTTAAAATTGTTTAAGGCTTTTATGAATAACCTTTACTTAATATAAAAATAGTAATAATTTTAAATTAAAAGATTGGTTTTTTGAGAATTTTAAAATACTGTATGTATTAAAACTTTAAGAACTAAAACAAACTATAACAAAATCATGTTTCTTAGTACAAAAACAGGTCCCAGTGAGCTCACACAGGCTATTCAATGTATTTGTGTCTAATAAGCTCATGTTAGACATTTTATTTTTGGGAAAAAAAGTCGAAATTATTTGTAATATTTTGTAAACTACTATTTAGTTAATTAAACTTAAGAAAAAATTACAATAATTTACAATAAAAATTGTTATAAAAATAATTTAGTTACTAAATGGTTAAAATCTTGTCTTAGTTTTTTATGAGCATTCTGTATAACTATTAGAAAAAAACTATTTATGCATGCTTTAAAATTATAGTTGCAGATTAATTATGCAGGAATTGTCCCCGTTTATTTACCCATTCATATTAACCTTATTTACATTTTTATGCATCACAAAATAACAAAAATAGTAATAAAAAAACAAGCCAATAATGACTTTCTCTTAAAAACTCACTGCTAAAATTATGTTAATTGCTATTTTTTTATTATTATTATTATTTTGCTTAATAAAATAAATAACAGGAAATTGAAGGAAGTAAATAAAACAGATATTTTAATCTGGCGTTAAATTAAAGCTTTTAAATGTTTCCCTCCTTTTATATTTATTTAATAAACTGAAATTTTTTTAGTAAATAATAATAATTGTAATGAGATAAGTCATTGTTGAACAGGAAATCGGTTACGGTGAAAGTGTTGAGAGGAGGGGGAGGGAAAATAGATGATGGGGTGGACAACTAATCTCAAGAATGAGCCAATTTCATTTGATTTTTTTGTTTGTTTGTTTCTTTTGTTTATTCATGGTTGATAACACCGACATTTTTTTTTGATTATTTATTTTTTAAAGAATTGAATAGGATTTTCTTTGCTTTATTTAGATGCTTAAAAAGTATTAAAACTAAAATATCAACAACGCCCACATCACGTTAAATCTATTATTTCATTTTTGTACATGCAAATTTTCTTTATAAAAAAAGTTATACAGAAGCTGCTTTTAACTAAAAGCAATTTTACATAACAATTCACTATATGTTAAAATGTCAATACACAAAACACATTGTTCCATCGACTTTGAATGCAAATTATGACTTTGCACAAATAAACTGACGTAAATTTTTGTAATAGAGGAAATATAATTGATAATAAAACAAAAAAAATGGTAACTATTGGTTTTTGATTGATCTTGCCCATGGGAACCAAAATAATGATTGATTGTGAGTGTGAGCCTCCGTGGCGCAACTGGTTAGCGCGTTCGGCTGTTAACCGAAAGGTTGGTGGTTCGAGCCCACCTGGGGGCGATTTTTTTTTTTTCAAAGTAAAGTCATTTTGTATGTATAAGCAAAAAATTAAATCTAAATACTGTATATGGAAAAACGTAGCACTGAAATCTATGGAAAAGCATTTGTTAAATTTATAGATGCGTAAGAAAAATAATTAGTTCGTTGTCTATGAAAAAAAGAGTTAGTATTAATGGTTTACAAAATATTAGTACCGTATTAAGATAATTATACAAAAATATTTAGCATGGAAGTTAATAGAAAAATACTAAATATTGATGTCTATAGAAACAAGTTAGTATTGATTTCTGTAAAAAAAATTTAGTATTGACACCTACAAAAAACATTTAGCATTAATGTCAATAAAAAATTAGTATTAATGTTTATGGAAACAAAACTTAGTATTGCCTATGAAAAGAAATTTACTGTAGTATTTGTTTTTATGGAAAAATAATTAACATCCAAGTTTATAAAAAAAAGTATATAAAAAACATTTGATTTTCTTAAAAATAATTTCTTTTTGAAAAACCATTTAGCATAAAATCTCTATAGAAAAACATTTATCATGTAATATAGAAAAACATTTGGTATTGATGTCTATAAAATAATTAGTATTGATGTCCATACAAAAACATTTATCATCGACATTTATGGAAAAATAATAAACATTCATGTCAATGAAAAAAAATAAATTTTGATATCTCTGAAAAATATTTAGCATAAAAATGTATGCAAAACATTTAGCATAAGAGTTTATAGAAAATGATTAGCTTTGATGTCTATTTAAAAAAATAAACTACCATCAACGTCTATGATAAAGATTTAACATCAAAAAGTATAGAAAACATCAAACATTGAAGTAAACGGAAAATGTTTCTAATAAAAAAAAAAGAATCGCCCCCAGGTGGGCTCGAACCACCAACCTTTCGGTTAACAGCCGAACGCGCTAACCAGTTGCGCCACGGAGGCTTACAACAATCGCCCACCCAAACTTATTGATTAATTGATTTTTTAACCAAAAACAAATTTTTAAAAATTAATTAATAATTACTTCATACCTTGCGTGTGTTGAATCGCAATTATAAATCCCAAGCAGATCCATAATAAATAAGCCATTTGCATCGACGTATTTTCAAAATATAATTTGAGTTTTCTTCCGTTCAAATGTCACGTTATAAAATGCATAAACAATAATTAATAAAATGAAGAAATAAAATTTTCACATAAAAAATACATGTGATGAGATGAAACACTGAAAAAATGGAGACAATGTGTGCGCGACGAATAAAATTATTATGGTTTCTTCTACAATCTACAACAAAATGTGCCACATTCTCCGCCGTAAAGTTCAAACTTAGTTTTTTTATGTACAGTAATAGCTCTCGACTGATTACTGAGTAAACCGTAAGAAAGGGAGCTCCGTAATCAGTATATGAACCAATGAATGAGTCACTGACCCACCCACATCCACCCACAACAACTTCTTATACCGGTACCAACAACAATAAAGGCTGCTGGGGGATATTGAATGGGGAGAGAAAGGGGGAGGTAGTACCCCATACTGTATTCGAGCACTCACTCAAGTCGTGTGGCCCAGATTTTTCATTTCATAAGTTATAAAGTTAATTTTTTCAACCTCCTCAAACTGACACTTAACATGAAAGAGTTTATGTAAGAAAATTAGCTTGGATGAGTTTATTTAATAATGCAAAAAAATAACAATTTATGAATTTTTTATTTTGCAATTTTTTAATTTTATTGCAATTTAGGATTATAGTGCAATTCAAGAATTTTAATTGTAATTCACAAGGTTATTGGCAATTAAATTAA
The DNA here is from genome assembly GCA_013389785.1 of Helicorthomorpha holstii. Classification (NCBI taxonomy): domain Eukaryota; kingdom Metazoa; phylum Arthropoda; class Diplopoda; order Polydesmida; family Paradoxosomatidae; genus Helicorthomorpha; species Helicorthomorpha holstii. The sequence continues at coordinate 5,332,597 of JAAFCF010006680.1, read as the reverse complement.
GCGACTTAGATTAAGAAACTTAGGTTAAGAGACTTAGGTTAAGCGACTTAGGTTAGGAGACTTAGGTTAAGAGACTTGAGACAGGTTAAGAGACTTGAGACTTAGGTTAAGAGACTTGAGACTTAGGTTAAGAGACTTAGGTTAAGCGACTTAGGTTAAGAGACTTGAGACTTAGGTTAAACGCCGACTTAGGTTAACAGAGTCAGGTTGGGTTTTCGGTAAGGGTTTTGTTAATTCGTTAAAACATTGTAATTATGTTTAGCATTGCACAAATAACTATTGATTCGTTAAATTTTTTCTTCATGTAAAACTAAATTAAATCTATTTTAGAATTTATGGCCTTTAGTCCATGTTAAAATGCAGTTCGATTTCTGTTTAATAACTATGCCTTTGCATGGCTGTAATTTTACATGCTGTTTTTTTAAATTTTAACTAAAAGTGATGACTAATGAGTAATTACTATTATTTTTTTTCTCTATTGTTTTCTTAATTGGTGCATTTGAGTACATTGGTATAATAATCGGTTCACACATTTTGTCACCTAAATCTTTATTTAATTACAAAAATAAAGAGCAAGGCTAATGTGAAAACAATATTACTAATTTAGTCATTTACTAAAACGCATATAGCATTTTTTGATAGAGGTTTTTTTTTCTTTTGACGATGTCTTAACAACTTTATAATTTACGTGTAAATGAGGTCAAATCTCATGACGTTGAAAATAATTTTCTAGCAATTGTTAAAAATAATTACGACTTCTCAAAAACATAAAAATCACCAACATAAAAAACATATTTTTTGTTGAAAGAAAAAAAAACTACTGATAGACAATACAAGTACTAAACGAAGCCATATAGTGCATACTGAAAGTCATTTTAATTTCATGCTTTGACCTTAAAGTGTTTGTGTCGGTTATTGATACAAATATATTGAGACAGTCTTTCTAAAACCGGTAAATCAACTAATGTAACACTAATATACTGTTGGGTCAGCTGATCAATATTACCAAAATATTATTTTAAGAAAATTACTTCATGAATTGCAGATCTTCATTTGCCCATGATAATGACAGAGCGAATCCTATAAAAAATATAGTCAGCATCAATTTTGTAAACAATTAATTACATTGTGTTCACCTCAACGTACTGGTAATAAAGAAACGAGACAAACATTCACTGAATGTCATGCCATTTATTCTTGTTTCTTTATTGCTAATTCTAACCATTTTTTACCGCTGATGCATACAGTACTGTACGTGACCACATATCTTACAATAACCCTGTACTTTATTATTACCCTTTGCTTTGCTTCATGTCTCCAATAACCTGGTTAATTTCATTTAGCTTAAAATAACCGGTTATGATGTCATCAACCGGAAGTTGACCTTTGTTGAACTTGTCTACTAACTTTGGAATGTCTTTCCGTACATGGTAATCTGTCAATTATATTTATAAATGAGTTTTTGCAACCCTTTTAACTAAAGGTTTCTAAGGTTTTATTTGACCGTAGCTCTAAAGTGCCCCAAGGTCTAACTGCCAAATGACCAATTTATTAAATTACAGTGAAAATCGTTTAACTGAAAGAATTGAAATATTTCTTCGTGTTAAAAAAATTTCATGTTAAACGAAACTGAAATTTTACAACTGTAATGTTAAATTTTTTTTTATAAAAACAAATAAAATATTGATTAATTTTTTGGAAAATAATCTAATTTTTTTTTGCATTCTCATTTTTAGCAACAAAAGGTCAACAAATTGCGTTATAATGGAAACAAATGTATAAAAGTACATAGGAGTTGGTCGGAACCGCATTAATATTTTGTGTTAACCGATTTTTCATGTTAAGCAATTTCGCGTTAAAAAGTTTTCACTGTATAAAATGAAATTTTCTTTTTAAAACCATTTTCTCTCTTATGATTTCGTATGATATAAGTTATACTAATGTAGATGACTAACCTCCAAGCATACTCCCACTAAGTTTTCTTGAAATCATAGCCATTGGTGACAGTTTCATTACTTCATTTCCGTCACCTAATCCTACAAGTAGTGTGGTTCCTCCAGGTTTAGTTGAAACGACAGCTTCTTCCTATAAGAAATAAAATAACCAAAATCTAAGACCAGAACTTCCAACTGTATTACAAATTATCAATTGTCAAATGCATTTATAATTAATTCCTAATTCGGCTTAATTAGTCACGTTTGCACTACAATTATTTACAATTGTAGTAATTGCACAATTAATAAAAAAATTCCATTAACATTAAATAAATTCGCAGTATATTTGGCTTAAATCGTTACTAAAATTAGTTACAAATTGGACTTTTCCTTATACTATTTACATGCGATTAATTAGCAATTACCTTACCATAGATTTGATGTCTCCAACGCATACAATAGCAAAATCTAATCCCATTCCATTACCAGAGAGATTCTTCAACACTTCTGGAAGTGGCTCTTTCAAATCTTTGACAGCCACATAATCGGTGCAACCAAATTTCTTAGCTAAATAAAAATTATACCCCAGTTTAGCCTATATGAAATGGTGATTTGTTATGAGACAAACCGATTTCCTTTTTGCGATCACTGTAGTTGATTCCAATAATCTTTTTAACTCCTTGGTCTTTGCACCCAGCAACTGCTGGTAACCCAATTCCACCTAAACCCCAAATACCGGCCACATCTCCAGGTTTCATTTTAACCGAATTGGTCGTTGCTCCATAGCCAGTAGGATAAGCACAGGCAAACAAACAGGCTTTTTCCAAATTAGTCTTTGAATCCACCTGTTCATTATTTCCAATTTTAATTATAACTCAACAAACTTTGTAACTTGTAATGTAAACCTTAACACAGGAACTTTCAGGAATAACCGTGTATTCAGCAAATGAACTGCAACTCATAAACATATGCAAAGGTTTGCCATTACAGAAAAATTTAGGTTGTCCATCGAATCCCAAGCTTCTTCCCATGATTCCAGTCGGATTAATTCGCCTAAAAACATTATTTCAAATTACAGTTAAACTGCAACGATTATGTCATAGTTTAATAGTTGAATCAGTGTTACCCTTCATCAAAACAAATGTTATTGCGTCCATCTTTACAGGAAATGCATTTGCCACAATCAGGAATACACAATGTTAAGACTTTGTCACCTTTTGCAATTTATAATTTGATTATAATATAAACCAGTTGTAAAAATAAAATAAGAATTGCCTGGTTTAATACAGCATACTCCTTCCCCAACACTTTCAACTATCCCTGCTCCTTCATGTCCTGGAACATAAGGCAAAGGAAGATCTACCATGGACCCTTCCCATGCATGGACATCACTGTGGCACAAGCCCACGGCTACCATCTACAGTATAATTAATGACATCATAAATTAGTACATCATATAATAACTTGTTGATATTATAATTTCATAACCTTGACTCTAACTTCTCCTTTTCCTGCAGGTTGAACCTGCACTGTTTCAATGGAAAGTGGTGAATTGTAAGACCACACCACGGCAGCCTTGCATGTTATAGGCTAAAATTAATTTAAAATACCACATTCATTTAATAAATAAAACTCTTTCATGACAGTTTTCTTTTTTCATTTCGCGTTAGGGGTAATTTTATAATGAAAGAAGCATGGTAAACTAGTAATTACTTTAATACAGTGTAATAAAAATGACATTTCCGAGTTTTTCTTACAAAAGAAATAATTGTGACTAAAAAGTAAAGCGGAAACTACAGTAATTGACCATTAAAAAAACCTTTAAATAAATATAAAATTGTTAAAGGAAATAAATTATTTAAGTAAATTTGTTAAATTGAATATTAAATAATAACAAAACCAATTTTTATACTCGTATTAATTATGTAATTTTTACAATAAATATTAAGAAGAAAAAAATCAAATTCAGTTTCTATAGTAACCAAAAATTTTAAAAATGTCTGAAACTTTGTAAAGATTCAAATTGTGGTTAATTAAAAAAATGTAAGCAAGTGAATTTCAGTTGCCATAAAAATTAAATAACTTCCTATTAATGAAATAAATTAAAATGATAATAATTTTCATACTTACTTTTGAAGCGGCCATCGTAGCAAATATATTCAGCAATTAATTTTTACAGTTGTTTTTTTATTGCGGCAACTTAAATTTATTTCCTGCCAAAAACAAATGCAACTTGTAATACAAATAATGTACTGTACGTTATTCACAATTTCGCATACTCACTTATGATAAAATTCTTTAGCCATAAAGTCTTCTATTTAAATAAGAAACTAAAGCAATGGTTGCATCACAAATAGTGTAACAGCTCTGCAATAATGATTTGCACTTATAGAGATTTTTTAACCACTTTGATGTCTAAATAAACACTGTTTTCTTCAATCTAGAAAAATCTAAACATGACTTTAATGAATTGAATACAACACCGAAGTGCATACTGATAATGTATGATATCACTACAATAATTGCACTCTTTATATTCTTTTGAATTTGCCAGCTGCTGTCAGCGTTGAAAGTACCTTGAAAACCAGCCAAGTAATGATTGCGTTGCTATGTCACATTCAGGTAATTTAAGTAATTGTTTTTTTATTTTGTTTTTCAGTTTATAAACTTTATAGGATTTTGTATACTTTTTTTTTTGAAGGTCAACGCTATACACACCTCTCATTATGTCATAATTACTAAAATATGCTAAAGAATCAAAACTTATAATAAGACGCTGATTCACCATAGTGTAATTAAACTATAATATAATTGCTTGTATGCAATTTAATTGTACGGATCAAATCCAATTTTTAACTGCAATTTTTTTAATTAATCATGGTAATTGACCTAAAAAAATACTTGATAGTACAGTATAATAATTACTTAATAATTGTTTTACGTTGTCATAAATTGTAATTAAGACTGGCCCACTTGCCCTTCCCATCAGATTCATATTACAGGTGTAAATTATCACTTTTTAGATTAGGGGTTTTTGTTATCAACAGACATTGGAAAATCAACACAGGAAAAGTTGACTTGTTAATTATATATTAAAGATATTTTTCCATTTTTTACCCAAATTTTAAGACTAATAATAATAATTTAATTTATTTTGGTTTGTGAAATATACAGTAGTTTTTAATAGAGTTTTTAATAGCTAAATTAGTGTACTAAGGCATCTCATAGAGTCCACAGGATTTAAAAAATGTGCAAATATGTAAAATCGATGATGGCCAGACTTAACCCAAACAATATAGACGTGCATTGGAAAGGAGTAGCGTCTTTACCTTTTACACATTTGTTTTCCATTTATTAATGAGTCATTTGCTTTTTTTTTTTTACATGATTTTAGTCATTCTGCTTTATACGGTATTTAGCCATGTCTAGTCCAATGATAGCGCTAAATATTGACTAGTGATGGGCGACTTAAACATTCGGTCCAAAATATTTTAAATAAATTTGAAGCAAAAATTATTATTCCATACCGCTATTAGTATCAATCATTTTCTTCCAATAGGAATCCTAGTGCCAATCTCTTCATTTTTTTATAATAGTGTACATTTTTCAAAATCGGTCCAGTAGTATTTGATATAACTTCCAACATGTAAACATATCTACTTCAATTTAGTTAGTAATATAGATTTAGATAAAGATTTATTAGTTAAATACAGTGCTTATAAAGTTTTAAACAAAGCTTGCATTTCATAACAAAAACCGGTGTTATGAATTGCACATATTCATTTATCCATGATAATAACTGAGCGAATCCTATACAAAATATTCAGTATAAAAAATAATTTCATTTAAATTAAAACTAATAATCAAACACGCTAATTTACCCTTTGCTCTGTTTCATGTCTTGAAATACTTGATTGATTTGATCCAGTTTAAAATAGCCAGTTATGAGGTCATCAACCGGAAGTTGACCATTGTTGAACCGATCTACTAACTTTGGAATTTCTCTACGTACATGATAATCTACAATAAAACAAAAAATCAAAATTATTTCATAGGGGCTTGTAATTGTTATAAATTATAATAACCTCCAAGCATACTCCCACCAACTTTCCTGGAAAGCAAAAGCATTGGTAGCACTTTCATGACTTCATTTCCGTCACTAATTCCTACAAGCACTGTGACTCCACCAGGTTTAGTAGAACTTATAGCGTCTTCCTAACGAAATTAATAATAGCCACAAGTTACAATCAGTAGAAATAATTGTCACTACATTCACTGTTATTAAAATACGATTAACAAGCAATTTCTATACCATAGATTTGACGTCTCCAACGCATACGATTGCAAAATCTAATCCCATTCCATTACCAGAGAGATTCTTCAACAATTCCGGAATTGGCTCTTTCAAGTCTTTGACAGCCACATAATCGGTACAACCAAATTTCTTAGCTAAATCAAAATTACATTCAAATTTAGTCTACATCAAGTAATAATTTGTTAGGAGACCAACCAATTTCCTTTTTGCGATCACTGTAGTTGATTCCAATAATCTTTTTCACTCCTTGGTCTCTGCACCCAGCGATTGCAGGTAACTCGATTCCACCAACGCCCCAAATACCAGCCACATCATCAGGATTCATTTGAACAGCTTTGGTCGAAGCTCCATAGCCAGTGGGATAAGCACATGCAAATAAACAAGCTTTTTCCAAGTCAGTTTTTGGATCCACCTACTCAGATGTTTTATAATTTTTAGCACAGCGTTTACAAATAGTTGAAAATGTCGATATAACCTTGACACAAGAGTTCTCTGGAATGACTGTGTATTCAGCATATGAGCTGGCACCTAAAAACATATACAAAGGTTTGCCTTTACAGAAAAATTTAGGCTTTCCATCGAATCCCAGGCATCTTCCAATTAAACCAGTCGGATTAATTCGGCTAAAACAATGATCACAAATTTAAAAATTACACTGGATTGTAATTTACTTTATAGTAATTGAGTGTTACCCTTCCTCAAAGCAAATGTTATTTCGTCCATTTTTACAAGAAACGCACAAGCCACAATCAGCAATGCACAGTGTTAAAACTTTATCACCTTTTAGCCATATACCATTTTTATTATTAAGAAACAATGCAAAAATTAAGTTTAATATACCTGGTTTAACACTGCTTACTCCTTCACCAACACTTTCAACAATTCCTGCTCCTTCATGTCCTGGAACATATGGTAAAATAATATCCAAAACCTCTCCTTCCCATGAATGAACATCACTGTGGCACAAGCCCACGGCTACCATCTACAGAGACTATTATAATCAACTATTTTTTTTATAAACCAGAAATAATCTAACCTTGACTCTAACTTCTCCCTTTCCTGCAGGTTGAACTTCCACGGTTTCAATGGAAATTGGGTCTTTGTAAGACCACACCACAGCAGCCTTGCATGTTATTGGCTAAAAGTAATGTCACTATTAATTATTATTTCACTAATAATTTAGGCAGTAATTTAAAATAAAGAATTTTAGTTGCCATAGAAGCCGAAATGCTTGAAACTTTTTTGCATTGAGAAACTAATTTAGACACTTGAATTTCAGTTGTCATGACAATAATTAAAATTATTAATACTTTCTTTACCATTTAAAAAAATAAAAGCATTTATACACTTACTTTTGAAGCAGCCATATCAAAAAATATAATGTGATTCCGTTTACGTTTAGTTGGAAATAGTTGTCCCTGGATAGACCAAGCTCAACTGCCAACTGGTAAACACTGCTGTAGATAGTGAACAAATTTACCAATTGCCACCTATTTAAACAAACGAATTAGCATAACCAACAACAAAGTCGAATGACATGCTATTCACAATCTATCAAATTTACCAAGGCCGAGCTTTTTCATGTTACATAATCGTCAATGATCGAGTCCGGATATTCAAGTTGCTTGTATTGTAGCTTTTCTACAAGGTGATCAGAAGATAAGTGTTCAGGTGTAAATAGTGACTATAAATAATCGGGATTAAAGTGTATTGTTTACATTAAATAAGTGTCGTATTTTATCGGCAAAAATAATTAACGTTTAAACGGGAATAAATTGAATTATTTACAATAGATATTTTTTTTCTTTATTTGTTGTCTGCATACGCATGTAAACACATATCTTATGATCACTCGGTATAATGATTTGCACTTTCAAATTTACTGTGTAGTGATTACATCATATCATAAATGTATTTTAGTCGTCATTGTTAGATGATATAATTGATATGATGATCAAAGTTTATTTAGTGTGTGTAAATTACAGTATATTGAAAATGGTTTGGTTAAGAGTGAACTTTAGCAGCTAAAAGAATTTTCCTTTTACCCTGTGATTAGCAAGAAAAAAAACGGGATAAATCGTCATTGAAACCCCATAATATTTAGTCTTCTTTCTTTATTGACTCTTTTGGAACTCATAATAATTAGTCTCGTGAAGTGAACCGATTTGAATGGAGCTTATTTAAACATTTCTGCCAACTACAGATGTGACAGCGTTTTGTCCATAATAATCACAGAGCGAATCCTATAGACAATATTTCCAGTATTTAAAAAAAAATAGAATTATTGCATTAGAGTTTTTTCTTAAATAACTTGTACTCTCAAACATGTTAATTACCCTTTGCTTTGTTTCATGTCTTGAAATACTTGGTTGATTTGATCCAACTTAAAATAGCCGGTTATGAGATCATCAACCGGAAGCTGACCGTCGTTGAACCGATCTACTAACTTTGGAATGTCTCTACGTACATGATAATCTATAGTAAAACAAAAACCAATCAAAATTATTTGATTATATGAGTGAGTTTTTCCATGTTCTTTCATAAAACGTTATAAATTATTATTTATTTATGGTTTGAGTGATTTTTCGTATATGTTAAGAGATTCCCACTAATTATGATTAAACTGCAATAACCTCCAAGCATACTTCCACCAACTTTTCTGTCAATCAAAAGAACTGACGACAATTTCATGACTTCATTTCCGTCGCTTATTCCTACAAGAACAGTGATTCCACCAGGTTTAGTAGAACTTACAGCGTCTTCCTGACAAAATTAATTATGTCCAATAGTTAGAATTATCATTGTCATTGCAACTCGTTAAAAATTAGACCGTGATAGGTTTTCCCACTGTACTTTAAAGTTATAATAGTTGAAATCGATATACCATTGATTTGGTGTCCCCAACGCATACAATAGCAAAATCTAATCCCATTCCATTACCAGCGAGATTCTTCAACACTTCTGGAAGTGGCTCTTTCAAGTCCTTTATAGCCACATAATCGGTACAACCAAATTTTTTAGCTAAATTAAAATATCAAACAAATCTCTATTCAATAACTGAAATATAATCATTACTAATTGAGACAAACCAATTTCTTTTTTGCGATCGCTATAGTTGATTCCAATAATCTTTTTAACTCCTTGGTCTTTGCATCCAACGATTGCAGGTAACCCGGTTCCACCTAATCCCCAGATACCGACCACATCCCCAGGTTTCATTTTAACCGCATTGGTTGTTGCTCCGTAGCCGGTGGGATAGGCACAAGCAAACAAACATGCCTTTTCCAAATTAGTCTTTTGATCCACCTACATAATTGATTCCATTTTCACTTTATTACACAGACTCTGAAAAGTAATAAATGGTTATAATTGTACAAACCTTTACACAAGAGTTCTCTGGAATGACCGTATATTCAGCGAATGAACTGCAACCTAAAAACATGTGCAATGGTTTGCCTTTACAGAAAAACTTAAACTGTCCATCAAATCCCAAGCTTCTTCCCATGGTACCAGTCGGATTAATTCGTCTAAAAACAAGATTTTTCTTCAATTTAAATATGGTATGGTATTGCAACCAGTTACCCTTCTTCAAAACAAATGTTATTGCGTCCATCTTTACACGAAATGCATTTGCCACAATCAGGGTTGCATACAGTTAAAACTTTATCACCTTTTCAAAATAAACTGTAATTAAGATTTTTCTCTATAACTAAAATAAATAAAAATATAGGATTTTCTGGTAGAAATTCACCAGGTTTAACACTGAATACTCCTTCTCCAACACTTTCAACAATTCCTGCTCCTTCATGTCCTGCAACATAAGGCAAAAGAAGGTCCAATACTTCCCCTGCCCATGAATGAACATCACTGTGACACAAGGCTACGGCAACCATCTAATGAAACCATAAGTTAGTACATATTATAATAACTTAATGTTATAATTTCATAACCTTGACTCTAACTTCTCCTTTTCCTGCAGGTTGAACTTGCACTGTTTCAATGGAAATTGGTGAATTGTAAGATCAAACCACTGCAGCCTGGCATGTTATTGGCTAAAATTAATATTTTCATTAAAATTAACATTTCAAAAAATAATAATTTTAACACTTACTTTAAAAGGCGTCATCGTAGAAAATTAGTGTAACTTCAGTGGTAAATGTTATATTCTTCTAGCAAAATTAAAACCAACTGCTAACTTTAAGCACTTCGATTATTGGCTCACTATTGATTGATTCTTCTATTAATATCTAAATATAAATTAGTTGATGAAATATATTGCGGTTATTGGTGTAATTATAAGTTATATGCTGAGTACTTCAAATCTTATCGCCTTGAAATTTGTTATTAAATAATTTTTTACACTTTTTCGTTAAGGAAATACGACTAAATTAATTACACTTTATTGGTTATTTAGACCCAATAATTTTATCAATGGGAGCACGTTTGTTTTTTAAGTCTAGCTTTGTTTGTTCTCATCAGTAACAAAGTACCAATAAAGTAATGAGACTAAATTTAATCATTTTCAATGACGATCTGTCTCGCTTTTTTCTTCTCATCAGTAAATACTGTAAGTACATTAAAAAACGATACTGGATCTTATGTTCCAATCGCAATTTGTCTCGTTTATTTATTTCAATGATGAATTTCTTTCATTGCCGTCAAATATAAAACTTTTTTTTTAAATTTTCGTAATCCCATAAACAGTCATTTTTATTTTTATTTATTGTAAAATTAATGTCATTATTATACTGTACAAGTATCGCTTTATACAATGATTTTATAAAATTACAGTAATTATATTAGGAAGACATTATCAATTATTGTTGCTGAATTATTTAAAAGAATAATTATTTTTTATAACCGGAAGCCATGAAAAATTGCCAATTAATGAGCAGAAGATAAACTAACTTACATTACACCTCTAATTTTACGTACATTAAAAATAAAAGCAATTTTTGTTAATTAATTGCATACCGGCATAGTTATAACTTACAATTAAAACGAATTTATTTATTAATATATTTTTTTGTACGTAGTTTACTTGGTTTTATCGACAGTCCCCTTGAGAAGGAGTAAGTACTTTTCTTCGGGTATCATCATGAACCCTTACAGTGCAAGTATGCTATTAATTCAATTTAAAAATACAGGTTAAAAGAATAATAAGATTAACATTTTAATATAATTAATTGATAAAGTTACAATTATTCTTACCCCAACAGTTCCTAATACGTTTGAGCACATTTCATTTTCAACGATGTCAAAAGTAATTCGGTAGTTGTGTCCTCTCACAGTCTGATTAAAATTAATCAATTTAATTAGCATTTTAAAAAGTGTTCCAATGTTTATTATTTTACCTGTCGTTCCACTTTCTTAATAGATAAAGACTCCTTGCAAGGCACACTGGATGTGTTGCTCACCAGATAATTTTGTCCTGATAAAATGGCATTCCTAACCCGTTGATTTGTTAATTGTTTAGATTTCAACTCCTTAAAAGCTCCCAAAAGACGTGGTCGTTTTGTAGTTTGTTCATTGGCATTGGCAACAAACAACGCCACACAACAGACAATTCCAATAATCAATAAAATCCTCATTTTAAATATTAATAAAAAAAAGATACTTTTATAAGAAAATGTAGGAGTTGTTATTGTTGATCCAAATCCCAAAGTTGTTATGGTTGCAAAAGTGAAGAATCAGCAGCTTTAAATACAATGATTTTCTAATGCCTCATGTGCTCTCGATTACTTAACATTAGGATGTGACGTCAGCTCAAATAATAATTCAGAAGAAAAAAAAATTCGGTTGAAACAAATGTAATCTTTTTAGACATTGGCTTTTTAGACTCTCGAACTAATGTTAAGAATTTAAGATGAAAAAAATGTTACTTGTGCTGTATATCTGTCTTGCCAATTCTCACGTTTCCAAATGTAATTATTTAATCCTAATTAACGATCTGAAAAGAAAATTGTGTCAAAAATATTAACTTTTTTGAAAGGCCAAACTGTCAATTGTGAACTGACGAGAGATGATGAAATTAGATCCACTGATATTACCAATATAAGTATAATAGCAGTTTCAATTTTCGCTGAAGGTTAAAACACCATGTATAGTAAGATCCGGCTATAACGACTTTAAAAAAAACTCCAAAAATTGCCCGGTTAAAACCGACTATCGTTTATACCGAAATTATGGACTACTGTACATCATAGAAAAAAAATGATGGTTGTTTTTATAACAAAAATGTTGTTGGTTTAACAAATTTAAGTTTTCTAGATTCGTTTAATGCCATCATTTCCAACTAAGATAAGTTACTTTAAAAAAAAAAACTCCTCTAAAGGATATAAAACCTTAATTATAGACTACTTCAATGGTCAATACGATTTCAAATGACCAGAAAACAATTCAAGTCGCCCAAATAGCCTCAAAAACAGTTCAATATGGCTCAGCAATAATTTTAAATGACACCATCGACATAAAAGAATCAAAATAACCTAAAAACGCATCAAAATAAATTCAAAGTGGCTCAAAACAACCTAAAAATAGCTCAAGATAAATTAAAACACTTAATTAAAACGTGTAATGGTTTAATAGTTTGATATAGTCTAAAGTAAAATAAAATTATCTAATTTAGAGCTTCGTTAAAATAAACTAGAAAAAACATGAAAGAACCTAAAATGACCCAAAAAAAAAAAAGCTTTAAAAAAAATCTTATAATTCCATTAAATAATCCAGAAATGACGTTATAAGCGATAAAAAGGTGGTACAGTTTTTTAAAGTATTTGCTGGGACACAATTTTGACGCTCTAACCGGATTGTACTATAAAAAGATATAGATCATCATATTATATAAAATTATTATGAATTAGAGGTTAAATAGGATGTTTATAATTGATGGGCAAATACAAGGACATTCATTGAGAGAGAATTAATTCTGTAGTGGTTCAAGTCCGTATGGGTAGTGTATTCTGTAATCCAATTGAAAATCATTATTAATGATTTAATAATGTATCATATTCTCTTACTTAAATGATTGAGAGATTACCGTCGACCGAAATCGGATAAAAGCGCTTCCAATGTAATGTTGATATTTACAGTGTTTAGATTTACAAAGAAAATAATGTTTGCACTTCCAAAGTGCATGTGGTGTAATGTTTATCAAAAACAGTTTAATATTTATATCGGGTAAGTTTAGACATTGGAACACTGTTTACGATGCCCAAATAACAAACAGAGACAAAATCTCATTAGTTCCAATGGTTATGTTTCCCGTTTCTTCCTTGACATCTTTTTACCTTGAAAAAAGCGTTCAAAATTAGTAAATCACCCGTAATAGTAACATTAAGATGATCTTTCTTATAAATACTTACAAGAAAAGATGTAATCACATACTTTGTTAATTTCTCTAGAAATTTGTAAACATTTGTTGTTTAAAAATCGTCAAACAAAACTAATTTTTCCTTAGAAAAAAACCTCTCCTTTAATGAGTTTTTTTTTGTTTTTTACTCAAAAATTAATCCCTCAACGTTTTAAATTAATGATTGATTAACAGTCAATATATCCAATAGGCAAGACTGTTTGTCATCATTTTACAATGATCCAACGTATTAAAAACGAATAATGTGATGCGAATACGATACAATAATTATAATGTCGAGAGTGAGTGCATGAGAAACAATTACATGAAAACATTTTCAATAATAATTACACGTTTTCACCTTCTTTTTTGTTTGTTTGTTTTGAATAAAAACAGTTATTGTCACAAATAAAACTTACACATCTCAATTAAAAACTTCTACACTCTTGGTATCCACTTTCTGAAGTTTAATTTTTTTTTCTTCAATATTCTCCCTCTAAAATATTATATACAACAATGTTTAAAAATTACTATTTAAAAAGTCGATGGTGAGGTAGACGCGAAAAAACGATTTTGACCCACAAAAATAAAATAAATAATGGCGTCCAGTACACAACAATAAAAAACTGAATCCTAACGATCAATATCGACATTCAATGTGACATTTTAAATAAAAATAATACACAGTGTGGAAAAAATCACGTCAATGACAGAAATTGAAGATACTGTAACTTCGATTTAAAATTTCCGGTGCCAATCCAAATTTTATAATGGAGTTGTACAGTTTTCGTATTTTGTACCGAGCTCACCAACAGTATAGTGACCCGATAATGTTAAATCCATTAAAACAAAACACTATTAAAAACCACATTCAAATTAATTCCATTACAATCATAAATACTGCTGGTCACATGACTAGGTGGAAATCATTTGAAAGACATTTGATTAAGGACATGAGCGATTTACTCGCACAATTTTTTAAAACTAAAATTCCTTAATTTTTTGCAAGTCATTAATTTCTAATCCAGATAAGCTGGAGTGTTTAACAAGCCCTATTAATTCAAATCTGGCCACTATAGTGGCTAAACTTTATTTCTTTTTTTACTTAATTATTTTAAATGTAACAAAAATCTGACTTGTTGTCTTATTATCATCAGCAGCAAAAATGCAATACTGTATTTGTCCAATGATTTATGAAATCTAAATTTTAAAATCCTTTTCAACATTTTGGAAATTTAACTGGCAAAAAACACACAGCTTTCTAAACAGATTTGAAAATTCAAAAACTAAGTGTGGGTGAATGGTACTTTCTACTGTATAAGAAACGGATCATCATATTAGAAAATAAGATAATGTTGCTCCTCAACAGGCTATTACAGATTAATACTGTAATTATCATCTCAAATCCATAAAAAATGGAGGTTGCCCTCATAGTGTGAAGAATAATAAATAAACGTGAATATTTGTGTGCATAATTGCTATTGTTTAACCTTGAGATCATAGTCTTCAATGTGGCTCTCACACATTTAAAATTTAAGTACAAGACAAAATATAATGCTTTTCTAAAATAAAATATTTAAAATTGATTTAAAAAATTAAAATAAATTTTAAAAAAAGTTTTGACTTCGTACACAGAGTGATTTTTAAAATTAGAAAACTTTCCCTCTTCCTCCTCATGACAAGAAACACACGTGACAAATCGCCATTACTATTAATGAGATTTGGTCCCGTTTCTTTACTGAGGCTGTAAAAACACTGTTTCAATTTAGAAAATCACTCAGGTATAATGACGTGAAAGACTTAAAAAAAAACCTCACTAACTCACACGTATATTAAATACTTGTAAAAATTATCGCTCTCGCATGTCCTTTTTATCAAACTCCACCTAAGTTTTGTGTTCAACACTTTTTTACATGATCTAATAAGTTATAAATGCTGCCCAGTGAATAAATGTATAATTTCGTTACGAAATTCACCAAGGAAGTTTTGATACTATACAGTATACACGAACTACAAATCTAGAACTTGTTGAATATTTTGTTGTGTATTTTTGTTTTCGTTTTAAAAGTACTGTTCCTAATATTACATAATATATACTGTTTATATAAAGTTATTTTAAGAGATAAAACATCAAAAAAGTTGACCATTATTTAACAATTACTGTCAATAACAGTTAAAGGTCACCACTATAAGGCTAAGTCCTTTTTCTAGGAAAAACGGGTTAACTGTACGCGTATGTTTTGTTTTTGGAGGTGAAAGTATGACGTAACTCTACTGTATATTTATCATTAAGAATTTTCATTTAAAATGTTACTTCTTTTTTCTTATGTGGCAAATCGGTGGCAACCAAATCCAAAGAGTCGTCCTCAGCTTTGCTGCGTCGTCGTACGAATCGAACAAGTTAACCTAAAAGTACAAGTAATGGTCAACTTAGACATGGGGCTGCTACAATCTTCACTGCGACCAAAGAAGAATTAAAAGCGAGACTACCAGACAGTGGTTTCAATCGATTTAGACGCCGCTGGCATTGAAGCCACTGTGTTATCTGAAATATCCTCTGTTTCAGAACTTGATGAACTTACTGATGGAAATTGGTCCAAAACGGCGGATAACTTTGCCTGGTTAAGATAATTCATACATATAAGTATTTAAAATATAAAAAAAAGTCGAATTCATTTATTACTGTACCTGGTGAGTCATCTGCTCTACTTGGCGCTCCTTTTCAGAAAGACCATCTGAAGGCAAGGAACCATAGCGATCAAGCGTCTTTCCCAAATCCGGATTGCTCAGAGTTGAGAACCTGCTCGACGGTGTGTTTCGACTGGAGTATTCACTCGTGTTTTCTTCCTCTGAAAGATTGCCTTCCGAACTTAACGTCGAATTGGATTGCATGCTGTGCCTGTTTAGCCGTAGTACAAGTTTTCTACTAAAAGCAATTAGAAATTCCTTCAATTAAAACCGATCCAACATCAATTTTAAAAGAAAAAAACACAATTATTAACCTGTGTCTTCTTAAAATATTATCATCACTATCGTCAACTTCCCCTTCCTCATCTTCAGACCATGAATCTTGGCCATGGGAGTCCAGAGCATCGCCTTCGCTGTCCAGACCAAGAGAGCTGCTCCCTCTATAACCAGATGTGGAGGTGGCCAGAGTGCTAGAGGATACTGAAGATGAACAGGCCGGTGTTTTCGTCATAAGTGTTGTGGGACGGCGAGCGATTGAAGATGGGACAGGGAGTGAAGCAGCTCTTTTAAAATCTCCTTCACCAAAGTCATCCAGCTGACCTGGCGGACAGTCGCTTCCCGCACTGCGTTTGCGACCAGTCGTATGTAAGCATCCTGGCGTTATAAGCTCAGGTGCCGGTGTAAGCTCAGTTATAGTTTCAGTATCATTATCACTCATTACCGAATGATCAGTCACTATATTACCATTTGACTGATCCCCTATATCATCTTTCACTGAATTGATCGACTCGGTCAACGTCAGTTCGTCATTATTGTTATCAATTGCCAGCCTCCGAAGTTCCTCCTCGATTTCCTTACGTATTCTAGGGGATCTTTGGTCTGGAGTTAAACAAGATGGGCTTCCACTGTTTGACTTTGTTTTTCTGTAACACCGTTTTCTTTCACGTTCATCATCAAAGATTGTCCTATGACTCAGCTCATACACGGGGGAGTTTTGTGGGGAACTTTTTCTGATTGAATTCTCACGCTTGAGACTGTGTACAAAGTTTGGCTCATGTAATGGTAGAGGGAATGGTTTTTTATGTACAGGATGAGGGCTTGTATCAGTCTCACTAATATCCATCGTTTCAGTTTGTGTCTCGGAGTCAATCATACTCGATTTTCGGTCCTTACTGGGACTGTTACGTGGAGTTACAGCTCCACTACCTTCAGCTAAATGCGCATAATTTCCAGAACCACCGCCTTGACTCCCTGATCGTCGATGCCTACTACGTCTACTTCTCATTTTGGCAGATGATGGGTGATACGATGGAGAATGATGTGGCGAATTATGTTGCTCAATTGGCGAATTATTCAGTTGAGGAGAAGCTAATTGATTTGCTTTTGAACTTTCAGGACTAACTGGTGCGAAGCTATAAAAGTAAATTATTTAATATTTTTAACTAGTTTAAGCAAACACTTCATTTACCTAGTTAATTCTACAGGAGATTTGGCTGTCCGCTTTTTATTTAACCTTTCTTGTGCTTTTATTATCGGCCTCACGATCCTTTTGTTTCGGTGACCCTTGGCAGAGCTAGACATGGTTTGTTCTCGTCTACATAAAAAAATCAAAACTTTAGCTTCTAATTCATAAAAAATATTAAGTACAAAAATAACCTACTTATACATCTCCTTTTCTTTTTGTTCCAGCTGAAGCAGACAAGCACTCAGCTCCATATACAAGTTGTTAACTCTCTCTAGTTTGCGCTCATATAGTTCCCGAACATCTTGAGCATGGCTGAGTTCCTCTCTTCTTCGTCGGACCAATTCTTCTCCCATATGCGGCATATGAGTACCTTGGCTTGGAATTTTCTGCATGTGCTGCCTGATTTCTGCCCGCCAACTTGCCTGAGTCTGGAAATATGTATCCTTTTGAAAGCTTAAAATCTCAACAGCGGCAATGTCTAGGTGCGTCAGAATGTTACGAAAAGAAGGACGGTTACGTGGTTTCGCACTCCTACAATTGATAAAGCACATAAATCAGTTACACCATATTACTTCACAGTAACTACAGTATAAAGCAATTATAAGTACCAGCACTGGGTCATTAGAAGCTTGAAACCATCAGGGCAAGTAGTTGGAACCGGCAAGTGCAGACTGTGACTTCCAACACCCCAAATAATGGCAGTGGAATCGACATCTTTATATGGCGTTTCACAAGTCTATTTCAAACAAAAACTCATCTTAAAATGAAATTTCTTACAAAACGTCTCTGAGATACTTACGAGTAATTCCCATAAAACGACACCAAACGACCAAATGTCCACCTTCTCTGAGCAAGGCTCATTGCGAATGATTTCTGGAGCCATCCAGGCAACTGTCCCAGCAAAAGACATTTTTGTACTAATTTCATTCCACTGCCGGCTGGTCCCAAAATCTGATATCTTTACTACTTCGTTGCTACCAATGAGTACACTTTAACAACAAAAAATTCCATTACATTTTTACTTGAACAATAACTTTACTAAGTTTGATCTTTTTGAGACTTACTTTGGAGATTTGAGATCCCGGTGAATAATTTTATGGGCGTGAAGATAATTCATTCCACTTGCTATCTGTTTGGCCCATTCAACCAACGTAGTTGGCGAAATTTCATGGCCCTTTTTTAAAAGTTCGTATAGAGGTCCATAAGGACAATACTCCATAACTATACAGTAGCATGGAGACTGAGTACAAACACCCCTGCGATTGTAAATTAAAATATAAAATCTTGCACTATATTTTAACAGAACCTCCAGAGTGTGAACTTACTTAAAAGTTACTATGTTTGGGTGGTTCAGCTTCCTTAAATGTTTAATATCAGTTTCATGTTGTTCCCGAACTTTCTTCACAGCCACCAAAGAACCTTTTAACCGTCCTTGAAACACCGCTCCTTGTGCCCCGCTACCTAACCACTGCAAATCGCTTATCTCCTCAAAAGCAATTTCCCAATCATCTAAAAAATAAAAGGTTAAAAAACTTAGAACTACTATCAAAACAACCTTGTTAAATTTTAGTTAATAGATAATGACAATAGCAAGAGTATAAATTATCAGAAAATAACGGCCACCGACTTGATTTTATGATGCAATAAAATATTTTTTACCATTAATTTGTACAAAATGTTAACAAACCTTTTCCTTGTAGTTTACTTTCATTGACAGATGCTTTGCCTATGATCGTAAACATGGGCCTCAAGCAACCCAGAAGAGTGTCTAAGAATCCTCTTTCTTGGTTGGATCCATCTCTTTTCAGGCTAGGATTAAGACCAAAAAATCCTCCTATTGGAACACCACCACTTTGATGGTGAGGTGCAGTCTTCTCTCCAGTTTCGAGCTGTTTGTTAAAATCTGGTAACGCCGGCATTTGACAGAGAGTAGATGTAGGAGGCAGTGTCCGTAACGAAACGGGTGACAATGGTCCCACAACGCAGTCAATGTCGTCTTCAACAATACAAAGCTGACTAAACAATAACGAAAAAAAAAAACACTTCAGTTTCTCTGTGATAACTAAGATAATGATTCTAACGGGTGATTTTATAAATTGGAACTTTACAACTAAATCTTATCAGTTCCAATAGCAATTATTTTCATTTCTTTCGTGTTATGGGAAAGAACGAAAAGCAATAAAGTCACGAAACTAAATTTTATCAGCCCAGTCGGATTTGCTCCGACTTTTTTTGCTTCTCGTCATGGAAAGAAAAGTGTTCCAATTTAACAAATTACCCGGTAAAGTATGTAATTACCTATTAGAAAAATCTTCCTTATCAGTGCTATCATGAGAATAAAAAAAACACGATTAGGAATTTTAGCTATTGAAAAAAAAAAATTTATAAAATGTTATTATCACCTGTTAAAATCTTCTTTGCTATCCCTTGAAGAAGACATGTAAGCCAACGCAGCCATTTCCTGCTGACCAAGCGATTTACGTCGCTCATTAATTTCATTCACAGCTGCCTGAATTCCATTTGGATCCATCTCAACTGGAACTGGCCCAGCCACTTCCGAAACCGGAGAAGGCGTAGGAGAAGTACGCATTTTTTTTTAAAAATTATTAAATGATGATAATTATTTACAAACTTTACGAATTAAAATATATCTTGTTTTGACACATAAAAAAAAAGTTTTTATAGAAAACATCTTGATAAAAAGTCACAATCGCAGCATCACCGTTGTTCATCGTTATAAAATGATGAAAACAGACGTTGAATCTTTGTCGTTTATTGATACAGTATGTGTAGACCGTTAGTGACACTTCCAGGGATTAGCAAGGCCAGTTTATCCAAATTTTGAAGAAGAAAAAAGTCTAAAACAAAATCAAAATAAATGTAAACATCAGAGAGTAAGTTTATTAACGACAAAATATTTCAGAATGAAATGGATTTGTGAACGAGCAATTGGCTTTTATACGCACAAACTGCGAGGGAATTTTTAAACGACGTTCAACTTGTTTTCTATTGGCAACTAAGATTACGTATGAGCAATTCCTTGAAACCAAACTTCTAAGTGTTTGTCGTAAAATAAAAAACACACACAAACCGATTTGTTGAAAAACGGTTCAGAAAGTATAGTCAACCCCAAAATTAAAACATCACTAAAGAGTGGCAAAGACACCAGTTTATGACTGTCCTATTGGCTCTTTGCCATCCACCTGTTTATCATTTTAAAAAATTACCAATTATAATACTCCAAAAAAAAAAACAATTAACAGAAATTGTAACTTAAAAACATTTTAATTCTTCTTTGTATTAATTATTTCGATCACAATTTTTTCATTAAAGTTTTCAATATAAAACCATGTTTATGTCAATAAAAAAGAGAAACAACCCCGTTATTACATCTTGTACATCTAAAATAAGAGCTATGATGTCATTTCACTGATGTCATACTAGCGCAGCATCCATCACGCATGCGCAATTGCTTCTTACTCATTTTTTTAACATTGTTATTTTTTTTCCAATGAAATAGACGAGGCGCCAGGATTAAAAAATCACTCTGGCTAATAACTTAGACAAGACAACCCTGAAAACAGCAAAATAAAAATAATTTTTTTTAGTGCTCTCCTGTCACAGCCTTTCCCTTGCAGTATTATCATCCCACAGTCTCAGGTTTTGATTTGGACAACAGCCAATGTGACTGAGTACTAGATAAAAATATACCTGGAGTCTCATACATCATTTTGACGACGAATAATGAAGTCATCAGTTGATGTGACCTCTAAAGTCACGTGACCAAACAGTGCGAGGATCCAATTTCACACTGTCAAGATTTTATTTTTTTTCTTAAGGTATAAAAAAATACAAAATTTAATTGAAAAAAAAGAGATAACGCTCTTCAAAATGTAAATGTAAGTCAAATTTAATTTAAAATTTAGAACTTCATGAATGTTTATTTATTAAATATTGATAATTTTTGCTAGTTTTTTACACATTTGTTGCGAAACCCTCAACAAAATTTTAATTAAAAGGGGAAAGTTAATGTGTTTGCAAAGATAAACAAACATTTAACAGTCTAATCGCTGTTGTCCATTTTAATCTCGTCTTTTCTTTCTTACTAAATAAACATTGAAAGTTAAAGATCATCGAACTCATTCGACGTTTAATCGTGAATCTATCTAGCTGTTTGTGTTTTGTGAGAGAAAAACAGCCACAACTTAACATGTTAACAACCACTTTTCCTCATTTACCTGTTAACGTCCCCGGACGCTAAACAGTATAAACACCCACATAAAAAACACCACTTGAAAATAAACAGAGAGTGAGAATAGGAGGTCACTAAGACTACTTTATAAACAATAGAGTAGACTAAAGGGATTGCAAGAGAATAGCAAACAAATCTTGATAAGTTGATAACTACTGCACTGTTACTACACTCAGAGTACTTTTACTAACAATGCAAAAGTCTACAGAGAACTTACATTATAATGATTAGGTCAATACACCTGACAAACTCAATTTAACGACCTAATTAAACGCATAAATAAATATTCGTTTCTTAATTATAAAAAAATATATAAAAAAATCCAATTAGCTCCAATGATATTCTCCAACTAATTGTGTACAAACTTCTCAGAGATTGTATAAAAATTATTTAAGTGGTTACTACTGTACTTTTATATTTATACTTGGCGATTGTCAAATGTGAAGATGCGTAAAATTAGCTTTTGTGACATTGAACAAGACAAGCAGAGCCTGGATTATGATGGGAACGGAACTGCTTACTCATTTGTTCTTACAAATTTCATCTTTACACAGGAAGTTCAGGTGTTCCCAATTAAAACCAAGCAGTAATTAATTAAAATCTACAATATTGTAAAAGAGAAATGACTTATTCGATTTTTATAATTTGCAACACAAACATTTAACTAAAATTTCAAGCTCAATAATTATTACTTGAATGATTTTTAACTTTACAGACTTTGCAATGTGACACCAACCGAATGGCAATGTTGTGGGAGCTTTTTTTCGTTTATTTATTTATTGGCAGTGTTGAATAAAATTAAGAGATTATAAACAAACAATCTGAGTCAACTGGGAGACATGGTGGCTCCTGAGGTGGTTGCCAACATTTCAACACGTGGCTTCCACATCCTACTTCTTCTTCAAAAGTTCAAAACAAGTCGGATAAAAAAAAAAGATAGTGAAACAGTGGGAGGAAACTTGGAAAGACAAGTTTCCCATTCAGTGAATAAGTGGAAGTCTTTAAATAAACACTTCCAGCAATGTCTTCTTTTCCATTGTAATTTGCTATCTATTTCGTTTATTTTTTTGATTCTTAAAAAAAAGTGAAAATATTCTATTAAATGACGTTAAAAATTAACTTATCTAGCATATTATTATTATTATAAACATTTTTTTTGATAGCATTTGCAAAAAAATATGACATACAACAGATAAATAAACACATGTAAACAATTATGACGTAAAAGAAACATAAATAACAGTATAATCCAGTATTACTGTAATAAATAGGAACTAATGACGTAAGTATTTACGTAAAAAAAATCCAAGAGATTGATTGGTCAATTCCTTTACATTTCCACAACTACATCAATAATCATTTACTGGCCAGGTTTATTAAGATTAGACAAGACAAACCGGACGTAAAAACCAAAAAAATCATCAAAATATGTAAGAAATAATCACAACAAACAGTGAAATTCGGTTATAACGTCATAAATTCGGTAATTCCACCAGATTTCTGTAGAAACTACATTAAAATCATCAAATTCGGGTATAAACCTAACTTATAGCCGCTTAGATCATTTAAGACACTTTTTATTCAATATCAATTCATTAAAAAATTATTTTAAATATATAAGCTGTTTATAATCTTTTTTTGAAAAACTCAACGATAGAGATTATTAATGTTTTATCTAAATTCCGACACATCAAAAAAAAAAAAAAAAAAAAAAACCAACTACAATAAACATTTAAAATACAGTTGCAAACAATCAGAGAAGCCAATTATGTAAATAATGACCAGCATTAATGTATTTTTAAATTTGCTTTTTTATTACACTTATAACTTAGTTCCGGTTACAACGACACCATTTTAGATTTCCTTCAATGTCATTGTAAAACATTTACATTAACACGTGATTTTAATGTCAAATGACGTCAAAACCCGGAATATTATTGGTGAAAGATTTCCTAAGTGTCTAAACAAAAAATCGATAAGTTGTCAAAAAAAATTGTATTAAAACTCACATGTCAATTTTATTGACCAACTTAATATTTTTCTACATTGTTTAAAATGTACAAAAAAAAATAAATACAAAGTCAACTAAAATAACTGTATAACCTATTCTTATTAAGACTCGAATAACGAAAATACGAAGCTTAACTAAAAAAATATATAATAAATCAATCGTAAAAGTTCAATACATTTAGTGATAAAGATCAACTACCTGTGTAGTGTACGAGACATAAACAATACCGTTCAATTTCTCCCCATAGTCTCTTGACAATACACTTTTGCTATGTTAATTACATTATGTTATGCTACGCCACGTCACTCAATTACCGTATATCAAACTATGCAACACAGTGCACACGAGTACAGTGCATAGCATTACAACAGGACATGCAAAAAACACTATTACGATACAGTACACAAATACATTTCGTTTCCTCCATCATTTTTGTTAACCTTCCACATTCTGAGCTTTTGGATCCGCAAGGGGAGGAAAGAAGAGATGAAAAAAAAATAAAATAAAAGAGAGAAAATTACGTTGCGATCTCTGGCTTTAGATAATACTATAACAGTGATGACTCACCGCGAGTAAATTCTGCTTTTTTTATTATTTATATGATTGAGGAATGTCGACTAGTGTACATTGCGTATTACTTCCCATCTAACCCCAATTCAAAAAAATCCCTCACTGCCACTCTTCTTCCACCCACGCGTAACAAAAAGGTTACGGGGTTTTTGCCCTATCAATTCCATCACCCATTCGATATCACAAAACTACCTTATATCACTTCAAACATACTGTAACATTATTTTGGTTTTTTTTTTAATCAGATAACTTGCTACTGTACAGGTATGACTAACAACATAGCAATCATCAAATAACTTCTAAGAATATGGTGATTGCAACTCATTTCAGGGTCACCATATGCCACAATAATTATAACACACAATAATAATTCAAAAAAAAATTATTGAAATCATATTTTTTATTTACCTTTTAACATTAGCTCTTCAGCAAATTCAGCAATGACAATCGACAACACAAACACCTGTAACGCACCAACTTGTACTGATTCCAAGGCACCAGTTACACAGTTTGGAACTGCTCAACGTTCCCCCTTACAATTTGGAGAAACTGTATAACTTAAAACTGGACTCTTTGGCTGCTGCCAAAGTGACTTAAAAAACCAAGCAAAATCAACACGAGACATTGGATCCCACAATGTTGCTTCCCGATTCCTGATACCCCTGCTTGCTATTCAATTAATGATGTTTAAACGTGTTTATGGGGGCTCTTACAGTCTCGTGTAAATCTGACTTTTCTCTCTCCTTGAAAACTTTTGTCTCCCTATAACTTTTTAAGTTTTCAACTCGTGTTGCTAGCCTGCATCCCTTCCATCGAAGCTCCTATACCCAGCCAGTACAATAGTTATTATGTGGTGCAGCCAGGCAAAAAGCTTTCAACGAACAAACCCCCTTCAATACCTTTTTCAATAGTTTCTACCTCGGGACACTTTGCCCTCTACCCTCTTTCCCCCTCTTGTCTCTCCTTTTACCAAAAAAAAAAATAGTAACTTGTAATAAACGTAATAAAAAAAAGCAAAATAACAGTGCACCTGCAACTACAAAATAAAAATCAACGACTTCCTTACACAATCACGACAAATTAGATTTAATATAGCACGATACCCAAAGTCAGTAATACTAACTAACTTTGACAGTACCAACGAAATCACCTTTATAACAAGTTATAAAAAACATGGCATGCATTATTAATATGCTATAGTCGTTTTGCTGCTTATGCAAAATTAATCGCTTCTTTATTCATGAGCAAATCGTTTATGCTTTACTAAAATTTGCAAAAATGATTCAACCAAATAGAGTAAATTACATCATAGCAATAAATGATGAAAATGACTATGCTTATACGGCTCTCAAATTCGGTATTACACTATTAGTAAATTAGAAAATGTCAGAGGTAACAGTGAGCAGCGCACCTAAACAAGAGCAGTTCCTAAACAACTTATAAGATTGCTTATAAGTATAGAAAAGTACAGTAGCATAATGATAACTAGAATTGTTAATTGTCCTTTATTGTAATGTAGAAAAAATGTATCGCAGCACTGTGAATAGCACTTGTGACAACACAACGTTAAAGTGAATGTTTAAACAGTAACCGAGTATATAAGTTAGCACAGCGGTTGAGTTGTATAATACACAGTTTAGCTGTTGAAGATATACTGTACCTTTAGGGCAAAATGTATGACTCATCGACGTCATGCAAAATCAGCAAAAGAAAAAGAAATAAGACGCCTTCAAAAATCATCAAATCCCTTCTCTTTTATAACATGCAAGAATAAAAAAAAGTTGTTAAACAAGGAGTAAACAACATTGTAGAGGAAAAAAGTGAAAACTGTGAAGTTAACTTAGCTATAAGCAATGGAGAGCGTTAATTTTATTCCTAGCCACCTGTTTGCTAAGTAAAAAAGTTAACAAACACCCCCACAAGTAGGGATTGAGGGAACACCTCGCCATATCCCATCCGCAACCAAACCAAGAAAAACCCTCAGGTTACAATTTGGATATTTCGCCTTTAAAAACAATCTTTACAAAAATACAGGAAAACAGAATAGAGTCCTCTCTCGTCCATATAACAATTTATCAAGTGCATTTGCGTCAGCAGCAAATGACAGCTCCAAATTTCAACAATATAAGAATAAGAAACGCCATGGGTGACCATCAAAGTATAATCCCTCTTCCCTCTATAAAGACTCCTAAATTTAACTTAAAATCCTCCAGCAAGAACAATAGCCAATTGGTATAATACATGGTGATCATAAGTTATGCTTCAATATATGTTGGCAACATCATTTGCATAATTATAAGTGCTGACAATAAATAAAAGAAAATATATGGCACCTCTTAACATCAATATTTGTCTCGTTTCTTTACTGCCAAAATCACACTTAAAGAAACAGAAACAAATTGCAAGACTTACAATACAAAACACAACTCGTTTTTTACGGGAAAAAATATTTTATGATCACCCTGTATAAGTAAAACACTGGCGTTTCGACTAATCAGGTCTGGCAAAACAGCAAAAAGAGTAATAAAAATGATTTGTAATTTGTACATAGAGAACCAACTACCGCAATATACTGTACTGTAAATGTATAATCTATTGACCTTTGTAATTTTGTTGTACTGTATGTATGTAAGTTACATATAAATAGATTGACGTCAGTAATTGTTTTAAAAATTCGGTTGAATGATCACTGTAGTTTTCTTTTACTTCTAATGACCTATTTTCTGCCATTTTTCTATACCTTTCTTTCTAGGAATAATAAATTATGTCGTTATTTGCCAACAAAATAATTCTCCCTACTTTCATTGTACTCCAGTATACATACAGTATGCAGTAGTACTAAAACGATCCATATTGTATTGATCGGCTATATTGATTATCGTAACATATTACAACTACTGCACATTACTCAGTAGTGCTGTTTAGCAGTCAACACAAGACCAGTGTTTAAATGTATACAGTACAAGATTCCTGGTATTTCGAAATCAATCAAACCAACTTTTTTTCGATTAACTAGAATTCCTTGTTTAAAATCTATAAACCAACAATTCCTATAGTAACTGTACAGCATACAAATTCGTAATGAAGTATTACCGGGTAATAAAACTAATACGGTACTGTTAATTTTGTAATTCACATCTAAGTTTAGTTTTCTGGTTAAAATTATTACTGTACTGTTTAGTTTTTAAACACCAATTACGTACAAGTTAAAAATAAAATACAATAACATGATCATAAAAATATTCTGTATACTCAACTGGTAAATTTAATAGGAAATCAGAGTTCACTATCAATAAAAATGAGCCGATTACAAATAAATTAAAAACAAGCTTTCATAAAAATACAGAAAAAAAATCTTTAAAACATTCAAAATTTGGCACTAAAATTTGAATTTTGTTATAAATAAAGTGCAATGGCGTTATGTGTCTAGTCAACTGGGTTCAATTGCCAAAAATCATTATTTTATTGTAATCTGGGAAATGTATTATTCGATTTGATTAATGAGTGCAGTACACTTTAACAACGCTTATTAATTACTATCACAACATTACCGTAAAAAAGTTTCGGCGCTAAAATTTGAAATTGTTTTAATTATCTGGCATGTCACTAACGACCAGGAATATATAATCAATATAAATAAAATAAATATATCACGTAATACTTGGTTATGCTGTATAAAGTAAATAAATGATTAATCGAGTACACACTACTGTGTCAAAATTAGCGCTCATCTTTAATATTGCCTCGACTGTCACGGCTTAAAATACGGTATATTATGTGACGTGAAAACAAGAGACCAAACAAAAAACACACATCCTTTTTAACAATAATGTTGTAGTAACCCTATACAGTAGTAGTTAAAGGGGCCCCTTCACATAATAAAACATGAATGCATTTTGGCGTCCACGTGTCTGCACCAGTCAATAACGTTTTTTTTGTGTCTACTGAACTCCACTCGTTAATGTTACGAGCGTTATTTAGTGATGACGTAGCTTGAGCTTTTGCCGCCCTGGGTTTGGCGTCTTCAAAACGCCAGAACTACTAAAATGTCAAAGGCTATACAGTACTAAAAATATCAAATGTCAAAAAAGTCTAAAACAAACAACTGACCAATAATTTTAATATTTGTAAACGGTGGTTATTATGGTAACTTATTTTTCTTATGATAAATTGTTAGAATTTTAGAACGTTTTCAATCATTCCAAATAAAAATTTAAAATTTGGATGTATGGGACGTCAACGTGACTTATTACCACTTTTGGTATAGTCTTCATACACAATTACATGGCTTTTGCACCTACATAATTGAACAAAAACCTTTTGTTTATAACAAATAACAAAACAAGTCAGCCCAGTCAAACTAACTGGGTCAATTGATAAACAGGGGGATTTTTACAAACAAATATTTTAGCGTTTCATTATTACAAGGTCAACACTCAATGGGACGCCAAAATACACTGTACCAGCTTTAAAAAAATATATATAATTTCTACATACAAATTGAGAGCACTAGATTGCATGTTTATACTGAACTTGTATCAGTCTCTACATGGCCATAACATAAACACTTTAACACAATAACAATTACAAAAGTTGCAAATCCCTTTTCAGCCCTACTTACAATACGTCTCAACTCATTATAACAGGATTTTCAGAAACAATAATGTCAATTTGCTACTTTTCTACAGCTATAACTCCTTAATCATAAGTTATATGTGTTCTCGTGTACTGTGTATGTTGGCAATAAAGAAACGGGAATAAATTGTATGGCTTACCATCAGTCATTTTCTCGCTTATTTATTGCCAGTATTTATAACTATGTAAACACATGTCTAATGATCCCCTTGTTGGCTGTATAAGCTTCTTAAAACAGTTGCACAGATTCTAAATAACATAAATGCATGGTAACTTACCAGTCAATGAGAATTAAGCCCATAAAATGTGACTTTCATCAAAGACAAAATAGACAATAATATAAAAAGAGAAAGAGTTACAATGGGTTTAGCATTGTACATCATAAATTTCCTAAAATCCATTGCACAAAACAAGTTCTTCGAATAAAACAATCATTATCATTTATCTTAGTCGATTTCAGTATTATAATACAGTATCAGCCATATTTTGTGACTTTCATTTTTTTGTGTGTATTTTTTTAAACGATGCAATTCTTTTGTATCCATCACTTTAACAAGAGAAACGTATTTTGTATTTTTTTTTACTATCAAAACAAGTTCAATGCAGGACGTTCATTTGAAATGCAGGATATTCATTGTTATTGTTGAAATTTCCTAGACTATTTATTATTATAAGCAAACACAGCACGCAAACACATACACAACAACAAATAAAGAACTAGCATTTTTTTGGAAACAAAATGTATTGTACTTAGCACATTTTAATGGGATGTGAGGAATGAAAGATAACTGTTAATTATTGTATGTATAAAATAACTTTACGTAACAACCCTTTAACAGTAATGTATATGTAAATGAAAAAGTAGATTGAAATTGAATAAAGAAAGAAAAAAGCACAAAAATGTCAATTTTAAACGAGCCATTTGAAATCTTTTTTTTTTGTGTGTGCTTTAAGCCCTTTGAGAATACTGTAATGTTAATGATATAAATTTCTCAGAGTAGAAAAACAACTTTGTGATTCTCGGAATTGCTTCTTCACTTCCCACTTTTATCTCCATTTTCATCCCTTTCAATCCCTCCCCCACCCCTTTATAGTGGTAAAAGCAGCAGTCATTGTGATCCATTGAAACTGTTCAACCCCATTCAATCCTGTAATACTGCAGTGTAGGGCAATACAAGTATGCAACTCACACATGTACGTGTTTGTAGTGCATGGCGTACGTAGAGCTCTTTAAAATTGACTATTTTAAACTATTTATAGCTGTAATTTATATTTTAATAGTTATGAATTACTATACTATGTAACATAACTACTTTAACAACAAATAATTACTGTATAGACAGATTTCTCTTTCCACAACTCCCACCACTTTTCAATCGCAATATAATTACTGTATTAACTACATATTACGTCATTGAATAATGTAACACAAGAACTGCAGCAAAATTAATAAAACGTAATAGTATATTCGATTGGGGGATCAAGTGCCAATATTAACATTTCAAAATCAACGTCATGGACGTTATTCGAGATGCTATTGTTACTATGGCAACTGCAAGTAGAATTTATGAGTTTCGATTTTATCTTTAACATCAATTTGAATTTTGGAACGACTTCAAGACTTCACGTGCTTTTGTTGCTATGGTTATTTAATCTCGATTTAAATTTTAGAATTCAGACATTAAAATTTGGGGCACAAGAGGAAGGCCATGGGCTTTGTCCTATTATTCTTTTAATGATAAATAAATACATGGCGTGACTATTTACCTTATTTATTGATAAACAAACCAATTTTGACAACTGAGAATATCACTAATTATAACAGTAAAATACGCAAAATGATCGACTAATTAAATAATTTTATATTACAGTGAAATATGCATTTAATAATTATCAATTGATGACGCTACAAGCACAGTATATGAATGACAGAAACCGATAACATTTTCAAAATGTTTATGTTTTGATCAGTAAATAATATTTATGAGTTATTGCTCGTTTATAAACCGGTAATTGATTGTTATTACGCTATAAAGTTACTGACATTTCATTTTTACGTTATTGTTCATAAACTCATTAGAGGCTTAACCAATATTAAAATTATCACTAAAAAAAGTTTAAAGAGAGAAAAAATATATTAAAAAAACACTTCACTCCTTACTCTAGTTACAAAAATTAACTCATTCATAATCATAATGCAGTAGTTATTCACTATTGATAGCAAAAACTATTCAGATAATAAATAATCAAATCAATGGAAAACAAAAAAAAATGCTATTAATATTATTTTCAGTTGAATTTGACTGCTAGATATCGTTATTTCGTAAATTATGACCTTCATATTATTAACCTGAGCTTTTTCACCCAATTAAATTCCCCCTCCAATTCTATCAAATTCAAATATCAATTCAGTATACCGATAAAGTCTTAAACCGATGAGCAAAATTGTGTGGCAACGACTGATGTGATTGCTGATATGGAAAGTTTGAGCAAACCATTTTTATCATTTAATATTCAAACCTACGATTCTATTTGTATTGAGTAGATAATAATACTCTAGACGAAAATACAGTACATTCGAGATTAAATTCCTAGCCTTACTGAACAGTGTAATTACAATTCAACTATCAATAGAAAAAATATATAGCATATTGGGTGATTTTCATAATAGGAACGTTGATTTTTAAGTGTCAAAAAAGAAACGAGACTAAATCTCATCAGTTACAATAACGATTTTTCTTGTTTATTTCTTGTCATGATAGAAAAAAATGTTTCAAATTATAAAATCACCCGGTATAGATTTAAAAAAAAATAAATCATTTTTCAATGTCAGTTCAAATCCTTACAATAAGAATTTCAATTTATAAACACCCAGATAATTTAAAATATTTGCAAAGTAGATTATTACTAAACAAAAAATATTCTTCAAGCTCTCAAAACTTCAAAAACCACTGTAGTGTTTATTAGGAAATATTAATTGAGCTTTCTGAGCATATAATTTTTTTTCGCTTGAATTTTTCTACACCAACAGTTTTATAGGCGAACTGAAAACCAAAAGTGAGATTGCGACATCAAGCAAAACATTTGTCAAGTGACAACTTAAAAGTAAACAATTAACTACTGTATGTAAGCTTAGGTACAATATTCGAGTTTTTACATATAAAATCAAATGCGGCTGATTTTGTCATTAAATTTCAATTTGAAAATTTCGAACGTTTTTAGCAAAAGCTCAAATGCGGCTGGTTTTAGATTCAGCTGATTTTGCATTTAAATTTGAAAATTTCGAACGTTTTTATCAAAAGCTCAAATGCGGCTGAGTTTTAATTGCTAACTTTAAACTCAACCGCATTTTCTTTGTAGATGCGCCTACATTTGAAAGCAACAATTCTAAAGGTTAAAATTGCACGGCTATTTTTTCTTGTCTAGTTGACCTGCAATTAAAAATCTCAAAAAACATAGTTACTCCTTTTCTCATCTAATAAGACGTTTAAGAAACAGAAAATACTCATTTTCTATAAAATCTATTTTACAAACCACCACCAAGCTCCTTGTCCCAATTTACACATGCTTTTCCACAATTTCTACTGCTTTTTTTTTTCTTGTAAAAAAAACTACACATATACAACATATATGCATAAAATATTTAAAAAAAATTAAAATGATAATAAACCACCAAAATCTGATAATAAAAAACCTGTCCTAAATAATCATCTAAGCAAATCAAGATTTCTAAAACCTTGTTTATATTATAAAATTATAAATCCAATCCCTCCTCTTAATTCTTTTTCGCTCAATCTGGCAATTCCAATTACAATTGTCTATCTTCAATGCTCATTTAGATTAAAGACACATTCAACCGTTGCACTTGCATTAGAAATTAAAAATCATTAAGTTGGTTTATAGCATTGTACTGTATTTCAATAGCCTTTCGTTTTCTTTTTTAGAACGAATTCATATTCTATGTCATTTAGAACAAATTTGTATTCAAATTAATTTTATAGAACGAATTATTATGCCATCTTTTTTGAATTTTTGATCACTGTTAAACACGGTCGGTGTGTACTTGTATATTGGCCTTAATTGAAAAGCACCTGACTCACCATTGTATAACCGGGAATAACAAAAACAACCTTGTAGAAGATCTTTACCATCTTGGGACCGTTTTCGTTGCGTCACACATTCTTTATTCACCGTTTTAATTCACGGTAAGCATCCCGCCAGTGTAAAAAAATCGAATGCGTATTTTTTTGACTGACATTTTCGTTCCATTTTCCATTCGAATTACGTATTTTTGTTGTGGAATCACCATCACACGTAGTCGATCAGAAAAGTAAACCTTTATCGATACGACCTTACATCCCTCTCTCTATCACTCCATTTCTTCCTTAACGTTTTGCGTTACCGTTTGTCTTAAAAAAAGAATGTTTTGTTTACCTTGTATGAAATTTTCCTGCCAATATTTAAGCCATCTTCGTTGTCCTTTTTGATTAAAATTTATAGGCACAAATTCCGGGGTAAATATCCGATCTGCACACACATAAAACCAATTCAATTGAAATTTTTTTCACTATAAGGAAAATCGTCAAGCGCTCACAAGTTTCTGAACGACCCGCTCGGGCCGATTGCCTTGCCTTCAATGAAAGTGTTACGAGACCGCTCCAATCAAGCTATTTGCATTACCGCTACGGCCACCTTGCGTATTATTCATCCGCTAGGATCGCACACACCAAATTACAAAAAAAAAAAACATTATGTCAAAATTATTATGCAATTTCACAAAATTTAAAGTTATTTGTCTACAAAATAAATGATCATCTACCTAAAAAAATTAATTTAAATAAATGGTAAAGCGGTTGAAAGTTTGCGTTATGAATTTAACTATGATTATTTTTAAAAACAAATTGAATTTTATTATCGATGACGTTGATTGACGTCACTAAGAAGTCATATGACTCAAGTGAAAGCCCCCTAAAATATCAAAGAGCCATTTACAGTGTATAAACTTATGCAAATCGAATTTATCAAGAGAACCTCGCAATCCCACGATTTACCAATAATAAAAAGAGACTAAATTACACTTATTTTAATAAGATTTGACTTCGTTTCTTTATTTTTCTTAAAACGAACGCTAAATTATCTGTTTTCTATGTTGAATTTAAAGAAATGAGACAAAATTACAATTGTATCTATGAACATTTGTCTCGCTTCTTAATTGAAGTATAACGAAGTAAAGAAATTTTGTTATAAAGCTAATGATAAAACTTTTTTCCTTAAATAAAAAACAAAATTCCAACCGTTTTACTGTATAATATATTATACTTTATTTAAAACGATGCTCTAACAAAAAAAAATAAAAATAACTTACTTTCTACTAAATCTACCCGAGTCCTACAGAAAAAAATGCAGTTTAAAATGACCAATTTACCCCTAAAAAATTACAAAAAATAATAAGAATTCAAATATAAATTCAGACAAAAGCTGATTATCACATTACGATCTTACGTAAAGTATTATCTATTTTCGTTCTCTGTCATCACTACAGATCAATTATAAAGTATTCAAATTTCAAGAGTTCAACTCTTGAAAAGGAGATGATTAAAAATCGCAATCGACGTCATCGCTAGAATGGTTTCAAAACTTAAATGTGACTAGTTATGTTGTACAAAAAATGCACTCTACTGATTATGGCAAATAATTGGCAATGTAATTTAAGTGGCGACAGAAGCACTTGGACCTGCTTCGTGTAGGCGCATTCGGGGTCCAGAATTCCACTGTGTCGTCGTCGTAGGATCTTTTTGTGTTGTTATGCTATTGCTTCTCCTCGTAGAAACTCTAATAATTCTTTTCGGATCAGCTACGTGACTTAACGATCCCAACTAAATAAACAAGCGTAATTTAATAACTAGGATCATTCACAATGTTTCCTCTAAGCTTTGGCAAATTTTAAAGTGTCATCCAGTAATTTTTAGTAGCCAAACGTTTGCAAGTCTTTTACAATTTTGTTTTTTGGCTTGTGAATAGATTGGACCAGTTTTGCAGTAACCTCAAAATCTTAGAAGAAACATAAACCATTAGATTTTTGTCAATGACGACACTTACAACTGGACGTCGCCATTGTAGAGCTTCTCTGCGACGTTTTCGATCCTTAAGTTAAAATAATAGTTAAAATTATTTAATAAATTCTACGAAAAGCAGTTTTTTGTAATTTTGGATAACTACACTTACGATATAACTAATTATACAACTAGCTGGAATCCAGAAAATTAAAGAGATCACAATTACAGTTCCAACGATGTTGTCATTTAAAAACTTCACTGAAAATTTAGTAAAACAAATTGCATTTTAAGAATTTAACAATATAACATACGAGTAGATTGTATCATATATTTACATAACGTATTCATGTTAATATCTTCAATTATGTCCCAAAATCTTTCAACGATATCGAGTTGAATATTCTTTTCACAAATACCCTGCAGTTTCAATTAAAATCAGTGCATTTATGAGTTAGTTCTGTATATTAAAATGTTGAATTATAGCTTCTATACTAACACTGTTGCATAAACCAAAAATGCAGGGAGTTCCATCTGGTAATATTTCAACTGGCTCCACAGGTAAGCAAGTTGTGTTGTACGTACTTCGACAGCAACGTTTACAGGAGTCGCCCACTAATATTGATTAGTTTTGTTTTAATTAAGTTACATTAGTTTTCGTAATTGATGCTAACTTACAAACTTCACACATGCAAGAAATTTTCCCAATAGTTGAACAAAACGGTCTGCATTCTCCGCCATGACATTTTCCTCTAAAAATTATACATTCATTTAAGAATTTATGCAAAAACAAACAGAAAAATCGCATAAGATTTTACTTGTCAATGCATTCTTTCCCATCATCTTCTGGAGGAGATGCAGGACATTCAGCTGATTTTCCAGTAAATAATAATTAAGAAAACTTACCAAATGAAATCAATGCTTATAATTTATATAAAAAAGGATATTCGCAAATTGATTCTTTCTCGCAAGTGTTCATATTGGCCTCCCGACATTTAATTCCTCGTGGCATATACTGACAGTCTCGACAACATGGCGAATTCTTATCACTATCAAAATATGTAAATATACAAGTTGTACAGTAAATTCTAAGAAAACTTCATAGTTAACTCTACTAAATTGCACCGGTTTCAATACCAAATTACATTGATCTCAACCGAGATTTATCTAGTTTCTTAATTGTATAACAACAAAGTATAAAAAAACAAGCAGTTTTATACTTTGCATTACCTGCATTTAGCAATAAAATGATCTAATCGTTTTAAAGTGCAGTTATGTTCACAGCATGGATCTTCCCCATCAAGTAAACCAGCGTCACACTCTTCACCAGCCTCAACTCTGGAATTACCACAAAATGACTCTTGGGGCTCTGATGAATCAAAACATTGTTAAACTTTTAAAAATTGATTATCAAAAAGAAAAATTACCTTTAAAACATTTACTAGATTTTGACATCAGTACAGCTCTAATTGATCGCAAACTGCACGGTGAAAAAGCCTTTATAAACCGTCTTTTATAGTTATTGAACGTGTTTGTGTCCAGAAATGACATTATACCTTGTTATTGTGATCATAACCACGAACAGAAAATGTGTACATTAAAAAAGATCCCCCTTCTCGTGTATTTGGAGAACATTCTTGAGTATCAGGATCATGTTCACTGCCCCAATTATGACCTGTTAAAATAACAAATTGTAACTTTCTACATTGAAACACTGCTTTAACGAGCCAATAAATCAGACTACATCTCATCAGTTATAATGGTAATTTGACAAGTTAATTTCGTACCATTGTGAAAAATAATTAAAATTTTGTGTTTCAATTTAAATCTGTAACTCTGAATACTAATAAGAAAAATCCAATTTATTGATTTTTAATTGAAAATTACTACTCACCAAATTCTGCAAATAGCAAGAACCAACATTATATGAAAAAAAATTGATTTAAATTATGTTATCAGTAAAGATATTTTATCACTAAAATACTAACCATGTGCAGTAACCAAATCTGCTTCTCTGGTTATCACCCGTTGTCCATAGTGATTTCTAGAACTGCTGAGACCCGAATTTAAATACAAAATGTGACCATTCTTAAAGTACTCGGGTGAACAAATGCCACCAACCGAGTTTTTTCTCGATGATCCGACATAAGCCAAACCAAGAATTCCACCTTCAAACTTAATATCCGTAAATAGATGAGCCAAGCAAAAGCTCTGGTGACTCTTTTCACGACTAAAAACCTAAATAATACGTCAAAACTCATTAAAAAACAGACTTCGTTAACGTTAAACTTAACAAAAATAACCTCTAACAAATCTCTAACATTCCAATCGGCCCTTTCCATATTATAATGCAGCTCTCCAGGTGCGACAGGAGTTTTCTCTTTGTGCACATTTATTTCCTCAATAACGAAGCCCATGTCTTTAAAGCCAATCTGCTGAGCACCATCACGCCACGAAGTTTCCATATAAATTTTATGAACTCTATCCAACAGCGAGACTAGATAATTGATAGTGCTCTTCTCGTTTTTTCCACCCATATTCTGATAAAAACGGTAATCAGCCACCAGTAGAAGAGGGCATCTACTTTTAGATGGCTCAAACGAAACAACATCACTCTGCTGTCTTTTATGCCGACTGTGATTTTCTTCATCGGCATTAGTATCTTTAAATGACACAAAAAGCCTCTTTATAACTCAAATAAAAGCTTCGAGTAAAATTATAATGCTTACCAGTTGGTCCTTCACGCACGTAGCCGCACGATTTATAACTAAAAAAGTTACAAAATTAAAATGCTTACATTTTGCAGAAGCAGACATTACAATGTACTTTTCTTTAATAAAGTCCTTGTGATCCCAGCTGTAATTAACGTCGGACGCCCTGTACGTAATCATGGTGTCACTTCCATTATCATTCAAGTGCCTCCATGTCGGCTGATTAATTAAGAAAACATATCGTCGTCTTAATTAAGGAAATCCAGTTTTTTAATACTTTTACACACTTACTTCGACCATGTATGTTTCTTTTGGAGTTCTAATAGTTGCAGTCATTAAACCATCTTCGTAATGCATGCTAACATCTGATTTTATTTCTCCTTGTATTTCAAAATTATTACAAAATTACTAATAATGTAACTATATTGAATATTCAATGTAAGTTCATATTACCGACAACACTTCCTTCGTAGAAATTGTCTCGCTCAACACTTACTGGAACTTTATTCCCATCAGCGTCCAACGAAAAAGCACGAAACTTATTGGAAAGAATTCCTTTTCGTGGAGTTAACATTAACCGAAATTCCCTTTAACCGGAATAGAAATTTCTTAGTAAATTCACCAATCCATTGTTATTATAATGCGATTACCTTCCAAGAGCTTGGAACTGCATTTCTTTAAGTAGATTCGCTTCTTGACCATTTTCAATTGACCGTTTGACCACTCGGTGCCCAATATCAGATGTTCGAAGAATTTCATAGTATTTTAGGTTTTTGTCAAGGGAACCTAAACCAACAAAGTGTCAAATAACATCAAATTTTCACTATATCAGTATACTTACTTGAGTCTTCGGCAATTCCAAAAGTAGCAAAAGCAAATAATAAAAAGATGTCCAACCAACAGCAAGTACAGACAATCATTTTGGGTTTTGAATGCAAATGTTTAGGAAATGAGCCGCAAATCTTCCTGGCTTTTTCTTCCTACTTCAGTTGGTTCATTGTTATTATGCTTAATAACGACAGCAAAATGTAACTGATATTAGCTATTAATACATTTTTGTATAATCATTTTTAAAAAATAATACTTGAAATAATACTGATTTTAACTAATGTAGACCCTTGAAACTAATACAGTTCCTATGAAAGAACATGATTGTTTCTTTCATTCGAGAATTACGCAATATTGATGATTGAAATTCGAAACTAATGTTTCTCAAAATGTGAGCCGTGTATCACTACTGAGACTAAAAAAACGTCAAAATTTTCGCATCATTGTAAATAGATTAAAAAAATATAAAAAGTAGGATACTGCTAATGAAAGATTGAGAGTCATTAGTTGTCTGCATTACCGCCATCTGGCCTACGTCTAAGCAACTAAATATTTCTCCATTGAATATTATACTGTACTCGGTGTGCTGCATTACATCATTTTTTTCCATTTACCACCTTTTATTATTATTTAATTTATTAATCCTGTAATAGTTAACAAATTATGTTAAGAACTTGTCAAAAGATGCCAAGTGAACACAGTAAAATTAATATAAGAGAATAATAAGTTCTGATTCCTGTATTTCGAAATTTTTATTTTTAGTATCAAAGACTGAAACTTTTTTTAAAAAATTATATTAAAATATTTCACAATTTTTTTAAAAATTACCTAATAGAAATAAACAACCCTTTACTTTTATCTTACTTATCCTGTATAAATCTTCGTATTCGTGGTGTAATTCGGTGTTGCTGAGAAAAATTTTTTAATAAACTCGATATGTAATTTTTTATAAGTTTTTAATATAATTTAAAATAAAAAAACAATACCAAGTCAAATGTACATGACATCACATCAAAATACGAAAGGAAGATTTATTTTGGTCTAAAAGTGGAATTATTGCTATTTAAATTACATTAATTAATTTTTTTTTAGTTTTGCTTTAACTTTTATCCAAATTTTGGTTTCTTTTTTTGGTCACAAACTAGTTTAATGTACAAATATTTAAGTACATAATCCCGTTGAAATACTTGTTGATGAGAACAGATGAGCCTAATTATTAATGGAAGAGTTTTGTTTTTGAAGAAATTTTAAGAAATTATTTAAGGCACTGAAATCGTGATGCAATGCTAAATAATTGTCAAATTTCTAAAAGTACTGATAAAAAAGATTAAAGACTATACAACACACAGTATAGGAATTTGTTTTAAGAATATGGAGAAAAAGTTATTAAAAATTACTTATATCAAAAAACAGTAAATATATATATAAAATTATACAGATTAAGTTAAATTAAGAAATATATTTTTGGCAGTTACAAATTGTACAATTTAGTTAATGCCTATAAACAGCATTTAACTTTTTACAGATACAGTGAAAACCCTTTATAGATTATAGACAATAATTATAGTGGAAGTACATTACATTGAGTGATTTTCTAAATTGGAGCACAATTTTTCTTCCAATAAAGAAACAATACTAAATCTCATCAGTTCCAATGACGATTTGCACCGTTCAAAAAAAATAAAAGCATTAAATTTTCTTGAGAAAATTTGACTCATTCAGAGTCACTATAAAGAGTTTTCATTGTAATTTGCTATTCAAAAAAAAGTAAAAATTCAGTAAAGTATTCAACTTCAATGTTGAAAATGTAGCAAAAAAATGCCGTTTTTTGTGCAATACGTATATTATTTATACGTATGACTGATATAGTAGTCGATTTCAATGTACAAATAATTTTTAAGATAAATATGGTACAAAAAAAATTACGAATATGAAAACGTAGACTGTTTGTTACCACCGGCTATATGAAATTTAAGCAATTTGTCAACAGTAAGGGCAACTCGATGAAGATGCTTTTCCTCCAAGATATCTTGAGGTGAACAGAAAAATTCCTAAGAAATTACTAACATTAAATTTAAATTTTTCAAAAAGTAGAAAAAATAAATAAAAAAAATCTTAAACCAAAAAAAAATATATATTGAGGATCATGCAGTTAATAACACATGCTAAATCCAACTTTGTAAATAATTAACAACGAGTTAATTAATCCCAAACAAAGATGTTAATTACAGAAAAACTATAAACAACAGCCAATGGTTTAATTATGAAAGTATAACACACGTAAATATATTTGTTTTCAACTCAAAGAAATTTATTTAAATATTACAAAAAGAAATATTAATACAGAATTGTACACACCCCGTTTAAGTCTTTCCAATTAAAAAAAAAATAACTCATTTTTTATGATTGGTGCAATTTTTTTTCCTCATTAAGGTTTTCATTTCCATATTATCCAATCCAGAAAAAATATATAATTTAAGTAACTTTGTAATAGCACTTAAAACATTTTCTAGAATAAATGAAACTATTCTATCTAATCTTCATTTCAATATACAGTAATCAAATTCTAAGCTGTTTAATACTATAGCTATCATTAATAATTAATTATAATGAAATTGTAAAAACTTTAACCAACAAAAAGCAAACAGTTCAATTGTACCAACAAAA
Source organism: Helicorthomorpha holstii (assembly GCA_013389785.1). Classification (NCBI taxonomy): domain Eukaryota; kingdom Metazoa; phylum Arthropoda; class Diplopoda; order Polydesmida; family Paradoxosomatidae; genus Helicorthomorpha; species Helicorthomorpha holstii. The sequence goes on along the minus strand of JAAFCF010006680.1, from coordinate 5,291,117 downwards.
ATGTAAATATATTTACATATTAATAATGTTAATTAAAAAAATGGAAATGTTTCATTTAACAATAAATTATGTAATAATAAAAAACAATTTAAAAAAATTTATAGCTATATATTGTATATTGAGGCACATTTAAAATTTACGTTTGCTTTTTATTTTTTAAGACTAGAAATTTAACTGGCATTTCATTTCATTAAACTGCATATAATGTCATGTGACTGCATATAATATTGTGTCTAATATACGGAAAATAACAAAATGTCACTAACATAAAAATTCAATATAGAAAGCTGTCAACTGATTTTTATAATCACTTTCTATTGAGTGGAGAAACAAGTCCAATCGTACCTAATCCACTTTAGAACTACATCCTCCATGTGAAGTAATGATGTTTACATTGTAAAGTGGGTCAAGTCCCAATCAGTACTCAAAAATGGTAGATCCACAATTTTTGAATTAAATATAACTGCGAGATAAAATGGCAAATTGATATATAAAATAGAAAAATCGCCATTTGATTATTTTTTCATCATTAATTTTATGCTATGCTGCCAAAACTAATATCGCTAAAGCGAAAATACTATAGATAGTAGTTAAAAAATCCAAATGCATTATAAATGCGTACATTATGATAAACAATGTCTTTTGCACTCTAAACAACTACAAACACTGATCAATTTAATAGTAATTATCAACTTTTACTAATTTAGTATATAATTAATTACACTGTTTTTCTCAATAATAGTCATTGGCTGCCAACATGTAGTTGTAAGAGTGAAAAAAACGCTGCAATTTCTCTGCTTAGTTTTTAAAATCACAACATTATATTTTCAATTTTTTACTTTATAATCTATAGACAGGCACTTTTCTTCTTCAAAATCCTCAAACTATTTAGTTTTCACTTGGTTACTTAATGTATTATGCTATAATATGTATATGTACACGTCCACACACCTTCCCAAGTTCCTAACACGAAATCTAGTACTTTTATCAATAAGCAACCATAATTTCTGCATTACCATGTAATTTCTAAATTCAACACGTTTTCTAATAGATGAGACAAAATCTTATCAGTTCTAAATAGAGATTTGTCCCGTTTTTCTAGCTATCAATGAAAAAAAAAAGTTTTCAATATAGAAAATCTTGTGGCATAACACAGACTACACTTAGGCTAATTTTTCTAAACTAATGGAAACAATACGGTATAAAAAACCGTATACAAAAAAATGTATGTACATAATACTACATTAAAAAAATAACAAAAAGTAAATAATAAGTAACTGCTTTGCTGCGCGTATTGCAAACACATTGTCAAAATTAAAATAAAGCAAGGAAAGAGAAAGAAAAAAAAACAAAAAAAAGTTAAAAAAGCAAATAGCTTCATTTTTTAGCTTATAAATAACGCTGAGGAATGTTGTTTCACGCCTCAACCAAGCTAAGTTATAATAAGTTGGCTATATTACAAAGTTATAATTAATTGCACCAGCCATTAAATTACAACAAATCATTAAGTAAAATATTAATTCATTTTAATACTGCCCCATCCCAAGAATTTAAATGCTTTCTGGTTTGAAAAACAAAATCATTAAAGAGCCTAAAAATAGGGCCAGACACAACCACGATTTGAATACATCGTGAGTAGATTTACTGTTTCTTGTAACAGGCGACCAGATAGCATCTTTGGGCCACATTTTGGAGGAACAGCTGCTGCCATTCAATAAGTGCAGAACCATCGACAATGTTTTCTGCGGTTTAATCAGACCGTTTAAAATTTCATCGCAAGTACACAGGTGCTCCTGTAAAAAATTATTCAACATTTTTGGTTTTCATGTTGCCCAAGAATTCTAATATTACAAATTAACGGATTTTAAACCTTTATCAAAATTATAATTGCAATAAGAAAACAGTAAAGCAGTGCACTGCTGCATAATAATATGCTCAATCATGCAAAATAATATTCAATTTCTAGTAAGCTTAATTATTATTTTCTTGTTCTTCTGCCCTTTCAAACTCAATGTGTTTAAAAACTATTTCGTAAATGCTATGGCCATTCAAATTCACAAGGACCACTCTTTGTTCACTTGGAATTTCACAAACAAAAATAATAACATTAAAATACCAAGTGATTTTCTAAATTAGAACACTGGTTTAACTTATTTACAGTAACAATAATGAAACGAGACTAAATCTTAATAGCTCCAATGACAATGTGTCTCGTTTTTCCTTTCCAAAAAGAATAAATGTTCTGATTTAAAAAATCACCCGGTATAAAATATGGAGGATAGGAAATTATAGCACATGAAAAAAACTATTTCAATTAATAATCTCAACTACATGCGTTAATTAGGAAGGTTTCATGTGTAGGGTAATGGGTTATCAATGATAAACAACAGTATCTCAAAATATTTTCATATCAATTTGTAGCGTGACGAAACTTGAAGTTTAATAATTAAATAAACGACACCTTAAATTATAATCAAAAATCTTACTAATAATCTTAGATTCCTTTTACAAATAACAAACTATTTGTTATCATTTCAACTTCTTAATCAAGCTGTCACTAAGATCCAATAAATGTCAAACTAAACAAGATAATTCCTTTTGAAAATCAATAGATAACAAAAAGAAAAGCAGCAAGTTTGAAAAAAGAAAAATTAACGACGAAATAAAATAATAAAAAAGCGACAATTATGCTCCAGCATGCCATACAAGTGAGAAAATCAGACGTAGAGCCAGTGAACAGTTAAAATTGTTCAGGCATTATATCGGCCATGTATTCAGCCCCTTCATAAATTGTTTCACTAAATACTGTATTAATTTAACTGTATAGAGAAACGTGTGTGTATCTACGTATACGAAAATCCTTCATTTCTAAATTAAAAAAGTGCCCAAATAAACTATCTATTCATTGCAAGATAAAAAATCTTCCTTAAATTTCAGTCAAACAATATTGTAAGTTATACCAAATTTTAACAAGGACCTGCTTCGACATTTTGATAAATTAGATGGTTCCTATTTTCATTGCAATAGTGCAAACAATAGAAAGACCTTTTACATTATAATATAAATACAATAAAAAGTAAAAACCACTGGCTGTCGTCAAAAACATTTAAAAAATACATCAAATAAACAATCCAGATATTGTTCATTTAAAGTGCAAAGCAACTATTTTTTTCTACATTTTTTTAGTAATATAACTGACTATAATAATACAGAAACCACATGCATATGACCTACGATTTACAATACAGTAAATTGCTGCACACATAGCCGTTTACATATCCCAGCCCAAACAAATGCAAATAAATTTAATTTGTAGTCGCCAATTCCAAAGCACAAAACTAAACTAAAACAAATTTAACTGTTTACGTTGACTCGTAAAAAAACCAGGTGCACAAAACAAAAGTAAAAACCAAAGAAATGTGAGTCACCTAAAAAAAGCATGTGTAGCAACCCAATTAGTAGCCCAAAATGCTTCATGGAAACGAAATATAAAAACCAAAAAACTATTGTGACTAAAAACCTATTATAAGACAAGCCATTGTAAGAATCTACAAAATAAACATGATTGCATAAACGAATTAACATGCAGCATCGCACTTATTTCAATATAAGAGTACCAGCATTAATTTCCTGCAAGTAACAATGCACCATATTATTCCCAGACAAAAAAGCCCTATTAGTTCTTAGCACAATAAACCCCTACAGCAAAACAATCTCTGTCTACCAAGTTATTTACATATAAACACACTCAACATCAACTTCAACCTAAATAAACACGATATAGGTTTCTCTTTCTACCAATATCAAATAGGTAACAAAAATATTAATTAATAAGAAACCAATGAACTTACCTCTGAAACTCCTATTCGTTGACAAGCGTCAAGAAAATTTTCCACATTACGTCGACATTTAGCCACTGTTAATTTTGGCTATTTAAAAACACAATAAAATAATATTTGCAAATATTAATTAAGAAGCCATATTAATTACCACAGCAGGCGAAGGAACATGAATACTAGCCACAGAACGAGGCCGCACATGATTGGCTAAATGACACAAAACCACACCATCACATAAAGCTGAACCGAGATCATCAGGTAAAGATACTTTAAGCCTTGTTTCAATCGCCTATATAAAATTACAAAAACATTTAAGCAAATAAAAGTAAGTTACTAAGATCGTTTCATATTACGAACTGCATACAAGAACCGCATGGAACGAGTAATCACTAAAACATTAAAATTGAATCACCCTTGCAAATGTAAAACAAATTTGAGTCAACTAAGAAATTCGCTATTATTTGTAGTTTCTTCTCACTAACTAAAGAGTAAGGGGTTCAATTTTCACGGCGATTCAATATTTATATCCTATACAACCACGGTCGTGCAGTTCATATAGAAAAAAACTCGTAAATATCGAATTTTATACCTGTCGTAGTCTATCTATCTGTTCCTGCTCCTCACGTAATCGTTCAGATTCTCTCTTCATGGTAAAACTATGACTTGATAACCCTGTAAAAAATGATCAGTTTCACAAAATCTTTCACGAAAATTATATATTTTACCATTAGGTCTCTGCCTAAATATGGTTCCGTTAGTATCAGGAGCCGAGGATGGGCTAGGAGTCTTCGTAGCACTGCCATTTAGAGGCATCGGCGGATTTGGAAGCGGTGACGGCGGACAAGGACTCGTTGGTATTGAATTATAATCCTCGTTAATAAAATCTCTATCCGAATCCGAATTACTTCTCAGAGGACTTGTACGTGACTAAATTAAAAGTATTCATAAGAAAACTTTCCAAAACAATCGCGAAACTAAGATGTTAACTACCTTAACATATGACAAAACTGCTTCTTTCTGAATTTGCTTTTGCTTCTTCTTTTCTTCTTCTATTCTAATTTGAGCCATTTGATACTCGTAACGTTGACGGTAGATACTTGGATCTTGATTTTGAGTTACTAGACCATCATCTTCCTAAAACAATCATCAATAAACGTACGTGAATCAAACACTTAACATAAATTATTAGCTTAATTTAAAAATTAAAATTACGTCGACTGAGCCATTAATTAACGGTGACGGAGGCGGTGGAAGTGGTGGCGAAACAGAAACATTTTGCGGAATTCTAGACAAATTATTACCATCTGTTCTGTCTTGGGAAGCTTGCCTGTAAATAGAAAACATATACACAAACTTACATTAAAACTACATAAAAAGCGTAAATTAGAAAAAGTATCTTAACGATTTATTTCCCCAGCCCACACAAAAAATGATCTTAGCGTGCACATACACAGTATACAAAGTTGGCGATTATAATACTGGTGATCACCAATTCAATCCCCCCAAAATTCCCTCCGCTATTAATTTAACTGATATATAAAAAATGATATTGTAGACAAGGACAGGCTGTTAAAGCAGGCAGTGCTTGATGAAGGCTGAGTTAGTGAAAGATAAATGAGAATAATTGCATTGATAGTGCTGCAAATGTTGACAATGCGCATTTTTCAGTTAAGTTTAGAAGAACTTAAAAGTAAGAGAAGGTGATTTTCTTTACTATTTTTTTTTTGTTATTTAAACTCACCCAACCACAGAATCTGCCTGCGTTCGTCGATACGTTACGTTATTGTCAATACTTCTTTGCAATCTGATCGCTTCCTTGTATTCGCGATAAGTTTGGATGTGAGCAAGGGAGTTGATGTTTCTTTCAACACCCGCTGATGGAGAGTTGCTGCTTGAAGCAGAACCCTCCACAGCGTTGGCAGTGCCAGGAGAAACGGAATTAGGAAAATTATCAGAGTAAGCAGAATTGGCACTCGCAGGAGATGTAGGCAAAACGAGATATCGCTGCTGGGAGCTAAAAAAAGTTGTTGCATATAAAATCATCATAAACTAACTTTTACTACAATTTCTTTAAAAAAAAACAAGCAACCCGGTTTATAATTTTTAATAATTGAATACCGATTGGTTTTCTAAATTGCGACACTATTTTTAAAGTGCCAAAAAAAAAACCGGGCAAAATCGTACAAGTTCAGATGACGATATTCCCCGTTGGTTTCTAGCAAAATAGTAAAAAAATTGCTAATAAGGATACTAAATTGAATCTTATCAGTTTTAACGACGATTTGTCCTGGTTTTTTTTTTTGACAGGTAAAAAATGCTCAAATTTAAAAAATCACCCAGTATACAAATTGTACCTATTTTTACGGCTTTCCTCCTGTTGTTCTAGCACTTTGGCCGCAGCTCTTCTACGTTCATCCGCTAATTGAATTTCGTCCTGTTCTTCCAACGCTGGTGGACTACTGTCAATAATTTTGGTTTTTTTCCATTGCCCAGCAACATCTTTATTCTGCTGTTTTTAATATACATAATTAAAAAACATATTACACAACAAGTATAATAAATTCAAATATACGAAAGAAAAAAAAACAGTTTGTTTCTTACTCTATTAACTTCATTATTTAAATCTACATTTAAACTTTTATTTGAAACATCGCCATTTGTCAAATTTTGAGACGGCACGTAAGGGGGATAAGCAGGAGCAACTTTTTGAGCTATGTGATTATTTGGTACTGAAGCGCTTACAATTCCCGGTTTTTGCAATCCACGATCCAGTCGTTTATCTTTGCAAATTTCAGGATTTTTAATACCAAACTTTTTGGGCTCTTCAGCTTCGATAAACAACTACGCAAAAAAAAGAAATATTAAAGTAAATTATTTTTAACGACTTCCTAAATGTCAATTTAATTTACGTCTTGAGAATCCTGCGACCAGCGCTTGTCTCCTTCTGATGGGCAATAACCCGAATCGACAGTATATCGTTTTCTTCGATGATCTGTCGCTAACCCGTTTAGCCTGTAACATATAAATTTGCTATAAAAATAAGTGTCCTCGAACTCTTATTGAATCTTTTTACCTTGGAGTAGGCCTCCTCTGCGGCCTTCTTGCCTCTGATTCAAAGCCTAATGCATCCTTCTTTCGGTCTTCCTTTTGAGCTTGATTTTCTAGAAACTTAAAAATGTGGATTCGACCTCGAGCACATAACTAAAAACGACAAATTTCACAGTTAGCATTTAAATAAAAAAACGACATCTTCATATGCGGCTTGCCACATACTGTACTTTTAAAGATATTTATGAGATAATAAACGTACCGCTGCTGGAGGACAAGACAGTGGGTTGTTCTCCAAAACGAGTTCTACAAGACTGTGCATAAGCCTCAGCCTTGTGGGGAGATAAACAATCCTGTTTTCAGAAATGTCCAATTTCACTAGCCGTAGGGAGGTAACTTCTATTTCACAATGATAATAAAATTAATTCAAATGATTGCATAGCAGTAGATTAAAACATTAAAATAACTTTCGCTTTCGCTCTCACTTAAAAAATAAATATGATAAAAAAAAGAAAAAAAATAATAAAAAAAATAAATACAAATGCAAACTTTTTCTTACCTATTGGTAGCTCAACTAATAAATTCCGCCTTAAATTAAACGCTTTTAACGCTGTTAAAAATCCAATTTGCGATGGCAAGTGAGAAAGTTCATTACAACTAACATCCTAATGATAAAAATTAAATAACAAATGTTTTTTTTAAATATAAAAATAAAATGACTTACTAATTCGACTAATTCATGACTTAAAAGACCAATTTCTTCAGGTAAAGAAACTAATTTATTATGTGATGCTACTAATACTTGTAATTTCCGTAGATGACATAACGCTGACGGAAGAGTTGTCAACTGGTTTCGACTACAAATAAAACACAATTCAATGGATTATTATTCGTTAGTCATGAGATCATTTAGCAATTCAAATACCTTAGATTTAAATGTGTAAGACATTGGACATAAGTAATATCTTCTGGTATATTTCTAATTACATTGTTATAACAGTCAATCCTTTCCAAAGATAAATAATCACAGATTTCATGTGGAAGCTCTGATAGTCTATTCTTTGATAAATCTACATAAAACATTAAAATGATGCAATTAATTCGTGATAATAAAGAAATGGCAAAAGATAGTATTCATAAAATGGCACATATCGATCTCTGAGCTATAAATCTCGCACAAGTTAATGATTTTTCCCAACCCCTCGTAACATTTATATGATTTTATGAACACTGTACAAAGGAAAAAGGCAATCGGCCTCACCAATATTACATAAGTTAATATATCAGATGATTTTCTATATTATAACACTTTCTGATCATTAGCAATAAAGAAAGCTGATAAATCGAAAATGGAACTGACGAATCTGAGTGCAGGTTCTTTATTACCAGAAAGAAACGGGAAAAATCACCATTGGAACTGATGCAAGTTAGTCTCGTCACTATAAAATACTGTCAATATCAGTGTTCTAATTTAGAAAATCACCTGGTATAGGCTAGCCTTCACATTCGCCGCATATTTGTTTGGGCGTATCTTTATTTTCGGTTACAGACTACACAAATTATGATGGATATTCTCTGTATAATCTATACGTATATTTTTCCCCGTTAATTGAAGCGAACCGTCTGGCGTGTTTGATCAGAAATAAAAAAAAATAATAAAAAAAATCCCTAAAGCCATAATAAAACTATAATCACACGAATTCACCATAAAAAAAAGAAAAAAAGCCCCGCTAGCTCTATGTACATTGCACAAAAGCGCAATGAACAGTAAATTCAGTGACTTTTGTGGACAAGATGGTGATAAAACTGGAAATCAAATAACCTTCTAGCATTTAGCGAATTGACAGGGGGAGGAAATTACGCACACGATTGTAAACTTACACAACAAATAAGAGTGGCGTATAAAAATACAAAAGAAAAAAGTTAAACATTTAAGTGTACACAGTATTGACAAAACCCTTTAGTGTATTATTATAACTTGATTTTGAAGAAAAAGCAAAGTTAGACGACACCGTGTGAATTCAGGATGGTTTACAAATTAGAACACAATTTTTTATAGTGCTGATAAAGAAATGAGACTTAATCTCATTAGTTACATTGGTGATGTGTCTCGTTTCTTTCTTGACATGGGAAAAATTGTGTTCTATTTTAGAAATTCACTCTGTATTTTACAATCAATTGGCAGTTCAATATCTTCTGCCATCGACCTTTTAAGGTAAATTTTCCAATTTTTAAAAGCGTTAAAAACAGCTGAGTTTTCAACAATTCTAATAAAATAATTATAATTTTTCAAATTGCTGTTCATTCAAGTCAAAACATTTACAGGTGAATAATTGCAAATTGGCCGTTTATTGCAAAATATATCTTTCAGAAATTTTACTATTGTGTATGAGAACAATTTTTTACGTTATCAACATAAGGAAAAAATTCTTTCCTTTTTTTTTGTAAAATTTCAGTGAGGTAAATGCCAAATGTTACCTAATCGGAAACATCACGTACGCGCCAAGTTTTTGGGTGAATTTCAATGGAAAAGCTCGGGGTTTATCTATTTTTATCAGAGCCCCAATCACACATAAACACAGCTTCCCTTTCTCAAACACGATTTCAACAATACTAAAATTCAACAAAAAAATACAAAGTAGCAGTTCAAAAATTGTAAATAAACAAACACCATTCATATTTTCAACAAAGTCTTCAAGAATTCGAAAAGAAAAAGTTAAAAACCGATAAAAACTAAAATTAACCCATATAACTTTTAAACCACACAATGTATTAGCTTCAAAAATGCCACTGCATCTTTTCATCAAGTCTTGAAAACTTCCAATCTGAAAAAGCTGTCTTCACTTGTGAACATAATTATTCTCACCAGTAAGTTTAGTTAGTAGTTACTGTACTGTAACTGTAAGTTGATTACATCAATTTGTAATGGCCTCATTTTCTTAATATCCACATGTCAAATTAGTTATTACTGAACTGTTTCAGAAAATTCAGACTGCAGCTGTCACATGAGCTTTATAAGCTGATATGCATGAATTTTACCTTAACTTTACTAGACCTTTGCTATCTTGTTGGTTAATACGGTTTTTTTATCTTTCTACAGTAGATGAAAGGTTAAAAAACCAAGAAGTAAATCAAATTGCATAACCCCATAAAAAAGTAAGAAAAAAATAAACCCCAAATGAATTTACCCATACATCCGGCAATTTAAGCACCGGTTGGCGCACCAATTTAATCAACAAACAAAAAAAAAATGATAAGGAAAATAAATACATTGGCGATTAATTTCCCTATCGGTGCATTAAATGTATTTACATTTTGATAGCATTTTTTTACGAAATAACAATACATTATTTTTTCAACAAGAAGATGCTGAGTAATATATCTATTGTAGCTCCATTATACTAAACTTGTCAAAAAAAGAAACAAGACCAACAGCATCAATTTCAATAAAGATTCTTCTCTTTTTTTATATTTTATTAAATAAACGAGACAGAATAACATTGGTTAAAATAGAGATTTGTCTCGTTTCTTCTCGTTTTAAATAAACGAGACTAAATTTCATTAATTTCTATTGAGATATCATTGATATTTGCCTAGTTTCTAATTGATAGTATCAATAGTATCAACAGACAATTTTAAGATGAAAGAACATTCAATTGAAATTAATTTACACGCATATTTAAATGTTAGAATTTTTTCTTTAGAATACAATGAAAACGCTTTCACTATTTCCTCCGTTGAAAATGAAAGTTATCCCATTTATATCATTTGTATATAAAGCGGCGTACACTGTGTTATATTGAGTGAAAGAGAAGATCAACTGCTGTCAAATGATTAATATATTTTGATATAAATACGACAGTAGACGAATCAATAATTTACAGTAATTATTCGCCAGACTCCAGTCGCGCACACACACATACATTATACAACTTCCTTCCCTTTTCAAAAATAATGATAAAATTCGAATGCCGTTCAACTCACCTGCATACAAGGTATCGTCCAGTTCATACTTTGATGAAAGCTTGGGGAATTCTTTAAACTTTCGGCCACTCAAATTAAGTTCTCCGGTTAATTGTGCTTCTTCTAAAATTCTTTCTAGAGACCTTGTTAACTGAGTATTTCCGCGGTTTGAATCCCCCGACATCGTATACGCCATTTTGTCACCTCCATTTGCTTTTTTCCACATAATCAACAAGAAACGAAGCCGCTTTCAAATGCGGCAATCGAGCGGCTTTTCTGGCGCTAACCCCGGGCGTTTGGCCGCCTCATCTGGAATGGGAAGACCATTATTGCAAAACGCAAATATAAAAAATAATAATTTTTATACGCTTTAGGGCAATAAATCATCTTTTAAATTTAATCAAAATTAATGTTTTGTCACTTTAAGCAAAGCCTAATATGCCTCGAACGAAATTGGCTTTCAACTACCTGTTTGCTGTTAAAGATTGCATGTAAGAATTAATTTCAATAAAAAATCAAAACTATTAAATAAAATTATAATCAAAACTAACATTAATGTCAAATTAATAAAAAAAAATACTGTCACATAAAAAATTAAATTGTAAAAATTATTAAAATACTACAGTCTGCAAAATAAGAAATTAGACCGTAAAATTAAAATAATAAAAAACTTGACTACTTTTATTCTTCACAGTGAATAAAAGCACTTGAATTTTAGTTACACCACTGATTTTTATTTAAAATTCGTCATTAGAGTTACTGTCCTTATAAAATAATCCTTAATTTCGCAACATTCTTAAGATCTTAAAAAATACTAAACCTTAATTAAATCAGCATTGCATATGTGCTAGCGGTGAAATACTGTTATTAAGGTTCATGGCATTGACTTATCCAACCCAACAGAACCTCATGTTCAATGACTAATGCTCTAAAATAATTGTTATGTCTAATCGGCGATCATTTCTATGCACTTTTACAGCAAAAAAATAAGTTATCAAACTTCACAAATTCCACGAGCTAAATTATCATGGCTGCATCGTCAATTCATAAGAAGCAAATTTCAAGTTTCCTTCAATTCGCATTCTCATTTGATTTTGAAATAAATTTATTACCTAAAAAGTCAATTTATTTACATTATTTCCGTTTTAATAATTCTGCCTCTTGTTCGTCTCTGTATTGCTGTAAAAGAGTGTTTTGAAGTTCTGCAGTGCAAGGAGCATATCTGCTATACTCCATAGAAAATTCGCCTTTCCCTTGGGTAAGAGATCGAAGATCAGTTGCAAATCCAAACATGTCATTTAAAGGAATCTAGTGAAACGTTGGTCAGTGAAACGTTAATCTTAGTTATTATTTCTAGTCTAGTAAAGGCTAACAAACCTCTGCTACCACAGTAAACCATCCTTGATTATTGTCAGTACTGCAAATAACTCCACGTCGTTTGGTAACTTGGCTCATAACAGAACCCTGAAATTCCTCTGGAGCAACGGTTTCGACATTCATAATTGGCTCCAAAATTTGCCACTGACCTTCCGCGTAAACTATCACAAAAAACCAAAAATAACAATTTTTTTTAGATTTTCATGTGGAAAAACAGTAAAAAATTACCATCTTTAATAGCTCCTTGAGTTGCTAAAATGAATGATATTTCATTGGAATCGACAATGTGGTGATCACCTTCAATAAGATTCATAATTATTAAAATAATTCAGACAAAATATTTAGTTCTACCAATTACCATCTATTATTCTAAATCTAACTCCGGCCATTTTATTGCCACTTAAATATCCTTTCTCAGCCATCAGCATAAATCCTTTTTTAATGGCAGGTATAAACGTCTTGGGTACATTTGGACCCACTGTCTCGTCTGAAAATTCTAGTTTTGTATTCTTATTTGGTGGTAGTGGCTTTTAAAAAACATCAAATAAGCAAAACAGAATAATTATACGATTGTTATTACACAAGTAGAAAGATCAAAAAATGATATACCTCCATAACTCCAATCACACGAGCATATTGGCCTGCACCTCCATGCTGTTTCTTGTGAAAATAATCAAATTCGCATGGACTTGTTAAAGATTCACGAAACGCAACTTTTGGTTTTCCGAGAACTGTTTCACAGTTGTATTCACGGTGCATTCGCTGGCAGTAGATATCTAGATGAAGTTCTCCCATACCAGCAGCCACCGTCTATAATAAAATAACAAGCATTTTTTAACACCAACAAAATTTATCATGTTTTTTAAATCTTAAATACCTCTTTACTTTCTTCATCCCATCGCACTTTAAAAGTTGGGTCTTCCTTTGTAAACCTGGCAACAGCTTTTGAAAAGTTTTCCTGGTCTTTTGAATTCTTGGGTTTAATGGACATGTAAATAACCGGATCAGGAACGTACATTGACTCCTAATGTATGATAATCTTCAGTCATTAAAAATGGCAAAAACATACAAACTTAAAGATACAGTACCATGGTAAGCGACGATTTGGCATCGGTAGTAAACGTGTCTCCACTAGAGCAATCAATGCCAAAAAACGCGCAGATATCGCCGGCGTAAATTTCATTAACGTCCACCATGTTGGCTGCGTGCATTCGTACAATTCGACTAACTCTAATTTTTTTCTTAGTTCGAGAATTGTAAATGTTAGCTCCTTTCTGTAACTTCCCTTGATAAATTCTCATGTATGTCAATTGGCCAAAACGACCAGCCTGTAAATTTTCAGGTTATTAATATTTTATCATATAAACCAAACAACACATTCACCTCTAATTTAAAAGCTAATCCTAAAAACGGATTAGAACCATCACGTTTTGGATTTAATATCACTCGTTCACTTTCTTTACTATTATTAAAAAAAATTCAAATAGGAATAAAAATTTTGTAAGCATATATTATTATGTTTGTTACCCTTCAGATTCTACAAGAGCATAATTCTCAATTTCTGAAGGATTTGGTAGATAATCGATGACTCCATCTAATAAAGGTTGAACTCCTTTATTTTTTAGAGCAGATCCGACAAACACAGGCGTAAAGGTTTTCTTTAAGCAACTTCTCCTGATTGCAGCCTGTCATTATATATTTTGTAGTTACATAAATTTATTTCACAGACAGTAATAGTAAATATACCTGCAATTCTTGCTCATTAGGCATCTTGTCATTGAGATACATCTCTCCTAACTTTTCATCAGAGTTTGATACATGTTCTTCAAAAAATTATGTTTTAAAAGTTAACTTTTTTTTTCAAATTCTTATATTACCAATAAGTTCCTGTCGATGTTTTTCAACGGTGTCTTTTAAATCGCTTGGTATTTCACCATAAGAAATGTCACTGCCATAATCTCCTTTAAAGTAGACGGCTTTACGATTAATAATGTCAATGACACCTTCGAGTTTATCCTCAATTCCAATGGGAATTTGAACTAATGCGGCGTTATGACTCAATTTGGTTCGCATCTGATGAACAACTCTGTGAGGATTGGCTCCCATACGGTCCAGTTTGTTGATAAAACCAATGCAAGGCACAGAGTAACGTTTCATTTGCCTATTAACAGTCAAGGTCTGACTTTGAACGCCTCCAACACCACATAAAACTAAAACGGCTCCATCAAGTACTCGAAGAGCCCGCTCAACTTCGACAGTAAAATCGACATGACCTACATAAGTTTAGATTATAATGAATTAAAAGTTACTTCAAGTAATTGCCTTTAATATTTTACCAGGTGTATCTATAATATTAACGTTGCAGTCTTTCCAATTCGTGTAAGTTGCTGCAGATTGAATGGTTATCCCGCGCTGCCTTTCCAACTCCATAAAATCCATTGTGGCGCCAACTTGATCTTTTCCTTTAACCTTTTTACAGAAAATGTGGCATTTTAAGATACAAATAAAAACTGTCTACATATGGTTAATATTCTATTACTTCATGGATTTCTTTAATTCGGCCGGTGTAGTATAAAATTCTTTCTGTTAGTGTCGTTTTTCCGGAATCTATATGCGCGGAGATCCCAATGTTACGTATATATTCAACATCTTTGTATTCCTACAAGCATTCAAAGTTATTTAAGCAATTGAATAAATGATAACGATTACTAGTTTACATACTGGTTGTTCTTCTCCTATTGAAATGCATCGTACTATGTTTTTAACCTAAAATGAATTTTCACATTGATTGAATATACAGTAGATGATGCAATGCCGCTAAATGTTGCATGATTTTGCAATCTAAATTCAGCTAACACTTACATAATAAGCAGATTTTCTTAAACAAAGACTCCTTGGAAACCTTTTACTTAAATAATATCCGATATTCATTTTGTTTCTGTGGAAATTAAACGAACTAAAATTGAATTTTATACATGCACCTAAAACTCGATCACATGTTCGGTAATATACGCTTACGACCTTCCGTTCACTTGCATTTGCAATCGATTACTCGATAGAGGGCACACGTAACCCTTGAATATCTTACAACAATTTTCTAATTAAACTTACGTAAACAATGTTGAAATTAAAGCTAAATTTGAAAATGAACAATTCATTTAGAGTTAAATTACTTTAATAACATTCGGAGGTAATTATTTTGTTGTTTTACATAAGCACAAAGTAAAAATTGCCACAAATAATACGAACAACTTTATAATCGCGCTCACAAGTTACCATTAACGTAAATAATTAAACTGTGAGAAACGTGTCAAAAATATAATGAACGACTAAGATGTACACGTCCAATAAATTCTATTGGAATTAAGTAACATCTTAATTTATAATATTATGTAAAGGGGTAGAGAACTTATAACTTTACCGTATTTACGCTGCTCTTAATGCAAAAACGGGAGATTTCTTTACAAATTCGTCCAGTTTTGTTTTAAATAGTTCACTAGTTATTGGTTCTTCCAATGCACATGTTGGGTTTTTCACTACATATTCCACGTAAATCTGTGTCAATAATAATGAGTAGGTTAAACAATTGATAATAGTGGAATATACTAAGAAAGCTTCTGTATACAAATTGGCACATACTTGACTATAAATTTGATGCAGTAGTTCCCTTATATTTGCTGTTGAAATGTCAGTGTTCATAATAAATTTCAGTCCCGATGGAGTCTCGTATAAATTTAATCGATACTTGCTTGTCTTAAAGGACAAAAATCCATCCTTACTGTAAAATCAAAATAAGTGTTTACATTAGAAATAAATAAAGAAAATCATGATAACTAAATAATGAATTACCAATCTAATGGTGAAATTTTGTCCACGAATGACTTTAAGGAAAACAGCATTCCATACATAAGCTTAGACTCCTTTAAAATTAAAGTATAGTAATGTTATTGTGTTTATGATTTAATGACAGCAAAGACATTATTATATTACTTCTTCGCGTGACATATCACTTTGCTTTTTCCGGTTCCATTCAGCATAGTACAAAGCCATCCCATTTCGGTTAAAAATGTATAAATTATATATGGTCATTTTCCAGAAGAACACAATTTGCAGTTTCACAGTACGTAGTAAATTCCAATGTAAATCCAAGTCACCTAGTCTCCTCACAAATTTTACAAGCAATCTGTGAAAATAAACACACATAAACAAATAAGTCATTTTACAATAATATTTGAGTAACATTTAGTATTAAATTAAAGACAAAACGCTAATTTCATTAAGAAATACTCTTAAATAATCACCAATGAGTTTCTGTTGTATCAAAACAAAACGATTACAAAGTTACAAACGATTATATAATCATCGATAGCGAGAATAAGTCGATTATTCAATATCCAGTATTCGATAGTGTTGTTACGCCTTGTAATCTTAATAGTGACCTTCAATTTTGAGGTCGTCAACCCTTTGATTTGAGGTCGTGACACTCGAGAACTGTCAAAACACACGTGTTTATTCATTGTACTCACAATTCTACTACCTATTGCAATCCTTTTGAATAATTAATTCATAATATTGTATAATCAGCTGTGTGATATCGACCTAGAATGGGTCGCCATCAATCTGCAATGGAAATGATTGGACTAATTGTATTATTGTCGTTTGTGGTATTTGACAAAATCTCAACAATAAAAGGTACTCGACACCCAAATGTGATCTTTTAAATAAATTTTTTTGTGTGTAACTTATAGAATATTTTTATAGCTGATAATTTGGGAATTTTTAATGGGCCTGAACTGTTGGCGGATCTTCCTGACTCAGCTGATTTTGCAAACACTAAAGGAATTGTGCTTTCTTGCAAAGGTCATGGAAATCCACTGCCCAGTATTGAATGGGTGACAATGGACAATTATCCTGTCAAAGATATTCCTGAAATTCGTTCTGTTTTACCGAATGGTTCGTTGGTTATGCATCCGTTTAGATCTGATCAGTACAGACCAGACGTGCATCTAACTACTTTGCGATGTCTTTTAACGAACTCAGCTGGTGTTATAAGAAGCCGTGATGTACATTTAAGAGCTGGTAGAAAATTATAAATGGATAAAGTATTAAATGAATAAAATAAATGCTTTTTTTCTATTTTTATTGAATAGTTATTCAACAGCAATACGAAGTTCAAGTGTATGACACATACTCTATTGGAGGAAACACTGCGGTTTTTAAGTGCCATATTCCGGCTTTTGTTTCTGAATTCCTCGAGGTGGTTGCCTGGATCAAAAACGACAACTTGCTTATACAGCCCAAACAAAAACTCGGTTATATTTAAATGTTTTATTTCTAATTTAATATGTCATGGTTTTAATATATGAGTCTTAATTCTGCAGTTTCAAACGAAAAATTTACAATGATGCCAAATGGAGATTTGCATATTCAAGACGTTCATGTTAACGACGTTGGAGTCAAATTTAAATGTAAAACTCAACATCGATTGACAGGAGAAATTGAAATCAGTTCAGAAGGGCAGTTATTTGTGACAGGTCGACTATCTTAGTCTTAAACAATTAAATTCAACAATAATAATTTTTAATTAAAATGCGTAGAATCAAGAGGAAATGTGGCTCCGAGAATTCTTGATAGCCCAAACTTAATCAAAGCATCTGAAGGAAAAACTGCTATTTTGCCTTGCGCGGTTCAAGGGTTTCCAATTCCAACTACAAAGTTTGCATTATTTTGAAGTTTCCATTATTAATAAATTGAAATTACATGATAATAAGTTTTTATCTTTAGGTGGTACACAAAATCGTCATCATTTCCAGATTTAAGACCAATTTTGAATGATAAACGTTATGTTGAAACCAAAAGCTATTTATTAATCCGAAATGTCAAAATATCCGACGAGGGAACCTATGTTTGTGAGGCAACTAGCGATATTGGAAAAGAGGCATTTTATACTAATTTAACGGTTTCAAGTAAACATTGCAATTTTGCATTTATATTAAAATTTGAAACATATGGATCTCGAATTTAAATAGGTCCAATTGGAGTTACGTTAAAGCCGAATCATCTTCAAGTAAAAATTGGTGATTCTATTCATTTTTATTGTGAAACCACCGGCTATCCCATTGAATCGATCTCTTGGATCCATAATGGAAAATCGATTATTTCTCACTCTAACAAGAAGTTGGTGATTCATAATGTGAAAATGCATGATAGGGGAATGTATCAGTGCATAGCTAAGCGTAGCGGTGAAACGTACATCTCAGCATCATATTTAGACTTGACAGGTGTCATAATTTTTTTTTACCAAGAGTCCAAAAGTTTGAATGTTTGTTTATTATTTTTAAAGAGATGAGACCTCATTTGATCGAAGTATTCCAAGAATCAATTTTGCAGCCAAACAATCCTATATCACTCAATTGCCTTGCAATAGGCATTCCAGTGCCAACCATTAATTGGGCTGTCGATGGCATCGCTTTAAATTCCAGTGATAAAATCATTATAACTACCAATGTTGATAAAGAAGGAAGAACTCAAAGCAATTTGGCTGTTTCATCTGCGTTGCATACAGATAGCGGGATTTACTCCTGCTCTGCGTCAAACAAAGCTGGAAGTGAAATGTTTTCTGCTAGAATAAACATTTATGGTACGACGCATTTGTACACAAAGACATTAGGCAAGAAACTGTTTGTATTATTATTCATCTAATATAGGAAAAATTGGTACACGAACAGTCCCACCTCAGATCGCTGTCAGTGGAGAAAGCACTTATATGAATTGTCCCATTTACGGATATCCTTGGAAAGAAATCATGTGGGTTAAAGGTAAGTTTTACAATATGGAAGCAACCATTGCAATATAGTTGTACCGGTGATTTTTTTAGACAATTTTACATTGCCTCGTGAACTAAGACAATACGTTTTCCCTAATGGAACCTTGCTTCTTAGAAAAGTTTATCGTTCACACGATAATGGTCGATATTCCTGTAATGTTATGAATGATTTAAATGAAAAGGATGTTGAAGGACAACTCGAACTTCATGTAATGGGTAAGTCTTTTTGTCAAATATATTTTTTTTCATCTGAAAATATTCATGACGTAAAAAATAAACTTCCAATTGGGCAATTGGATTCCGGATAATATTCTGAAGTGAAGCCTTTAGGCCAACCGTTATCAGTTAATTATGTGTTTTTATAGCTTTACATTATAAAGTGTTTAAGCTTTATCTGTCGACTTTAACTACAGACGCATACTAAAATCATTGTAAAATATAATTCATCATTACAGTTCCTCCAAAAATTGTACCATTTGAATTTCAAGAAGATTTATTACGAGAGGGCATGAGAGCCAGATTACAATGTGTAGTCAGTGAAGGAGATTTACCATTAAATGTATCCTGGTTTAAGGATGGAAAAGCAATAGATGAAGCGATGGGGGTGAACATTCGTAATCTAGATGATTTTTCTAGTATTTTAACCATTGCAAGCATCACTCCTAAGCATAATGGAAATTATACTTGTATTGCCTCTAACACAGCAGCTACTACATCTCATAATGCTCAACTATCTGTTAATGGTAAATAAGATTATGTGTCTTTTGCAGTTCCACCCAAGATAATCCCATTCGCTTTCCTCGACGACCAATTTTACAAGGGAATGCGAGCTCACGTCTCTTGCGCCATTAGTGAAGGCGATCTTCCAGTCACTTTTCAGTGGCTCAAAGATCAGGAGACCATTGCTCCCAATATGGGAATTATAATCCGGAATTACGATGCACAAACACAGTCACTAAGCATCGAAAATGT
>JAAFCF010006680.1:5229047-5271082 GCA_013389785.1 Helicorthomorpha holstii | reverse complement strand
GATGACCACTCCAGCATTTTATCCATTGCCTCAGTAAAGACAGTCCATAATGGGCGCTATTCGTGCATAGCAAGCAATGAAGCTGGGACCGCTTTAGTAGATGCCCGACTTGATGTTAAGGGTAATTACACGGTTTACTTAATTTAGTAAACAAAAAATTGAAATGAAATCTTTTTGGTGCCCAAACTATGAGCAAAACCAAATTTCATTGCTTCCTATTTTCCATAGACATTCTGTATATTATATATTGCGCAATTATTAAAGCTAAAACAATTTAGCAACTGTTTAATTTGAACGATTTTATATTTTTTAGTTCCTCCAAAATGGATTGTGATTCCTGAAAATGTAATTACAACTCAGGGGAAAGGCGCTTTGTTCAATTGCATGGCGGAAGGATTTCCCAATCCAAAAGCTATATGGTTTAAGAAATTGGGTAATGGACCTTGACGTTGTACATATCGCCATGTAAGGTAGTTACTGAGTACTTATCAACACCTTTTCATTTCAGAATCCACGGAAGACTTTGGTTTTGAGTTACAGCCTTTAGAGCATGATCATTCAGTTCAACTTTTCCCCAATGGTTCATTGTTCATTCCTTATCCATCAGTCGAAAACAGTGGATCTTATTATTGCAAAGCGTCAAATGGCATAGGGTTAGAATTAAGTGCGGCTGTAACATTACAAGTTCAAGGTATACAACTTCTACAGTTATTGAAAATTTTCTAATATTGTTTCTTCGGTATTTAGTACCTCCTCAATTCAAACAGAAATATCAAATGCTCAGTACCAAATTAAACAAAAATCAAACAATTGTTTGTACAACTGATGGAGATAAACCCCTGACAATTTCTTGGATCAAAAACAATCAATCTTTACAGTCACCTAATTATCGGTTTCTAAATTTGATTATTTTGGTATGCACATAAATGTAAACTTTATTTTAAATTTAGATTACTAACAACTAATACCACAACTGGCATGGTCTCTGAACTATCAATTTCTAAAATTTCCAGAAAAGATAATGGTACATATTCTTGCACAGCCAAGAATAATCGTGGAGTTGACGAAGCTGTCATTGAACTTCTTGTGCTTGGTAAGTTTAACCCTTACAATCGGTATACATGTGTATTTACCACCAAATTATAATTAATATATATAGAAAGACCAGACGAACCAAAAGGCATCAAAGCAACTAAAGTATTTGGACGACAAATTAATATAAAGTGGTCAGCTCCATTTAATGGAAATTCTCCAATTACAAAATATATTATCAACTATTCACCAACTGGATATAAAAGTAACGACGAAGAAAAACCAATTCCTGGAACTGAATCAGCAGCAAACATTAGTGGGTTATTCCCTGCCACATCTTACACTTTCAGAATATTTGCTGAAAATAATGAAGGAAGAAGTAAACCAAGTGATCCACTAATTGCAATCACAGAAGAAGAAGGCAAAAACAAATTTTAAACTCAATAATTTTAATAATAATTTTAATAATTTTTTTAATAATAATCAAACATTTTAATTAATCAGCGCCGTCAGGTTCTCCTCAAGCAATTCAAATCGAAAGTGTTAACCATGAAACCATTAAAGTTACATGGAAAGTAAGAAATTATTGAGTTATTAACATTTTTAGAAGGCCTTCAACTTTTTAATGTTGTTAGCCCCCTGAAAAGTCTACTTGGAACGGAAAACTATTGGGATATAATATTGGATTTAAAATGGTCGACAGTGAAGAAAATTACTCGTTCAAAACTCTTCTCACAGCTGATCCAACTGCAAGCAATATGTCAGTTCAAATTGGCGGAATGAAGCAGCAAACTCGATATTCCTTAGTAGTCCAGGCATACAATAACAAGGGAAAAGGACCTTTATCCGAACCTGTTTTGATCATGACAGCAGAAGGAGGTACATATTTTGTTTATTGCATTTTAAGAAGATATATTGACTTCATGTTTTTTTCTTGTTTTAGTGCCAAGCGAAGCACCAAAGGATCTACATTGCACTACTCTCACATCGACAAATATCCATGTAACGTGGAATGCCCCATCGGACGAATCAATTAACGGAATTTTAACAGGCTACAAGTTGATTTATAAACCGTCATCAGAATGGTTTGGTGTGTAAGGTGATCTGATCTACTATACAATATTTACTCATACCATGCGACGAATTATAAACTAAGTAAGAATCATATTATATATTATTTTTATATAGACGACGCAGAATCTGTCATACAACAGCTGACACTAACCACTGCAATAACAATAAAGGGACTACGAAAATTTACTAATTATTCCATTCAAGTATTGGCAAACACAAAAACAGGCGATGGTCCATTAAGCGATGCTGTTTTCTGCAAGACTTTAGATGATGGTACATACCGGGTGATTTTCTATTGTAGACAAATCGCCAGTTGAACTTGTATATTCTAGTTTCGTTATTTCATTGTTAATTTAAAAAAAAAACATTGTTCCACTCTGTAAATCGCACCGTGTTGTTATGTTATTATTAATTTAAAAATCTATACTTTATCATTAGTGCCTGATGAAGTAGGTGACGTAAAAGCGATTGTTGCTTCAAAAGAATCGATTATTATAACTTGGATCCCTCCTGCAAATCCTAATGGAATTCTTTTATCATATACTGTCTACTGGCGAAATATTCGTCAAGAAAAAGTTCGTCATTTATAGCGTTTTCAAATTTTGAAAGTTAATAAGTTTGTTGAAACTAATGTTGGTGAAACTATTAAGGATTTACAGTCTCAGTATGTATCTGCCGATCATCAATATTACGAAGTTACATCTCTTCGTCCTGGTCAGAAATACGAGTTCTGGGTCACAGCATCGACTTTAGTAGGAGAAGGAAAGGCGTCTAAAAAGGTACTTCAGAGTACAGGTGGTTCATTAGGTAAACTGTTTGCAGAATATGTTTCATTGTATTATTTTTAACTATAATATCCAAATACTAGTTGCTGCCAAAATCATAACTTTTTCTTCAAATGTGACTGCTTCTTGGAAAAGCGATGTACATCTCAAATGTATTGCTATTGGAAAACCAGAAATAGTTCGAAAGTGGAATTTAAAGTAAAAATGAAAATTTTTAATTAAATAATATGCTAATTCGTATGCGGTTTTGTTTTTAGTGGGAAAACACTAGAAATAAGCGAGTCCATTTCTCAGATGCCTGACGGATCTCTAATTTTAAAGAATGTAACCAGTAGAAATGCAGGAAACTATTCTTGTCATGTCCATAACGAAGTTGGAGAAGATGAAATTGCTCAGAGACTTATAGTTTTAGGTAAATACGCTATTGTTATTGTAATTGCAATAGAAGATATTAAAACAGAGCAAAGTAGCACCACCATCACCACCTCAAATACAAATTCTTTCAACATCAACCAATTACATCGAAATTCAGTGGAAGATGCTAGAAGATAAACAAAAACTAAAAGGTTATACAATTTATATAAGAAAATATGAAGATCAATGGAAAGAAGTTAACATAGAATCCAATTACCAACAACACAAAATTGATGGTCTCGAATGCGGAACTAAATATGAAATTTCCATGGCAGCCCATAACACTATTGGAACTGGAGACAAATCAGAAATTATATCTATTTCTACGAACGGCTCTGGTAAAGTAGAGAATCCTTTAATGCATTTTGCATTACATTTTTTCATTGTTTTCATTTTTATTTGTAGTTCCAACATCACCTAGCAAATCCGATTTAATTGAAGAATCTACCAATGCTGTTTCACTCTATTTGAATACATGGAAGAGTAACGGCTGTCCTATCCAATATTATGTTGTCGAATATACACAGCGATCAATAAAAGAGTGGAATATAGTGTCCAAAAGTTTAAAACCAGAAATGAGACGCTTAATGATTCCAGGGTTAAGAGATGGAACTTGGTATACACTCCGAATGACTGCTCATAACGCTGCTGGGTCTTCAGTTGCCGAATATAATTTTGCTACACTGTCTGAATTTGGTGGCAAGTATAACTGTTGCAGCTCATTATAGAGGTTAAATCTAAACTGTGTGTGTTAAAATTATGAATAGCAACAATTGCTCCTGAAATCGTTGAAGATGAGAGCTACATTGGGGGGTTGATGGAGTATCTCAATTTCTATGTCATAGTACCTGTGTCGATCACAGCTGTTGTTTTGATTATCATCTTGTGCGTTGCCTGCTTTTTTGTGAAAAGTTCCAATAGCCGCCATAAAAGAGAAACTGGTAACAACTTCAACTGTCAAATTATTAATGTTTTTTTTTAATTCGGGAGATCCATTTATAATCATATAGAAAAGCGACTTTCATTGGCTAGCAATATTTTACGAAGAGATTTTGACGGCAGCACTCTAAATTACTCTCTCATTCAAAGACCTGAAGGTTACAACACTTTGCGCAGAGATCCAAGTAATGATCCAATGCCCTATGCTACTTCTCAGCTAAATGGCAGTCATCCGCCACCTTTGCCACCACCAAATCCAAATATGATTCAATGTAAAATAAATTTAAATATTGTATAATTAACTAAGTTTATTATTGACTGAAAAAGCGGTCTATAATATTTAGCTGGGCCGTTAACACCTCGCCGAAATGAAATTGAAAACATTGCCGTCTTCCAAGGTGTTTCACAGCAATTTTTCCCACCGCCCCCAGCAAGGTAACATTTAAGTTTCCTGACATATTAATTATCAAATTTAATCAGCATCAATAAATTATTCTGTTAATCTTTATAGTTTCTTAAACGAAAAAGCAGTGAGAGACACAACGACCACGTTCTCTGTTGCTCAAGATGGAAAAATGACGAATGGCGCTCATACTTATGCTAACAATGTTCGTAACTTTTATAGATTTATGACAAGTCAAACTCATTTAATTACTTAACATTTAAAGTGGTAAAAATGAAATCTATTTTAGGTGGACAGAAAGGAGCTCAAGTAACTCCAAAAACCTTTCAGTATCAACTTCATTGTACGCTCGACTCAAGCAAATAATCGTTAAATTTTTAACTCTAATTGTTAGGTAAGTTCCGTATTAACTATGAACAAAAGTTACAATAACATCAAACCTTATGTTTTTCATTTTAGTTCTTAGAATCGTAGCTGTTTACAAGTTACCGTGTTCAATTTTGTTAGTTAATATAGTAGTACTAGTCTTTTAATCTCTTTAGTGTATTTACATAACTTTGTAATGAACATAAGTTAATTATGTAATTAAATATACTGTGTAGAAGCATCTGAAACAACCTATGTTGTCAAATTATTAATTTTAGAACACACGCATTGAAACGTTCGATTTTATGATTCTTTGTGGAAACTTTTAATGTTCTGTTATGTTACAATCCATATAATATGCAGTCTCTTCGCATTTTTGTTATATCTGGTCGAAATTTGCTTCGGATTAAAGGAAGCAATCAATTTGGATGCTATGTTACAGCTGAATTCGCAGGAAAAAAGAAAAGTACAGCTACTCAAGATGAAACAATATGCACATGGAATGAAGTATCACAAAAATAGAGATTACACTGTGTTTGTATATATATCAATTTTTACTATTGATAATCTCAGGTTTTAGACTTCACTGTAGATAAAGATAGCCAACCAGAAATGAAAATCTTGTTCACAGTTAAACGAGCATCATGTTTACCAATCCGCGTTAAAGACAGGTAAAGTAAATCAAAGATTTAGCTTCCATTGATTTATAATGATTGTAGTAACCAATTTTCAGAGTTATCGCTTGGGCTGAAGTTACGCTGCAAAATGCCATTCAATCCGCCAGTTCATCCCAAATGTATGAGGTGGGGCTTTCGGATAAGCACAACAGACAAACTCACGTAATAAGCTACATAAAATTAAAGCACATTGAGTAACCAAGCCAAGCTTCTTTTCTAGGGAATATTACAGCTGAAGTTTCACATTGATGGCCCATTTTCCATTGAAGCTGCAAACGTCATTGGTAAATTTTAAAAACAAATAACTCCAATAATAATATTTTAAACGATATCTCAATAAAGAAAAGGTACCAAATGATCTGATCATTTAGCTACAATAATTCGGTATAGTCTGATCAATATAAGTCTGAAAGGATGCAAAGGAAAGCGGCTATTTTATCGTCGATATCTTCAGAGCTGAAGGACTACCAAGAAGTAACTACTTTTACTTTTAAAAATAAGTTTCATTTAATTGGAATTACTATTGATTACATTTAATTGATATAATTATAAATAGTGGATCTCGGAAATGTTTTCAGTCACAAATTATCACAAACAAAATTGGTGGATAGCTATTTAGTAGTTACTTTTGCTGACGAAAAGGTTCGATTATTTTATGCTAAACTGAAAAAACAAAGTATGATTCTTATTTTTAGGTTACAACAAGTGTCATTAAACAAGATACTTCCCCGGTGTGGAATGAAAGACTTTATCTTCCATTTAATGCAAGTATATTTATTTAAGTTCTGTCATTAAAACATATGTTTATTTATAAATTATGTTCTACTGTATTCTAGTTACCACTGCAAAGTAACTACATCAAGTTAGAACTTAAAGACGAGTATGTTTATTAAGGTTATGCTTTAATTTAACTCCGTAATTGTTTTGATATCACTTTAAATCAATAGAGATATATTAACCCCTGACGACTTGATAGGAACTTCACAACTAGCATTGAAAGACATAACTCCCCAATGGGAAAACGGTAAATACAGTAATTATAAAGTCGTTTTAAAAGCCATAATTTAAATTAACGTCTCCTGTTATCCTAGTATGTTATCTCCCTTGTTTTGGTCCATCATTCATCAATTTCTATGGTGCCAGTCGTAAATTCCGTTTGATAACCACAAAAGAAATGCACCGAATGAACACTGGAAAAGTTGTCTAATACTTATAGAATTTTTCTTAACTTAAACAATTTAATTTGTATATGATAATTGATTAGGAAGAAGGTTCCTCATTTCGAGGACGAGTCCTACTCTCAATAACTACACAACTTGGTAAAATACCAGACCAAGTAGATACAACAATTCCTCAAACTGTCATCAGTCAATCGCTACCAGTAAAAACTATTACGATTTAAAATTAAATTCTTATAATTAAATTGTTTGATTTAAAGAGCAATGAGGGTAGATGTCTTCTACGAGTGACGTTTATGGATTGCTTTTTGTTAAGATCGTCAAATATTTCAACTCTGGAAGTCAGCATAGGTCTTATCATAACGGATTATTAAATTACAGTATAAGAACAATTAATTATACTGAATGAAATTTATTTATTTAAAAGGCTTGTACGGGGAGTCTAAAACAGAAGATCCAAAACACAAACGGCCCTCTTGTGTTAAATCATTCGTTCCAGTCGCAAATATTGAAAGCATTGGTCAATTCTATGCTCCATGGGCAGTAATGCAAAAACCAGTCATTGCATTTGATGTGGAATTTCAAGGAAACCTTCAAAGGCTACTAAGACACAACTGTTACAAATATCTCATTCACATAATGGTAACTTTCTTGCCCTTTCGTTTTTAAGGTATTACTTTTACTATTTAATTTAGAAAAACTACATAGAGAAACTTTCCATGAATTCAAATGGAAGCTTGCAACTAAAAGAATTTCAAAATTTCAGAAATGCATTCTCTGCCGTTTCCATCAGGTGATAATATTAATAAAATGATAATAAATTCCAGTTTTAGTGTTTTAATCATTTTTTTTCTCGTTAATTTAAAGATTAAAATCCTTTGCTTTTACCTACGAAATGGACACCGACTTGGATCGATATTTTCATGGAATTCTTATGAATGTTCTAAACACTTCCGAAAAAAAGCTCCAGCAAGTCTCCGAAGAATGGAGATTATTTGCCAATGACTCTTCAACGCTTTTGGAACATCTGACAGTCACATGTAGTGAAACGCTGGATCAGTTACGATCGTGTATACCAGAGGAATCGATCAACGAGTATCCAGACGTTTTTATCTGGCTGTTTAGTAAATGGAAGAAAGTGTCATACATTCGAGTTCAAATCCCTGACATTATATTCTCTGAGATAAATGAATGCAAAGGAACATTATGTAACGTGACTCAGAGCTGGAATCTAAAAGTAAGTTAATTTAAAGATAAGTTAAGCTAAGTTATTTGATTATGGGTAACTTATTTATTTTTAGCTTTCACACGAAATTCGGCCATCGATTGACTATCGTCAACCAGGAGTCATAAGAGCAGCTCTGTGGTTTGGGGAGGCAAATCAAATACAACACTGTTTTCACTGGAATGACAATGCACACTATCAAGTCAATGATGACACGGTAAACAATACATCAGTCTCTAATTGTTTGATTAAAAAAACTAAAGTAAAATTTCAGGTCAACGATTCAAAGTGGACGAAAAATCGCTGGAAAAAACTAACAAGATCAGACGTAAATTTTGTCACCTTTACGTTTTCAATCAAACAGAAATACTAAAATTTATTTGCATTTTATCAAGAAATCTAAACCGAAAAAACTGCTTTACGAAGACACCACTATTGACATCAAAAAGTACCAATCACAATCACTTTTAAGTTAGTTGTTACAATGTTATTACTGCTAATGAAATAGACAAAAAGATATGAGGAATTTGAATATCGTTCCAATAAAAATCAATGGGGAGGACATCGACTTTGTTTCTATAAAAGATTTGGAGAGCTTGACAGTTGCAAACTTGCAGTCATCACAGCAGCAGCAAGTTACCATATCTGATAAAAACAAACTGCTAGTTTCAACGAGCGATAAAGTAAATTTTTCAACATACATTTCCGATATACTGGGTTAAGCTATTTAAAACTAATAAGAACATTTTATTTCTAGCGTAAAATATCTAAGCAGAATGTTTTCCATTTTTCTTCAGCTACCTTACAATTGCAGTTTCTGGGTAAACTATTTCATTTTTTAAAACCTTAAAAACTAATCAATTTTATTTCCAGAGTCGCATGTTTTTGAACTACGTTGTTATGTTTACCAAGGTAAACAATTGCTGTCCGGCGACCGAACTGGGTTTTCCGGTAAAGAATTGGATATTAATCTATAATAATGCCTCTTTCCAGCACACTAATACAGTATTTAAACGTAGATCCATTCGTGCGAATAACTTTTTTAAACTACACTGCCCAGTCCAATTACATTCCTGAAAGTTTATGTCCAACGTGGGAAGAAACTGTCATTTTGACGAATATTACTCTTCCAGGAACAGTCAAATTTTGGCAGGCATTTCCATCTCAAATCATCATAGAGGTTTATGATAAAGATAACAAAGTAAACATGATTAGCCATTACTGCAATTGCTAATCTAAATTGGGGCAGTTTTTTCTAAGTCATCATAAAAACTGGGACAACTCTCCATTGGAACTGATAAGATTTCGTCTCTTAGTTATTAAGAAAAATTATCATTAGAATTCATCAACTTCTATCTCGTCTATTTAATGACACTGGAAAAATTGATACAATTTATAAAATCATATAATATATGACAGCTAGTTAACATATATTACAGTAAGTTAACCTTATTAACCAAACATTGCAGGGAGTGGAAGAATATTTAGGATATTGCGAGCTGTACCCGATTATAGGACCAGTGCCCAATCGAAACTTAGATCTTTTTAGTTGGCATATTATTAAAATTGGTACTGTAAATGCTGGAGAACTTCTAGCGTTTGCCGAACTAATTAATACGGTTAAAATTTAAATATTTTAGGTTTTATTATGTAATAACTAACAATTTGTATGCACAATTATAGGAAGAAGAACATTACAAACCGATAAATTTGACTACATCAAGTGGAGTGATTCCAATTCCTTTAGAAATAAGACCAAAATTACGACAAACTTCACTGCAAGTAAATATACTGCTTCTTCCCACCGCAAATACTTTTATTAAAACTTTGCAAAATTGCAGATACTATGCATTGGATTGCGTATTAATTATATAACTAGCCCACGTTCCCTGCACCGGCCATCGATTGAGCTTTATTACAACAAACCTGAGCCCATTGCAGTTACTGACGAAATCGAGAATTTTCCAAACGAAAGCAATTTTAAGAACAACTATTTTATTATTGAACTGGTAATAAGATTTGCATTTGTGTTCATTGGGAGTGTTTATAATATTATTATTGTAGAATTTACCGGAGGAAATCAAATTTCTGCCAGCAATAACAATTCGTTTAAGGCAACGGGAATTGTTTGAAATCATAGCTGTGGCTGGTGTTGGAATTGTCACTGAGCTGGATCAGTTCTACATCTCAGAAGAAATGTGGTCAATTCATACCACCGAACAAGCCAGTTCATCTCAAAATAAACCAGAAATTACAACTAATGCTGAACTTGTCACCGCTACCGTAGGCAACTACATATCATTCTTTAAAGTTTATTAAATTTAACTTTTGGATTATCAGGTATACGATGAAATTAAAGATCTCGATTGGTGGAGTAAATACTACGCTTCAAGAGGCGAATTCGAGAAATGTTCCAACTTCACAATCCTCGGTTTTCTGCCCATTCCGGTAATAATTACTATACATAAACATTCAACTCACAAACATTCATTTCAACTACAAAATTGACAGATTCTTCCTTATGAACTTGAAGAAGATGAGACCTTCAAAAACTCGATTAAAAAAATCAAAAGTTATCCAATTTACAGAGGAAAAAATCTACCTGGAGTTGAATCAAGTCGTGAACTTGTTGCCAACATGAAATTAAGTCTACAAATTCAACCTGCAACTGAGACTACAAATCTTTCATTTACCACTGTTATGGCAGAGCGGCTGCTGACAATGTCAGGACGGTATCAGCTGAGGTTATACCTTGTCCGGGCATATAACCTTCCAATTAAGGACTTCAGAAGTGTAAGAAGCATTTTATAAAATCGCGTTTTGTAATTTTAAATTTCTTAATAAAATTGTATTACATTTTTGCAGTCGGATTCGTATGTGCGGGTTAAAATTGGTGACAGAGAAACAGATGTCCCTGATAGTCTTCGGCATAATTCTTTAAACCCGATTTTTGGATGGCAAGTTATTCAAATTTTAAAGGTAAAATGTAGATTTTTTTTATGTATTTTCTTTCTCGTTGTTGTGTAGTTTATATGAAACCACAATAAATTGGCCTAAAGACGTTGAAATTCTAGTCGAAGTTGTTGATAAAGACTTGCTGAGTGGAGATGATGTTATAGGTTCAACTTTAATAAACATCGATGATCGTTTACTTGCACCTTGTTGGGCCTCATGTGGAGTGTCACCGCAGTACATGACGTAAGAACGTTTACAAACTTGACTGAATTTGCTGTAACTCTTGAGTATTACCGTATTTTCTTTGCATTTTTAGCAGCGGTCCATATGTTTGGCGGGATTATAAACTTCCCAGTGAAATTCTTAATTACATTTGCGCTCTTCATTCCATTTTCATTCAAAAAAACGCACAAAACAAACAATTAAAAGTTGGAGATGCTGAATTTTCTTTATCCGATTTAGGTAAAATAAATAGTCACGGTTAAATAATAGTTCTGACAAATAAAACTGATTTCTGTAGAGTTGCAACAAATATCACACATGCATGATATTGTCGGTGGCAAATGGGACGAAATTCTAGCGTTAAAAGCTCTACGACAACTAAATCTTGTCGTGAAAGAGCACGTCGAAACGAGATCATTGTACAACTTATCTCAGCCTGGAATACAACAAGTTGTTATTTAATTTTCCATAAATAACTACTTTAATAATGCTTATTGGATCTTAATTTAGGGTCAATTAGAGATGTGGCTTGACATTATCCCAATCGAAGACAATCTCACCACAAACGCGGTTGATATTACGCCGAGACAACCAAAAAAGTAACTGTAAACAAGTTATTTCCTAATGTCTAATCCTGAAACTTTTTTTTTTTCAATGTTATAGTTATGAACTCCGATGTGTCATTTATAACGTTTACGATATTATATTGGATGACCGAAATTTAATCGGAGACCGTATGAGCGACGTTTACGTTAAAGGCTGGCTTAAGGGTCTCGAAAACAAAACCCAGAAAACAGATATTCACCATAGAAGCTTCGACGGTGAAGGAAATTTCAACTGGCGTTTGGTTTTCCAGTTTCAGTTTCTTCACGGAGAAAACGTTTTGGTTCATCGCAGCAGAAAACACCTGCTGGACGTTCATCTGACGGATTTAACGGTTCCTCTTACGCTTTGTCTTCAGATATGCGATTTTGATAATTTTTCAAGAGACGATGTTCTAGGTATTTCGTTGAAATAAGTCTTTTAAATACAGAGTAATTTTTAAAATTGACAGTACCATTAAAGAAATGAGACTAAAATTAATCTAACGAATTCCAATAGCGAGTTCTTCAGTTTCTTTCTTGCTATAAGAGATAAAAGTATTCTAATTTAGAAAATCACTCGATACATATACAATATACTGTACTTGCTATTTATTAAATAATTCTTGAACTTTTAGGAAGTGTAAAGTTGGACTTAATGGCTTTGCAACCTCCAAGAAAAAACCGAACAACAAAAACGTCTAAACAGCCTCTGCCCCGTCTATCAACACTTAAAAAAATTAATCGTTTCAAATCAAAGTTTAAATACGACTTTATGCCATTAACAAACGCTTCGACATCACCACCAGAACCGCCAGAACCAACTAGTGCTGACTCTCCACTTATTAATATGTTTGTGCAGAAATGGGTCCGCGGATTTTGGTCCTGCTCCGTCAGTGACGAATCCAATACAAAAGCCGTTAAGTGTAGATAATTCTTAAATTAAACTATATCATCTTAACAATTTAATTACAGGGAGAAATTGAAATGGAAATCGAACTTTTGACTGAAGAAGAAGCGAAACTTAAGCCAGCGGGAATGGGGAGAGATGAGCCGAATACCAACCCGCATTTGAAACCACCAATACGGCCATCTACTTCATTTCACTGGCTTACATCACCACTCAGGTTCCTAAAATACATTTGCTGCGAACGGCTGAGAACTCAAATCATCATTACAGTTGTACTCATCATTTTAGGAGTCATTTTATACCTGTTATTTAGGACGTATTTAGTAAGTGTACAATCTTTTCTCATAATTATATGAAGATTTTAGATTTACGGATTATTTTACAGGAAGAGAAAATTCGCTATCATTTTGTAAGACCCAAGAATAAGGATCCAATGTCCTATTCTACACTTCAGCCAAACTTAGTGTAGGTCCTACAGGAATATTTGAGGAACAACAACACAAAAGATCCACAATTACCGACAATTTGTAAATGTTAACAAGGATATAATAACTTTCGTATACTTATGCAATTTTAAACAGTCAATAAATATAAATATTTTAAAAGAGACTTACATTTACCATGTAAATGATGGATTCATAACTGTTTTAATGAAGTTAGGATGACTCCTGCCCACTTGATCCTTGGCACAATTAAAGATTGGACTCCAGTTGTAAACTTGTCATTTTTAAATAGCACGACACTTCACGAATAATCACCACAAACAAAATCACAATTTCATAATAAAATACATTGTTAATTATAATTCAAGACGATACGTTATTTACTTTTGAAACTTTTGGTTTTGTCTATACCGGTATGAAATTTGTAAAATGTAAATAAATTGTTCAATGTTGTGCTAGGTGGCGTTACTTACGCGCGCAAATAAAACAATAAAAATGAGTTTGGTTAAATTGCCCGACAGACATTTACCCGAAATGATCATTTGTCCGACAACATATACCGTACTAAATCTTGTCGAACAATACAGTTTGTGTAAAACTTTATAAAACTATTATTTGTATATATTTTAAATTAATGGTAATTAAATTTTTTGGAAGTTTAACCATTATTATTTACAACGTTTTTTTAAAGAATTATTTATATAAACTGAATTTTAGTTAAGTTTTATGCCGACACCACCATGTGGCACCACTTCATGGGTAACAAAAAATGACATATAAATACTAAGTAACTTTGAATGCAGGTAAGTTTTATCCGCCATCACGTAGAATATATTAAGAAACATGATACCATCATGGCCGATAAATTACCTATTTTTATAGTACTTTAACGCAAAATCATATGATTGCTTTAGCGCCCTTGAAACTAGCATGTTTTTTTTTTTGTGTTTACAAAATATTTAACATTTCAACGAATTAAATCGCGTATCAGAGATAAACTTTTACTTTTTAATTTATACAATAGGAACAGTTTTTAATTTATTGTAAGTACTTTGTAAATATATGCAGTTTATAACAATACTTTGTTATGTTATATTACTAACTCGTATTTACACTTTTCGATTACATATATTTTTGCAGGGGGTTTTTTTATTTGTTTATCATTGTCACTCAGTATTCGAACTGCCAGTTGTTTTTGTTACGCAACAAAAGATTTCATTGATTTGCTTATTAAGTCTGTGAAATGACATCGTGGAAAAGCAACGAGAAATCTTTACAAGAGTATATGAGACCAAAGCAGTCGTTACATCGACTTGAAAGTTCAATCAACAAATGCACCAAGATTGTTATTCCTTTGCATTTGGATATATTGCGTAAACATGCCAGTAACATTAAAAAGGTTATTGTTTTGTAGTTCGAGTATTTTGTTTTGTAATTGAGTCTTTCATTAATGTGATTATGTGGATTATAGTATCAGCAATCAGGGGAATGGAGCAAAGTTAAACATGAACAGATCAACGCAACAAGAACTGTAGAACAGTTGAAAGCGGATCTTTGGTCTCTGGATCTTTTGAGAAATCAAGTGATTGAAAACGATTTAAATGATTTTAATAAAATTGCTGAGAAATCGCAAGCGGCGGTCAGTGCCATGATCGAAGAGTTTCTAGGTAAAACTGACATAATTTAAAGTGTTTCCTTTTTTGGAATTGTTTAATTATTATTTAATGAAAACTGTATAGGTATTGCAAGTGAAATAAAAGCTGAGAATGAAATAACTGAAACTGAATCTCATAATATAGGTACAGTAATCTTAATTCTTCAATTAATCTTAATAACTTTACAATAATCTTTCTTGAAATATTTTAGACGATCCAGGTTGTTCCCAAAAACTAGAACAAGCGTTTGCTTCTATTGAAGATGAACAGGCTTTACGTCAGAGGCTTGAAGAGCAAAGTATTGTAGCTCAATCATGGGAAGATTTATCAGAAGTACAGTACATAACAATTAATTGAAATACAGTGATAATTTCGGGGAACCAAGCAATTTAATTTGTTTTAGAAATTTTTTTTTGAAGATTAAGTCAGTTTTACACATTACAAAAGTATATATTCGTAACAAGATATGTTACTTGATTGCTGAAACTGTTTTGAGCATTTCTAAAGCAGTTAAAAGAAGAATTCATGAATTCTTAAAGGTGTTTTTCCTAAAGCGAGTCTCTTCGTTATAGAGTGAATATACAGAGTAAAACCTATCTTTAGTTTATAAAACAAAACGAGTTTTATCACTGTATTTTCAATCGGTTTCCTTAGTCTTGGAATTATAATGTCTAATCTTCCTTTTTTTTTTAGAATTTACAAGACCTCAATAAAACGGTGGTCATGTTATCAACACTAGTCCAAGTAAGTATTTCATTTTAATAATGAAAAAGTAGCAAAATGTTTTGCTATTTTATACGTAGAGCCAACAAGAAACAGTCGGTCGAATAGAAGATAATATCGAAAAGGCAGATCAAGAAGTCTACGAAGGAACCAAACAGTTAGCCAAAGTAAAGTCTTGGAATTAAAAAATTGACCAATGTCAGAATCGCTATATGAAAACCAAATTAAATGTTGTTAAAGGCAAGAAAATACAAGACTGCAATTTTTCCTGTTGCTGGTGCCATTGTGGGTGGATGTATTGGTGGTCCAGTTGGAATATTTGCTGGACTAAAAGTAGGAGCAGCAGCAGTAGCTCTTGGTGGATTAATAGGTAACAATTTATCAGTTAGTTTCCTAACTTCCATAATCTGAAATTAACGTTTGTATTTGGGTAAAAACATAATAGGATTTACTAGTGGACGATTATTCAAAAAGAAAGTAGATCGAAATGTAGCCATCGAGATGTATAATCTAGATCAGTTAAGATTAGATTATCAGACAAGTCTAAAAAGCTCTTCTTTGCCGGATATGAGGGTTGTGTGCTACGAAAATGCGGATGGTTTTATGAACGTAACAGCCATGCCAACATCGTGATTTTTATTTTAAATCTGTAATATTAATTAAAAACGTTTTTATCTACATTATTTTGCAATTTCAACTTCAGCGATCAATCATTATTAATGAATTAGACTCCAGTTAGTTGGATAGTTGTACGAAAGCAGAATAGGACAATGAAGAAGCAGCGACAAACAATCATCTATTTTGTGAAAAAAAAATTTCAATGAATTTTTGGCATGTATGGTTTTGGGGGAAAGAAAAAAAACCTCTTAATTTTTATATTTACCGTCTAAATTCTTGGTAATACTAATCCAGTGGTTCAACCACGTTATCATGTCTTCTCTGGACATTCCCACCGGATTGATTCCTCGAAGAAAACAGCATCCACGAAGTTCTTCCAAGTTCATATCGTGGATCTTCTCCCTCAACATTGCCAGATCAATTTGGCGGATAATCACAGCGTGTTGCTTTAGGCGACGTTTCCTCAGACCAACCACAGATAAGTTATGCATCCGGCATAAGCGTGTCTTGAAAATATAATAATAATTATTAAGCTTTTAATTCAGTTAAGAATTTCTCTTTAAAACTAAAAGCTATATTTACAACATGACTAAATGAAAGTTGCCTTAGTGAATATAACCCGTTTGAAAATAAATCCTTCAAATCTAAAATTTCTTGCTCAGAAGGATGAGTTCCACTTCCTAACTGCAATTAAATTTTCTCTTAATTAACCGTCATTAATAACTCAAAAGTTAAAATTGTTTTACTTTATACAAAATTCTAGCGCATTTTAGTCGGTGCTCTGGCTCTGTAATTAAGAGAACTTTGGCTTGAAGGTGACGAAACACGGGGCGATAATTAAGCAACTTTTGTTTGTGATCTTGTAGGTGAAATTCAATTTTTTGCTGAATGCTCCAAAAGTGAGATGATAGTAATTTTTTCGGAAAATAGTATCTATAGAAATGTATGAAATGTTTCAATATTATTAATGAAAATTTAAATTGGTTTTCTATAAGAATGTTTGGTGGTTTTCTAAATTATTCCCATGGCTAGTGATCAAAATCACTTTTGAAACTGATAATATTTAGTCTTGTTAATTTATTGGCCCTTCTTTTCACCGAAAGAAACAATCGGGACAAGCATCAACGAAACTGATACAATTTAGTTTCTTTATTGGCAATTTTCTCTATGCCAATAAAAAAACTGTACAAATCTTCATTTGAACTGATAAGATCTAGTCTCGTTTCTTTATTGGTACCACCATAGCAAGAACAAAAAACAAATCTTCATTGGACTGATTAGATTTAGTGTAATTTCTTTATAGACACTATCTAAAATAGAAATTCAATCGGTATACATACGCTAAAGGAAAAACGACGTAATTGGCAAAAGGTAGTGCAGATATAAGCAACACTGGAGCCACTCTCTTTATCTCTTTTGGCATCTAAAAATTTAACAATTTAGATCAAGTATTTTTATTCTTTTTTGAGATGCCATGGAATGAAGCTTACCATTAGATAATTTTCAATTTCGCATCTTTTAAAGTCGCTAAGTTGTTTCCCTTGGTTTAAACGAATCATCAGAGTTCCAAATATTTTAATGTCACGGTAGAATTCTTTGATTCCTAAACGAAAATGTAAGTACTGTATACTTATAGAAACCGTAAAGTAGAATTTTGCACGTTTAAAACATGTTTTACTAATTACCCACAGCAAATACTTGATAAACATAAAAAGCCCGAGGAAACTTGGTCTCGAGGATTTTTTCGTATCCTTTGACAAACATGAAGAATCTTCCGAAAACATAATTGGCGAATTTGGTGTGAAATCCAGTAAATTTATTTGATGCATTTTGACAATAATTACAACGACTTTCAAATATCGGTCGGTGGCTAAAAAGTAAATGACATTATCTTAATGATATCTTAAATTAAGTTGCTATATGCCATTCAATTAAAATTCAGTAGAATCTAATAAAACAATGAATGAATGATACTTGACCTTTTCTGTAAATCGGCAATCAAAATACGATTGAAAATTAACGTGCTCTTTAAATTTGGAACCAATAAATTACCATTTTTCCAAGGAAATCGAGTTACACATGAAACAAATTTCACTGTGTTCATAATCACAATTCTTATATTTTTTGAAATTTTAAAATATGCACTGTAATCATTGGTACCCGTTACTTAAATAATCAGCTGGCGCCGCAAACACAGCAGACGCTGTTACGTGAAAACGGATAAAGTTAATACAAAACCAGGTTACGTTAATACGTCTGAGCATTTAATCGCGTAAAGCATTTCGCTTAACATTAAACAATTTTTCAAGAAGGAATAAGCAAAACACTTAGCTAAAAATATCGATAAAAATGACAATTAAGATTTGAGAATTTTAAAATATAAAAAAAAATGTGGAACGCTTCACGATTTTGCGTGTCATCCTTGCGCAGGGGCCATGCTAATCTTCTCTGTATCGTTCCAATTTTAGTATATGTACTGCCGAAGCAAGTACAACTGAGTCTACAACCTCTTTCCCTTATATACCTTCCAGTGTATACCTTAAACAAATCTTGCGTTTATTTGAAATACACATCAACATAGTAAAAGATCTATCGTGTTATATCAGTATGTTATTGTGTATTTGCATTTAACAAATAAACTTACAGTTTATTGAAAACAAATAATAAATATAATTGTGTTTTGTTTAAAGCAAATCGCGGTTTTATATGCATTTCATGTTGTTGTAACTCTTTTATGTCCCTCTTGTAGCTATTCCACCCATTATAGCATTACTCCTGCTTCCATTTAAACTTTTTTTTTTCTTGATACAAATGCAAATCTTCTGGAATCCAAAAGACAAATTCCCTGGTCGGGAGTCTGGGGAGACAGGATCCTGTAGAGACCCAGCAGTTTTACTTACTCTATTGAATTTGAGGGAACACAAATAGCCAACTTTTGAAAATATTAAATATATCTATCAGATGGTACTAAATATATCATTGGTTTTTAATTTATGGCAAATATACATCGGAGCATTATAAAATGCATTTAAAACAACTGACGTAATATTATCCGTATATACAGTAGATAGCTACCATTATGTTGACGGATTTAAGCATAACAGCTGATCGACATTTATTTTGTTGGCCATGTAGTGCTGCTACCTAGTGGTGACATACTTAAACTTTTATTATGATTGCTTTTGATTTAAGCGTAACTGCTGATCGATATTTATTTTGTTGGCCATGGAGTGCTGCCACTTAGTGGTGGAATATTGAAACTTTTCTCATGATTGTTACTGATTTAAGCGTAACGGCTGATCGCTGTTTATTTTGTTGGCCGCCGAGTGCTGCTACCTTGTGATGGCATATTAAATCTTTTCTTATGACTGTTACTGATTTAAGCGTAACGGCTGATCGCTGTTTATTTTGCTGGCCACAGAGTGCTGCCATGTAGTGGCGGCTGATAGAAACTTATGACTTTTTCTGATTTAAGCGTAACAGCTGATCGCTATTTATTTTGTCATACTGTGGTGTCTGCAAAGACTGAATCGTATTTTTTGCTGGAATTTGGAAAACGATTGATGTTAATCTTCAATGAAAATCTGTTAATAAACTGTTAAACTCCATTAAAAGATCATTTAGGTAATAATTTAGTTTTAATTTAATTGGATGAATTAACTGAATATGAAATCCATTTAAATTAAGAAAAAAAATTGCACTCTGAATTAATAACTATGCAGCATTTTTCTTAGATTCCTAAATTAAGAAAACAAAGTACAAAATAAAAATGACGCTGGAATTGAAATTGGAGGAAGACGTAATGTGTTTGAGTGCTGATTGTAAATCCAACCAAATTCTTTCTTGTGGTTACGAAGAAGGGAAGTTGGTCGTCTGGGATCTGCGAGTTTCCAACATTGATCCTTCGCTTAAAGGCTGTTTTACCGAAAAAGAAGACGTTTCCAGTGTCATTTTTGCCAGCGAAAACGACCACACAGTTTACGCAGCCAGTGGTAAGCACATTTACATTTTAGACTTAAGAAAAGTAATTGATGACAGTTGGAGCGACGCAAAGTTTACGTGCGAAGACGACGTGAACCAAATTGTATCGACTGAGAATGGTCAGATGTTGGCGGCCGCTGACGACTCCAGTCGCGTCTCCTTGTACGACTTAAGAAACTGTAGTTTAATAAGCCGGTTAGCCAAGCACAGAAACAGCGTTTCAACTCTCAAATTCCGCACGTTGAAACAGAGACAGCTGATTAGTGGTGGGTACGATTGCATGTTAATTCATTGGGACGTTTTGAAGGGACGTCATTTAAGTTCGGTCAATGCATCCAATCTCAATGATCCAGAATGGGAACTGCCAAAGTCATTTAATCCCAGCTACGTGCTAAGTTGTGATGTGCTGAACGTGGAACCGACCAGAGAAACCTGCGTCGCTGGAACTGAGAATGGGAATCTGCATCTATTCAGCTGTGACAAGAAGTTGAATCACATGACAACCTTTCGAGCTCATGATCAGGCTGTCACACAATCGAAATACTATAAAAACGATACTAATCCTATTATTTTTACGTGTGGTAATGACATGAAAGTCAAATTATGGTCCCAGCAGTCTTTAACTTCTGAAGAGCATGGAACGCCAAAAGAACCAATTCGAGTTGTTGATCATCATAGTAAATTTAACTGGTTAACTTTTAGTTTAAATAATATGGTTATTTGTGATACATCAAATGTCACATTAATGCCAATTGAGTTCTAGTAAAATATAATCATTTTTTTTAAATCCGTTGTCATAACTTGTTTTCTCCAAACGAGTCTAAATTGCACCAGTTTTATGTCTTGTTTCTTTAGTATATCTAAAGTAACGAGACTGAATTGCACAGAGTTCAATGGCTATTTGTCTCGTTTCTTTATTATCATTAATGTAACGAGATTAAATTGCATCGATTTCAATACAATTTATCTCATTTCTTTATTATCATTAATGTAACGAGATTAAATTGCATCGATTTCAATACAATTTATCTCATTTCTTAATGAAGTTTCGAGGTTTTCTCGAAAACGTCTGAAATTAACAAAATGTAGCAACTTATCAAATAAAATTATTTGGTCCACTTCAAAACTAAAATAGTAAAGTGGATCAAGTCATTTCTGTTTTTGAAGTGATGCTATGTAAATTGATTGATCGGAATCAAATTATTTTTTTTTGTTGAGAGATTCAAGTTTTTATAAAATTCAATATGATTTTTTTTGTTTGACATGCGTGTGTTAACAATTTAAAATGACATAGCACATTCAGTTTTATGAAATATTTTCAAGATGAAATTTGAAATTTACAATGATTAAAAAATACAAGTTTTTTCTTCTTCTTCAGTGATGAATCGCATCATGATATCACTATCTGACTTGCAGAAATACAGTCTCCTGGGGGAGTAATCCTGCTTCTTTGAGCGTCATCGTATCGTTCATAGTGGATAGTTTTCTCTTAGGGAAGTTTGTGACCATTTCAAACGACTCCTGGTTAAATCCTTTAGACTCGGCATAGAGAAATATCGCCTGAAATTGAATAAGTTGAGTATTAATATTCCATCTAAGTTGGTAACAAATTATCAGATGTCACGCAGTTGTTTTGGGTCCCGAACAACAAAATAGTAAAGGACCAATATATTTTGCGCAAAGAATTTTGTCAGTTTTGTAAGAAACATCGCAACTCCGTTATGCTATCAAGAAAGGAGACGTTTCAAGACTATTTACCTTTAATTTTGATGAGGATGGCAAGCTCAGTTGGTCTTTGGTTCCATCTGGAAACCTGAACACTATATCTGATTTGGAATCTTTTTAATTTAAACAAAAATTCAGTTTAATACTTAATTTATTATAGTTAAAAATTAAATCTAACCTTCTTCAAATCCTAAATAATCTTTCCAGCTATCATTACAATCGTTTGATGTGGAGATTGTTTTTGGTGGTTGTGGAACTTGTGTGGACGTTTTGTCGTCCGATTCTTTTGAAGCGTTGGTGCTTGAAGAGTTTGTCAGCTGCGACTCTTCCGAATCATCAGCGTCAAACGCTTCTAATTCATCGTCATCTTCGTCGGAATGAAGCATCATCGATTCATCAGACTGCCATTTATTTGTGGATTGTGTACTGTCTGGTAGTGCACAGGACGTTTCTACTAAAGATGCCTTAAGCGCCGCTTCCAACTGAGACTCTTCACTGGCATCAATTATGCTATCCTGCATTTTAAGAAGAGATAAAACGTCAATTAATTTCAAAATATTAACCCAATTTGACCATTTAATTACGTCTTTCTTAACACTTATTACCGTCCTCTGTCGTTTAACAGGACGTAAATCAGAGTCATCTCCGTCAAGAGTTGGGTGTCTAGTAATAAAGTCCGAAACTAAATTAAAAAAATAAAGTCATGTTAATTCAAATGATTAACAAATAATTGCGTAATTTTAATACCTAATTCGCAAAATGACGCCGCTTCAATTTTATTCCAAGATACAACATTTTCTCCAGTTCGTGGATCAATTATAGCTACATATGGCCATTCTATCACTTTGTAAAACTGCATATACCTTCCACCTTCTTCACTATCGTGATAAATCTATTTGCAAAAATTACGCAAAATGAAGTAAAGTCGCTCAAAAATAAAGAATGTGCAATGTTTCCTCTTAAGCTGTGCACCAAATATTCAAGTACTGAGTCTAAATATTTAAGTATAGAACTTGGTGCAGTGTTTTGGGAGTTTTACCCAGGCACTGGATCACTTATCCAGAAACTTTACTACCATATTAAGAGTTAACATTGATCAAAATGTTTACCTGCCAGAAAATAAAGTGTTCTTTAATTATATTTTTAACTGCTTGATTGCTCCACACATCTCGGTTCAAAACTTGGCACGTAAATTCCTGAACATTTTGTATATTGACCATTAACCATTTATTTGTACACTGGCCAAGTTCTCTCGCCTAATAAATATAAAGATAAGAATTACTGCATTGATTTCAAAAAGATAATACAATTAAGTTTTTATTACTGAATCAAAACTTCCACGATGCATAATATCCAATGGGGGTCGAAATAAATCTTCAAGAGTTTTCAGCTTCTGACTTGATGCTGAGCTGCCACCTTGAATTCTCATTTCTTGCTCCTCTGAAGAAATTAAAGAAATTATCAATATCTTATTTAAATAATGTCCAGTAATGCTGTTTACTTGTTTCAGCTTCAAAATCGCGAAATCCATCAAAAACAGATTTTGAAAGACGATTTCTAACTCTTATTCCTAAAAATAAAATCACAGATAAATCATTCATTAATTATAAGAAACATTCAAGACAATTTTCAAGACATTCGGAGTTTACTAATGATGATAATAACTAAAATTAAATATAAACGAAATAATACATATTTAGAACGACAATAATTCAAGAAAAAATAGTTCCTCTACTTTGAGTTCTAGACCATGTAATGCAGTTTAGCTACCATGATAACAAAAAAAAAAACGAGACATATTTCCACTGAAACGAATACAACTTAGTCTCGTTTGTTTAGTTACGGCAAAATTAGTTGTTATAGTACTAGGTTGTCGTATGATGTTTACAAAATAGGTCAACCTAATTTAGTATTCTAGATTTATCAGATGAAACTACAACCAGCAGTTGCTAATTATAATTGATTTTAGTTTGCAAAAACGTCATTAACTTATCAAATGTCTTGAGAATTTATCACGAGATTTAATAATGTTGTTTCCATTGATAACGAAATTGAGTTTAACTTACCAGCGGTTACAACGTTATCCACCAAAATGCCACGTGTAGGTGGTATAGGCGGTCTTACTTCACTATATTAATAACAATAATTACAAAATATTAAAATAAATTGTTAATTTGACTAAAATAATAATGCGAATTTCTCTTCAAAAAGAAGACTAATTACTTACGGACTTTTGCTGGAAGATGCGCCGCCGCCACTTTTTGATTGTTCATTTCTTTCCTCTTCTTCAACATGCATATTAATTGCCATTTCCAGATTATGATTAAATGCCTCTAACACCTTTTTAGCTGTTTCTTTATCAGCACCTGAACAGATAAGTTAATAATGTCGATTTAAACAATTGAATGAAGTGAAAAAAATTTTTTTTGGCTATGCTGTATTATACACAGAATGGTAATGTTGATATTGTCCATAACAATAAGTGATTTTACAAGGCGATTAACGCCAACATAAGTTGAACGTATTCACCAAACTAACAGGTATACAAATCAGCACATCCCAATAAACATTACAGCTCAAGACGGTTATAATAATAAAGTGTTTTACCGGTGATGGAACAAAACTGATGGATATTTTTCTTTTTATCTCGTGGATTTGACATTTTTGAAATCTTATAAGCTTCTTATTAAACGTCCCCAGCTTCGTTGAATTCGTAAATAATCGTAAACGTCTTCTTTTCTTTCGGCAAGAAATTTCATTTGGAACGAAGTCGATACGACGATATTAGTATAGTATCGATACATTTCCTCCGATTTTTGTGCTCGATATGTTATTATGGCCATCATAAGTTGCATTTT
Organism: Helicorthomorpha holstii; assembly: GCA_013389785.1. Classification (NCBI taxonomy): domain Eukaryota; kingdom Metazoa; phylum Arthropoda; class Diplopoda; order Polydesmida; family Paradoxosomatidae; genus Helicorthomorpha; species Helicorthomorpha holstii. Next base: position 5,246,318 of record JAAFCF010006680.1, on the reverse strand, counting down.
TTATTGGAAAAGCAATAAATGTTTTGTTTTACTTGGCGATTTGTGATTTTGCCGCCACGATTTTTCGATGATAAAAATTATTTTACAGGTTGAGTACGGAATTTGTCGTGACGTCATGGCCGAATATGTTCCGAACGTTGACGGCGGCAATTTCCACGTAGAGTTTAAAAATTAAATTATTTTTCAATTAATTAGTATTAGCGGAAATTGTGTAAATAAGTTCATTTTAGTGTTATTAGTAATTGTAATGTACTTTGTAAGCATCTTTTAGAAGTTTTATATTGTTTTAAAAATGATATCAACGAAAGTCTATATTTTAAATTTGAACAGTACTAAGTGCATAAGTCCGCTGATATACTTTTTGACTAGAAATACATCAAAATTAAAAAAAAATTATATTTAAGCTTAAAAAGTATGTATAACCGATCAGTAACAAAATAAAAACATTCATTTGGCTATTTACAGTTTTTAAAACGAATAAATTAATGTTTTATTAAATAAAAACTAAATTTTTGCAATTTTTAAAATGACGCTTTACACGATACGAAGCATAACGTTGACCATCTAATTGATGTAAAACAATAGCCAAAATAATGTTGGCACTCAACCTTGTGCTGTTGATCAGCTAAAGTTTGACGGTGTAGAAAAGCCCGGTGAAGGTGTTTGAGATGCCGTGTCTATTACGAGAAGCGGCGGACGAAAAAAGCTCGACCGTCGATGAAAGAAATTCAACTTCATTCATTAATTTATTCTTTTATTTTACTTTAGTAAGTGTTATTGTATGCTTTATTAAACAATTTAAGTTTCTGTGATCGATTATTAGAATCATTAACATTGGATGACTAAACTGTCACTGTGCCACTGGGTAAATTGTAAGGGATTAGTTCATCTTGGACTTATCTTTGAAAGTTTTCAGAAATACTCTCCAAAATAAAGTCATTTAGCGCCCTCTTTGAGCTATCAAGTAGTACATTTACTATATTAATATAGTCAAAGGCTGAAAGAGGGCGTCCATAAAGAATTGTCAATAACTTGTGGGGAAAGGATTTCTGAAAACTTTCAAAGGGAACAATATCGTTTAACTGCGATTATTTATTGCTGTTTGTATTTCCCGCTACTATTAAAGCTGACGTCATGCTGTCACGTCATGATATTTTAGAGGGGAAATGTTTTTGCACCGAAGGTACCTCCGATTCTAATAACCATTGATATATTGCACGATTTCACCTGAATTTCAAGCTTAAGTAAGTATATTTTCTGTAATATTAGCGGATATAGTTCTAATATACTGATGTAATTCAGTAAAGTGTGTTTAAAATCTTTAAGTCGTTGAAATGACAGACGAAAATGATGCTCTGAGTGACAAAGAGTGTGATGGCGCAAATGCGAAAAGTGACAAGTTGTTTACATTGAAAAAATGGAATGCAGTTGCAATGTGGAGCTGGGATGTAGAGTGTGATACCTGTGCTATTTGTCGTGTTCAAGTTATGGGTAAGAATCGTAAGATGGTATTAAAAATCATAAAATCCAGCTTGCAAACATTACGAGAATACTCAAAACATTGACTCAAAAAAATCAGCTGTTGCAAATGGCAGCGGCGTCAGATACTTCGTTAAGCGATTTTCCCCATGTTTATTTAAAAGACGGTTTCTATAATGACTAACAGCAAGTGACAATTTATGATGCAACGAGTTTAAAATACTAATTTAAGAATATTAAATGAAAGTTTAATCTTTTATTTTTCGTATAGACGCATGTTTACGTTGCCAAGCAGAAAATAAACAAGAGGATTGTGTGGGTAAGAATTTTGCTTAAAATTCATAAGTATTGGTATTCAGTATATTAATTTGATAAAAACGACGAGAATAATCTGTCGGTAGTCTGTACTAAAATTTAACGACAATCTACTATAGAAAGGTTACTGTATAGAGTCAAGGTAAATCATTTGAATTCGGATCAACACAATTTTGATCCAAATGAAACTGGTGAGACTATCAGATATGCATTTTCTGATTGCTTTAGCATTTGTAGTTCCCTTACTGCGCGAATAAACTAGTTTATAGCTGTTTGCGAGAGAGTATCGTGAAAATTTCGTGGTATTTGCTAACATAACTGCGAAGGTAAGAACTTCAAGTTGATTCTAAATCGACTAGATGCGTGAACAAGGCACTGTTTCTTTTGTAACACTTTTGACTTTTGTTTACAGACTTTACGATGTTGACTTTGTATGATTTTATACTATAGTTGTGTGGGGAGATTGCAACCACTCTTTTCATAACTGCTGTATGTCTTTGTGGGTTAAACAAAATAACCGATGCCCATTATGCCAGCAAGAATGGTTTGTTCAGCGTATAGGAAAATAACTACGCTTGGGAAATGAACATTAAACACCTCGTATATTTTATTGAAGAAAATGTTTAACTTGAAAAAAATGGCATTGTAAAAAAACGATTTTTATATTGGCAACTGGTGAATATCTTTCATTTAAACTTTTTTTGTACAATACAATGACAGTAAATTGCCTAATTGTACCATTCAATTTAATGCCCTGTTCGTATAATTTAATGCAATAATTTAAAAACGTTTACACTTCAACAAGAAAAATCAATCTCAAATTTTGTTTCTGTGTGAAGCACTTTAGACTTAAAATTATGCTGGGATTCTTCTTTAAACGTTGCCATAGTAAGTTATTTGTATTTCTCATTTTAGATTCTCGTCAACTGTATCTTTGTTGTCGATGAAATTGTTTTTGGTTTGAATTCCGTGAAAAAGAGAACTTCAGTATCTTTAATTGCTCAACACTGAACATCTTTTATTTTCTTTGCACTTAGTTAAATGTATGCCATCACACTATCTTAAAATACTTAATTGCATAAATTCATTTTGGTTTTTCTATATTCGTATAGTTCAATACAACATCTTTTACATACTTTAAAACATGACAATCATACATTATTTGCCAACATTAACAGCGTTGTAAATGCACTAGCTTTTACATTTGATGCATACTCAAGGCAGATGGTTATTCATTATCTTAAACAATTTTGAAAACTATAAATTCCAAAACCATACTTTATCATAAAGTTCTTTCTTGTTAAAAACCACAATATTTCATACAGGTAAATGCACATATTATCCAAACTCGTTTTTAAATAATGCACTTTTATATCAAGGCTTGATCGTCTTAGTAATCTGATATTACTAATAAACGATTTTTAGCAACAGTAATAAAAACCATACAGTGATTTCCAATCGCAAGAATAATTGAGTTGGACGTCTCTTAATCAGAGTCAAAATCTGTTAGCCAAGTAAACAGCTGCATATATCTCCAACCCTACATAAATATGAAGAAAAAAATACATTTTGTAATTAAACGGTTAAAAAATAATAGTAATAAATGCAATGCCATACAATCCAAGTTGATTGTTTTGGTCTCCTGTCTCAAAGAACATATAATCCTATTGGAAAATAATAAAGAAAATTTTGTTATCATGAAACAAACAGAACAATAATAAACGTTATACAATGAGAAAGCAGGCTCCTAACATGACAGCTTTCATTCTCACATCCAGATCCATTGGAAAAGTAATTCCAAAGTTGTCAGCATCTAATTAATTAATTCAATTATTATACTGTGTATAGGAATATTGATTAGTTTTACAATATCGAGAAAGAAACTAAATACAATTTGGTTAGTTCTCAGTGCGATTTTATACGGTTTTTTTCTTGTCATGGAGAAAAAGTATTCCAATTTACCCGGAAAACTCAAGTTAATTTTTGTTGCAATACCTGTGAAAGCCTCTTTAATCAATCCAGTCCATTGTTTAGATATTTTTCCCACTTTCACTTTACCATCAGCTGAAAAAACCTGTGAAATACAATAAGAGGAGAATATCAATTGGCTTTTTTTTATATAAATATTGTAGATCAAAGAGTATTTGTGTACGTGAAAATCAACGTCGCAACATGCACAGCAGGGTCCTTTAATTCTTAAAACGACGTCCCCACTTGCGTTTTCAATGACAAATATGGGAATACAAATGCTCCATTGTTGACGAATTCGTCCCACCAACTGACCAGGTGGGCTGTAAACGTCCAATACTTGCAAACAGCATGGAAAGCAACAAGCGGCACAAGCTAATGGTCGATTCAAAAAAATAACTTCATTTTTGGCGTTGTCCATGATTGTCATTTCAAAACAACGACTTGGACCGCAACACATTCTTGTACAACAGTCATTTTCTGTTTAAAACATCTTTATAAACATCATAAAATATCATGTACAGTATTTATGTTTAACCTTCAACTGCATAATACACTGGTTGTCCCATGCTATTTAAAATTTCGTACTTATTATTAGTTTCACAGCCCGTAAATGCTATATTTTAAAAATAGACAATAGCCGTTATTATTTTAAATGTTTATTGAAATTTTATCCACGAACCTTCAAAAAGTTCCACTTTTTGTTTAACTAACAATTGATCGATCATTGTCAAGTATTCAAGTCCTGGAGGAACTGCCAAAAGTTCATCGGTCACTAATAAAAATAATTATTATACATTATAACAAATTAACAAGCCTTTATTTATAATTATTATGAAGAAAAATTAAACTAAATTTATGTTGGAGTCCTAAGATTGAATTTTTGTCGGTAGCTTAGGATATGGGTGCAATTTAGATTGGCCAAAAATGGTTTCCAAGCCAACGTCCAAATACGAGATTTCTTTTTGCACAAAAAATTCAAAACGTAATATTGATAGGGTGAAGAGCCATTTATAGGGTTGGTAATGATTTTAATGATGTTTTATTATGAAATTATAACACCAATAAATGCAACTCTGCTTACTAGAGAAGCTAAAAAAAATACAGGCTCAGCTATCCTCTAATAATAATCAAGGTATAGAGTGGCCAAGAAGATTGCCAATTTCAGAAATGATATTTTTCAAAAGCCCACAAACCAGAAAAAATAAAGCTAATGACATCGCAACCCCCCTCTTAAAATCCAGGGGGGGGGGGCGCGATTGCCTTCCCCTAATTCTCCTTCCTTGTGGATATCACTGTCCTCCAGGAGAGGGAATACTCACCTGTTGGAGCAAAGCCGCCATATGGTGGGGTGGATGGTTGGTCACCTTCACCCGTAGGATATTCTGGAGCTGGATATCCAGCAGAGGGTGGTTGGCAAGTAACAATTGGTTGAAGATGCAACACGTCATATTCTTTTGGCTCAGCCATTGATCAGGATATATTTAAGCTAAAATAAGCGTACACAATGAATCAGCATTTAAATTAAACTATTCCAGCAATTAATAATAGAAAGAATTTGTTTAATCCGTTGGATATCATAGAATCAGAACCATTTAAATTAATCAACAAATGCTTACAAACCAGTGAAAAGTAAATTCAGTTCAATCCGCAATCCAGTCTCATCCAGATTCTGAGAAATGAGAATTATTATTAGAGTGCATTGGACTATTTTCTGTAAAATTGCTTTAGATATCGAATTGCTACACAATTTCTCAAAAGCGTGTGCCGTGCATTCGTTCTAGGACATTAGTTGTAAAGGGCTTTTCATCTGATATAGGGAGGCGCGGTCTAGGAAAGTTTGAGAATCAAAGATTGGCGGGCTGATGGAGTTTTGCGCCGTTAAAATATCAGCTGTTCACAAATGGCGGATGTGTTGACAGTATATTTTCAGGTAACAAGAATAAAGACAAGCGTTGTGTTGGTTTTTATTGCAGCAATGGCAAGTCATGATGTTATGAGTGTATAAAAATGCATTTATAAACATCAATTAATTATTATTATAAGTTAATTGAGTATGTTTTCTTATGTAGACTCGTATTCACGTTGTCAAACAGATTTACGACTCAACAGGTTCAGTAGGTGACTAGGATCTTTTAAATAACTTACATTACAAGTACGTATCAATTAAGGCAAGTAACTTATTAATTTTAAAAATGGTTGTGTCAGTAATCGGTTTAAAGTTTTACCGGCTTAACAGAGCGGTTTAAAATGAAAAAAGGCACTTTATGATTCTTAATATCGTTGCCTGGTAACTTCACAATTCTAATTACAGTAGTGTATCTCGATTTTATCTCATTTCTTAATTGTTTAAATGACACGAGACCAAATTACATCATCATGAATGTATATTTGTATCGTGTCTTAATTATTATGTTATATAATTGAGGGGTTTTCTTGTGAAGCCGACGATATGGATTTATACTACAAGCAAGTTTTCTACAAACTTTCTCAAACGAGACCTAACTAGTTATTTATTGCACATTCCCAAGTTTATAGAATATTTTAGCGCATTGTAGCATCTACAGTATATTGCGTGAACATTCTGTTTTGTTTGTAGTTTTTTGTGAAAGTTAATTATTATTTCGTATTATTTGTTAACAAGTACAGTGATATAGTGTACTGTACTAAAATGTTCCTTTATGACAAGAAGGACTCGAGAAAATCAATTTTACAATTATTAATGATACATAGTATCATTTCTTTATTGCCGTTTTTTGTTCCCTAACAAGAAATGAAAAAAAATGGTCTTGGAGACTGATAAGATTTAGTTTCGTTAATATGTTTGGCTTGTCAAAACAATATTGTAGTTTAGAAAATTATTTGTTATTTACCTTTGATTTGGAACTGCAAACTAATTTTTCTTGACCAAGACTGACCAGAGAAAGAACTCAACTAATGCTACTAAACTAATTTAACTGTTTGAGCTTATTTCTTTATATTTTATGGAGATGGATATGTTCACTACTGAATTTAGCGCTATTTTAAGACTGTATTTACTGTATGATAACAATACATTAAAGACTTCTTAACGAGAAATCGCTTAACTCAAAAAACCCTTTAACACAAAATAATGCTGCGGTCCCGATTATCTCCTATGTATTTACATGCATTTTATTCTTTTTAACACAAACAAAAATCGCCTAATAGGTATGACGTTTAACACATGGAAAAGTTTCGGTCCCGAGAGTTTCGCGTTAAAAGGTTTTTACTGTATTTAACTTGTTTATCTTTTGATTGCTTACATAAACCAGGTTTTTGTAATTGTAAGAGATTAGCGAGAAATCATCACACCAGAAACTTCAATTTCTGAAAATATTAACCAAAAATTCTCAAGTTTTATATTTGTGGATGTTAAACAATTGTGATTTAAGTCACTATAAATAAACTCAGGAACTTTGAAAGTCACCAATCATTTTGAAAAGTCAACAAATGTATTAATTTTAAATGGTTTATAACAGAGCGGCTGAAACGAAACTTAAATAAAGCACTTTATGATTCGTAGTATCGTTGCCTGGTAACTTCACAAATCTAATTACTCGATTTTTGTATCGTTTTTTTATTGTTATAATGGTACGAGACCAAATTGCATTTTAATCGTGTCTTAATTATTATATAATAGAGTTGGAGTTTTCTTATGAAGCCGAGTTACACCTTAATTGGGTTCCAGTTTCCACAAACTATTTCTCAAACGAGACTTGACTGGTTATTTAATGTACATTCCCAGGTTTTCAGGATATTTTAGCGCATTATAGAATCTGTATTGCGTGAACATTATATCTTGTTTGTAGTTGTGTAGCTTTTTGTAAAAGTGAATTGTGATTGTATGTTATTTGTTAACAAGTAACACAGTGTACTTAGTTTGCTTTGCATAATGCTGATTAGCTTTTATTTAGACATTTTTTTCCAGTAGTATGACAGTAAAATACTTAGTTGTACAATTCATTTTGTTTTTGTATAATTCTATACAGTAATTTTTGAGTACTAAAGTTTACAATAACACAGAATTTGCCGACTTAAAATCTTTTTCTTTTTGATTTCGAATTCTAACAACAAAATGATAATTACAGTATGTCGTAATGTTTTATTTAGACATATAATTGATTTATGACGAGTCTAGCACCAACTTCGACTAGAGTTTATCATGCCAGTGACAAATTTGACACCTTTTTAGAGGCACCGATTTCCAAACAATAACACATTTTCATTTTTTAAAAACTTTTTTGTTTATAATTTGTCAGTGTACACATTAAAAAATTACAATACTTAATCAGGCAATTACATATCAGATTTTTTTTAACTAATGCACAATTTTAGCAAGGCATTTCATTACGTTGTATCGATGCCCCATTCAAAGGGGTTCCTCTTAAATTCGTAATTATAGGCTTTAAATGCTATATTTTTTTAACATTTATATGCAGTAATAGCGACAACTCAAAACAAAAAATCATTTACCAAAATACAACAATTTTAGACATTTTAACAATAATAACTTCCAAAAAAATAATAATAATGAGCAATTTAAACAATAATTTCAAATTATTAAAAGTCAACATACTGTAAAATCTAAAATCTCACCAAAAGTTATAAAACTTATATTTAACTCGTACATTTTGATTATTGGCAAGTGTTTAAACAGGGTGATCATAAAATACGAGTTTACATATGCATACAGGCAATAAAGAAACGAGACAAATATCTATTGCAAACAATGCAATTTATTCCTGTTTCTTAATTGACAGTCTGTATAGATGAACCCATATTTTATGATCACTCTGTCAGTACTGTATATTAAAAAAATGAGTGTATAATAGTAATTGAGATTCGATGCTAAAAAATATTATGTAAAAATCTAAAATGTCACCTGAGTTGCCCTATACAGTTCCAATAACAAATAGACAAGATTATTATATTTTTATACTGGATAATCATTAATCATATACTTTTTCTAATTAATTATAATTTTAATTAAGTATAGACGCCCTTATAATATAAGCGTCATTAGAAATAAACGCTGAGTTTAAAGTGGGGGCCCCCATACTTTTAAATTTTTACTTTAAAATTTAAAAAATGTCAGTAACACAAGTGTATATTGTAAATACTGTTACTTATAGACCAAAAAAGCATTTCTAGGAATAATTTTGTAAATATATAGCAATATTAGTTTATATAAAATGTCAATATAAAGCTCATTTTATTTTTAGCTATTGTAAAAATAAGCTAATTTTTTTCTTGTCAGAGTTACAGTATATGGCACTTTAAATTTAATTTAAAAAAATTACTTATTTTTCTTTAAGTCTTAGATCCTTGGAGATAAAAATGCCATATAAACTTAAGAGTATCATAAAATTATAATGTATAAAACATCGCTCTGTGATAATTTGATAAAAATTAAAATAAATGATCGGTTCATTGTGTTAAAAAAAGATAAACTTGAAACATAAAGAGAAAAGAGTACTTTGTATAGAGACGTATTTCGTGTGTGCCCTAACTGCTTCACTTGTACAGTCACACAATTCACCAAGGTTCACAATGTCCATTTAAGTCGGAATAAAATTCTAAGTTCATATAGAGTTGTTGCTGGTTCAGTACGTGTAATTGGCTCAATACATTCCAACACGATCTCGTTCTTGGTTCCCTGACTTCTCAAAGAACATAAAATCCTATAGAAAAATATGAGAGAAATTAGAATGATGATTAAAACAATAAATACGAATAACAGAGATGGTTAAAACAGTAACTTACAATTAAAAAGACGGCTCCTAACATGACAGCTTTCATTCTCACATCCAAATCCATTGGAAACGTAATTCCAAAATTGTCGGCATCTATTTAATTACTTCAATTATTCTACTGTGTATAGGAATACCGGAAAGTTTGACAATGTCAAGAAAGACACGAGACTGCCTCTTGTTAATTCTCATCACAATTTTATTCTTTTCATAAAGAAAAAAAATGTTAATAAAGAAATGAGACTAAATACTATCAGTTCCAATGATAATTTGTCCCGTTTCTTTCTTGTCATTAGGAGAAACAAGTGTTTCAACTTATCAAATCTTTACCTGGTTTGTACAGTACTTTATATTTTAATTGTTTTTGTTACCTGTGAAAGTTTCTTTAGCCAATCCAGTCCACTGTTTAGAAATTTTTCCTACTGACACTTCCCCATCAGGTGACAAAACCTGTGAAGTAAAATAACATTGGAGATAAATACTATTATATTAATAGAAGACCAATGAATATTTTTGTACGTCAAATTCGACGTCTCCACAGATGGAGTAGGTACAGAGGGGTCCTTTAATTCTTAAAACAACATCCCCACTTGCGTTTTCAATGACAAATAATGGAATGCAAATGCTCCATTGTTGACGAACTCGTCCCACCAACTGACCAGGTGGACAGAAGACGTCCAATACTTGCAAACAGCATGGAAAGCAACAACTGTCACAAGCTAGTGGTCGATTCAAATGAATAATTTCATTTTTGGCGTTGTCCATAATTTTCATGTCAAAAGGACGAATTGGACCGCAGCACATTCTTGTCAAACAGTCAGTATCTATTATTATAGAATAAATTCATATATAAAAATCTGATTATAAACTTACTGCATATAAAAAAAGAAAGACTAACCTTCAACTGCGTAGTACACTTTTTGTCCCATGCTATTTAAAATTTGGTACTTGTTATTAGTTTCAAAGCCAGTAAATGCTAAATTTAATAAGCAAACAAGTTATCAAGTTTCAGCAAATTACTATTAAACTTTTATTTATAAACCTTCAAGAAGTTCAACTTTCTGTTTAACTAACAGTTGATCTATCATAGTCAAGTACTCAAGCCCAGGAGGACAGTTGGGAATTCCTCTAGGAACCGCCATCCATTGATCTAATATTACATGTCAATAAATAGTAAACAAACTTATCAGTACTGAAGTGTGGAGGGGAAAAATTATCAGATAAGACAACAATAATTACCTGCTTGCGGCTGATTTGTAGTCGGAGGCATAGGATAACCTGGTGGAGGATAGCCTCCTGGTGGTGGATATCCGCCTGGAGGTGGATAACCACCGGGTGGAGGGTAACCGCCCTGTGGTGGTGGATAGTTTCCGCCTGTCGGTGGGTACTCTGGAGCTGGATACCCAGCATTTGGTGGTGGATAACCGCCGGGAGGGGGGTAAGCACCTGGTTGAGGATACCCCGGTTGAGGAGGCGGATACTGTCCCATTGAATATTCTTGTGGCGCTGCCATTTATCAATATGTATAAGCTGGAACAATAGCAAAAAAAAAAAGTCCGCATATGAATCAGCAACACATGTGTATGAATAAAATGTACAAAACAGCACATAGAAAAAAAATAATAAAAAAGTGTAGTCGGTGACTGAATACTGTGAACAGCATACGGAATATTGACACAAGTGTTGATCAGCATCCTATTAGTATTATCTGACCTATATTATTGTAGATACTGTAATATTTTTTAAAAAAAGATTCACAATATTTCTCCTGTGTACATAAAATTGGTGCTACACTCAGTTTAAGTGAATCTACTGAAATATCAGCTTGCTGGATAACATTTCACAAACATTTTTCGGCAAATTTTTGGTATTTTGTTTTTAAATCAATAAAAGAAAGAAAAACAACTGAACCGACCGAGTACCGACGAGAGTACTCAAATAGAAAGGTATGTTTGTATTATTAATAAAAATTGTGAAAGCACTTTAGTTAGAAATCGTTAAAATTATAGCGAATTGTGTTGAAACTGTTGCTACAATATCAACCAAGGCAACTGTTAGAAATACAAAAAAGCTGAATAGATTTTACAATAGACATTCAATAAACTTAGACAATGTGTGCATCTTTACGACCAATAACTTGACTTGTTAAACATATTGAACCAAACAGTAATGATTTAATTGTAACTAAGACAACTACTTGAAAATCCACGTGCTTGAATTTTTTGATATGGAACGTCAACCTTTGGGGCGCTTTGTTACTTAATCATTACCGTACTAATCAGTACTTAATGATTTGTCAATCAATCTATTTGCTTGTCAGATATCTCTGTGTTTGCATTTAATGTGGGGGAAACTTTCACATTTTGAAAGTGAACTTGTACATAAAATCGACGTTTTACCGCTACATTTTTTATTTAAACATGACTTTAATAGATTTTTTTTTTGAATTATCCTAATCGTGTTACCGGTATTTCAAATACATGGGCGTTATTTTCAGTGAAAATGTCGATTCAGCAAACTTGCCTATTATGGTCATTGATTTGAACAAATGTTTTGTACACTGCTGGATAATTCAAGTGCAATATGTTTTAATGTATTGAAGAATTTGGTTCAATATTATACACTGTATAGTAAAATAGTGCACTCGTAAAAGCCGCCTATAATTTAATTGGTTTTTATTTTTTTTAACATATTGTTTTAATTACTTTTTTAGAGTGTCAAATACAGTATGTTTTAAAACCACGCTATTAAATTTAATAAGAGACTTTATTTTTAGTAGTAAACACAACGCTGTACTGGTATTCTGTGACCTTGCTTGTCAGTGGCAAAGTCAAATTCATAGTAAGAAAACACGCACTGCATTGAAAAGTATACTGTACTGTAGTGAAAAATACACACGTCGCCCGTTTTGCACGCCACAGACTTCCCACAATAATTTCAAATACAATTGTTATTTACAGTATAACTTATGACCAGACATGCTACAGCATTTTTACTAAGCCAGACATGGTTTTCGATTAAGTTATGAATTTTTATCAGCTTACAATTTATTTTTCTGTGCTAAAAACCAGCATTGTTTCTTTCGGTTTCTACGTGTTAATTTTAGACAGCAATTCCACGAAACACAGCCCAACCATTTGCTTTTAACTTTATGACAATTGCAGTATGCATAATGGAATGCTACTTTATTTTTATATGATAGGGTGGGCATCATATAACCAGAACCATAAAAACAATAGGGAAAAAAAAACTTGATAAAAGCAAAGGGGAATGGGTTTGTCCTCAATACAGAGAGAATTTATACTGCATTGAACTCGTTTTGGTGCAAAAATTCTTCTATACACATCTCTTTATATTTACTCTTATACATAATGATCTGTAAGTGTGCTAATTAATATATACTACACTGTAAAAGTAAATTAGTTAATAGATTATAACTATACCTGTTACTTTGAAGTGTCTTCAGCGGCTGAAAATATCCAAAATAACTCGTTGTTTGGGTAATGTTTACACGTTCGTTGCTTGGTATACCAAGTACACTGTGACTTGCTATGTAGTTTGTGTATTGTGTCCGTTTTTTTATGGCCGAGTGCCATTATGAGCGCTTTAACCGCATTGCTACGTTGCTAACGTGCAATTGTATACGGATGCTCCAGTATAGCGATTATGCGCTCATCGATGTTTTAAAATGTAGCTTTGTAACGGATTTGAAATTAGCCAATTTGGACTTGGTTAACGTTAGATCTGAGCTGTTATGTGCTTTTGTGCTATGCATAAAACTGAAGTGAGCTAAGTCCTAATGGACGTGTTTCACTTTAGTTTTGGGTTGGTGAATGTTGGGGAAATCCTTAAGATTGTGGCAGAAATTTACAGAATTATTGCAGAATAATGTGGAAACACTTCTCGTAATTTTCAATTTAAAAAAAATATTTGTTATTCGAGCGTTTCGAACGTTTGATAATGTTTTTTTTAGTTTCAGTAATCTTTTTATATGTTGTTTTGGATAATTTATTTAGTTGAATTATCGATCGATTCTACGTCACTGTGTTAATTTGTTTAAGCTGTAAACTTCCATATTTTATTTAAGAGGTCATTACCCATGCAATAACAAATTTTGTTTATAATTTTATGACGGTCTATTTATTTAAATATTCAAAATATTATACGAGCACAAATCTGTGTACTTACAGTGATGCTTTAATGATTGAAGTCGTGCATTTCAAATCGATAAAAATAAACAAAAACAAATTTATAAATTGCCAAAAGTTTAAAATTTCAAATATACAGTAGCTTACTTTCCAGAAACTGAAATGATCCAGAAAAAGCCGGATTTTATGTTTAAAGAATGAAATAGGGATGTTTTTTTTTCTTGTTTATAAATGGCACTGGTACTGTGAGTCATCGGTGACCACTTTTGACCTGTAATTATGTTTAGTTTGGCTTTAGGTATTTTTTTGTGCTGTGACAAATCTATGTGTTCTTATCAGGATGTTCTGGAAATTTTAAGTACTATGTTATTTTCTTAACGTAATTTCCTTTTTATTTTTAAAACAAGGTTTTTGCTCTTTCAAAGTCAAGGGTATTTTATAAATAAATACCATTCCATTTGAAAAGTATTATTTTATTACAATCAAATTAAATTTACTTGATATAAAATGGCAGATAATGTAATTCTGGTATAAATTTATTACAAGTTAATTAAATGTTTTTATTATGTTACCGAATAATTGAGGTGAAACAGTTAGGAAAACAATATTTCAATGCTTTTTGTATAGCACATAAAATAGACATTATAAAGTGGCATATTCAGATGAACATCTTCACGATTTCTCAAAATTCAAAGTACATAAAATCCTGTTAAAATATATACATTTAAGTTGATTAAAATTATTGATTAATTTAATAGTTTACGATTAAAAAGGCAGCTCCAAGCATCACTGCTTTCATCCGCACGTCCAAATCCATTGGGAAAGTAATTCCAAAATTGTCAGTGTCTAGGAAACCGTTTTATTAAATATATTTATAAATTTAAAACTGATTTTTAACGAAAAAATAATGATACTCAGTTACCATGGTAACTAATGCAAAATATTCAGTTTTAATATGATCTCAGAATTGATAAAGATCTTTTGACGTCAAATTGACTAAAAATGTTTACCTGTAAAACTCTCTTTTAACATTCCTCCCCACTGCTTAGTAATTCTTCCTACTTTTTCTTGACTGTCAGCTGACAAAACCTGTCATGAAAATTATTGAATGTTCAAAAGAAAGTCAACTAATTTAATGTATAATAAACAGATAGTCGTTGTACTTCAAATTTCACATCACCACAGCAATTGCAAGTAAAACATGACTTCCCCTTAATATGGAAAACAGCGTCTCCATTTGCGTTTTCAATGGTGTAGTTTGGAATACAAAAACTCCAATTTTGTCGCACTTTTCCGACTAATTGTCCAGGTGGACTGTAAACGTCGATGAGTTGTAAACAGCAAGGAAAGCAACAGCACCCGCATCTTAATGGTCGACTCAGATGAATAACTTCATTTTTTGCATTGTCAAAAATTTTCACTTCAAATGACCGAAGAGGTCCACACCAGTATCTTGTACAACAATCGTTCACTTTAGAAATTTTATTGCACAAAATATGTTTATTAGATTAGTTAAAAATAAACTTAACTTATGCCGAGTAATTTTCTAAATTGAAATTTTTTCTTTTTTTAAATGTTCGTTCGAATCTTTCTTGCTATGAAAATGAAAACTGCCAACAAAGAAACGAGACTTAACCTCATCAGTTCCAATGGCGATTTTTCTAGTTTCTTTCTTGCAACTGGAAACAAATACGTATTCAATTTAGAAAATTACACAGTATACCTTCTTGAGCATAAAACACATCCTGTCCCATAATATTCAAAATTCGAAATCGATTATTCATTTCAATTCCAGTAATGACTGAAAATGATCATTTTTTTTTAAAAGTTATTATTATGAATATAAAACGACTGAAAACTTTAAATGAAAGTTGTTAAAAGGCACTTTTAACTAACTTTCAGCTAATTCTTTTTTTTGCTTAATCAGCAATTGGTCAATCACTGTTAGATATTCGAGTCCAGGAGGGCAATCGTGGACTTCTCGTGGAACAGTCATCCATTGACCTGAAATAACATTTTAATAAGATTAACTCATTTCATCAAATATGGAGTTACATTGTACAATGAATAATAGGAACAATCATTGGTTACATTTTGGCTGCTCAGTAATTGAATCGTCTGTACGTCGGCTCATTGTTTAGTATTGTCAGGTATCGATTAGGGCAACCAATTTATTAAAAAGTTGTTACCTACAATTGTACATACAGTATTTAGACATTTTGGATAATGGTACACATTAGCAGGACCAGGAACAGAAACGTTTAATCAAGAAATCAATAATAATTACATTAAAATCTAATGAGATTTTATTTAGTTTTTATAGTACAATCTTATACTAAATTTGCACAGGTTTTTTTCATGTTAAGAAATAATACGGAACAAATTGTTATTGGAACTGATAAAATCTTGTCTCGTTTCTTTATTGATGCTTTGATCATATGACAAGAAACTGTACAAATCGTTAATTAATCGGTAATAATCGTTAATTAATACACAGTGTTCCAATTAAGAAAATATCCAGTATATACCCGTTACTATATATATTTGTAATATTATTGTTAAAAATAGACAGTATTTATACCACTTACCGTACTAATTCCTTCAAAGTTTCCAGTAACTTGTGCTCAATTTGATCATTGAGATTTTATATTGTATAATCCAGTGATTCTCAAAGTGGTCTATATCGACCCCCTGGGGTCGATATAGACCTGCAAGGGGTCTACGTCAATGGAAAAAAAATTTGGGGGTCCATGAAGTGAAAATGGGGGTCCACGATAGTAAATCTCGTATTAACAGATTGTGATTTTAATTTTGGTATTCTGTAAATAAAATAATCAATATATTAGCATTTTTATGCTATGTAGAAATTGTTTGCTATGTAGCATATTTATGCTATTTTTCCAACTTAAACTATACTTAATTAACATGCTAAATAGCATAAATATGCTCAATTACAGTAGTTCTAGCGCATGAGTGCTACATAGCATATCAATGCTATTCTTCAATGTTAGAAGAATAGCATAAAATTGCTAGAAAATAGCATAAATTTGCTAGAAAGTTGTAAAGAGCTCCCAATCATGTACTGTTTTTCCTATTTGTTTCAATGGGGATTTGTCTCGTTTATTTTAGTTCAGTGGTTCCCAACCGGTGCTCCCCAAGCACTCCAAAAGTGCTTTAAAAATTTTAGGTAGAACTGGTACACTGTATTTTTCAAATGTTGGTAGGTTTAGTTTTAATCGAGGGTGCACCCCGAGGTTTTTTTCTCTCACAATAGTGCTCTATAGTTCAAAAAAGGTTGGGAATCACTGTTTTAGTTTTTGAAGAAATGGTGCCAAAATAATACTGAGACGATTTCCCATTTGTTTCAATGGGGATTTCTCTCGTTTATTTCATTTTTTAAAACAAAAACTGCCAATATCGAAATGAGACTAAATTGCATTTGATTCAATAGCAATTTGTCTCGTTTATTTCATTTTGTAAAACAAAAATTGCCAATATCAAAATGAGACTAAATTGCATTTGATTTAATAGCAATTTGTCTCGTTTATTTCATTTTGTAAAACAAAAATTGCCATTATAGAAATGAGACT
>JAAFCF010006680.1:5197990-5229037 GCA_013389785.1 Helicorthomorpha holstii | reverse complement strand
CAAAAATTGCCATTATAGAAATGAGACTAAATTGCATTTGATTTAATAGCAATTTGTCTTGTTTATTTCATTTTTTAAAACAAAAATTGCCAATATCAAAATAAGACTAAATTATATTTGATTTAATGGCATTTCGTCTTGTTTATTTTACTAAGACATTACATTTACTTTCTATTAGTTCTGTTGTTATCGGTAATTAAGCATTGAAAATTATTTGATAAACAGTTGTCATAATTTATGTAACATTTATGAAAATTTGGCAAGGGGTCTACGAAAAACCAAAAAACTTGCCAAGGGGTCGATGAGCCAAAAAAGTTTGGGAACCACTGGTATAATCCTAAAACTGGGATTACAAATATCGTATTTATTGACTTGACTTCATAATAATCTTATCACAAAACGTGCCCCTATTATACAGGCTGATTATAAGATATGCTGGCTGTAAATATAAACGATAAAAACCATACGATATATTTATTGCTAATATATTTGATGATCACCCTAAACCTTTTGTTTATTGTTTAGAAACAAATAATGTTATCTAAATGCCATCAAATGAATCACTGAGATAAGTCTGCAAAATGAAATCTAAAAAAAAGTAAAAATAAACAAACTCAATTAATCGTACCTAACTTAATCTAATCTAGCTTAAATTAATTAACGGTTTTTTTTAATGTTCGAAATAACTTGTTGGTATTTTGTCTGCTGGTTAAATACTGGGGCTCCTTTGCTGACAGTGTAGCAAAGGGACAGGATATTAAAATGGCATATAACATCAATTGAAAAAAAGAGTGAATTTATTTACTTTTGCATGTAAAAATTGCATGGCTAACTTAAAACGATATTTTCAATAATTAATAATGTTTAAGTTAGAATTTATTGGCTAATTAATATTGATTATTAAGAGTGCAATTCTTAAGTATTTCGTATGCCATCATTAGCAGTAATTTGTATACTATTTAATTATTATAAATGGCAAAATGTTCAATGCAAAATGTTCAAGGTAAATGGTTCTTGAAAAACAGTACTGATTGAGCATGGTTTTTTTAATTTGATTCTTCAATGAATTTGACCATCTGTTTTCAACGTCTCTCAAAGTACATAAAATCCTGTTAAAAATACATTTAAGTTGATTAAAATTATTGATTAATTTAATGAAGCTTTTAATTAATCGATTTACGATTAAAAAGGCAGCTCCAAGCATCACTGCTTTCATTCGCACGTCCAAATCCATTGGGAAAGTAATTCCAAAATTGTCAGCGTCTGGAAATATTTCAATATCAATTGTTCAAATAAAAACAAAATTACAGTATGTGACCCAATTTGGCGTCCCAATATTTTGTTCCATTTCTCAAATATTATTTAAAAATTTTGAAATTGGCATTGGAACGTTTAAGAGCCCTTCAAAATATACAGTAAATTGCCATGGTAACACAAGATTATAAAAACAAGAAACATTCTAAAATTCAAGCCGGTTATTAAATACAAAATATGATATGTAATTGTTATCGTAGCTAAAATAACTAAAAGTTAAATAAGATTTTTTTGTGATATCAAAGCACAACAAACTTGGTTCTTTTTTACCTGTAAACTCCTCTTTTATTAATCCACTCCACTGCTTTGTAATTCTTCCAACTTTTTTTGTACTGTCATCTGACAACACCTGTTATGAAAATTATAGAATTTTATAAAAATAGAACACTTTTTTAAAAGGTAAAAGAAGCGACTTATTACTTCAAATTCAATATCACTGCAGCAATGACAAGTGCAAAAGAACGGCCCTTGAATTCTTAAAACAACGTCTCCATTTGCGTTTTCAATGGTAAATTTAGGAGAAAAAAAACTCCAATTTTGATGAACTCTTCCGACCAATTGACCTGGTGGGCTGTAAATCTCAATGACTTGTAAACAGCAAGGGCAACAACAACCACCACATTTTAATGGTCGACTCAAATGTATAACTTCGGTTTTAGAATGGTCAAAAATTTGCATTTCAAATGATCTGATGGAACCACACCAGTATCTTGTGCAACAATCGTTCACTAATTAATAAAATCAAATTACACTTTTTATTAAAAAAAATTAAAATAAAATGAACTCCCATACCTTCCTTTGCATAATACACATCCTGACCCATACTATTCAAAATTCGATATCGATTATTAGTTTCGAATCCAGAAAAAACTGAAAAAGATTTGAAAACGTTTCTATTATTTTAAATTAGGGCGTCAACCCATTGGTTGCAGTTCCGAGTTCTTATGACGCAAGTTTCTTAAAAACACATTTTATATAATATACTTAAGAAACTTGGGTCAAGCGACTCTGGTCAAAAGTCTTAGGTTCGGCGACTTAAGTTAAGCGACTTGGGTTAGCTGGTTTGACTCACACGCTTTGTCAATTTGATTTGTAATGTTTATTTCTTGTCACAGAAAAAAAGAAATAATTTTTATTAATTCACCTTCCAACATTTCCTTTCTTTGCTTGATTAGTATTTGGTCAATCACTGTTAGATACTCTAGACCACGAGGACAATCAACGATTTCTCGATTAATCGAAATTTCTTGGGCTAAAATCAATCCAATTGCATTAAAATACGGATTATACAGTCTTTAAGCAATTTAAAATAGCATATTATTTTTATTAAAATTAAATTAAGACTTTAGAAAGAATTTCTAGAGTTGTGTTGTCATACTGTACTTTGGGACAATCGATTGTCGTTACTTTGTGGCTGGCTTGTAATTGGCTCGTTCGTAGATTCACTCATATTAACTGATTTTGTAGTTATCAATTCAATACTTAGTGGTCTTGGAATTGCTGTAAAATAACATTGAATACGAATTATCAGTCATACATTATAATTTTAATCATTATAATTTTATAAAGAATTGTTTTGTAACATTTAGAAATGGGTTATGTTTAATTTAATAATGTTGTATAAAATGAGATATCTAATCAGGTTCAATGCTTTAAAAGCAAAAACTTCATTGAAGTTTTGATGAAGTATATAACAGCATAATTTCACGAGAATTTTGATTAATATACCGGTATAGATAACATTTCAATAATAGAGAACTGTAGATAAAAAGAGTGATAGACGATAAGTAATTATGTTATACACAGTATATTAACAACGAAAAGTGAATGTAAATGCAGTGAATTATGAAATCTATAACGTCGTCTATTTTTATAAAATTTAATTTTAAAAAATCAGAATTCTTTATCCACTGAAATTCATTAGGTTCTTAAATAATAATTCCTAGTGTTTGGCTATGTATATTTAAAACGTTCGAAAATTGAATTTGAAAATGCAAACAAATTTAATAACGTGAATTTAAAGTTGCAAACATCCGAAAATTGAAATTAAGAATGCAAAAAAAAAAAGATTCTATCCCTTTAATTGTAATTAGAATATTCTATGTATTTTTAAACTGCTTAATTAAAAATCAGTGTAAAAACTATAGTGATTCTTATGGTGCGAAATTACATGCAAGCATCTACCGTAAATATTTTATTCTAAAGCTAACTTATGATTAGTTAATTAATTAATTGTAATAATGCAAAATTTAAAAATGAAATATTTACTTTGATTTGGGTCTCCAAAGGGAACATCCAAAGCGCTCAACTGATGCTGCTAAAGTAACTTTAATTTATCAATTTACCATATCGAATTCACCGTATATAAATTATCAATACATTTATTACGTAATTTTTCAAGCCATTTCCTATACCGATATCATACAAAAATGACAATTTTAATTGGATATTTATTTTTATTGGATTTAAATGGTTTATACAATAAAATTGCAGCGCTAAATTACAATAGTATTTTCGATTTGCGAGTAATTGACAACGTTTAAGTTGGAGTTTATTAGCTAATTACTATGAATTTTTAAGTATAATTAATGCTGCATAATTATAGTATGTCAGTAACATGTGAATCGCCATGTAATTTCAATGGCAATTAAAATGCATAGCGCTACATAGACTCTTGAGTGATCAAACTGTTGGGATTGGGAATAGTTTTTAATAGACAATTTAAATTTTTATATATGAAAAATGTGTATATTATGAATGGTAAAATGTTTCAAGGCACCTGGCAATGGTCCTCGAGATTCAGGGTTGTCTTTAAGACTTTGTACATATTAATTTATGGGATGTTGGTTTTTAAAAAGAGTTTCACATTGTTGTGATTGGTCGGTTGAATTCGTTTGTCCGATTAAGGCAGTTTGTTTTTATTATGGCACTTTGCTGTTAAAAATTTTGGTCAGGTCAGTTAGTAAACTTGACAATATATTGTATACTTTTGGTTTAAATTGACTTGGTATATATCTTTATAAATATTCGTTAATATTTAGCAGCTAAAACACAAAATAGAATGGCAATAATTGTTTATGAAATTATGATGTATAGCTGACAGGAAATAATGTATATCAATGTCTTTTTTGTATAGCATATTGTAAATATACTGAATAAAGTGGCGGATTTAGATGAACATCTTCAAGATGATTCAAAGAACATGTAATCCTGTTTAAAAAGATAAATTAATTTTTTTAAAATTTAATGATGATTTAATTCAATAATTTACGATTAAAAAGCAAGCTCCAAGCATCACTGCTTTCATTCGCACGTCCAAATCCATTGGGAAATTAATTCCGAAATTATCAGTGTCTAGAAAACATTTTTAAAAATTGAATTATAATTAGAAACAGTTAAATAATAATTAAAAAAAATTAAATAATGATTTTAAAATCACATTAAGTTTGATTTTTAAATTTTTGTAATCTTTTCTTGTTCAAATTTATTATTTAAAAAAAAATTGATTTTAGTTGCCATGGTAACCATGAAATATATCGTAAGAATAATTATTCTAAAATTTAAATTTGTAATTAATTAATTAAGAACAAAATGATGCTCAGTTTTCATAGTAAACAATTAATTTACTTCAGAAATTAAAAGACAGTTACGTTACCATAGTAACCAGAACTTCCTTGTATTTACCTGTAAAAGTCTCTTTGGCCAGTCCACTCCACTGTTTCGAAATTTTTCCTACTTTTGTTTTACTGTCAGATGACAAAACCTGTCATGAAAATGTATGCAATATTAAATAACTAACAAATTAAAATAACAACAATAATATTACGTCAAACTCCACGTCGCCACAGCAACTGGAAGTGCAAAAAGGCCCTTTAATTCTTAAGATTACGTCTCCACTTGCGTTTTCAATGCTGAAGTGTGGAATACAAATGCTCCAATTTTGACGTATTTTTCCGACCAATTGACCAGGTGGACTGAAAACTTCGATGACTTGCAAACAGCAAGGAAACCAACAAGAGTCGCATCTTAATGGTCGATTAAGATGAATAATTTCATTTTTAGCATTGTCAAGGATTTTCAAATCAAATGGTCGTTTACGGCCACAACAGTTTCTGGTGCAGCAATCGTTCACTATAGGTTTTATGGAGAAGAAAAATAGATATAAAATAAAAACATAACAATATTTATAGTGATTTTATAAATTGGAACATCTTTTTTTCAAAGTGCCAACAAATAAACGAGACTTAATCTAATAATTTCCAAAGATGATTTATCTCGTTATTTTTGCCATTGAAAAAAATCAATACTCCAACTTAGAAAATCATCTGGTTTATTAATAATACTAACTTTCCACCGCGTAATACACATTCTGACCCATGCTATTCAAGATAGAGTATTTATTATTGGTCTCAAATCCAACAAATGCTGTAAAAACGTTTTTATTACACTTTTTTGAAATTTTAATTGAAAATAATCAAAAATATTACCTTCAAGTAATTCCACTTTTTGCCTAACCAGCAATTGGTCAATCATTGTCAGGTATTCAAGTCCAGGAGGACAATTAGGAACTCCTCGAGGAACAGCCATCCATTGGACAGCTATTTTGATTAAAGAAATCAATAAAAAATTCAAATATTCATAGAAAAATTCAATAAACGAATTTTCAGCCAAAATGAGAAGATTAAATTTGTTTGTAAATAATTTTAACACAGTAAAAACTGTTTAACACGAAACGGAAAAAATTTAAATTTTTTAAAAATAAAAACAATAAAAAATTTGTAAATTTGTTGAAAAATATTTTTGCATTGTCTTTTTAGCACCAAAATGTTAAAAAAATTCTTCAGCACAATATATTTTGTTTTTTTCGAAAAGCAAAATATTTTCATGTTAAGCGATTTTGCGTTAAACGGTTTTTCTGTATTTACAAAAAGTGGCTGCAAAATTTAATTTTGATTCGATAATCTCTGTCCCATAGATTTTGCTGGGAAATTAAGAATTGCACTTTTTTAACAATGCTACTCATCATAAAATTGTCATTCTTGCTTAACATTTTGGTTGAATTTTAGTTATTTATTATTTTTTTTATTGAAATTTTCTGCTAAATTTGTAATTACCTTGTGGTTGCTTAGTGGTCGCGTCTGTATGTTGGCTCATTGTTGAGTATTGTCAGGTGTTCACCGTGTTAGCGTTGTTAAATTCAATTCCTACAACATATAAAACAATGACATAATATAATGTTAATTGAATACTAAATTTAGTATCTTAAATTTTATTCAATTATCTCAAGAAATATTTGGCTGTATTACTCAGCAAGTGGCCTTGTCACTTTTAAGTTGTTTTCCTCATGCATTGAATTATACATAGCAGAAAATACAGTACCAGCCTTGCATCATCTCATCCAAGTTAATCCACCCATAAAATATAGTAACTGATAGTCACATTCAATTATTATTTAACCAATTAAAATATTAAAAAGAACCATGACGTCCCAAACGTTGGCGTTCCATTTATCTGATTTTTTATACAGTACTTAAATGTAAATGATTAGAAAACAGTTTAAATTGAAAATTACCATGGAAATCTGACTATTATTGACAGTACCGGTACTGGAAGATATTTAAAAATAGAAATTGGGATTTAGAAAAAAAATTAAACAAGTGAATGATTTCTGTTGTTCAAGGTAATTAGAACACCATGATTTGTGAATAGCTTCCGCTTTATTAATCTTTTATTATTCTAAATAGAGATGCTCCAAAGCGGCGCCAATTAAGCAATTGTCGCAAATGACAAATGGAATTGAAGACCTTCAATTCATTACAATGCTTTAATTAACTTATATAATTTCAATGACAGTACTAGAATGAGATTCCGCGTTAATTGGAAAAGATAGAAAATTAATTATTTATTGTTATTAACTTGTTAATTAAGGCGGTATAGTCGTTGATGTGTTCAAATTAAATCGGCGTTAGTGTCTACTGTGTAATTCACCGGTTGATTTTTTAAATTAGAACGCCAATGTTTACAATCTCAATAAAGAAACAATGCTAATTGCTGCCAGTATTACTTTTATGTAGAAAAGCGGCAATAAAGAAACGAGACTAAATCTTATTAGTTTCAATGGAGATTCGTCTCGTTTCTTTTTTTTTAACAGGCAAAAGAATTCCAATAAAGATATGAGAAAAAATAACATTTATTCAAATGTATATTTTTCTCATTTATTTATTGTCATGAAGAAAAATAAAGTACCAATAAAGAAAAGAGACTAAATCTTATCAATTTCAATGGAGATTTGTCTTTTTTCCCCACAGGAAAGTAATTCTAATAACTAATTGAGACTAAATATGACCAGTTACAAAGACGCCTTACGAAAACAATTCCAATAAATAAACGAGACTAAATCGTATCATTTCCAATGGCGATTTGTCCCATTTCTTTCTTGTTC
The DNA here is from genome assembly GCA_013389785.1 of Helicorthomorpha holstii. Classification (NCBI taxonomy): domain Eukaryota; kingdom Metazoa; phylum Arthropoda; class Diplopoda; order Polydesmida; family Paradoxosomatidae; genus Helicorthomorpha; species Helicorthomorpha holstii. The sequence goes on along the minus strand of JAAFCF010006680.1, from coordinate 5,221,281 downwards.
CAACTTATAAAATTACCCGGCATATTTATTTATAGGCCATTCGTGACAGCAGCTGCATTGAAAAACACACAGTATAGTACACAACTATACATTATGGGTGTATTCAAGTTTGTAACTGCATCGTAAATTATTTACCACAAAAATGACGTAGTATATGACCTAAATGAATTGAAACTACCCTTTTAGTAGGACATCACAATCGCCCCTTGCAAACACTTAACTCAAAAGTTGCTGCTAAATTGATTATTTGGCATAATAATTGACAATTTTCATCAGTTACCTTGTACTTCAGACTTAACCTCGGAATTCCACAAGCATCAGAAACCAAACAAGCTTGGTTGTTAACTAGAGATGACGCTTTTTACCCTTCAAAAAAGACAAGCGATATACATGTAGCTCTCACTTAGCCAATAGAGAAAGTACACTGTATACAACTATACACAACACTGATGCTATAATGCTATTTGCTATGTAGTGGCCAACTTAGCGCTATGTGTTTGCTCGAAAGATTTATTTCAATCGCTACAAGTGCAGCTGGAAACTTTTTTTTTATGAAAAAAAAAAAAAAAAAAAAGGTTTAATAAAAAAAGCAGCCATAAAAGTGACACGGTTGCCCTCTGTGTAGTTAGAAGCTGATGCTATCACACGAATTTTTTTGTGCGTTGGTACTGCGTGGTTATGCTATTATTGTAATGTAATACTTGAAAAAAAGAAAAAACACCTTTTGGAACCTCCTATGGTACTTGGCAAAGTGGGGCTGGGTTTGACTATAATGGCATTTTTGGCTAATGGCGCTTCTCCTGCTCAACAGATTCCAATAGCAAAGTTTTGTAGTTAGTTATTGTCGTTACTGAGATTTATTAAGTTTTTGTGTTATTTAATACAAATTTAAATCTTAAGAATATTACAAAACAAGGTTGCTATGACAACTAACTTGTTTTATTTCTGTAGTTTTTTTTTGTCATTACTGATTAGACAGGGTTGCTATGGTAACCGAGGTTCATTATTTTTTTGTGTTTTTTAATTTAAATTATTAAAATATTTTAAAACATGGTTGTTATGGCAACTAACTTGTTTTATTACTGTAGTTAGTTTCAAATCCAAATTAAACATTAGAAAGAGTTGCTATGGTAACTGAAATTAATTAATTTTTGTGTTTTAATTCTAAACTTTAATTTTAAGAACTTTTTTTATAATTTTTATAGTAAAAAAAATTATTAGGTTATTTTTTATTAAATCTAAATTTTAGAGTATTTTCAGAGATGGTTGTTACAGCAACTGCAACTGAAATTTATTAAATCTTTGTTCTTTTACTCAAATTTAAATTCTAAGTTACTTTTAGGCATTATATTATTTCAACGACTATTTTGTCAACATAAAAATCATATAAAAACAACATCAATGTGTGGGACGCCAAAGAGCGACTATGGGACTTGACTCCTCTAATTTCGTTAAAAATATCTTGAAGCTGATGATACCCGATTTTATGTCTTAAAATAGGCAATTAACTGGGATTCTTAGTGTTATTGAATGGCGTCATTAATTGATGAAAGAGCTTGATTTTCTTTTGAGTTGTCGCATAAGTTCGTTCGTTTTTCCATCTAAAGACACCGTGTTTCTTAATGGGGGAAAAGCGCAAGAACTTATGAGACAAAGTCAATGGAAGATGTTTATAGTGTGTATTTGCAGGAGCGCATCATTAAACTGATTAGTCTACTGTTTAATGGCGTTGTCGCATTCAATCGACTATCAATGATGTTTCCAGGAAGCTATAAACTTAGTGTTTACATTTTTTCTTGGAAAAATTAGTGCTGTTCAAGTTATCTCCTTGCTTAATTTGAAACAATGACAATTATTCAGTGTTTTCCTTTGTAAAATGCAAGTGGGTTGACGAAATGGGAAAAAAGTAACAACAAAAAACTTTCATTAACACATAATTACATTAATATTTAACTAAAATAAACTACTTTATATGTTTCTCAATATGGATGCTTGCGTACCATAAATAAATTCAGTAACTTTGTCATTTTAACTGTACACAAAACTGAAATTAACTTAGGCAATTGATTTTTTAACATAAATTTGGTGATTTTCTAAATTGAAGCACATTTTTTCCTATCAAAAAAAGAAACGGGAAAACTTACCATTGGAACTGATAAGATTTAGTCTCGTTTTTATGGCATTTTACAAAACAGTGTTTCCATTTAGAAAATCATCCGGTATGTTGTGTACTTACAGGTCTATGAAGCAGCAAAATAAAGTCCTGTCCAACTAGTATCCAGCTTTCTAACTAATTTGAAAATTTTAAGAGATGCCCTTAAAATACCCAAAAAAAAAAAAAAAAAAACATATTTTTGTGACTTTTGGTAAAGTCAGTTTTTATCTTTTCTATAATTAACTGTATCTAAGTTATCTTTAAGTCCATCACATTTTGGTTTATCATGGTCAAATGTTTATTATTAATCACTATTAAATGACTTAAGTTAGTGGGTTTTTTTTAAATTATCTTTAATCTTTTGGTCCATTCAATATCATTATGGAATTAGTGGACCCTTTGAAGTTGTTGATAAAAAAATAAAATTTTTAATTTTTTTTATTTTGACCTGAAGTCACGCTATATTGGTGCATGATGTAATTCTCTTCCTTTCTAATGACCATCGTTACGTAAGCTAGTCACGTGTGCAGAGAAAGGAGGAGGAAATTGTTTGAGATAAACTGATTTGTGAAACGCACGCTATATTTTTCTAAATTGCTTGTTAATTCAAACCTGTCTTCGTAACGAGTTTACGCTGCGTAGGATTACGTTTAGGGTCATAAAACAAAACATTAGAATATTAAGTTACTTAGCAAGCTTAGGAAGATATCATTTATAATTGAGCTGATCACAGCTGAGAAATGGAAGCGACACAAAACAACTTCGAAAACTTTAAAAAAAAATGTAAACTTAAAGCAAATTAGTAAAAATTTGAAATTTGGAAGTTTACATTTTGAAAATTCCAGTATTTTTTTTTTTTTTGGGAAATTCAAATTTTGTTTTGGGGGAAATTCAAATTTTTTTTTTGGGAAATTCAAATTATGTTTTGGGGGAACCTCAAATTTTTTTTGGGGGGGAAATTCAAATTTTTTTTTTGAGAAATTCAAAATTTTTTTTTTGGGAAATTCAAATTTTTTTTTTTTTTTTTGGGGAAATTCAAATTTTTTTTTTTTTGTTTGGGAAATTCAAATTTTTTTTTTTTTTTTGAGAAATTCAAATTTTTTTCTGGGGAATTTCGAATTATTTTTATTTATAAAATTTCAATAGTTGTTTTGAGGGGAAATTCAAATTTTTTGTTTATAGCATTTCAATAATTTATTTTTTAGAAAATTCAAATATAGTTTTTTTTTTTTTTTTTTTGAAATTCGAATTATTGTATTTGTAGAAATTCAAAATTCGAATTTTTTTTTTGGAAATTTGAATATTTTTTTTGGAAATTTGAATATTTTTTTTGGAAACTAAAATATTTTTAATTTTAAATTTCACTTTTTATCTTTGACACTTGCTAATACTAAATTGGCAATCTCGTTTAACTTTTCATAATAAAATTTCTCATTTCGAAAGTTTTCTAAAGGAAATTTAAAGGGTGTTTATTTACTATGATGACTTTTCCTTGAAAGATTTGAGGTTAAGATAAAGTTAGTCAACAAACGAGTCAACCCTAAAAATAATTTATGAATAATACATGACGAACATTCCTTGAATGTTTATGATAAATCGATTTTGTTTTTGTTTTCAAATTTCTCTTTCACCAGTTACTTATTTTAAATGGTTTATTTGACTGACTTTTGTGGTCGACACAACACATAAAATTATAATATTATTAAAGGTGTCATAATATTAAAATTAGCTTAATTAAAAAGTCGGTAAATTGTTTATAAAATAAACATTTATTATTTTGTACTGTATTTTGCTTGCTATCCTTTTTTTGGACGACAGGACATTATTTTATGATGATTATTATTATAATAGCAAAAAAATTCCGGGTGATTTTAGATTTTGAAACACTTTTTTAAAGTATCAATAAAGAAACGAGACTACATTGTATCAGTTCCAATGGTAAAGTTTCCCGTTTCTTTTTTGCTGCAAAGGAAAAATGCTCTATCAAAGAAACGAGATTAAATATTATCAGTTTCAAAGACTATTTGTCCCATTTCTTATTTGCTAAAAAGAAAAAAAGTGTCAACAAAATTGTGAGACTATTTCTCATCAGTTGCAATGGTAACATGTCTCATTTCGTTTCTTCGCATAAGAGAGAAAAGTGTTCCAATGTATACAATCACCCGTTATAATTGTTTATTAACCTAAATTCAAATTTTTATTATTATTATTTTCATGCATTTTGTTTTATTTGTTTAGTATTTTAGCATTTGAATAGCAGGACTTTCATTTACATAACACAAATACGGAAATTGAGAGTCACTGCACTACATACTGTACTCTTAAGTTGTAATGTAATGTTATTTTGCGCATGACAACTTTTTTTATATTTTTTAAAAATGTTTTACATTTGTAACATGAAGGGATTTCTGCTTGGTGTATAAATTTAAAAACATTCAGCCAGCTATAACGGACGCTGAATTATTATATTTTCTATTCATCACTGCACTTTATCTTATACACACACGCTATAAGCATTTTATTTTTTAATAAATTTATTATTTATTTATTTATTAAATTTTTTGTTGCGGAGAAAATATTATTGCAAGTTGACACTCAGTTGTAAAAATGTTTTTGCAGTGTTTACATGCACTTTAAGACTTTATTAGATTAAAGTTAAAGGCTAAAACAAAATAAAACGCGATTTACATTCAAAGTTTGTTTGATATAATTGTCGGCAAATATTTATTATTTTTAACTTTGTGTATTTTGACTATAATTTTTGATAGTTTGATATGGCTTTAACGAGGGAACGTCGTGTGACTTTCAGCGCTGAAGAAACAAACATTAGTCATGATGAAAATCAAATTAAACCCCATACGAAAAAAGTAAGTATCACACTGTACATTTTTACTAAAAAAATATATTTGCATTTTTTAAAAGAATTATATTTTGCATATTTATGAATTTTAATGTTAAATTTTCTCATGGACTTCAATGCCATAATTCTTTCCATAGACTTCAGTGCAAAAATTGTTTCTAAAGACTTATATGATTAAATTTACTCATAAACTTCAATGCTAAATTTTTCTAGCTTTTCTATGCTAATACTCTCATTGACTTTTCACGCTTCTAAAATGGTCTCTTCAGCTCCTTAAGCTAAAATTCTTTCATAGACTTCCATGTTTGAATTCTCTTATAAACGTTTATGCTTTTGGCATTTTGTGAGTTACTATGTCTGTGGCAGATTTTGAATTTTTTACTTCAGATGTTACCAGTATGAACATTAAAATTCAATTTGTTTTTTAAAGGAACATGCGAGCGACACTCCACCAAGTCCAATACTAAAAATCAAGTCAAACAATTCAAAAGCAGAAGTCACTCAGCCGTTATTGAGTGACTCTGAAGACGTGGAAGTGGATCTGTCACTGTTAATTGAGGACACCCCAGTTTCCACGGAAAAATGTGATAAATCAACAGATGACGATTTTTCCAAATCAAAGCCTCTCATCAATTTAAGCGACGGATGTCTTGAAGTGTTGGAAGAGCAAAATCATAGTCAAAGTGAAGAAGAAGAAGAGGAAGAAGATTTAAACACAGCTAAAATGTTACGCGAAAGAAGTCGACAGCTGATGCGCCTATATATCTTACATAAAGACTTTACAGATTCCATTGGACGCCAATCAGATACTAGTGAGTCGCGCCAATCGGACAACAATGGGTCATTCACTCACATGAATAATTCACTTCAGGATAAGAAAAACACACAAAGTAAATCTCAACAGCTGCAAAAACAGTCAATGACCAATGAGAGTAAACTTGTGGATGACATGACATCTGGCGCCAATAAGCCATATAAACTTAACGGTGATGGAGGAGATGCTGAAAATCAATTGATTATTTTAAATGATTTTGAAAGCGAATCGTCAAATTTGGACGAAGAAAACAGTTGGACTTCTCATTCATATATTGATAGTCCTGGAGGTTTGCCAATAACTTTATGCAAAATTCTGTTTCACTATTGAAGTCAATGCTAAAATTGTCTCAGACTCCAATATTATTTTGCTAAGATTGTCATAGAGTTACATATTAACTTTTTTTTACTTACATAAATGGTAAAATTTCCCATATACTTTAGGGCTAAAATACTTTAATAGATTTTAGTGCTGAAATTCTTCAATGGACTTTAATACTAAAATTTTCCCATTGACTTCAACGTTAAATTGTTCTATAAGTTTTTATGCTAAAAATTTCCCATAGAATTCAATGCTAAATTCTTTCGTGGACTTTAGTGTTATATTGCTTCATGAACTTTAATGTTAATTTTTTTTTCCCCAATTTTAAATTTTTTTTCCATAGTCAATCATGTTAAACTTGTTCTATAGACTTCAATGCTATAATTCTCTCATAGACTTCAATGTTAAAATTTTCTCATAGACTTCAATGTTAAAATTTTCTCATAGACTTTAATGTTAAAATTCTCTTCCATAGACTTCCATATTGCACTAGTTTTTTTTTACATAAACAAAAATGCTAATATTTCCTTCTTATTATATCAATGCTAAGTTTATTCCTTAGATTTTAGCTATTATTTTTTTTTCGTTGACCTTAATGTTAAATTTGTTTCCCATATACATTAATGCTAAAATTATCTCATCATTTGATTTCTATGGTAAAACTAGTTCACAGATTTTATGTAAGCTAATTAAGCTTTTAAACATAATAAAACAACTTGTCAGTCAAATTAACCTGATACTGTCAATTAAAGGTAATAAACCTTGAAGGCCATTTGGACATTTAGTTTAAATTGAGTTTAGCTACCGTAGTTTTAAGCAATTTATATTACCGTATTATCTGTTGTTACGTCAGTTTATGTTCAATTAGCTAAAATCAATCTAATTTCTGTCGAGAGCATTTTGAAAGTAGACATTTTATTTTGAATTTTGCGCTGTTTCTATAATTGATAATATAAAAGCTCACTAGATGGCAGTACTACATTTACCTCATTGAGAAAGTTATGACGTATTACGTAATCATTTATATTTATGATTTTAGTTGTTATCAATATTATTAAAGATAATTATTATTAATCGATATTTATTTTAATTATATTTGGTTTTGTTTTTAGCAAAATTATAAAAATGATTACATTAAAGTCATTAGACAGTGTTATCAGACATAAAAACAAATTCTAGTAAAGACTCAAAAGTAATCTTAAAATACTGAAAAAAGTTTCTTTCTTCTGCCTAGTATAGGGACCTTAAAGCTGGGGTCAATTACATAGACTTAGCATTAAGTGTCCCTTTTACTAAGAAGGGTTTGTGTGCACTATACCTACTACTGTAATACCTAACTTAGTATAGGAGGCTTATAGCTGGAGCCAATTACATAGACTTAGCATTAGTATTTACTAGGTCGCCAGACATAAGTGAACATTTATTTTTTTTCTCTGATTTTCATAACTATTAAAGGTTTAAGAAACTTAGCCAATCAACTTGTGATTCCTCAATTGGACAATGTAAATCGATTTGCAATATTCGATATTTCTTCAAGCAAGCAAAAATTTGGTGAAACATTCTTAGGTAAATATTTAATACTAGATGCTATATTAAATTTCGTTTAATTTGACATTATTTTTTGTTGTTCCTAGGTTTAGATTGGCTGGACAAAATAAACCAACAGAAATTTGTGGTACTTAATGGAAATGAAGAAGTTGCATTTGTCGGTATTACTGGTGAGCTTAACTTACAATATTTACAGAGGTATCATTAGATAGGATGTTTATAAAGTTCTGGAATATTTTTAAAAATTCAGAAAAGACTAACAAAAGTATTGAAAAAAAAAACTTTAAATGTACAGTAAATTATGGTTGTAATCCCATCAATTATCATCAAGTTTATTTGAATTTTATATGAAGTTTTAAACATATATAAGGAAATTCATGAAACGATTATACTAATGTTATTTAAACGTATAATTTTAATAAAATGATGGTATTTACTTGACATAGGAGATAAGACCAGTCTACAGAAGGGATTTTTTGATATGGTCATTACAAACAACATTGGTGAAGAATTATTGCATTTACGACGAATTTACGCTGTCAAAACTAGTTCAATGTTTGAAATTGGAGTTAAAAAAGTAAATAATCAATTTTTGTAATTTTGTTATGAAGATAAAGCCCGTTGGTCTATACATAATTAATGTCCCATATACTTTAATATTAGAAATTCTCTCATTGACTTCAATGTTAAAAATATTTTATTAAATTGTTATTAATTTGTTAGAGATGTCGTCTTGAAGTGAGAACTCCATCCGGTCTTGTGATTGGAAATGTGGAAAAAACAATGAACAGTGACAGCTATTATATTTTGGAGGATCGAGCTGGCGATTGTCTACTTTTAATTAAAAGAAATTGCATTACAATCGATTGCCCACTTTTATGGGATTACGAGTTTAAAGTATGAAACATTTTCTAATCCCATCTTTCTCAACTCTTTCCATCTTTTCGTGTGTATACATAATTTAATTTTCATCTTCTAATAAAAGGTATTACTATCCGATTATACGAGCCAAGTTGGAGAAATTTCCTGGAGTTGCTTAACTGCTCAGCATGAAAATTTTTACGGCACTGAAATATCTTTTCCAGCGGATTTGAGCCACGAATGCAAAGCCTTACTCTTAGGAGCATGTTTTTTATTGGTAGGAAAATTACCTAATTATACAATGCATAATAATGAGTCATTTTTTAAATTTGGAACACTTACTTTTTTTTGTTCAAATGATAGTAAAATAGAAACTAAAAAATATGGCACTTCTTTAATGGTTTTTTTTTTAATGGCCAAAACAAATGAGACAAATCGCCATTAAAACGGATAAGATTTAGTCTCATTTTTTATTGAAAAAAAAAACGAGACAAATAGAAATTGTAACTGATAAGATTTAATCTCGTTTATTAATTAACACTGTAAATAAAGTATTTAACAATGAATCTTATAAGATATAAATTTAATTGTTTTTTTTTCTTTTGCAGAATTGTAGTCGAAGACACGGAGCTTATTTGTACAATAAAAGCAGCAGTCTATGGTGGAAGAAATCGAAAGAAAGTTTGAAGAAGAAGACAAGCAAATTACTCGGTTCATATCGAGCTTCATCTTGTAGTCAAAACGGAAAGGAAATAACCAAGTCTTCAAATGGTGGACGTGAAGAAGTTTCCACTGAAGAAGATCAAGAAGATGGTTTCCGTTAGAGGTTAAAATTAACGATGAAGAAATTCCCACTGAGAAAAACGTGCAAAGAAAAGAAGGTACGATACTTAACCACGTTGAGAAATGATGAATGCGTTGCCATGGTTACCTTAGAAAACAATTATTCCATAATGAGTAAGTAGCCAATGACGTGTTAACACGAGTATTTAAAAATTAGAATGTTTTTTCACACGTTCTATGTTGATATGCAAAGTATGCTGTCGTATTAGATTTCTCAACCTTTGGTTCTCGTGCACAATTAGAACGAGCCACTAGGAAAAATAAACATAATCAATTGACGTAATATACAGGCAATGTTTATAATTGTATAATAGAAGTTTTCGTATATTGCCACTTTTTTTTGGGCATTCTATAAAATGGCTAATTTGCTCAGTTTGTTTGTGTTACGGTTTGCAATCAGAATAAATTACCTGTTAAATTTAAATATTTTTACAGGCAACTACCGGATGATTTTCTAAATTGGAACATTTTTTTCTCGTGGGAAGAAAGAAACGAGACAAATTTCCATTGAAACTGATAATATTTATTCTCGTTTTTTTTATTGGCATCGTAAAAAGTGTGTTTCAATATAGAAAATCACCCGTTATAGCTTTTTTATTATTAAGCTTAGGTTCATTTAACAAACAAAAAAAAAAAAAAAAGATAACAAGAAAATCGTATACAGTATTATAATGCGCATGGTTATTAAACTGAACGCATGCGCATTATAGCGTGAAAGAAGTTTTTGCCAATTTTCACGCTTTGTAAGCAACACTGGCATATAAGACGTAAAAGTTTAAGGAAAAACAGCTGTAAAAACTAATGTGTGTGTATATACAGTATATGCAGCAGTGTCTATATCCAGTTGACGTCATTGTGACGTCAAAGGAAACGTTAGTCCTGTCAAAAAACGTCATAATTTTGCGATGTATTGAGAGCATTGACTCCAATCTGCTGTGGCTGCTTCCAAATGCTTATTTTTTAAGATATAAAAATATAGATGAGGAGGTAGTAGGGTAGGGTAGGGTAGAGATGAGATGGGGGAAATGAGAATGAAGGGGGATTGAGTTGAGTTGGGGGATCAAATGCTGTAACGTATCACAGTATACGTGATGTAGTTGAAGTTATATTTAAAACTAAGGGAAGTAGAAAATATAGAAGTTTACATAGCATAAACCATGAGCCAATTTAAACCCCTGTTTTATACCGGGTGATTTGATAAATCGGAAATGTATTTTCTTTGAAATCAGATAAAGAAATAAGAATAAATCTTATCTTTTCAAATGCAGATTTTTTCCGTTATTTTCTTGTCATGTGGAAAAATGTTACGATTTTGAAAAGCACCTTGTGTATGTTATGGATAATTTTCATCGTGGATTTGAGTTGCAAATGTAAGGAAAATATAGGTCAAATATTGATAGTTAATGAGCTTTAATATTCAATAATGAAACTTCATGTAACAGTGATAACTGTTTAACACGAAACGTCCAGATAATGAGAAGAGAAATATTTTCGTGTTAAGCAATTTTTTGTGTTAAAGGGAAAATAATGTATGAACATGCCTATTTTTTGTTGGGACCGCATTATTTTGCGTTAACAGAATTTTCATGTTAAGCGTTTTTGCGTTAAACGGTTTTTACTGTATTTACTGAGAAGTGAACGATTTGGTGAATTTAATTTTTTCTTAATTCAAGAATTTAAATTTTGGAATGTTTCCCAACTTATCTGCATGTGTTTTAGTTGCTATGGTAACTAAACATTTATTTATTTATTTTTGTATTGGACTTTTAGAACTTAGAGAATTAGAATGCCAATGTTTGGGTCGCTGAAAGTAGCCTTGGGTTTTATCTTCTATTAATAATTTTATATTTTTAAGTGAGCAAATTTAAACTGTTTATTAATAATTTATTTCGTTTGGGAAATTTACGCTTTTTGTACAAAATAACAACCAAAGATTTAAATAAAATTTAATGTGTTATGTTTGTTTGCCATTTTACAGGGGCAGCGAATCATTTTAATGCAAAAATTAATTGATTTTTTAAAAACAAAAACCCCTATGCAGCAAATTTTAAATTACAAGCACATCATAATAACCGAATGGTATAATTAATATTTAATAAATGAAAGTAAATATTTTTTTAAGTGAAAACTTTTGTTATTTTTATTTTACAGCCAATATAATTATACTTAGGCATCATCACAATTCACGTAAACATTGTTATCTGTTGCTTATTTTTTCACTATGAATCCGATTAGCAGAGCTGTTTTTATAATACAGGTTGATTTTATAAATTGGAGCATTTTTTAATCTTCTAAGCAACAATAAAACGAGAAAAGCGTAATTATAACTGATGCGATTTCGTCTCGTTTCTTTATTTGGAAATTTTAAACTTTGTGTTCAATGTATGAAATCAGCCTGTACATACAGTATACCGTATACATTCATTGGAAATACTGTATAGTTGAAATGACTGCCATGAATAATCCGAACTGTAATCCTATTACTTGAACAATAAACAAACATTGCGTACAACAATGCAACGAGGATGTTTGGGTTCATTCTGGCGCAACGACAGAAAATGATAAAATATAAAACAAAAAAAAAAAAAATCATCATTTTTGTTTAGGATTTTTAATCTGAATAATTATGACCTAACTCACCGTATATAATTATGTGGAAAATAATTATTGAATAATGGGTGAGATTTTTATTGATTTGTGAATTGCATTTGTGGGTTGTCTTCTACAAATTAACTGTCTTTTTCTCTTATAAGTCGAATCTATAGTTCAGTAAGGATAAGAAATATTGAAAAATTTTTATACAACTCGATATTTCTAAGAATTCGATTTTTGCTCATTATTTCGAATTCCGATTTTTCAAAATTTCGATATGTTTTCCATATTTTTCTTCTGTGCAGGTTATTTTTAAATTAGTTTCATGATATTATGTTATTTTTAATACCGGTACATTTCACTTTTCACCTATAAAGAAATGAGACTAAATTGCATTGGTCTAAATACACATTTGTCTCGTTATTTAAATGACAATATAATGGAGTTTAAAATTTGTATTATTAAGCTAACAATGTTTCGTTTTTTAAATTTCACTATTGAGTTATAAATTAACATTCAAGATGTTAAATTTGAATATAATTTCAATGGAATTTTTGACTCAAATGGAAGATGCATTTCAATTAAATTGTAAAACCAACTAAATAATTACAAAAATTGCAGATGAAATGTATTTACATATCTAAAATGTTAAAAAAAAGTGCAAATACAGATGTAATTTGCAAGACAAGTTTATTAACTAAATTGCAATAATAAAGTGTCACTTGAAACAAATGGTGGAGTCAAAATGGTTGGTTGAAGTATCGACCACTCAGCCACCTTCTACAATGACGTCAGAGTGAAAACAATATAATGTTGTGTTGTCATCAAAAATCTTAAATTAAATATTTTTAGTATTACAAAAACGCGATAATAAAACTTGATAAAAATTAAATTGCGCTCTAAAGTGCGTTGAGCGTGACCCGAGGGAGAGGAGGGGGCAAAGGGGGTTAAAGCAATGAGATAAGATTCTCCAGATGTGTTGACGTCATAGATCATATACAAGATAACCTTTTATCTTTCTTTCCAATATCGTTGTGTATACCTCACTCCTCTTCTGTCATTCGCTCACTCTCTCTTCCGGTTTCTAAACTTGTGGTCCAATCTTGATTCTTGCATACGAGACTTATTTTTTCTTCTTCATCTTTGCCATATTACACTACACAAAACTGCTCATGCGGAACATTCGTTGCTAATTTAGGAAACAATACGAAACGAAGCATTAATCTATATTGCACATGCATGCACACACACACACACATACGCACACACACATATCTCTTATATCAGGTGATTTTATAAATTGGAACTCTGATTTTTACAGAACCAATAAGAAGACATGAAAACATTTCATTAGATTCAACGGAAATGCTAATAAAGAAACGAGACTAAACATCATCAGTTTTAATGGCGATTTGTCCTGTTTATATTTTTCCATGAGATGACAGTGACAATAAAGAAACGAGACTAAATTTTATCAGCTTTAATGACGATTTGTCTCGCTTCTTCTTCTTCTTTTTTTTTTTTTTTTTTTTTTTTGCTATATAGAGTTCCAATGCAGAAAATCACCCAGAAAAAATAGGCAGTACTGTAAGCGAAATGTTTGATAAAGGTAAAAGCAAAACAAGGGGTTGCGTTGTTCGTTCCAGCTGTCACAGATATGTATCGATACCAATCTACCAGAAGCAATGTAAGTTTCCCCCAAAGGAAAATATATGTTTCTTACATTTAATATACGGGTATAATACTATAAAGCCATAAGCACGTCTGCAATATAATTCTTAGGCGAACAAAAAAAAAATATGTTGTGGAGTCACCAGTCACCGAATTACAGTTTCCAATTACATGATATTGCAACATGGAATGCAACCAACTAATGACTGTATAACTTAACATTATAAGCAAAAAAATGTGGTAATATCGATGAGAAATGTGGTTTAAAATACCAAATTTAGAATATAACGACCAAACACCTAAATTAGCTACTTTTAAAGCCTTAATAAGGTCGTTTTTAATGGGTGTCACCGTGTCATCTGCGCAAAAATTAATTATTTTAAATTAAGAATTCTATTTGCGCCAAAAGAAATGCGCGAGTTTGTCATAATGACATCATAATTACCTCAATTACGTCATTGTAAACTGTAATGGCCGCCACGCGTAGCCTCATCCCCAGTTCCTTCCTAACTTTATACGGGCGATGATAAAGTGACCAATCTTCTACGGTTTATGCGTAATTCTCTCAGGGGGAAGAAGTTAATGTAAATATGAATAAAATATAGTCGGCATAAATTACTTTATGATGTCTAAGCGTTTTAAAGTAAACATAAACGTAAAAGAAAAGTCGACAGTGCTAATTAATTTATTAACAACTGTGAAATTGTGAGGAGAATGACAAGGACACCTTGTTTCGTCGTCGTTGTCGGCGTCGTCCCGCCTCCAGCCTGTTCTTTTGTTGGGTTTAAGTGGAGAAAATTTCGATGGTAAGTTTCATTATTAAACATTAAAAAAAAGTTGCCGTCTTCCACTATTCGTCAGTGAATATCTTATAATAACTATTTTACATGACATTGTGTACAAAATGCAAGTAAATATTTAATGAACTGGCTCGTTTTTTATTCGTCTGCAAGTTGTAGGGTTTCGTTCTCTTTCGAACGTTTTTGCGACGGTTGATCCGAAAGTAAGATTCGTCATTTTTGTTATTTTAAAACGGCTAAAACCGATTTTAAATCTATTAAACTGCTTGTAATATTATTAAAAAGTTCCTTTAGAATTCGCTTGTAATATTTGCGAGGTCTGGTTCACCATTCACCCACAACCGCCGCATAGCCACGCAGAGATCTTTCACAACTACTCGTAACAAAAACTGATTCGTGATTTACAGTTTTGTCACCGAAAATTTTAGATCATGTAAGAAATCGTGTGTGTAAGTGTGGTTAACTATACTGAAGGTAAAGATATACATTTTACAAATGATTTAGCGACGATTTTAACGTATAAAAATACGATTCTTACTTTCAGATCAAACCTATGCGCGAGTTTATCATAAGATTATGTGCAATATCTCAGGGCGAATAAATCCAGATCGTAGGAACGAGGTACATTTCATATTGTAAAGCACACTAGCGTCGTATGGGCAAGTGGATTAAAGAAACGTTGCGAAAATTGAATCATTCACTCTTGAAGTATGAGGTATTGAAAGAAGAATCGCAATTCATAGCGACGTTCTCAGTTTAACCAATTGTTATATACTTGATGTTTTACATGGTGTTCTCAGACCTTTTGAGTACCGAGGCAGTTTGAGTTCCATTTTTGTGTTGGAAATTGAAATTGTGTGTGTAAAAATTGCGGTAAGCATTCGTAGTGAACTTGAGTTTTTTTTATGGAAAAACGCTAAAGTTCATCTTTCAGTTAAAGTTCTTATTGCAGTTGAAGTTCTTTCAGTTAAAGCTATTCTTACAGTTTAGAGATTCACAATCTAGGTATAGTACCTTTAAATAAACATTGACTGTGTAGTCAATTTTATGGAAACCCAAAAATTTAAAAAAACGTTTATGTGAGGCAATTGTGGACACAGTTTACTATCGATATTCTATGTAAAAGTTGTGCCACAAGTATCCATTAACCGACTTGACTAACACAAGAATGAACCACTGATTTTGCATGGTTATTGGTTTGATAGCATCACCGTCTGGTATATAAAAATTGAGTTTATTAGTAAAATCGCTATCAATTTTAGATCTTTCTCAATCCTTTAAGAATAAGTAATTCAATTTTCAGTTTCCACTGATCTACTCTTCTAAAAGACTGGTGTGTTTTCATTTGAAATGCCCCTCGTCTTTACAACGTAAGTTTATACTTTTGCCGAGTTAATAAATCATTAAGTATAGCAAAGTATGAATATTATTATTACAGTACTTTGTTGTAAGACTATACACTGGAAAGTTAAAACCTCCCATCTGTATTGTTTACTGTTTAATATTTAAGAGTAATACAGCAGCATAAAAGTTGAATATTGAGATATAAACAACATGCTTTTTTTTGCTTACAAACACATACAGTACAGTTGGTGATTGATAACGCTTTTTTGTAGAGAAGCTCCGATATACCGAGTACTGTGTAATACAGCTTTAACAATTTCTAGACTATAAATCATATTGTTTGGAAAATTTCTCGACAGCATTTTAACAACAAGAGACTTTTTTTTCTTCTCCTTCTTCTTCTTGGTTCGTCAATGGTAAGGACTTTGAAATTGGGTGTATAAATTGTTAGAGCAACATATTCATGACCCTATAACTTGAAGGAAAAATAAGTCTCTAAAAAGAAGAAAAGAAAAATTCAAAAGATGCCATCTTAAACATCCGCATCTATCTCGTCGTCATCACTGAGATGTTGTCGTAAAGTGTAGAGGGAATTGATCGTTCCCAGCTCACAAGACTTACATGTACACACATTGTGTACTGTATGTATTGCTTTCTACGTATAAAAAGTGGGGGAAACGGTCGACCTTTTGCAAAACACCATCCTTTTGTGTGTGTGTATGTGTATGTGCAGATGCAAGCTCATGGTGCCTTTTCACAACATGAATAATTCATACATTAAATTCGTTCTCTCTCTTTCTATGTGTTTGTAGATATATAGAAGAAGATGAAAGTAAGAAAGTAGAAGAAAAAAATGTCGATGCACACAATGTATTTATACGAGGTGTTTATATGACTGCCGACGCGCATATGCTGCATCCGTCTAATCATCTAATGTAATAAGATGCATTGTCTCTTGTAGGTTTTGTATTGTACTGTAGTTATTAAGGGTGATCAGAAGATGTGTGTGCACATAAAAAAACGGGAATAGGTTGCATTGCTTAGTGATTATCAATAGATATTTGTTTTGGTTTTGTATTGGCAGAAATTACCAATATAGAAACGAGAATAAATGGCATAGCTTACCATACTGTATATATTTTATCGGTTCTTAATGCCCAATGAACACGTATCTTATAATTTCTCTGTATTACAATGAGTCAAACGGTTAGAACTTAAAGCAAATTATTAGTTCGATATGGGTGTGTTTAAAGAAACATGGTATGTGAACCAAGTCGATATTTTCTGGAAATCCAAACATTTACGGTATAAAAAAGTTCATATGAGGCAAGTGTGGCCACATGTACACACTTGTCATTATGGGAATTTTAGCGTTCTTTTATAGCTTATTTGGCTTTAAAAAGACAAATTAAGTCTTTCATTATCCAGTTTTTAGCGACCGTTATCTATTGCGATATGCAGGAAAAAGCCAATTTAAATCACTAAAAATCAAATTAAGTCATTGCAAGTCACATTTTAGTCATAAAAAACCAATTAAATTACTGTTGAGTCATAGTTTGTGTTGTATGAATATTTAGTATTTCCAATGCAAATGTAGTTAATTTGAACTGTGGCATTTTAGCTTGATTATCTACGACTTTAGTGTAAAAAAAAAACTTTGAATTTTAAATCGCAACTTTAAGTTGTAGGTGTTTCTTTTTTGCTGCATTAAGTAATGACTAAGCAATTTATCGTTTGGAGCTCTCCAAATGACTAAAGTGTATTTTTACGGTTCAAGCTTTAACGCAATTACATTGGGTTGTTAAACTTTTCTTTTTTTTTTTAATTTTTTGGTGGCATTTTAATATTATCTGATTTTAATAAGAAAATGTTTTGTGAGTTTGGATATAAAAATCCATGCAGTTTAAGATGGTTTCTTCGTGTTCATTTCATATTAAAAAGAGTAAATCTCCTTTAAACGCTTTTCTTAACCACATAATACGTGCATTTTAAGCGTGAAATGCTTTTGCTCTTAGGTGTGCTATTATCTAGCTGTTTTCTATTTATAAGTACTATATCAGAAGAGTATACAAGATGATTTTCTGGATGGGAACGCTAATTTATCCAGAGACAAGAAAATAACGAGACACTTTGCCGTTGAAACTGATAAAATTTAGTCTTGTTTCTTAATTGGCACTTTTTTCTTACATGGCAAGTAAGAAACGAGGAAAACTGGTTTTGGAACTAATTTGATTCATTCTGGTTTTATCATTAGAATTAAAAAAACTTGTGTTTCAATTTATCAAATCACCCGGTATAATCTTATACAAGTGACATTTCAAAGATTGGAGTTGCTGCTGCATGTGTGATTTATAAACGATTTTCTTGTACTGTGAAATTGACTTTTTTTTCAAATTAAAGCACAAATGAGCGAACAAAGTTTAATTAAGGGTATTAATTTTCTAAAGGGGATTATACAGGTAACCTGTAATCAACTAAAAAAAAATTGTACACTTAAAACAATGAAGGAACTTAAATAGACAGCGTTGTCACTTGAGATCTTTCATCTTCTCTCCATTGGAAATTAACTTATGAGAGAAATGGATGAAGCGTTGCAGCTGCTTGTGATATTATAAGATAAAAAAATATTTTTTTTTACAATTTGTCTGGTTAACTTTAACACTTAAGAAAGTCGTGCACATGTAGGACCAAAATTTCATTTCATTAGATTGACTCCCCGGGGGAAAAGCTACGTTGTCGCGCTTGCAAGTCCTGTGTATAAGTTTAAGCTAAGTTGAGTATAAAATGATGAAAAAGTAGAGGAAAAAAAATGATGAAGAAAAAAGAAATATATATATACACAGGGTAATAGCGATGAATCAGAATAGAAAGCAACACGCTCTGTTGCTCACATTTACACTGTAAAAGTCGCTGCTTTTATTTAATGCGATTTTATTATGGCTTAAAGTAGTTGAACCGAGCCCCAAATTTCCAAGTTGCAAATTAGTTTGGGAAACGGATAAAAATGTCTTAGGAAAAGGACAAATTTAATACTGAAAGGGAAAAAATAACAATAATAATGCGTGACATTTGATATAAGCTTGGCAAATGGGTTATGTATAGAATTGATTAGGTTAGCAAACTTTGTCTCGCAGTATATTGAACTACCGGTAATGTAAGACATTTTTATAAATAAGCAAATGTAATCCCTCTTTTTTTACCTTATTGTAAAAGATTATTTGGAAATACAAGCATAATTCCTTGATGTTTTAATAATAAGAAAAAACATGTCAAATGACAAATTAATATACTGTATGATCTAAAACAAATTTAAAAGTGTTTAATTTTGCATTAGGTAATTAAAATGCTCTTATTTTATAGAATACGCATGCGTACATTAATGAATGTATGCTAATTTTAATTGGTTGGGCACGTGATAGACATTCAATCATTTAAAATTTTAAACAGTGAGCATTTTTTTAATTTTAAAATAGAAGAAATATTTCTTGATTAAAAAAATGTAAGTTAGGTCAATTTAGTGTAACATTGTAAAAATTGTAAAGTAAACTTACATTAAAAAAAATTAATTCTGTCTTATCGTTGTGTTTCTCCAATCTGCTTCTGGTTGGATACTTTATAATTTAGGTATACCGTAGACTGAAATTTTATCAGTCTAATCATTTTTTTTTTTTTTGCAGATGAAGCAAAATGTGAACTTATTTTTTACATTCTTGAACTTTTACATTTTGCAATGCAAAACGTCTCTTAAACAATGATGCATTGGCAGTTTAGGTTTTGTGATTTACTTAACGATAAAAGATGATAAGGAAAAAAAACGGAAGTTAAAACGAGATGACAGAAACTGCACAGTTTGTCTCCATCTGGCGGGTGGGATGAAGTTTACGCAATCGATTTTATAGTGCTATTGCACGTACTTTTATTGTATTTAGTTGTCAATGCGCGATATTCAACTAAAAATAGACGACCTAGATCTTAATTCTAAACATAGAAAGCAAATGCAGGTCAAACAATGCAACTTTCATGCGTATTTTTAAGAATGCAAATAGACCTAACTTATTTTTTTATTTTTATTTTTTTTTTAGTTTATTATACAGTGATATACGTTTAACGTAAAAAATCAGTTAACACAAAAAAATAGTGCGGTTCCGACAAACGAATAGGCATTTTAATACTTTTTTTTATAACACGAAATTAACATTGCTAAACACAAAAAGATTTTGTTTTGTATTGAACAAAATACATAAACCTGGATAATTTGTTAATTTGATGCTAGAAAAGACAATGCAAAACAACTATATCAGATAATTTATAAAAAAAAATCAATATATTTTTGTTGTTATAAAAATGAAATATTTCGTTTCAGTCAATTTCGGGTTAAACGGTTTTCACTGTACAGTATTTTAATAGATAAAACAGATGCTACTATCGAGTATATGGAAGCTGTCAATTAACACTTCACTTAAGTTATGAAATGATGAAGTCTGTATTATAATAATAAGTTTATTTACTGTTTGTCGGGCGATTTTTTAAGTTGGAACGCTGTTTTTTAATGTACCAATAAAGAAACGAGACTTAATTTTATAAGTTTCAATGATGGTTGGTCCTGTTTTTTTACCAAAGGGGGAAAATGTGTGTATCTCTAATTAGTAGCTGTGGTAATGTCTCCCGTTTCTTTTTTGCTATGAAAAAATAAGTGTTCCAATTTTGGAAATCATCCGGTAAAAAAATATTTTTTTACTTGGATCTTCTTAAAGCTCAATTATGAATATTTATAGCTTTTTATCAGTTGCCGACAAATGTTTACAGTTTCGTTTGCAACTTTTAAAACAGTATTTACAAACACTTTGGTAAAACGTCTATACTTTGTGTATACTTCAATAATATTCCTGATGATGAAAATATACTGTATATTGTATATATTCTCAGATTTAGATAAAGGAATTACAAAGTAATACGCAGGATGTGGAAAGTGCAAAATAAAAAGATCCAAGTGTTGCAAATTTCTTAGAAAATAAAACAGGATGTGCGCTTTAAAATTTTGGGAATTATTAATAGTAAAGTAGCGATCAGATTTGGTTTGAGTGGAAATTAGTAGGGATACGGTGGGGTGTAAATATACTGGTTTAGAGTCAATAATTCCATTTACCACTAAATTCGGCATTTGGGCGTCTTATATACAGTATATTTCTTGGAGTACTTAAGTTACTGCATACAGTATACTGTTACCTTGTCTAGCGCTTTGAGCAATGTACGAATATTTAGGATCTTGACTCTTGAATTCCTTATTTAATGTCATCACTGTTTAGTACTTTGAATAACAAAGTTAGTGTCTTGAACATCATATTCTGTGTCTAGGAAACATTGTTTAGTTTCTTGAGATTTTATTTAGTGTCTTGAGAGCACTGATTAGTTCCTTGAGATTTATTTTTGTGTCTCGAAAACATTGGTTAGTTCCTTGAGATTCTATTTACTGTCTTGAGAACATTATTTGGTTCCTTGAGATTGTATTTAGAGTTTTGAAAACATTAGTTAGTTCCATGAGATTGCATTTAGTGTCGTGAAGTATTTTTTCACTACAGTATATTATGCCATTTCCATTTCCATAATCATAATTACTTACTGTATACAAGAAATTAAGCTTCTCATTTTGATAACTGTCTTTATATCTTATCCATTTCCATTTATTAATCACTTAGAGAATTATTATTACAGGAAATTGTATGAACCGTGTTTGTCATGTCAAATGTAACTTCATTAATTAATACGAGTATTAAAAGTGGGAATAAGGTTAAACCAAGTTATTACGTATGAGTTAATGTTTGTGTAAGGGGAGGAGCAGCCCAACGAACTAATGTATAAAAAATCTCAATAATTGTATGTAAATACGTTATAGATGACTAAATAGTGAATTATGAATTTTACGCTGCGTTTTGTTTTAACACGATTTGTCAATTATTGGTATAAGCACGTTTGGGCATTTTTTTGATTAAAAAGCAAGGGCTTAAATGTCAAGTGAACGGTTGATTTATTTTCATAAATGCATTACAAGATTTATCCAAGCGGAAGACATGATAAGATTTTTTTTTTCTTTTCCTGTTTAGTTTTAATCAGAATATATACTGATAGAGCTACATAATATAACTTTTGAGACTTCCCTTTCCTCATCAACCCGGTCTCCCACTCCACCCTGGCACCCTGACACCCTTCACCATCTAAATCGATTAAATACGGTTTTCATTTTTCACGCGAATTCAACTTGGATTATTCGATCTATCAGTATTGAGTTTTATGTACACAGTATAATAATTGTTAGACCTGAAGCTTTATAATAGCAAAGTGTATAGAAAAGGATTGAGAGAAGAGAGTGTGAAGTACAAAAGGATAAAAACAGCGTCGATCTACCGGGTGATTTCTATATTTGATCACTTTTTTTTTCTTCCATGACAAAAAAGAAACGGGAAAAATCGCCATTTAAACTGATAAGATTGAATCTCGTTTCTTAATTGTTGTTTTTTATTGTCTTAATAACAAGAAATAAACAGGACAAATTGTCATAAGAACTGATTAAATTTTGTCTCGTTAATTTATTACTTTATTGGCACTTTTTCTTCATTGGCAAGAAAGAAGTGAGACTAATTGCCATTGGAACTGATTCGATTTAGTCTCGTTTCTTTCTTTTCACTATAAAAATCAGTAAATTTCGAAAATCACCCTGTAGAGTGCATGAGTTGATGTGTATGAGAGAGAATGATTTGTGATCCTGACACAGGAGACGTGTTGTTATGTTGTTGGGGGTGTGAAACAGTGAATGTGAACGAATGTGTTTGGGGGGTGGGGGTGGGGGGAAAGGAGAAAGAGAAGAAGAAGAGTGTATATAAACTCCTTTACAGTGATAAATGATACAAACTCAGTTTAACCCTAATTCATTGGAAAACCATATAGCCTATACAGAGCATTATAGTTTCATCTACTCTGTATCTATAATATCTACATAAATGAAACACGCTGTATTACGAGAAATAGGAAAAAAAATTAACATATAATTTACAGTGGTACTGACAGTTAAAAGTGAAGGAATTGCTATAATTGTCTAATCTAAGACGAAGAAGAAAAATTAAACGTTGAAGAAAAATTGCTTCAAAATATTGATTTTTAACAATGATTTATTTTTTATAGGAAAAATACAGTTCTATTTTATTATATGAAAAACTGAACGTTTGAACATTTATCTCTGTATTTAGACATTGAGTTTAGTACAGTATTATATTTTTGAACATTTGTGGACAATTTTTGTTGTTTGAATTAGTCATTTAGAAATGAATTTAGTCATTTCTAAATGACTAAAATATGTAATTTAAACATTTTTTGTTGTTTGGTTTAGTCATTTGGACAATTTTTGTTGTTTGATTTAGTCATTTGGGCATTTTTTGTTGTTTGATTTAGTCATTTGGGCATTTTTTGTTGTTTGATTTAGTCATTTGG